>CM060357.1:188543885-189195552 GCA_030545235.1 Helianthus tuberosus | reverse complement strand
CAAATGTTTCATTTTTTGCTTATGGGTCCAAAAATGTTTCATTATTGCCATTTTAGTCCACTGGGTTAACTTCATCCATTTTTTCTGTTAACGAGAAGGACAATTCGGTCATTTTATATGGTCGGATTTCCCTTCTAGTTAACAGAATTACATATAAAACGACCGAATTGTCTTTTTTGTTAACATAAAAAATGGATGAAGTTAACTCAGTGGACTAAAATGACAACGACGAAACCTTTTTAAACCCACAAACGAATAATAAAACATTTGACTAAACTATCAAAATGGACAAAAACACATACGCTAAAATGGCATTTAACTCTCGACATTTTTTTATTCCTATTCAAATACAAACACACATACTTGATTACTTATTATATCCCAAACACCCCCTAAGTATCTTCCAAACGCACTTAACCCACCGGCGACAGTCTCCGTTCACCCCATTTCTCCTCCAAACCCCCAAATCCGAAACCCTAACCCTAACTCCACTCAATCGCCAAATCATCATCCGATTTCGGTTCCAAAATCTCCACAACCAGATCGTTGTTCATCACACACAATCAACAATGGTGTTGGCAGAGTTAGGTGGGAGCATATCACGTGCTCTCCAGCAGATGAGCAATGCAACGATCATCGATGAGAAGGTTCTCAACGAGTGCTTGAACGAGATCACTCGCGCTCTTCTTCAATCCGATGTGCAGTTCAAGCTTGTTCGTGATATGCAGACGAATATTAAGAAGATTGTTAATCTCGATGATCTCGCTGCTGGTCATAACAAGCGGAAAATCATCCAACAGGTATAAGAAATTGATCGAATTGTCGTCTTTAAAGTTAATTGCTTCGGATTGTTATAAGAAGAATTTGAGACTGATGAATACAGTTAAATGTATGGAGTTTGAATAGATTAGGATAATAGGATCAAATAGCAGATAGTTTTTTAGTTTGTTGATTGAGTTATGTTTTGTTGTTGTTGTTGTATGAGATTGAGAGTGATTGAATGAGGTTAATAAGTTAACAGAAGTTATAGTTAGTTACTTAGTTGAAGATATAATTAAGTGGTTTGTCTTTAGGAATTCTAATCGCATTGGTTGAAATCATAATGTAGCAAAATGTCTAGAGTTTGAATTGATAATTCTTTGATGTGATTGTAAGAGACTGTTTATTTGCTATCGTATCGGAGTGTCAAGAATCGGCCTTAGTTGATAACTAGATATTTAAAACTTTATGGTATAATGATCTGATTAACGGTGTTTATTGTTGCCTACATTATACCTTCTCGTAACGAGCTATAGATGGTAGTTCATGATCAACAATGGTGATTTATGCAAAAGAATATTCTCTTCCTTTTCTGAAGTGATATTGTAAGTGACCCGTGACCGTATATTTGCTATCCTTTCCGAGTATCAAGAATCAGCTTTAGTTGATAACTAGATATTTAAAACTTTATAGTATAGTGATCTGATTAACTGTGCTAATTTTCGCTTACGTTATATACTCTTGTAACGAGCTGTAGATGATTAGATGGTAGTTCATTATCATCATTGGTGATTTATACAAAATATATTTGCTTCCTGTTTTGAAGTGATTAGGGAAGATAATTAGCAGCACATTGGTTCTAGGAAATTTTGTTTCTTCTATTAATAACCACATTAATTGCCATTGACGGATAAAGTAACTAGGGTCCTTTATTATCTAAAACTTTGTTTCGTTTGACGGCGATCTGTCCATTTCTTTTAGGCTATATTTAATGAGCTCTGCAAGATGTTAGATCCCGGGAAGCCGTCTTTCACACCGAAGAAAAGCAAACCAAGTGTTGTCATGTTTGTGGGTCTACAAGGTATCTTTTTCCTAAATTTAATATTGTAAATTGTACTACCACTTAACCATGTATTAAGTTGCATTATATCATTATTTACATCCTTGATGACATGGTTTTACTGAATGTGAATGATTTAGGGTCCGGCAAAACTACAACATGCACAAAGTATGCATATTACCACCAAAAGAAGGGCTGGAAACCAGCTTTGGTGTGTGCAGATACATTTAGGGCTGGTGCTTTTGACCAGTTGAAGCAAAATGCGACAAAAGCAAAGATTCCGTTCTATGGGAGGTGATTTGTTTATCTGTTGAATGTACATCTAATTGCATTATTTCTGGAAGCCTGTTAACTTTTATATACTATAGTTTTATAAGTATATGCTACTTTAGGTTAATGAAATATAGCAACCTTGATCCAAAGAGACAACGGATACTAAGTTACTAAACACTAGAGGTGGGAATATCGATGTATTAAATTATGAATGGATCAATTTGGAATTTCGATGTATTTAAATTATGAATGGATCAAATTATTCTAAGAATTTAGATTATTTCTGAAACAATATCTATTCTTAACCATAATTGACACACTGATTATCTATAATCCTTTTTTCTATCAAAATTCAAGAATAGTCTCTGCTAGTCAATTTGGCTTGACCCGGTCTGTTTCAACTAGAGGTGTACAAATCGTTTTTTTAAACCGGTTTGGTAACCAGCTTTTTTCAACCGGTTTGAAGTGATGGAAACCCGAACTGGTAACAACCAGTTCGAACCGGGTTTAAAAATCGGTTTGGGCCAAAAAACGGGGTTTCGACAAAAACACCGGTTTTGGACAAAAAATTCGGTTTCGAACCAATTTCAAAGGTCGAATATAGGAACTGGCCTACAGACACCAGGTCGGATTGAGCCCAAACCGGTTTTTATGAGTTTTTGAAAAAATCGAATCCGTTTTTTTTTTCAGGTTTCAAACCACAAAACGGTTCTTTGCCCATATGTCTAGTTTCAACTTTCAACACATACTGGAAATGCCCATTTCAAACGCGTACCTGTTTTGACCCATTACTTAACCCACCTAACCTGCCTATCAAAAACTATTCAGTTAACCATTAAAACTTACTAGAATAGTACCTTTATACCACTAAGCCTTATCATCTGCCTATACAGCTATATGGAGTCAGATCCTGTGAAAATTGCAGTGGAAGGTGTCGAGAGATTCAAAAAGGAAAACTGTGATCTTATTATCGTTGATACCAGTGGTCGGCACAAACAAGAAGTAGCTCTTTTTGAAGAAATGCGACAAGTGGCTGAAGCAACGGTATACTTTAGTTTTCTCAACATCCGTTAAATTAATTATTAATATTATTTTTATTATTTAATTTGGTGTATGCAATGTTGCAGAAACCGGATCTTGTTATATTCGTGATGGATAGTAGTATCGGTCAAGCTGCGTTTGACCAAGCTCAAGCATTCAAACAGAGCGTTGCGGTTGGAGCTGTTATTGTTACTAAAATGGATGGTCATGCAAAGGGAGGTGGAGCTCTTAGCGCGTAAGTGTCAATGTTGAAATTTTATGTTGTTGGTTCTTTTGTGTTAAAATATGATTCCTTATTTAGTTTGCTTTATGTATTGAACTTAATATTTCTTTTGGAACTTCTATAACCGAATCTTGATGGTTTAACTACTGGATTCAGCTGAATTAGGAATAATGTAATTGAACTTCCTTTTCATTTATCTAATCTTATTTCGTCCTATATGCAGAGTTGCTGCAACAAAAAGCCCAATCATATTCATTGGAACCGGTGAACATATGGATGAATTTGAAGTTTTTGATGTTAAACCGTTTGTCAGCCGTCTTTTAGGTTTGCATCACTTCATTGAATGTAGTTGTCTTATTTTTTTTAGTGTAAAGTACACGAATAGTCCCTGTGGTTTTTCAAAATTTTGGATTTGGTTCCTAGCTTTCCAAAAGTACATGGATAATCCCTCTGGTTTGCACTTTGTAATGCGTTAAGTTCCCAACTTTTGCCAAAAGTACAAGGATGGTCCCTGAGGTTTGCACTTTTTAACACATTTAGTCCCCAACTTGGACCTCCCAAAACCTTTATATTTGTTGGTTGGGGACTAAATGTGTTACAAAGTGCAAACCACGGGGACCAGCTTGGTGTACTTTTGAAAAGCTAGGGACCAAATCCAAAATTTTGGAAAACCACTGGAACTATCCGTGTACTTTACTTGTTTTTTAATATGCGCACGAAGTCTACTTAAAAGAACGCGGAATAATCTTTTTCTTTTATTATTATTAATTCTTTAAGGTTTTTTCTTCTATTACATTTTTTTAAATAGGAATGGGTGACTTGTCTGGATTCATGGACAAAATACAAGAAGTTGTTCCTATGGATCAGCAGCCCGAGCTTCTGCAAAAGCTACAAGAAGGAAATTTCACAATGAGGATCATGTATGAGCAATTTCAGAACATCCTCAAAATGGGTCCCATCAACCAGGTTTATTTGAGTTTGAATATTATATTTTTAAAAAAGTTATGAGGATATGCATATTTGAGTACTACTGTGCAGCTACATGTTTTAAGTTTTTGCTTGTCTTTTATGCAGGTATTCTCAATGCTTCCAGGATTTAGTTCCGAGTTGATGCCTCAAGGCCGTGAAAAAGAAAGCCAAGCAAAGATTAAAAGATACATGACGATGATGGATTCAATGACTAACGAAGGTTAGTTAGACTTAAAAGGGCTGGTCGTTGTTCGGTTGGGCTGCAACAGGTCATTTTGTTACGAGTTGATTTGGGCTGCAGGCGGTTTTGTCTCTATTTTTCAATTTTTATAAATAATTAATGCATTAATTACAAAAAAAATAGTAAAATAGTTTTTGTATCCACTATATACCGACATGGGCAATTTTCAACTTGTTTGGCCCGTTCCCATCTGTATCTAAAATTTTATATGGCACATATCGACCCATTTCATAAGTAAATGGGTTGAAGTCGTCACCTCCTAAGCACCCAAATTAAACTCACATTTTTGTTACGGAGTTGGATAGTAGAAACCCACAACTCACAGGCAACTTTTAACCTGTTTGACCAGTACCCGTTAACATCTAAAATTTTTATATGACCCGTTTGAGATAAAGCATGACCATATCAAACCTCTTTATAAGTAAATGGGTTGAAATCATCACCTCTTAAGCATCCTAATTATAATTCACTTGTTTTTTTTACGGAGTTGGATAGTAGAAACCGAAAAACTCATGGTCACCTTTCAACTGTTTGACCCATACCCATTTGATCTAAATTTTCATGACCCGTTTGAGATAAAGCACGACCCATTTCAAACCGATTCATAAATAATTCGGTTGAAATTGTCACCTCTTAAGCATCCTAACTAAAATTCACTATTTTTTTACAGAGTTGGATAGTGCAAACCCAAAACTGATGAACGAGTCGAGGATGATGCGAATCGCAAGAGGTGCTGGTCGCCAAATGAGGGAAGTTCTTGAAATGTTTGAAGAGTATAAGCGACTCGCTAAAATTTGGAGCAAAATGAAGGGTTTAAAAATCCCTAAAAAAGGAGACATGAGCTCGCTATCAAGGAATATGAATGCGCAACACATGAGTAAAGTTCTTCCTCCGCAAATGCTAAAGCAAATCGGTGGTATGGGTGGGTTACAGAGTTTAATGAAACAAATGGGTTCTAGTAAAGACATGATGGGCATGTTTGGTGGTGGTGACAAGTAGACCGCTACATTGGCTAGCTTTTACAACACGGTGGCTCGTGTTGTGAACCAAACCAGCTAGCCCATGAGATACATTAGAAGCCTTGAAACAAGTTTTGATCATAGTTTGTTTGGATATTATCATTTGTAAAGACTGAATGTGTTTACGAAGATGTACATGATCATCAACAAATAGTTTCTGAATGCTACTTTTATGGTATTGTTTTTAGTTTTCTTTAACTTATGTTGAATGCCGTGTTTTAGTTTAATATAAACTCAACGGAAAATCTATAAATCAGTTGATTCAGGGTAAGGTGGGGAACGGGGAGGATATTCGTTTTTTGGATAGACTCATGGGTGGGGGATCTTCCGCTTATGGAAAGATGGCCACATTTGTTTGTTTTGCATTCGAATAAATTATGCAGGATTTCGGAAAGATTGGAGACAAGTCAAGGAAGTGGGGGAGGGACTTGGAGTTGGGTCAGACAACCCGAGTCGGATGCAGAGCTTAAGGAGTGGCAGGAATGTCAAGAAGTTATAAACAGGATGAGGTTGTCTAATGATAAAGATTCATGGCAATGGAATGTTGACAAACAGGATGGTTTCTCGGTGAAGGCCATGAAGAATATTATTGACGATAGGGGAAGTAGTCATCTCCCAAGTTTCGAATGGAGTAAATGGGTTCCAATCAAATGTAACATCATGGCATGGAGAGACAACCTGGATAGATTTGCTACCAGAGTTAATTTGAGAAGAAGGAACGTGGATATTCCTTCGGTTTCATGTCCTTTTTGCGACGAATACGAGGAAACTGTAGATCATTTGTTTACCGCATGTTATATAGCTAATCGGGTTTGGGCAGCTATGAGCGCGTGGTGCAAAATATCTCTGATTTTCGCTTTTGAATTTAAAGATTTAATGGATATTCACAATGCTACTCAGGGAAGAAAAAAAATGAAGAAGATTATTCGTGGGTTGGTTATTATCTCGTGTTGGTGTATTTGGAAAGGCAGAAACGAGCTGGTTTTCAAGCAGATCAGAAGAAGTTCGCAGGATATTTTGTTAGAGATTAAATTGAGAGGGTTCAGCTGGCTTAAAAATAGATCGCCATGTAAATATATTAGCTGGAAGGAGTGGTGTAAATATCCTATGTATATGTTGTAATTTGGTCCTTTGCCCGTTTGGGTCGGGGGTGTTGGTTTGTATTGGCCTTTTGCCCGTTTGGGTCGGAGGTTTGTTTTAATGAAGTTTAATTTAAAAAAAATCTATTTGATTAATTGGTTACATAATGACTATTATTCTTGCATTTGTGCGACTTTTAATAAATGGACTACACGGTACATTTAGCACAATTAAATATAACTCAGTTCGATAACATAAATTCACTTGACAATGATAAATAAGACATTAACAAGATATATAAAGGTTATCAAAAATTACAAGCCATAAAATCTTTAACAAACTATTCTAGCCACTTAGGCTACTTCTACCGGTGCCCATTCCTTGAGTCGATTGTCATGTGGATTTAATGAAAAAGAAAAACATCATTTAATTTTTGGAAAAGCTCACGACCTGGTTGCCACGGCAACCTAGGTTGCAACCAAAGATCATGGCACATGTCAAATATTTATCACTTGATATTTTTTTCTTTAACATTATCTTATTTGTCACTTGTCCATATTCTGTGAGTTTGTTAGATTTTTTTTGTCAATATTCTATTGATTCGTTATTTGCCACTTGTCCATATGTTTGATGAAAGTAACATATTTTTTTTTATATTTAAAATAGTTTAGTTTCAAAATAAAATAAATATTTTTAGTATTGAGTAAATTGCCAAAATCGTCTATGAGGTTTTGGCATTTTTGTCATTGTCATCCAAAACAACTTTTTTGTACTGTATAGTCATTCAGTTTTGAGCATTTTTTTCATTTCTTTCAAAAATTTCGATTTCTTTGCCAAATTTTGATTCCTTCCCTTTCATTTTACGTTTCAAACGCCCGTAGTCTTACAAAATCAAGTAGAACTTTATTATACGATCTTAAAGTTGGGTATTTCTATAAAGTATCTAATTTGTGTATTTATTACAATACGTTATATGTAAAGAACATATTGTAATATATTTGGTATATAAACACACATTATTAGTTCATATATATTAAAAGGATGATAAAAAAAAATGGCTAATCGTGTTTGTTCATATGCCATATAGATCCTTTACTCAATTTCGATGCATGTAATTGTGATTAATTTCATCGATTCTTTTCTTTAACGGCTAGTTTCACTTGACAAAGTTTGAATCAGGGTCTTTCACTAAAAAGGTTTTATCTTTTATCACTGGACTACAACCCAAATAACAATTTGATCGAATAGAATAATCTACATGGATTTGGTAGTAAATTGTAACACCAATGCAAAAAAGTAGTTAATATTGTTTGTTAAACATAACGTGCTCACAGGTCAGATTAAACGCAACATGTACCTGAAACTTTTACACAGATTTTAACATGTCATGGACTTGAAAATCGTTACATACACAAACTTTAAGATAAATTTATAGAGACAAGTTGTGCTTAAAATACAAAAGCGGCTTTTTTTTTTCTTTAAAACTTTTAATTGAACTACAAAAGCCGCTTATTTTTCTTTAAAACTTATAAATTTTGAGATAAATACATGATCATTCTATTTTCTAACGTGTAGTGACACTTTATAAAAATAAATTGACCTAATGGCGGAGCGTAAAGTGGGGGTGCATCCGTACCCCTGAATGTTTCGGTTAGAAGTGTAAAATTTCTTATTTTTAGTCCGAAAATTTTAAAATTATATAGGATTGTCCCTCCAATTATTTTGCCTAAATATTTATATAATATATAAATTGGGTCCCATGACTTTCCGCCCCCTCGGAACTTTTGGTCAAACTCCGCCACTGAATTGACCCACTACCAATATCGTCACATTTAGTTAATCGATTTACAAGTTTGATCCAAACCTGTTTAAGCTAAGATAAGCCTACAAATTAGGTGTTAAGTCCATAGCATTTAGCATATCATAAATTCACTCCCGTATTAGTATATCAATACCACAATCATTTTCAATATTATCCCATCGACAGCGAAGCTATTGGTGAGGTATGAGAAGAGTGAAATATAGGCAAACCTTACCTCTACCCTAAAGGATAAAAAGATTGCTTCAACCGAGCAGCTCAGAAGTCATGTCCATCCATAAAAGTCAGAGTAATGATAACATGCAAAGATCGCCTAAATAAACTGAAAAGCTAAGCTACTAAGCAAAATACCCAAAACAACACCAAATCATCCACCTAAAAAATCCTTAACCTTAATCTTACGTCTCCAGAAACTCCTATCATTGATCATATTCTTAGAGAGATGCAAGTCTAGCATATCATGCTTAATTCGTTCGTCCCAAGTAAGTTTAGGTCTCCCTCTACTCCTCATCCTCCCCTCCACAGTTCTAACGATAGCAATTGCCTGCCTCTTTCCTGAAATGCCCAAACCATCTCAACCCCCTCCTTATCTTATCTAATATACTAGCCACCCCAAATTTTTCCCTAAAACCTCTGTTGATGCAACAAATAATAGACCAAGAATAGTAGCTGGGCTGGTTAGGCAAAAGGGTTGAAGGGTTCAACTTTGCCTAACGCAGGTCGTGGGGTCCCCCCACGTTTGCAAGACGTGGAGAGAGGTTCACTAGATTGGTTTTGTTGTTTGCTAAAGATCCTCCTCTGAAGTATGTTCAGATTCGGATGTATGAGCAAAAGGAATGTGTGTGTTGAATGTGAAAGAACGTGACTTGTCTGAAGCAAGTACTCGAAGAGAATGACCAGAGATTTCAGTAATCAGAGCTGGCCTTGGAATATCCTTCACACTTAATGAAGTGTCACTCTTATAGGGAGAGCCTTAGCTCAAAGAGGAATGTGTTGACTAGTGAACATGCTTGCAGTGGGGGTTTTGCCCTTTTTGGGGGTTGAAGCCTTTGACCTGCGGGTAAAAGGCTGTGCTCTGTGGACCCGTGTTACTTTTGCGGCTGGTGAGTTGGTGAAGCAATCCAGAGATGTGACCTTTTACTGTTCCCGTATTGCTTTACCTCATCTCCCCAGGTTTTCAACCTTTGAACCGTTTAACCTTTTGAGCATTCATGTATTTAAGTCATTTTTATTTGGTCTTGGGCTACCCTCGTCATCAGCCCCCCAAGTCAGAGGTTTTTAGGAAATGAGCTCAAAGACTTCTGACTTTTATACATGTATTTTACTGCCTAAAGGCTTCAAGGGTTCAAAGCTTGAAGGGTTGGAAACGTTTGAGGTCTTTGAATTTTAAAAAACTGACAACTGATTTGATTGATGTGTGGCAGTTCATAGGGCGGCGGTTTTTGCAGAGAGTAGACTAATAACTGTTACACAATTATAACCTCTATTTTGGGTTTTATCTTCTTTTATTATTGAAGATAAACATTCAATCTTTTTATTATCTTTCAAGTTTCTTCTGCATTACCTTTCCTCTCTTCAAGGTTAGTTCCGGTTTCTTCTTATTTCCTTACTTTCTTCGTATTTTTCTGTAAAATGGGTGCTCGTAAGGATTTGGCAAAATCCTTTTCTCGATTAACCCAAGAAGAGGTAGAACTGTTTTGTATGGAAAATGGTATTGGGAAGAAGTTTAAACCGACTGCTCCTGCTTGCGACGTTCCGATTGATAAATGTCTGGCTGGTTTGATTGCTCTTTATTGTCGTCATTTTGAGTTTTCGAACCTCCGTCATCCCTTTTCCCTGTTTGTTTTAAATCTGTTGGAGTATTACCGAGTCTCCTTTGGTCAAATTCATCCGAAAGGCATGGCTAGGGTTTTGCACTTCGAGGTTTTGTGCCGTGCCCTTGGTTATGATCCTTCCTTGTTGCTTTTTCGTCGGTTTTTTCGTTTGGCCAAAAACGGTGATTGGTTCACCTTTGAAACATCCAAGGTTGATGCTTGCCTTATTTCTTCTATGGTTACCACACTTGGCACTTGGAAAGATCGTTTTTTCTGGGTCTCTAATTCTATTGTCCCATTCAAAATGGTGTGGAGGCACCCGGATGCTGTTCTCAATAAACCGGAACCCTCTGAAACTGATTTGAATGACACTTTTCTTAAAGCCATCCGGGAGTGCCCTTCAAGGGTTCGTCCCTTCCCTGAACATTTGCTAGTTCTGTTAGGGGTTAGTAAATTGTGGGAAAAGGCCAATCGGGATCCGGTTCTAATGAGGAATGGCACGGGTATGCATTTTTTCTTTTTTGCTCCTTTTGCGTTTTCTTAATTTATGTCTTATGTGCTTTTGTATTATGATTATTTGCAGTCATGTCTGCACTTGATTTCATTAAAAGCGACGATACTTCTGATGTTGCGTTTGAGGATGTCCCATCTGTCCCTGGTGAAAATGTTGTGGTTAGGAGTGCTGAGCAAAGGTTCGAGGGTTCGGGTTATGTTAGTGTTGCCAACGTCAAAGGTTTTTCTAAGTCTCATGCTCCCAAGTCTTCAACCCGTCGATCTACCCGCCCTTTGTTGAAGGGTGCTCCTCAATCCACTTCTTCTGAACCAGTGGATTTGAGTGACGATATTGAGGCTTCTTGTAACACCTCGAAAATTCACGTCCTATAAAGTGTTGACACGTGTCATATGTTTGAACGTGTGAAAGAATGTTATGAAAAGACTAAAGTTGACAAACATGAAAAGTATATGAAAATACGAGTTCTAAATGTCAACAGTGAATAAATATATTGTACATTAACCCTACATGATGCTCATACCTTCAAACGAATAAATCATGGATCATACGAAGCTAAATATGAAAGAAAGTGAGAGATTACAAACTACAGGGGTTAAATATGTCAACATGTTTAAGTTATACCTCTGAGTGACCTTTTAGCAAACCCGAAGCTTTATAACAGTTAATTATGCTCACTAGACACGATATAAATTTCATAAAGTTTCGTTATCGTATGAGAAAGTTATGATCAAATTCGTATACAAGGGGTTAAAGCGTTAACGTTGAAAGTTATGACTTTTCGGGTTAACTAGAAATATCCAGGGACTTGGCAAAGTGGGTACAAGTCTTAAAGCCCTTGTAGGTAAATAAGAAGGGGTCATATTGCAAGAATTAAGCTTAGTTGACCTTTCGGAAGGGCCAAGAGACATATATGCAAAAAACTGGAAAATGTGAAGTCTGATCAGAAGGCTTGCTCACCGCAAGACTTATCCTTACGGTGCGCAAGGAGTTGCCAGCGACAGAAAATCCTCCTGTTTGCTGTTTAAACGCAATACTCGATCTTTAAACGATTTTCCTCATCTTGCTTGGCCCCTAAACAACCCCTAAACATCTAGGGACACTTGTGGATGAGTTGTGGTCAGTTGTAGACTTGTGTGTCAACATTTTATGGTGATTAAATCACTATATAAGGCCATGAAGTTGCAACCATTTGATCATTCACTTCTTGTGCAATTCTGGAGCCTTTGGGAGCTTAAGAGCAGACACAAGACCTTCCTAATCAAGCATAGGACTTCAGTAAGTTTGCTAATCCTTTCTTAGTTAAGTTTTTACTTAGTTATAGCTTAAAAGTCAAACCGTCGTAATTAACGGTTGACTTTAAGATTAATCACTAATGGTCCAGTGATTAGTCGAATCAAAAGTAGTTATAAGTTGGTAATTATGTGGGTAATAAACCCTTAAAAGGGTTCCCCCTGATTCCCACTCTAACTAGGACAAAAGTCGGGTCAAACTTGTCATTAAAAAGTCAACAGGATACTTATTTTCTAATTTATGCATAATTAGCAATGTAGAACATATACAACCTGTTTGATCAGTAATATAACTTGGTAATAAGTGTAAGAACATGTCTAAACATGTTCAACCCGACAACTTTCAGTAAAGACCCGGTTCGGAACCGAAAGTCGCATAGTTTGACTTTCACTTTGACTTTCAGTTCTGACCCGTTTAGGCATGTTTTAGAAATGCCTTAGAGCTTTATTTGGACCAGGTGACATGCTAGTATAACCCTCTGTGATTATACACCATGGTTCATTAGTTAACCAATTAATACGCATGATTCCGTTAATTGCTCATATGTTGACCATTATGCCCTTTTCACCTTACAACGTGATTTTTGAAAATGTAAAAGAGTAGAAACCTTAGTTATTGATAAATATACTTGCACCCAAAATTTGACATCAGTTTGAGGTATAGATTGAGAGTTATGCTCAATAGCGTAATTTAAAGCTTCTTTAGCAATTTAACGGCATAATTAGCGTATAGCCTATTTAAGCCGACTTTTTAATATCAAAATTGTTACCCACTGATGTAATATATTATTTTAGGATTTTTGAAGATTTTTAATAAATTTTAGGCTGAGCATAACTTATAGTCGTAGGCTTAATCCGGTAATTGTCGGTTTTACCCTTACGGGCTATAAAATGAGTTTTACACATCTAATTGACTCCAAACCTTTTGCTACTGATTTTAAATGATAAATAAATTATTCTAAGCCTTCTGGAATGATAAAAATATCAGCTTTATATATAGAACCCGGAAACGGCTTCTAATCGCCTTATTAAGCGTTTTTAGCGCATAGTATGTACTAGAACTATCTTAAACATACAAAGGTTGATACCTACTGATATTTGAGGTAAATTATAATATTTTAACAGTAGGCAAAAGTTGTTTAACTCAGACATCAGTTTTGAGCTTTACGACTTATGTGAAATTACCAAAATGCCCCTACGGTGCATAGTTTGGTTATAATTGATAAATTTCACATGTATACCTTACCCTACTGTTATAACTTATTAATTTGAGTATATTCGCTGATTATATCAGACCTGTAACTCAGACTAATACTTAAACTCTTTTATAAACTTTTAAATGACCAAACTACCCCTACGGGGCATAGTTTGTGTTTAAATTCGTTTCGGGCAAAATAAAAGACATTCTACTGATGTCACAACATATTTGAAGCATATTAACTTAGGAAACATGTATATGGCTCTTACGGATACCCGTTACGCTTATTACGCGTTCGGTTAGGTTTATGTAACAAGTTTACATAAATTAGCCGAAACGGGTCAAACCTTATCGGTTTTATCTCAAAATCCAGAATGTGTTTAAGTTACCCATATGAAACAAGCATACAAGCTTGTCAGGTCAAAACCACATTCTAAACCGGTCTTCGCCTTATCATGCGTTCGAACCGTGTCTTCCGTTTGAAACTAACCGGTCTAAGCTAAGACTTAATTAAAGACCCGTTAGAAACCTAATAGGTTATTATAAACCTTCGTTCCAGATTAGGAGCCCAGTAAAAGTACTTGCACTTGCTGTATTTGATTGATACTTTGCTCAGGTAAATACTCTTAACTTATTTTCCCTATACGGGCTTGGGATACGGTACTATAAAAGTACCGCTTGGTCGGGTATGTAGTCATTTAAATCGGATTGTGATTAATGTATTTACATAACTCGCTTTGTTCTGTATTATTTGATGTATGGCCCTTGGGGGTTAAATGATCATGTCCCGGATATCCTTGGCATCATTTTACGAAATGGCCACGACCTAAGCACGGGGTGTAGGCGTACACCTGACAGATGCATTATGTAAAAACTGGTAATCCACGTAAAGGAATCAACCTTGTGGGCATTATACCTGTGGCATGTCAGTTAACTTAAACTGGCTCTTCTAACCGGTGCTAATGGACGGCAAATAAGTAAATCTGTATACAAGATTATATACAAATAATTGTCCCAAGTTATAAAGATATTTTGTGCCGAAGTGCATTCAAATCAATTTATAAACTCTTTTCAAAATGAGTCAGTTAAGTTGTATTTACCAGTGTAAACTGACGTATTTTCCAAAAAGGTTAAGTGCAGGTGCTAGACGAAATAGGCTGGCTACTCCAGGCATCATTTCTCAAGTCTCGCAAGCTCTAGATGTCAAAGTCTGTTGAACAGTTTTCATTTTATTTTGATCCGCCTGTGGATCCTTTACTTTCCGTTGTAATACTGGATATTACTTTATATTCAGATTGTAATATATTTCTCTTTTGCTTCCGCTGTGTATTTATATAATTGTGTTGTTTGACTATTATGTTGCCAACCACGTCACGATACTCCCCCACCGGGCCCACCGGTGACTCGTGGAAATCGGGGTGTGACACTTCTGAAGATCAAGGTGTTGATGTGGATGTTGAGAAGGAACAAAAACTGGTTTTTCATGGCAAGAAGACTCCAGCCAAGAAGGTTATGGCTACTCCTGTTCAAGGTTCTTCGAGCAGGGATGTTGAAGGGTTAGACCCATATGAGGTTTATGTGCCTGGTTGGTCAGTGAAAGTTGATGACAGTTTCAAGGATGCTGCTGTTTGTGAAGATGCGCTAAGCCACATTGCTCCTCCTTCAGTTCATAACATCATTGCTGAGATGGATGATGACATGATGCTGACCCGCATGATTTTGAGTACATGCAACCTTGCTGCCATGCTTCCTCAGGGAGTTGCTCGTTTTCGTAAGAGGATGCATGAGTATGAAGAATTTTCTAAGAAGAAAGATAAAATGAAATCTTCAATGGCTGCAATGAAGAAGGAGATAGGTGGGTTTACTGAGAAAGAAGAGGCTTGGGTCAAAAAGGTTGGTGAATTGACTAGGAGGCATGAGATTGAAATAGGTGATCTTAAGAAAAGTTTTGAGGCTGATCGGCTGAAGCTTAAGGCTGATAGGGAGGCTTTGTCTGTTCAACAGAGAGCTTTCGATGAAGAGAAGGAAGGCCTGAAGGCTTTGGTTGCTCAAACCAACAGTGATAATAATCAATGGTTAATTGAGCAAGGTTTCCAGCAAGTTGTTACTTATCTTCTTCACTCCAAGTAGTTCAATTCTGCTCTTGGTGAAGTCTACATGAAATTGCTCAACTTGGGGAAACATCAAGGTCTCATTGCTGGTTACAAGCTTCATGAATCTGGCCATCCTTTGGAAAAGTCTCCCTTATTTCGCCCTGAAGCTTCTGAGGTATTCAAGGGTTCTGTTGAACAGATGGAGAGGCTGACCTACCAGTATGTCAATCAAGTTTCTACTTGTTTTGGTAAGCCTCTTACTGTCTTGCAGGAGCTGAAACCGGAGGGCCTTAATGAAAAAGTCTGTGCTGAAGTCCTGGGTTCTCTTTCAAGAAAGAGATCTTACTCGGGAGATAGTGATGACACCCTTTCAGGAGGACCAGATGCTTCAAAGGATGCAAGCTTGGAGGCTTCAGCAGTAGGTGGTGATGGTGGCATGAAAGCTAAGAAATCAAAGAAATCAAAGAAGGTTAAAGGTGAAGGTTCCGGGGCTTCCAAGCCTCCTGCTGATGCTTAATGGATATTCGTAGCTTTCTTAGCACTTTTGAAAATAATTTATGGTTTGTATGTTAACTAAAACAATGTTAGGTTTCACAGGAACCCTTAAGGTTCTTGTTATGTGGTTGTGGCGGGGCCTGTATGGCCATTTGAATAATTTCTCAACTTGCAAGTTGTTAGGGCTTGCTTTTAACTTTGTTTGGAAGTCTGTTAAGACTTTCTTTGCTATGCTATGCTATTATGTTTAACTATTTGTCTTGTGTTGTGTTTTTTATGCTTGTGCTTATTTTGTTAAGGCAACTTGTTTGGCTTCAAGCCTTCAAGCTTTCTGGCTATCCCGTATGTAGGTTGAAGCCTTTAAGGCTTTGAGTTGTCACGTATGTAGCTTGAAGCCTTAAAGGCTTCTTAGTTTTGTGACTTGGCTTGGTTTGCATCTTTGAGTTTTTTTATAACTTTTTGTTCAAGTTGTTGCATTATTCCTTAGGTTATTCCTTTTTCTTGTAGCTTTGTCTTTGCCAAGTTTGTGTTGCCTTTATGTTTTTTATACCTTAAAGGGTTCAGTATTGCAGTCACTTAGCCTTGGTATTTTTAACAAGAAGACATAACACCTATCCTATTTATTTTCTTGTTTTCATTTGATTTCGAAAGCCTGTTTGTTGATTATTCTTTTAAGGCTTAAGGAACATTTGGTGTAGGCTGTTCAATCCCGTCTATGAAACAACTTTGTTTTCAATAATAAGTCTCATGGAGTTGTATTGATTTAGGAACTCACCCCTTATATAGGTTCACTCAACCCTTGAACCTATTGAGCGATGTGGCCTGGGAGCTCATCCCCTTACATGGCCCTTGCCATGGGGTTTTTTGCTAGGTTCTCAACCTGCTCTTAGGATAGAAAGACAAATTTAATAAAACAACTTCATTCATTCAAGAGATACTGTTTTTACAAAAAGGTATTCATAGTGCCACTCTTGAAATACAACTTGTGAAATACAAACCAATCTTTCCCGTTTAGACATGGAACCTTTTCAAGGTTTTTCCATTCCAGTGTCTTGGAAGCCTTTTACCTTCTGAGTCTGCTAGCTTGTAAGATCCACCCTTATGTGCTTCAAGGATGGTATATGGGCCCTCCTATTTTGGGCCAAGCTTTCCTTGGTTCTCTTTTTTGCTAGCTTCATTGTTTCTAAGTACCAGGTCTCCTGGCTTGAAGCGTTCATTCTTGACTCTCTTGTTATAGTAGGCTTCCATTCGTTGTTTATACTTGGCCTCTTGAATTGCAGCTTGGTCTCGTGCTTCCTCTAGGAGTTGTAAGTTCAACATGGTCTCTTCTTGGTTTGTTTCGGGATCCATGTTGACGATTCGTTGTGTTACAACTCCTACTTCAGCTGGAATTACGGCTTCAGACCCGAATACCAAGCTATAGGGTGTTCTTTTGTGGCTTGTTTTTTCGGTTGTTCTTATGGCCCATAGAACACTTGGCAATTCTTCAAGCCAATTGCTTTCATACCTTCCCAATCTGGTTTTTATTCCTTCCACTATGCTTCGGTTCGTCCTCTCAACTTGACCGTTTGATTGTGGGTATGCCACTGAGCTAAAAACCTGATTGATTCTGAATTCTTTGCACCAAACGCTGAAAGGCTTCTCAGCAAATTGCTTTCCATTGTCAGTGACAAGTACTCCCGGCAATCCATAACGGCAAATAATGTTTTCCCAAACGAAGTCAATGACCTGTTTTCCCGTGATTTTTGCAAGTGGTTTAACCTCAGGCCACTTGGTGAAATAATATATGGCCACCAACAAGAATTTTACTCCACCTTTGCTTGGGGGAAATAGACCGACAATGTCCATCCCCCATTTATAGAATGGCCATGCTGAGGTTATTGGGACAAAATCATGCTTAGGATTTTCGGGATTGGTGCATGAATTTGGCAGGCATCACACTTCCTTAGTTGCTCAGTGGTGTCTCGGTGCATTGAGGGTCAAAAATACCCAAGGTTCATAAGTTTGGCAACCACTGACCTAGCTCCAATATGAGCTCCGCATATACCTTCATGAACCTCTTTGACCAAATACTGACTTTGCTAGGGACCAACACATCTTAGCAAGGGTGCAAGGTAACCCTTTTTGTAGAGGGTTTCACCTTGTAGTACATACTGCCTTGCCTTGATCTTAACCCTTTCAGCCTCTATTTGATCACTAGGCAATTCACCGTTTTTAAGGAATTTCTTGATTGGAGTCATCCAATTTGGATCTTCTTCGGTGATTACATCTTGAACTTCCAACTCATCGATTGATGGAGCCTTTAACACTTCTACCAATACCTTCTTGGTAAGGTGGGCAAAAGTGAGGGATGCGAGTTTACTCAAGGCATCCGCTTTCTTGTTTTGAGACCTGGGAATTTGCTTGATGGTACATGTTTGGAAGGTGTTCATCAATTCTTTTGATTTTTCTCTGTACCTTTTCATGTTGGGCTCCTTTGCAATGTAGCTATCATTCACTTGGCTTGATACCAGCAATGAGTCTGTGAACACTTCAAGCTTTTGGACCTTCATTTCTTTAGCCAGTCTTAGACCGGCTATCAACGCTTCGTATTCAGCTTCGTTGTTGGTGGTCTGGAAATCAAAGCGAAGGGCATACGTGAATTCTAACCCTTCTGGGTTGATCAGAATGAGACCGGCCCCTGACCCTTCAACGCTTGAAGCCCCATCAGTAAAAAGCTTCCAGGCTTCAAGGTCTGAGGGTTCAGTGGCAGCTGTGTTTACTTCAGTGACTGTTTGCTTTGGGACTTCCACAATGAAATCAGCCAATACTTGGGCTTTGATTGCTTTTCTTGGAACATAGGTGATGTTATGTTCACCTAGTTCTATCGCCCATTTGGCTAATCGCCCTGAATTTTCTGGTTTTTCAAGCACACTTCTAATAGGTTGGTCGGTGACTACTTGTATAGGGTGTGCTTGGAAATACCTTCTAAGCCTTCTAGCCGTTTGGACTAGGGCTAGAGCAAGTTTTTCCACGGGAGGATATTTGATTTCAGCCAATTTTAAAGTTTTGCTGAAGAAATAAACAGGTACCTGAACTTTGTCTCGTTCGATAGTGAGGACCGCACTTATTGCTTCTTCAACGACTGAAAGGTATATCGAGATCAATTCTCCCGTTTCTGAGGCTGCAATGTCAGGTAGGGAAGCTAGGTGTTGCTTCATCTAGTTGAAGGCTTCTTCAGCCTCCTCAGTCCATTTGAAGTCTTTCTTGTCAGAGCATCCCTTGAGCGTTTTGAAAAAGGGTAAAGACCTTTCAGCCAATTTGGAGGTAAAACGCTTCAAGGCTGCAAGCTTCCCGTTTAAGCTTTCAACCTCCTTCTTGCTTCTCGGTGGTTTGGTTTCAAGAATAGCTTTCACCTTGTTTGGATTGGCTTTAATGCTTTGTTTTCCCACAATATGCCCAAGGAATTTACCTTCCTCAAACCCACATGAGCACTTCTCGGGGTTGAGTTTCATGTTGACCTTCCTTAGGTTCTTGAGGGTTTCTTGGATGTCATCGAGCATTTGATATTCTGTTTTGCTTTTGATCACCAAGTCGTCGACATATGCCTCCATGTTTCTACCAATTTGACTTGCAAAGGCCTTGTCAACTAGGCGTTGGTAGGTTGCTCCAGCGTTTTTTAGGCCAAAAGGCATCTTTTGGTAACAAAAGATCCATTTGTCCGTGTGAAAGGCGGTCTTTTCTTCATCCTCTTCCTTCATGAGGATTTGGTGATAACCTTTGTAGTCATCAAGAAAACATTTGAACGGGTAACCGGTGAGGGAGTCAACCTTGAGATCAATCTCTGGCAACGGGTAACAATCTTTAGGACAAGCCTTGTTAAGATCCTTGAAATCTATGCACATTCTCCAAGAATTATCTGGCTTTCGAACCATCACCGGGTTTGCAACCCAGGATTGATACTTGACTTCTCGGAGAATGCTGGCTGACACAAGCTTTTCAACCTCTTGGCATGCAGCCAAGCTTCTTTCGGGTGCCATGCTTCGTTTCTTTTGGACAACAGGCTTGACACCAGGCGGTATTTTCAATTCATGTTCAGCAATGCTTCGAGGGATGCCTGTCATATCCTCCGGGAACCAAGCAAAGACATCGCTATAATGTGTAAACAACTTTTCAAGATATGAGAGGGTTTCTTGGGAGAGGCTTGGATTGAGCCTTATCCTCTGCTCAGGGTACTTAGGATTTATGATTAGCCTTTGCTTGTCTTCTTCACTTTTGGAACTTTCACCTTCAACCATGTAGGCCTCCTGAAAAGGTTGAAGGGTTGCTATTCCCCCCTCAGTGGGAAATTTGACAGTGCCATGGCCAACAGACACAGCCATATAGAATGCACACTGCCCCGGCCTTCCAATGATCACATCATAGTTTGAAGGTATATTGATAACCACAAAGGTGAGTGGTTGGATTCTCTCCTTCTGACCTTCACTGAAACGAACATCAAGTGTCAGTTGCCCTAAAGGCTTAAGGGGTATATCGGCAATACCTTTTATGGAGGTCCCGGAGGGTTGGAGCCTTGAACATTCTTCATTGCTCTAACGGTTGAAGAACTTCTCAAACATGATTTCGGTGGCATCATCAGTGTGTATGTATGCTTTGCTCGTTTGTAATGTTCCCACAGCAGCCTCAACCACAAGAGGGTTTGAAAGAGGGTCTTTCTCTGTTGGAGGGAAGCAAACACACTGGAGCTCCCAAGCTTCCAACCGCTGCCTTTTGTGTGGAACCCTTCCATCAAAATCTACCATATTGACTTCCTTGCCCTTTCCATCAGCCATTTTGTCCCTTACTCCCTTTACCAAGTGAGCAAGTTCCCCGGACTTAATGACTTTGATGTGTGCAAAATGCAACATATAAATTACATCAATTGTGGCATAAAACTAACCCTTTTTTAGTACTAATGTTGGAAAAAGTGTTTTTTTGTCTTCCTTTTGTATTTTCAGGATTAAATGAGCTCAAATTAACAAAAGAAGCAAAAGGGCAGCTAAATCTAACATAAATACAAGAAAAGGAACAAACGTGGCATGCCCGACCCCACGACAACATCTTCCCAAGCAAAACAAGAGAACAGAAGGCTGAACACGCCCCGTGTTCAGTGAACACGGGGGCGTGCCCAAGTGTCGGCATAAAAGACAAAGTTGTAAAAGCTTCCATCGCCCACCACGGGGCCGTGGTCAACTATAAGATTCGCAGAATCTAGGCAAATCTTGATAGTACAGATATGCTTCTGCACACGGGGTCGTGCCCAGCGGACACGGGGCCGTGCTCAACTAATGCAGACAAAAGCAATTAATGAAGACAGAGAAGAGGATGGACACGGAGCCGTGCCCACTGGAAACGGGGCCATGCCCGAGCTTCTGTTCAGCCACTGGACACGGGGCCGTGCCCGGTCTATATGGAGGTATGTTGGCTACCTGGTCGGGGGTTAAGGGAACGGTTTGGTAAGAGTCTTGCCATTGTTCAGTGTATAGATTCTGCAAAGGACCTGGGTCAAATTTAGTAGGACCTCCTTCAATACTTAACGGTATTGGATGGCGGGGGTCCAAACTCTTTGATCCCCTAATAAGTTAAACTACTATTAATACTTTAACCCGGCTACTTAGGACTGTATCCCTGCTGACTCAGACTACTTAGCCGAGGGTAACGTCGCCTTCAAAAGAGGGGCCTACCACATTATGCATTAATAACTTAATTAATTATCTTTCAATAATCCGACCCTTTAGGATTGTATCCTTGCTGACTCAAACTACTGGGTTGAGGGTAACGTCACCTCCAAAAGAGGGGCCTATTACAACAACTAAGATAATCTCTTAAATAGTGCAAAAGTGCGGAAATAATCAAAGGTTACACTAAACACGAGTCGGAGCCAAGTGATTCATCTTATCTATCTGTTTTACTTTTATTTTTATTTTTCAGCATTTTAGTTAGTTTTTATTTTCTTAGTTTAAAACATTTTTCTAAACTTTTGATTTGATTAGACGTTGAGGATAAACCGGTACTAAAAGCTCTTGTGTCCTTGGACGACCTCGGTATCTTACCAACACTATACTACGCTCACGATGGGTGCACTTGCCCATATGTGTGTTTAGTTTTAGTAAATATCGTGTTTTATAAATTTAAAACTTGACTAAAAAGTGTAAAAGGGCTTAAAATATACATTAAAAACCTATCACACTACACACGCATCAGACTTCTTCGATCCTCTTTTTAAGCTGGAAGCAATCATTGGTATGGTGCCCATTTTCTTCGTGAAATTCATAGTATTGTGTGGAATTTTCGTTCTTTCTGCTTTTGGGGAGAGGCCTAGGAGGCCGAAAGTTTTGCTTGACTTCTTCTGTTGCGAGGATTTCTTGAGGAGTCTTGGTGAGGGGTGTGAAACTTATGCCTTTCTCCCTGCTAGAAGGGTTCCGGCCTTCAGACCTTCGATGGTCTGAACCCTTTTAGCGTCTGTCATAGGAGTTAAAGTTCCCCCTTTTTCTAACGGGGCTGTTGCCTCGCCAGATGGGTCCTCTTTTCCTTTGCTCTTTAATGTCTACTGCCTCCTCTCCCCGGATGTGGGCTTCAACCCTTTCGAGAGCTTCTTCTAAGGTCTTAGACAGGCATTTGTTGAAATCTCTTGTGAGGTATTTGGATGTAATGGCGTTCATAAAACCGGCCACCCTCATATTTTCATCTGCCCCCACATATGTTAGACCTTCCTTCTTGTATCATCCTCAGTCTGATGGCCAAACTGAGGTAGTGAACAGATGCATTGAGGCCTATTTGAGGAGTATGACATTGGCTACAAATTCAAATTGGATGAAATGGTTATCATTGGCCGAATGGTGGTATAATTCTAATTACCATACTGCCTTAAAGAGGACACATTTTCAGGCTCTATATGGTTACCCACCCCCTATCTTCATTCGCTATATTCCTAAAGACTGTCCTATAGAAACAGTGGATCAGATGTTGATTGAAAGGGAAATGATGATTCAACAGTTGAAGCACTCTCTGCTGTTAGCTCAGAATCGGATGAAACAAATCGCAGACAAAAATAGGACAGAAAGGGAGTTCAAGGAAGGTGATTTTGTTTTCTTAAAATTACATCCGTATAAGCAACAATCAATCAGGCCTAATAAGCAATCCAAATCGAGCCCTAAGTATTATGGCCCTTTCATGATTGTGGAAAAAGTGGGAAAAGTGGCCTATAGATTAGACTTACCAGAGGAATCACAAATTCATCCAACCTTCCATGTTTCCTTGCTGAAATTAGCTCGGGGAGATCACTCGAAGATTGTCCCTTTCCCGACTCAACCTCGTTTCAAGTATTATCCAGCTGCAGTAATAGAAAAGAAGATGGTGAAGAAACGTAAAAGGGCTGATGTTCAAGTTCTGATTAAGTGGGAGGGATTACCTTTGGCTTAAGCATCATGAGAGGATTTGGAAGAGATGCAGTTGAGGTTTCCGCAGTTCAAATTTTGAAATTTTGGGGCAAAATTTCTTTAAGGGATGGGTATTGATATGTGGGTTTTAATAAGAGAGGGGCCTGTTTTGCAATACTCAATAATAGGGGGGCTATAGTTGTAATCAGTTGGGGAGTTGTTAGTTAGTTAGTTAATGGTTGTTAAATACAGTTGTAATCGGTTGTAATGGCACCGATTATTTGAGTTAATTCTCTATTGTTCCTTCTCTTCTTCTTCTTTCAATTCCACCACTTATCAAAAACTAGTGATTTCATGGTGAAAAGTATGATTTCAAAGGAGAATCATGTAGAGGATTGTGTATAGGTCAAAGATGTATAAGAATCTAGTGTAAAACATACTGAAATCACCGAGAAATTGAAGAAAAGTGAGAGAGCGTGCGTCTGGTCGAAGGAGGTTGTCACATCAGTGAAGAATGATGTGACATGTCCTATTTATAGTGCATGAGTGGGGAATAAGGCGGTGTGGCAGTGGATTGGATGGCAGTTCGATCGAGTGGCCCTCCGATCGGATGGTCATCCGATCGGATTGCAATTCAGTCAATCCCAACCTTTCCACTTTCCGTCTTTGGTTCGTTTCACGAGTTTGATTAAGCATTGCATATTATTGTGTAATAGTATCACATAACTAGATTATATCATTAACACAAAAGTTTCCAAGTTTCATAGTTTCCGCCAGTGACAAGTCTCCAGTCTCTCGTTCAACCAAGTCTCAAGTTTCACGAGTCTCAAGAGTCAAGCACCAAGTATCAAGTATCAAGTATCAAGAATCTAGTATCAAGAATCAAGTCTCACGAATCAAGTATCAAGTATCAAGAATCTAGAATCAAGTATCGTAGCATCAAGTATCAAGAATCAAGTGTCTAGAGTTAAGTATCAAGAATCTAGTATTAAGAATCAAGTTTCAGGAATCTAGCTTCATAGAATTAAGTATCAAGTAGCAATAAGATTCAATCTTCATAGCATAAAGATTCACAAGTGTCAAAAGTGTCAAGAGTCGCATAGTATAAGGACTAAAACTGACAATAGCTAAAAGTTCAGGGACACAGGCGTTACAGTCTCCCCTCCTTTAGGAGATTTCGTCCCCGAATTCTAAGAGGAAGACTGCTCGAAGAGTTGCGGATGTTTGGTCTTCATTTCACTCTTGGGTTCCCAAGTGAATTCAGCGCCACGCTTGCCTTCCCACCGTACTTTAACTATGGGAATCTTGCTGCGCCTCAATCGCTTGACACCCTGATCCATGATTTCGACCGGTTTCTCCACGAAATGTAAGGTTTCATTTACTTGCAAGTCTTCGACAGGAACCTGAAGTTCCTCGTTGGCCAAACACTTTCTGAGATTAGATACGTGGAATACCGGATGTACACTGTTAAGTTCTTGTGGTAGGTCGAGTCGGTACGCCACCTTACCAATCCTTTCGAGTATCGTGAAAGGACCCACATAGTGAGGGGCGAGCTTTCCCTTCTTACCAAAACGAACCACTCTATTCCAGGGAGATACCTTGAGCAGTACCCGATCTCCAACACCAAATTCTAGAGGCTTACACCTTTTATCAGCATAGCTCTTTTGTCTGCTCCTAGCCTTGACCAAGTTATCGCGGATTTGAAGAATCTTATCCGTCGTTTCTTGAATGATCTCAGGGCCAGTAAGTTGCTTGTCACCAATCTCGTGCCAACTGAGAGGAGATCGGCATTTGCGACCATACAAAGCTTCGAAAGGAGCCATCTGAATACTGGAATGATAGTTGTTGTTGTACGAGAACTCAATCAATGGTAAATGTATATCCCAATTACCACCAAAGTCGATAACACAAGAGTGGAGCATATCCTCTAGGGTTTGTATAGTGCGCTCAGCCTGTCCATCCATTTGAGGGTGGAAGGCTGTGCTAAGATTCAAAATAGAACCCATAGCAGACTGGAAGGTTTGCCAAAGACGTGAAGTGAATTGACCATCACGATCAGAGATTATGTCAATGGGTATGCCATGACGGCATATAATCTCATCGGTATAGATTCGAGCAAGTTTCTCCACTTTGTAGTCTTCATAGATCGGAAGAAAGTGGGCTGATTTAGTCAATCGGTCAACGATTACCCAAATACTATCGTGACCAGCGGGTGTACGGGGTAGTTTAGTAATAAAGTCCATAGCGACACTATCCCATTTCCAAACAGAAATTTCAGGTTGTTCAAGAAGACCTGAAGGGAGTTGATGTTCGGCTTTCACTTTCAAACAAGTGAGGCACTTCGAGACATAGGCAGCGATATCCTTTTTCATGCCAGGCCACCAATAGGTCGTACGCAAGTCATGGTACATCTTATCGGTACCAAGGTGAATAGAGTATCAAGATTTGTGGGCCTCATTCATATTGAGCTCACGAAGGTTATCGCGATCCGACCCAGATGCGATTGAGGTAGTATTGCAGTCCATCCGACTTTGTTTCAAGTTGATCGATTTTAGCGCCTTGGATTTCCACTTCTAGACTCCCTTCATTTGCTGACGAATATTGAGCTTCATGAATGCAAGTATGAAGATCACTAGAGATGCGATAACAACGAATAGTATTAACATGAGCCTTACGGCTAAGAGCATCGGCCACTACATTCACCTTGCCCGGATGGTAGCGAATTTCGCAGTCGTAGTCGTTAAGCAATTCCACCCAACGTCTCTGTCGCATGTTCAGTTCCTTCTGGTTAAAGATATGTTGAAGGCTTTTATGGTCAGTGAAAACCACACACTTAGTTCCATACAGGTAGTGTCGCCAAATCTTTAACGCAAACACAACTGAACCAAGCTCCAAATCGTGAGTAGTATAGTTTTTCTCATGAACCTTGAGTTGACGAGAGGCATAAGCAATAACCTTGTCCCGTTGCATGAGCACACAGCCCAAGCCATGGTTCGAGGCATCTCAATATACCACAAAGTCGCCATTCCCATCAGGGAGAGTAAGAACAGGAGCGTTACACAAAAGGGTCTTACGAGTCTGAAAAGATTCCTCTTGCTCGGGACCCCAAGCAAAAGGTTTCTCTTTTTGAGTCAACGAAGTAAGAGGAACGGCGATCTTGGAAAAGTCCGAGATAAATCGACGGTAATAACCCGCCAATCCTAGGAAAGAATGGATCTCAGATGCAGATTTAGGCATACTCCAATTCTTCACAGCTTCGATTTTAGAAGGGTCAACATGAATACCTTGCTTTCTGAAAACGTGACCAAGAAATTGTACTTCATCAATCTAGAACTCACACTTAGGGAATTTAGCGTATAAGCGTTCACCACGTAGTAATTCAAGAATCAAGCGTAAATGACGAGCATGATCAGCTCTAGTTTTAGAATAAATGAGAATATCATCAATAAAGACTATCACAAAACGATCCAGATAAGGTTTACAAACACGATTCATAAGATCCATGAACACGGCGGGTGCGTTGGTCAGGCCAAAAGGCATGACCACGAACTCGTAGTGCCCATAACGAGTACGAAATGCGGTTTTGAGTACATCATCTTCGAGAACACGGAGCTGATGATAGCCGGATCGAAGGTCGATTTTCGAGAAACAGGACGCGCCTTGTAGTTGGTCAAACAGATCGTCAATATGAGGGAGAGGGTAACGATTCTTAATGGTAAGCTTATTAAGTTCACGATAGTCGATACACATACGAAATGAACCATCTTTCTTCTTGACGAATAGCACAGGAACACCCCACAGAGAGGTACTTGGACGAATGAATCCCTTGTCGAGCAATTCTTGCTATTGACTAGATAGCTCTTGCATCTCGAAAGGTGCAAATCGGTAAGGAGCCTTGGCGACAGGAGTCGCGCCAGGTATGAGATCGATACAAAAATCAACAGATCTAGGAGGAGGAATACCAGGTAGATCTTCAGGAAAGACATCAGGGAAATCACACACTACTGGAACGTCGCTTATGTTCTTTCCTTTGCCCTTTTGTTCCACCATATGGGCCAAGAAGGCAAAGTTTTGTTTACGTAAGCATCTGCTCGCTTGAGTGCATGACATCAACTTCAATTCTCTAGAAGGTCGGTCTCCATAGACATGTAAGATATCACCGGACGAAAGAGGTAGACGAACAAACTTCTCGTGACAAGCAATCTCGACATGTTTTTTACGCAACCAATCCATACCAATTATGACATCAAAACTACCCAATTGCATGGGTATTAGATCAATAGTGAATACGTGGTCGTTAAGAGTCAGAGAACAACCACTGAGGATAGAATCAACTAGAATAGACTTGCCATTGGCAACCTCAACAGAGAATGACTTAGGTAGTTTCGAGCGTGCATAGTTTAACAAAGATTCAAATTCTACGGACACAAAGCTTCTGTTGGCACCTGTATCAAATAGTATTGAAGCGTAAAGGTTATTGACGAGGAACGTACCATTAACGACGTCATTGTCGTTATGAACCTGATTAGCATTGAGGTTGAATGCTCATCCCCGAGCGGCTGGCTGTTGCTCCTGGTTTAGATGTGGGCACTGGTTGCAGAGATGATTAGTGTCTCCACACTTATAGCATGCACGAACTGCGTTGACTAGTCTAGGATTCTATGGGGGAGCTAGGAGAGCTGGTAAAGCTGCCTGAACTGGGGCTTGCTGAGCTGGTTGGGCCGGGTTAACTTGACGGCAATAAGGAGTCGTGTGACCATAGCGATTGCAGTTGGCACACAAACGACAAGTTGAAGCGGCAGGATGGTGAAAGTTGCAGGTTGTACACTTAGGGTGAGGTCCAGTGTACTGCTTTTTGACTTCAGGAGCATGAGGGTTTAGAACAGCAGCAGCAGGCTTGGCAGTAGGAACAATCACATTGCATCCTGAACCCTGTGACTTTCTCCTCTTGTTCTTGCTGCCACTAGGCTGCTGGGTGACTTGATTCCCTGTTTTCGAAGGGGCGGAGTTTCCAAACTGTTTATCACGCATGCGATTATTGTTCAAACTTGCTGCTAGATGATAAACTTCTTCAATTGTCTCGAGCCGAGCTGCTTCAATCAAATCTCTCATAGCAGGAGGCAACCTATTGATGTACTTGGTTATCATGCGTTTAGGAGTAGAAACCAAGTGGGGCACGATTAAGCTGAGCTGTTTAAAGCGGGTAGTATAAGCCAGATTGTCATCACCAATCTGCTTCAAGTGCCACAACTCTTCTTCAAGCTTCAGTTGTTCATGGGGAGGGCAGAATTCAAGCATCATCAATTCTCGCACCTCAGCCCATGGAAGTGCATAGGCTTCTTCATTAGAATGGATGTTTCTCTCATTCGACCACCACTCTAGAGCTCTGCCTTGAAACATTCCCGTTGCACTCCTAGTCTTTAGATGCTCTGGGCACTCGCTGTTAATGAAGGTAACCTCGATGCTGCCAAACCATTCCAACATAACAGTCACCCCATCACTGCCCGTGAAAGGCTTAGGGTTGCAAGAGACAAAGTGTTTGTAACTGAACTTTGTAGGCTTCTCTATCTCTGTCTTAGAGTCAATAGAAGAGGGTGGAGTGTTCGATCCCCGGATCTCAGAGACGATCTTTGGCACGACTCGAGCGATCTGGTCGGTCATGAAGGACATCATCTTTTTCTGAGACTTCTCCCTGAATCTCTTGAGAGTGTCGGATAGCTTACGAGAAGACATCTAAAGATTCAACAAGAGGATCGCATAAGTCTAGATCACAAAGTCTCACAGTAAATATTTTCACACACGATAGATTAAGACTCAAGATTCAATATGTTTCACGTAGTTCGAAGATTCGAGTTTTAGTTTCACATAGATTCCAATAGATTCAACACCGCAAACCCACGACCTTCGCATGGCACGTTGTACGAAGTTTGGAAACATGTCAGAAATGCTTATATATAGGAAGTACCAGCGGCGTATCTACCACGCTTCGGGCACATCGATTCTGCCTCGTATTCGGTGTTATGTTACGTGTCGCAATTGCCAAACATAACATTACACTCATCATCATCATCATCATCATCATACACACGTAGATTAACCCAATAGATTCACATAGATTAGTGTTCAACCATCTCAACATAATCCACAAACAACGAATCGCCACACGGCTCGCGCTATGAAAGTTCGGCAACATGATGGAAGCACTTATATATAGGAAGTACCAGCGGCGTATCCACCATGCTTCAATCAAGCCACGTCCGTCTCATCATCGGTGATCTGCTTCGCCAATTATAACATTAAATTCCATTATTCTCACAAGACTTACACATAGATTACCCAAATAGATTCAACCACTTCAACTCGGGTCCACAAAACTACGAACTTCACTTAGCACGTGGTACGAAGGTTCGGTAACATACCAGAAACACTTATATATAGGAAGTACCAGTGGCATATCCACCATGCTTCGGGCATGCCACGTCCGCCTCGTCTTCGGCGCTAGGCTATGTTTCCTATTTCGTTACTCAAAACAACACATACATAGAATACACATAGTTTACGCTAGAGTACACATAGATTACACAAGTAATTTCCCATAGCTTTAGAATTCAACAATCTCATCCCCGGTCTGCAAACACTAAGTTTCGCATGGCACGTGGTACGAAAGTTGGTAACATGTCAGAAACACTTATATATAGGAAGTACCAGCGGCGTATCCACCGTGTTCAGACATGTCACTTCTGTCTCGTATTTCTATGCCATATTACGTTTAGTGTTTCATAACCATAATATCACTTAGATTCATCAGATAGCTTCACATAGTATCATAGTCCTTCGAGATTCACACGTAGATTAACATGAAGCTTCGTAAATTTAGTTTGTTCTGAGAGGTTATGATTAGAGTTTTAGGTTGCGGACATACGTGCGATTCATTGTAAAAAGTTTCAAAAATAAACCAAGAATCAAGTTTAAAACCACATGCAGAAATCGAGATAAAGATAGGCTCATAAAACATAGGATTCACCCGGGTAGAGGAACAGTGACTAACCAAAGTGAACTGAACCCCTTTCGAATTGAGGCAACGTGTCTTGGCTTACTTAGACAAATACGTCATCGATGTTAGGCCTACGATATTCGTCCTTTTGGTCATTTCACGCTCCTAATTGATTGGGAATTTCGAGACTTTGGCGAGACATTAAAATCAAAGAGTGGGACTAGTTATCAAGGTCTGAGTTTCACCTCTATCTTGACAACATCGTACCCTAATAGCGTCGGTACTTGTCAACAGACAAGACCTACTAGAATAAAGTAAGGAAATTTCCCATCAAGATTCGGATGTCACTCCTGACTTGAGGGCAAATCTCGTGCAAAATACAAACACTGTTTAGCAGTGTTTCCAAAGTTTACAAGTGTATATTGTGTCAGCCTTAGGAAAGGCATGTAAGTTTAACAGGAAATGTGCTGCTAGGAAGCAGATACGGTAGAATGCATAAGTCTTAAACAACAGATAAGAGTCAAGATTCCTAGAACTATAGATTAGGCAAAACATTCCTACTTTTCCTAATTCCCTATAGTTATGGCTCTGATACCAATCTGTCACACCCCAACCGATGGCGGAAACATCGAGGTGCGGCACCAAGCGTTCAGATTGCTCAAGAGTTTCCATAACACTAATAGTTTCAATAGTAATTAGTTAATTTTCATGATAACATTGTCTAAAACATCAAACACAGAACCAAAGTACCAAATACAACAACAAAAATATTGTTCAAGTTTCTAGATTAACTAGGCGAGTTTCTAAGCATCAATCCTAGCTTGTTTCTTGAGATTCAGCATCCTATCAGCCCGCAACATGTATTAAATAAAGCCAGTACAAAAACGTACTGGCGAGTATACAAGTTTAAGTATATATCATAATAGATTAAAAGAACTCATATCCATCATGTAAACGATAAAATAGTTTCAGCCATGTTAGTGTTCGTAGTCCAAGTGATAGCCCAAGTGTCCTGATGCTTTAGGTGTTTTCCCAAGACTCAAGGAAAACTAGAATCCTCCTAACAATACCCCTAAGAATAACGGGGATGTGCATCTTCCTATAGCGCTACTATTGTTAAGGCGGAACTACACACAGAGATTAAACGTTCACATAACATAAAGAATCGAGAATCAAGAATCACAAGTTTCACATTCACATAGGATAGAGCTTAGATTCAAAAGTATCATGTTTCGAGTTTCATAGAATACATGTTGCATCCCAAAAGTTTAAAACGAAAAGGGATCGAGTATACTCACAGTGATTGCTTAATAGTAGGACTGTTATTGGATCAAAGGGAGCTCTTAGGATTAGCCTGATTCGAGTACAAAAGATAAGTGTCGGACATAATACAAGAATCGTGCAAGTGTCAGATCAGTCACCTGATCGGATGGCCATCCGGTCGGATGGTCATCTGGACGGATGACATATGTGATTGGGACGGATCGCCATCCGATCGGATGGTCATCCGTACGGATGGCCATTCGATCGAATGGTCATTCGATCCTTTGACTAAGTTTCCAAAATGATTAAGTGTTCATACCAAGTGTTCAAACCAGGCCACTCGATCGGATGGTCATCCGATCGACTGGCCGTTCGGTCGAATGACTCTTCGTGTGAGAGTTTCAAAGTTTAAAGTTTCTGATTCAAAACGATTTAAGTGTTAGAGGTTGTGAGGCACGTTTCACTCCGATCGGATGGCAGTTCGATCGGACTGCAGTCCGATCAGATTGCCATTCGATTGTCATGACCTTGTTCCTTTTGCAACCTTGTAAAATCTCCAAGTTTCTAATTAAACGGCGACGACATGGTACGTATTGGGATAACTGTAAACACATCAAAGCTCAGCCTGCCTGATCGGATGGGAATCACCCCGTCCGATTAGGTGTCTGTTCTTGACAGTGTTCATATCGGAAACCGTATTCCGGTCATCTTCTCCGGCGATAATCCATTCCCAAGTCGACTCTAGACTAATCATCAAGTATACAACCCATTTGGGTCCGGATTCCACCGTTTTTAGTAAAAAGTTTAAGAAAGAAGGAGGAAAACATGAGTTTTAACTGAAAAGTCTAGATTTAGTAAAGATTCGGTGTAAAACACATGAGATTCCCTATATCTGAGCTAGATCTTGGCTAGAATGACATCATACAGCGTGCTTGTACAACCGCTATGATGACGTCATCCTCAAGAGTTCAAATCTTAGAGATTTCATGGTGAAAATTGTGATTTCAAAGAAGAATCATGTTGAGGATTGTGTATAGGTCAAAGATGTATAAGAATCTAGTGTAAAACATACCAAAGTCGCCGAGAAATGGAAGAAAAGTGAGAGAGCGTGTGTCTGGTCGAAGGAGACTGTCACATCAGTGAAGAATGATGTGACAAGTCCTATTTATAGTGCAAGAGTGGTGAATAAGGCGGTGTGGTAGTGGATCGGATGGCAGATCGATCGAGTGGTCTTCCAATCGGATGGTCATCCGATCGGATTGCCATTCGGTCAATCCCATCCTTTCCAATTTCCGTCTTTGGTTCCTTTCGCGAGTTAGATTAAGCGTTTCGTATTATTGTGTAATAGTATCACATAACTAGATTATATCATTAACACAAAAGTTTCCAAGTTTCATAGTTTCCGCCAGTGACAAGTCTCCAGTCTCTTGTTCAACCATGTCTCAAATTTCACGAGTCTCAAGAGTCAAGCACCAAGTACCAAGTATCAAGAATCCAGTATCAAGTCTCAAGAATCAAGTATCAAGAATCTAGAATCAAGTATCATAGCATCAAGTATCAAGAATCAAGTGTCTAGAGTTAAGTATCAAGAATCTAGTATTAAGAATCAAGTTTCAGGAATCTAGCTTCCTAGAATTAAGTATCAAGTAGCAATAAGATTCAAGCTTCATAGCATAAAGATTCACAAGTGTCAAGAGTCGCATAGTATAAGGATTAAAACTGACAATAGCTAAAAGTTCAGGGACGCAGGCGTTACAATGGAACCCAGAATGACCCCCAACTGCTGAACTGTGGCACAAATTGACAATATGTGTCTGTAATGCTTCATCTCTTCCCACCACAATCTTAGAATTTTTGTTAAAACAGTGCCATTCCACTAGTATTTTGGAACTTGTTCTCGTTTCAATAGCTTCTACATTTTTTGTTGAATTTGAACATCATTCTCCCAGGATTTGCTGATCCTTTGAAACAAGGAATCATCTAAGGTATACAATGAAATCATGCATAATGTAGGACCTTGAACCCTTGAAAGTGCATCAGCCACCTTATTTTCCACCCCTTTCTTATATAGAATTTCATAGTCAAACCCCATAAGCTTTGAAAGCCAGACATGTTGTAAGGGAGTGGTCAATTTCTGTTCCAATATGTGCTTAAGACTCTTTTGATCCGTTTTAATTATGAAATGACCATTAGACAGATAATGCTGCCAGTGCTTGACTGCAAAAATTATGGCTAAGAGTTCCTTCTCATACACATAATAGGATTGTTGTCTTGGTGATAGAGCCCTGCTAATGAAAGACATGGGTGGCCATCTTGCATTAGTACAGCCCCAAAACCCAATGTAGAAGCATATGTCTCTAGTACAAATGGTTTAGAAAAGTTAGGAAGAGCCAAAACAGGAGGAGAACACAAAGCTTGTTTCAGGGTATTAAAAGCTGTGGTTACCTCATTAGTCCATACAAAGCTGTTTTTCTTCAAAAGAGAAGTCAGAGGTTTAGCTAGAATCTCATAAGATCTTATAAATCTTCTATAATATCCTGATAAGCCCAAGAAACCCCTTAACTGTTTGATATTGCTAGGAACAGGCCATGACTGAATAGCCTCAATCTTCTTTGGGTCAGTAGCAATCCCATCTTTGCTGATAATATGCCCTAAATATTCCACAGATCTCCCACCAAAAGAACATTTAGATAGCTTTGCATGCAATTTATTGGCCCTCAACATCTGTAAAACTTCTCTCAAATGGCCCATATGCTCTTCCACAGTTTTGCTATAGACTAAGATGTCATCAAAGAAGACTAAAACTGATTTCCTTAACAGTGGTTTGAAAGTGTGATTCATGAGGGCCTGAAATGTTGATAGGGCATTTGTCAGGCCAAATGGCATAACCATGAATTCAAAGTGCCCTTCATGAGTCCTAAAAGTTGTTTTCAGAATATCATCAGGGTACATCCTGATTTGATGATACCCTGATCTCAAATCCAGTTTAGAGAAAACAGTTGACCCTCCCAATTCATCCATCAAATCCTCTATTAAAGGAATAGGAAATCCATTTTTATGGTTGCATCATTAAGTTTCCTATAGTCTATGCACATCCTCCAACTCCCATCTTTTTTCTTAACTAAGACTACAAGAGCTGCAAAAGGACTGACACTGTTCCTGATTACCCCAGTATCCATTAATTCCTTAGTCATTTTCTCAATAACATCCTTTTGGGCCAATTGGTATCTATAAGGCTTTTGATTTATAGTCACAAATTCATCTTTTAGCACAATTCTATGATCAAAAGCCCTATGAGGTGGCAAGCTAGTAGTTGTTTGAAAGATATCATCAAACTCTTTCAAAAGCTTCTCAAAGACTTCAGGACTTACATGATTAGACACCAAAGTCTCATGCTGAAATTGTTTATCAGTGGTCTCCATTTTCAAACTGTACACATGACCTTGAATGAAACTATCATCATTTGTTAACCACTGATTCATAACTTCCATTGAACATAATAACAACTTGTTGCTGTGACTGCCCTTTAGTGGATAGGACTTATTTCCCACCCTAAGCTGCATAGTGAGATCCTTGAAGTTCCATACAATATCTCCAAGTGGCAGGAGCCATTGCACACCCAAAACCATATCATAAGTTGCCAATGATATGACTAGTACATTAGCTTTAAACCACAGACCCTGCATCTGCCATTCAAAATTTCTGCATATCTTTTTACACATTAATGGTATTCCATTGGCAACCCCAACCTTCATAGGATTGATGTCCTCTAATTGGCCGTGAAGCTTAATGGCCAACTTTTCATCTAAGAAGTTATGAGTGGAACCTGAATGTAACAACTCTCATCAGAATTGTTATTTCTTATTTTATTAATGTCCAATAGGAAACCCTAATTGAGACCCCCAAGTAGTATGGCACGACCCATAAAATTTTCAGAACAATTGAAACTAGGATCAGGACCCCTAAAACTCAAGGGGGTATCCCCTAATGGATATTTATCCTTATAACTCGCTGTAAAATTCGAAATTCGTCAAACTGTTGACTCACCTAGGCTATGTATACACGAGGCTACCCTACCCTAAAAGAGTACCCGTCGCGCCACGCGCCAGGACCAGGTGGGTCTGGCGCGCCACGCGGGGGAGACCATTTTTCAGTATAAAGTCCAGGGATTTGGCACTTGCATGGCGCTGTTGTTACAACGATCAAATTCATTTCGTACATCAAGTTATTCACTGTTTAGTTTAAAAACACACACAAGCACGAATCTCTGCTGCGACAACAGGGTAATAACTCGATCACTGCTACGATACAATGTCCGATCGATTGAAACCGATCCGATGGATGTTTAAGTGCTGTCCGAATCCGGGCTATACTTTGTCATTCGTCATGAGGGTTTTGATTTCGTGAGTTTATCGTAAAAAGTTGTATTAAGTTATTGACCTAGTTTCGTATACATTGTTATTTAACTAGGTTACAAGGCTAAATCAGTAGGCAAGGTTCTGTCCAACTAAACTTGCAATGTGAGTCATTCTCTTTTTATCAAATTGCTTTACAAAACCCTATATGTTTTCCAGTTATACTTTGCAGTGATTAAGTCTTTGCTAATCTTTAATTACTGGCAGTATGTGGGGGGTTTTGTGCACATTACTACTAGCGATTTATCACTTTAGGTAGGCGAGCCTAATTAGTGATATGTCCACAGTCATAATAGATTCGGTCGAGTGACAGCTGAACCAGATAATTATATGATAGGGGCAAATATAAAAACCCTTAATGCTGTAAATTTATAACAATGTGTCTTTTGTGCAAATTGAATGACTCGCCAGTATTTCCCCGCTGATAAAATCTTTTTAAACATGTTTCAGGTGACTTACCGTGAATCAAGGAAAAGTGCTAGGTAGCACTAAAAAACTTGAAGAGGTGGCTCAATAAAATAATTAAACATGTTTTGTAAAACAAGGAATTTCCTAGTGAAATTCCCTTTATTGTAAATTATAGGATTTGTCCCAAATTGTGAAATAAAATAATTGGGCATTTTCAAGTTTAAACGATCCTGTTAATATTTCCGCTGCCAAACTAAATACAAATACCACGGGTTTTCTGTCCCGCGGCTTCTGGACCGGGTCACACCGGACTGGGGGCCGTGACAGAAAAAGGTGGTATCAGAGCCACTGATTTAAGCCAATTAAGTATTTAGAAATACTTAATTTTTCTGGTTTCCATTCTGTGATTTTGTGAAAATTTAATTTGCAACAAATAAAATTTTAACTTAAAATTGTGTGTTTCTTCATGTGTGCTAACAGCATGAATGAACTATCGGAGGTACTCCGAAATTTCACTATCCATACCACCGATATGGACACCACAGGTGTGACAACTGGCACAAAACCGGTAATTTCCGTACAATTAAATTAATACTTAATGACTGCAATTATGTGCTTAAATGTCAACATTGTTTGATTACATGATATACTTGTGAATTCATGCACGTTTTATACTACAAGAAATTGCTTTATGCATTAATCATAGCGTTGCGTCAGAAATACTAGTAAACTCACCGGTAGGACACACTGTATCAACAATTCTGCAGAAAGCAGCCAGACAATAGAATTGGAGCCTAGGTGTAGGTCCAACGTCAAGAATACATTAAAACCCAAGAGTATATACAAGGGTTAACATATAGACTTTCCGGAAGCTAAAATACGCACTAAAAAGCACCCGAAACGCACTTTAAGTGCAGAATTTTACAGGATTCAGCTATAATCAGCTTTTTAATACATAAATATTATGCAGAATTCATGTTTTATTATCCAGAATACCCTCCTAAGTGTTGGGAATTAAAAGGGTCACAAAAGGATACATAAATGACACTAAACGGTGCAATTTAGCACTTTAACGAACTGGTATTTAACCGAACAACCGGACATTACCTGGAACATCAAAATATTACTAGAAGCATTGTTTTAATATTTCTGAGCTAGTTATGGTCCCCGAACACCATAACACCCCTTATAACATAATAACACACCAAGTCCCTAAACTAGACACTTGAAAACTTACTTGTTTATATAATTAGTAAATTGAAGTTACACTTTGCCCCCCCCCCCATCTTGCTCACGATTACAAAGGAGTGCCCCCCACCAAAATATTGCCAAGATATCATATGATCTTTCTTAAATCTCCTTAGATTCATTTTGATATTACTTGGATATATTGAGATTTCAAAAGACATGGAAGATTTGATTGAGATCTTGGAAGTACTATAAGATAACATAAGATCACATTCTTCACTTCACACCATCAACCTCCTCCCTTCTTCCCCCATTTCGGCCGAAACCAAGCACCAACCACACCACCATCATCATCTCATTTTCATACAAACTCAAAGTGCATACAAGGTGTAATAAGGTCTATAGTGAAGCTTGGAGGTCTTGGATCTTGAAGAACCTTCTCCATTTGCTTTTACCCAACCCATTTGTCATCTTCATCTTCACGTGTTCTTCCCTAGCCCTTGTGCTAGTTGTAAGCTTCTTATCACTTGTTTACTTCTATTTTGATGGTTAAAAGATGATGAACAATATTAATCTTGAAGAACACAAAAGAACATGATCATGATACTTTAACATAAGCTTAAAAATATAAGAATACATGTTGAAAATGTTGATTTGCTTCTTGTTGATTGATTATTAGTGTTGGTGATGTTAGGCATCATATGAAGCCTACTAGATTGTGATTAAACACATGATCTAGCAAGTTAAAGTGGTGATCTTGTGAAAGACCAAGATCATCGTATTTTATGAACTTGAATAATGAAAGTGATCTTCATACAAATCTTGTGAATAGATGATTACAAGAATAATTTTTCCAAGAAACCTAGTTTATTTAGGAGATTTACAAAGTTGATTTCTAAATAAACTAGTCATATTTTTAGTGTTTAAACAAGACTAAAAACATATTTTAACAAGAAAAATACAAGAGAAATATTTTTAGAAAAATCATCTTACAAGTTGTAAATGACCAAATCCTTTAATAAAGTGATTTACAAACAAATAACCATGTTTTTAAGGGTAACTAAACCTACTAAATAACATGGTAACTTACTACAAGTTTTTACAAAAACTTCAAGATCATGATATAGTGTAATATACTTGATTTTGACACTCGGTAAGTGTTGAATGAGTTGATGACTGTTGTGATGAATTAAAAGAAAATAAACACATGTTTTGAAAACATGGGAAACCTCCATTTTAGGGGAAACTCTGCCAAAATTTCTATAAATTTTGACAGTTAGAAAAATATAAGTTTTTGAGAAACTTATTCCTTAAAAATGTATCTAAAAATATTTACCAAGGTTTCCCTAATTTTTATGTAAATTCCAAGTTAAGAAATGATGATTTCTTCAAGATAAAAATTGATATTAAGTATGTATATTTTTGTGGAAAAATATATATATTTATTGATCACCAAATTTTGTGCTAAGTGTATGTAGTATGTATTATATGTAATAGTGTGTTAAGACTTGAAAATACACTAAATACTCCTAAGGAGTAAAAATACAAAATGCACATACAACATGCTTAGACAAACACGAGAAAATATATTTATGAAAATATATTACTTGATAGAATAAATAACTTGGACAAGTTATGAACATGAAATGCAGTTTTGGACTAAATACATAATTCGGGTGAAAAATACAAGACACTTATATTTGAGAAAATAATATAAGTAAGACACATAGTTAAAAATATAAATTATTTTTAACACAAGAACAAATACATAAAAGATGGTGACTTGTACTTGTGCGATACAAGTCTAGTGACTAACGTTAATAAAACACGTTTAGGTCACGACGCGAGATAAGCAAAAACCGGTGAAGTTTACGGCGCAAGGAACGCAAAGTTGTGAGTTCATGCTCCCCCTTTTCTTTTAACTGTTTTCAGTTTTATAACTTCGGGGGTGAAATACATGTTACAAATGTTACAATATTTACGAATGGTATGATGGATACAAGAATTGAGAAATGATACGAGTAATGATACGAGAAATGATACGAGAAATCGTGTCACGAATAGGGTACCATAAGCACCATTAATCAACAATATACCTAGACCGCAGAATAAAAGGTTAGATCTAACGGGTTTTCGGGCAGCCACACTCTTGGTGAGAACGAGAACCGAGTAGTGCTTTTGTGTCTCAGTCGTGAATCGACAACTAGAAAAATGCCTATGGTTTGGTTTGCTTCCTATGTCGTGTCACATGTTAATGGCCTTGCAACCCATTAACAACTTGATACATACAGAAATACTTGATTTATACAAGATGCATACCATGTTTTTCATACAAAGTATACAAACGTTCAATACAAGAACTGCATGAATTCACACCAACATTATGTTGACGTTTTTCCAAAAACTCACATGTATTTCAGGTAACTAAAGTGGATGTGCGCGCGGTCTTACTCATGCTCTTGGATGTTGTTTATGTTTATCCTTAAATAAAGTTGTAAACTTTTCAGACAAAATGCTGTCTTGTGATGTAAACACTTAAATAATGTTTTTAGTTATGTAATGTATGGCATTTGGAGTTATCTTTACAAGCATGTAGTATGTTTACCATTCGTATGCAATGAGAACCTTTCATGATCACACCTCGTGCTTCCGCCTTAGAAAGGGGTGTGACAGATTGGTATCAGAGCTGCGATTGTAGTGAACTAGGATTCCTTCTCGAGTCTAGTCTACAATCTTTAGGATCCTTTCACGAAAACAATTTTTCAAAGAGTTTTCATTGCATAAAACTTTCCTCGACATCCACTACCTGAAACTATTTACAAAGAGTCAAGAAAAGACACTACGAGACTTAGAGTGCACTGGAGTAGCACTTGACCTTGACTAGAAATTACTTGCAACTATGTGTGATGATTGGTATATAGATATGCTAGAAATAGAATATCTCAGGTACTCGTGACTTTACCTGAAAGCAATGGCCTATCTGAAAGAAGAGATACGAGGATGAAACGAACTGTGAGGACTGTGCAAAGACTTACGTAATTATGGATGCATACATAATTATAGAATTCAGTGCATAGAAACCACAGCAAGTCTTGTCACGTATAGATTCCTTCAGTACAAGAAAAGGGTCAAACGTGAACACCCTTTCCCCAAGCTTATTAAATACTATTTTGGAGTAATGATTTAGGGTATAAAGACATGAACCGCCAATGTAAAGTAAGATATTTGTCTTCTACATATATTAAACTTGAACTTTGGGGATATGTAACCCTTATGCACTTTGTGAATCTTGCAAACAATAACGGAATAAGTTGCCCTGATATGTGTCGATGAATATCTTATGACACAACAGTATTTATCTATTTATGCATGCTTGTTGCTGTATGAATTGATACGTTTGGCGGATTGTTTGATGTCACTTATGTGGTATATGCTTGTATATATATACTACTACTGTCTCGCATGATGATATCAAACAAATGTCTAACCCTATTGTGTTGTGTTCCTTCAGAACATGGCACCAAGAAGAGCTGTGAATATTCATGATCAACCTCCTCCTCCCCCACTGCCAAGGACTGCTGAAGAGCTAAATGCCCTACTAGAAGAAAGGATCTCCGCAGCTATCGCCCAGTACGAGGCGAACCGTACTGAACAAAGTGGAGGACCAAGCAATGCTAGACGTAATGGGAATGGAGATTCATCTGGAGGGAACGCAGCTCAGGGCTGCACTTTCAAGCAGTTTCTCGACTGCAAACCGCTAAACTACGACGGCACTAGAGGTGCAGTGGCGTTTGTACGCTGGACGGAGAAGACTGATGCCACTATCCGTATGAGCAAGTGTACCGCAGATCAGCAAGTCACTTTTGCTACTGGAATGTTTGTGATGAAGCTTTGACTTGGTGGAATTTGCAAGTCCAGACTCTAGGCGATGATGTTGCATATGGCATGACGTGGGATGGACTGAAGGAGAAAATGAGAGAGAAGTATTACTCTCGTGCTGAACTCCAAAGGTTGGAGACTGAATTTTGGCACTTGACCATGGAAGGTGCTGACATTACTGGTTATACCCGAAGGTTCCATGATCTATCGAGAGTGATCCCCTACATGGTGACACCTGAATTTAAGCGCGTTGAACGCTACATTTGGGGATTGGCCTCTGAATTTCGTAGCATGGTAACTTTGGCCAAACCTGCAACAATCACAGTGGCTGTAACTCTGGCTGTCAGCCTTACTGAAGATGTTGTCCGTATGAAGAAGTTGTCGCTGAACCCTACTGAGGAGACCGAGACGCACGCTGAGTCGTCCGGTGACAAGAAAAGGAAACATGCAAACCTGAATCAAGCAACCCGCAACAACAACAAAGGTTCAAACAACAAGAAACGTGACACTAACCCACCTAAGGAGGCGAGAACTTTTGCAGTGGCAAATGATACTACAGCCAAAGGTTACCAAGGCACCCTGCCTAAATGCCAAAAATGTAAGTATCATCATGAAGGAGCTTGTCGCATTCCAAGATGTGACAAATGTGGTAGGTTGGGTCATCAAACAGAAGACTGTTGGGGAAAAGGAAGGAACGGGAATGGAAATCGCAACGGTGTTGCTGATAGAAACAACGGTGGAAATGGCAATGGTGCTGGTAACAGGAATGGCAACGGAAATGGGCAGAAACAAGGATGCTTTAGTTGTGGAAGCAAAGATCATTTCATAAAAGATTGCCCAAGAGGGAACAATGCCCAGGCTCGAGCATTTGTGATTGGAGCAAAGAACGCACGCGAGGACCCTATTGTGGTCACCGGTACGTTTCTCGTTAACAATAACTTTGCATCCATATTATTTGACACTGGTGCCGATTTTAGCTTCATGTCTGTGGAATTTAAAAGTATGCTTGGAATAGAATCTAGTAGATTAGATATTCCTTATTCCATAGAACTAGCCAATGGTAAACTTGTTGAATCGAGCGAAGTCGTTAGAGGTTGCACATTAGAACTTGGTGAGCAAAGATTTAGCATCGACCTCTTACCTATTCAATTGGGTAGCTTCTATGTAGTGGTCGGAATGGACTGGTTGTCCAAGAACAAGGCTGAAGTTGTTTGTCACGAGAAAATCATTCGCATCCCTTTGGCGAATGATGAAACTCTCATCGTGCATGGAGAAAAACGAGACGCGCCTCTGCGAATCATCAGTTGTATGAAGGCACATAAGTGCTTAAGGAAATGATGTGTTTCCTTCCTGGCGCACGTTGTAGATAAGAAGGCTGAGGAGCCGAAACTCGAAGACATTCCTGTGGTGAAGGAATTCCCTGATGTTTTTCCCGAAGATCTGCCAGGACTACCTCCGCAACGACAAGTCGAATTCCATATAGACTTGGTTCCATGAGCCGCTCCTGTAGCCAAGGCACCCTATCGGCTTGCACCATCCGAGATGCAGGAATTATCTACACAACTCCAGGAGTTGTTGGATAAAGGATTCATAAGGCCAAGCTTCTCGCCTTGGGGAGCCCCAGTATTGTTCGTAAAGAAAAAGGATGGAACTCTGCGGATGTGTATCGATTACAGAGAACTGAACAAGCTCACAATCAAGAATCAGTATCCACTACCGAGGATTGATGACTTATTTGATCAATTGCAAGGATCAAGCTACTATTCCAAGATCGATCTTCGATCTGGATACCATCAGCTAAGGATACAAGAGGAAAGCGTACCAAAGACTGCATTCAGAACGCGTTATGGACATTACGAGTTTCTTGTGATGCCATTCGGACTGACGAACGCGCCAGCGGTATATATGGATCTGATGAACCGCGTGTGCCAACCATATCTCGATAAATTCGTGATTGTATTTATCGATGATATCCTGATTTACTCGCAAATGAAAGAAGAGCACGGGCAACATCTCAGAACCATTTTGGAACTATTGAAGAAAGAGAAATTTTATGCAAAGTTTTCAAAGTGCGAATTCTAGATTTGCGAAGTACAGTTTCTTTGTCACGTTGTGAACGAGAAGGGCATTCATGTAGACCCATCCAAGATTGAAGCGATAAAGAATTGGGAAGCCCCCAAAACCCCAACTAAAGTTCGACAATTTTTGGGCTTAGCGGGCTATTACCGACGGTTTATTGAGAATTTCTCCAAAATAGCTCAACCGCTAACGACCCTTATGCAGAAAGACAAGAAGTACGACTGGGGTGATAAGCAGGAAACAGCCTTCCAACAGCTTAAAGATAAGCTATGCGATGCACCAATACTATCCTTACCCGAAGGCACTGAAGACTTCGTGGTATACTGCGACGCTTCACGACAAGGTTTGGGTTGCGTACTCATGCAACGCTAGAAAGTCATCGCTTATGCTTCAAGACAATTGAAGGTGCACGAAAGGAACTATACCACTCATGACCTGGAGCTAGGCGCGGTGGTATTCGCCTTGAAGATCTGGCGACACTATCTATATGGTACTCGATGTACAATCTTCACAGATCACAAAAGCCTACAACACATATTTGATCAGAAGGAATTAAATATGCGTCAACGACGTTGGGTCGAGTTACTGAACGATTATGACTGTGAGATTAAGTACCATCCTGGTAAAGCAAACGTTGTAGCAGACACTCTAAGTCGAAAAGAAAGGGTTAAGACCCTAAGGGTTCGAGCATTGGAAATGACTATTCGAATGAACCTCACTGAACGCATTCGTGACGCATAACAAGAAGCCCTGAAAGGAGAGAATTGTAGAGCTGAATACCTCCAAGGTATGCTGAAGAATTTGGTACCAAACAAAGAGGGAACTTTGTACTTTAAGGGGCGTATTTGGGTTCCGCTCTATGGCGGTATTCGAGAAGTCATCCTTAATGAAGCTTACAAGTCGAGATACTCAATCCATCCAGGATCGGACAAAATGTATCAAGACTTGAAAGACTACTATTGGTGGCTGAGACTTAAAAGCGATGTTGCTATCCATGTTGCAAAATGCCTAACCTGTGCTAAAGTTAAGGCTGAATATCAGAAACCGTCCGGCCTACTGCAACAACCAGAGATACCCATGCGGAAGTGGGAGCAAATCTCGATGGATTTCATAACGAAATTACCCAGGACCCCGAGAGGGCACAATATGATATGGGTGATAGTTGATCGATTGACGAAATCCACGCATTTCCTACTGATACGAGAAATGATACGAGAACTGATACGAGAAATCGTGTCACGAATAGGGTACCATAAGCACCATTAATCAACAATATACCTAGACCGCAGAACAAAAGGTTAGATCTAACGGGTTTTCGGGCAGCCACACTCTTGGTGAGAACGAGTACCGAGTAGTGCTTTTGTGTCTCAGTCGTGAATCGACAACTAGAAAAATGCCTATGGTTTGGTTTGCTTCCTATGTCGTGTCACATGTTAATGGCCTTGCAACCCATTAACAACTTGATACATACAGAAATACTTGATTTATACAAGATACATACCATGTTTTTCATACAAAGTATACAAACGTTCAATACAAGAACTGCATGAATTCACACCAACATTATGTTGACGTTTTTCCAAAAACTCACATGTATTTCAGGTAACTAAAGTGGATGTGCGCGTGGTCTTACTCATGCTCTTGGATGTTGTTTATGTTTATCCTTAAATAAAGTTGTAAACGTTTCAGACAAAATGTTGTCTTGTGACGTAAACACTTAAATAATGTTTCAGTTATGTAATGTATGGCATTTGGAGTTATCTTTACAAGCATGTAGTATGTTTACCATTCGTATGCAATGAGAACCTTTCATGATCACACCTCGTGCTTCCGCCTTAGAAAGGGGTGTGACAACAGGAAACCCATCTGGCTACCAAGCAGATACTGAAGAGCCAATAGTATTCCAGGCACAGCCGCAAGAGAAACCAAAGCGGAAAAAGAGGAGGATAATCTTGGACTGGAAACGTGGGCGTAGGAAGAAACCAGCTGCACAGAAGGTTAAAAAGATTAAGGATCCACAAGATAAAGGCAAAGGAAAGGAGATCGGGGAGAGTTCAGGGCAAGTCCAGGAAATGCCACTATGGGAGGAGCTGGATCGCAAACTGGCAAATAGCGACCTCATTGGACCCGCCGATGAAAATCTCTTCAAATACCCGCTGAATCACAACTTCCAGTTAATTTAGAGCCTGCTATCCCAGATCCTATTGTCAACCCCCGACCTCTACAAGGAGAGCTGGAAGAATGGTGGACAACTGACTGGCAATTTCAGAATCTCTTGAATAACCCTAACACCTATTTCCCCCAGTTTGACCCTGAGCCTGCACCAAACCCACCTATGAGCACATAAAACTTGGCTGGACTCCGTCATTATGGCGAGGAGCTGGTGGAGGCAGGAAATAGAATTAGGGATGTGGGAGAGAGAATCACGTGGAAATACGACGAGAGGGAGCGTCGTTTCTAAAATGCCAGCTGACTGTGGTTGTGTGGTTATGTGTTTAATAATAATAAATAATAAAAATATAATCATGTAAAATAACTTAAAATAAAACTTTTGTAAGATAACTGGTGTGTACGGATGCATACTAAAATATATAAAATATGAAAGTCGCAAAGTCGACAATTTTGGCTATACGTGTTGACATGATTATGTGCGATTGCTTTATTGCGTTTGGTTGATATTTATTTGTGCCAATAACTTATATATATATATATATATATATATTGTTAATTATCAGATGGAACACGCTGTTAATAAACCAGTTAATGAAGTTAACCAATCCGAACAAAACAATAAGGATCACTTTCTTAATAGACAAGATATAGAAAATATCGTTACCCAGGGAATAGCAAATGCTATCCCAGCAATCGTCGCTGCTGTCAAAAGCCCTGTTGAGCCTTCACAAGCTAATCCCAGTAAACGCACGCGCGACGATAATTTCAGTAACAGTGTTAACGAAGGCGGCAATAATAACGACAACGTAATTCAGGCCCCAATACTTAAGAAAATGAAAGTTGCAACACCTGGTTGCACTTACAAGGAATTTCTTGCCTGTAAACCAGTCGAATTTGCAGGCAATGAAGGGGCGACTGCTGCACTGCGTTGGTTAGAGAAAATTGAAGCAGTAATAAAGATAAGTAAATGCACCGAGGAAGATAAAGTTATATATGCTTCTCACATTTTCAAGGAAGAGGCATTAGAATGGTGGAATACGGTGTTGCAAGCCAAAGGAAGTGACATGGCTTATGCCATGAGCTGGGAAGAATTTAAGCAATTGATGGAAAGGAAATTCTGCCCCGAATATGTAAAGGAACAAATGGCCAATAAATTCCTGAGCCACCGAATGGTGGATGTTGAGTGTCGAGGGTATACTTCGAAATTCTTCGAATATGCCAGAATTGTGCCCACTCTGGCCTCGCCAGAACCGGTACTTATCGCTCGCTATATTTGGGGTTTAATTAACGAGATTCGTTATATCGTCAAAGCTGCGAGACCCCGCACCATTGACGATGCGGTGGAGTTAGCCAATACTTTGACCGATGGGCTGGTGCGTACGCGGGAAGAAAACAGGAAAAAGGAGTTAGCCCAAAAGATTACCCAAGGATTTCGTGTGGGTAATGATATTAACTTCAAGAGGAAGGGAGCTGGGTCCTCTTCCACCCCGCCATTTTGCGGGAATTGCAAAAAGAAACATTTTGGAAAATGTAGAGAAATTGTAATTTCTGCTAAATTCCGGGCCATCGGGAAGAGGAATGCAAAAAGAAATCAAAGATCTGCTACAACTGTGGAGAAGCTGGGCATTTTCGACCAGAATGCCCTAAATTGGTCAAGCCAGCGGATAACAAGGCCAAACCTGCTGAAGGAACTAATAAGAAGAACGCAAGAGCCTTCCAATTGACCACGCAGGAAGCCGAACTAATTCCCGATGTAATTGCTGGTACGTTTCTGGTACACAACGTTTATGCGAAAGCATTATTCGACTCTGGTGCAAACCAAAGTTTTGTAAATACTTCTTTCTACCAAGCTCTTAAGCTACCCTTAACCAAGATTAGGCAGATTTATACAGTAGAAACGACAGACGGGAACTCTGTTAACATAGATACGGTTTTGCAAAAAGAAAATATAGAACTTTCAGGTCATAAATTTTCTGCAAACCTATTACCTATGAATTTAGCTGGATTCGATGTCGTATTAGGAATGGATTGGTTAGTAGCCAACCATGCTCGAATCCTCTGTGATAAGAATTCCATAAATATTCATACACCATCAGGAGAAATAATCGTGGTTACAGGAGATAAGCCACGTAAATCAATGAAGTTCATTTATGTAATGAAAGTTGCTAGTTATGAACGAAAGCAAGGAACAGTGTATATGATTTCGGTAATCATTAACACTAAGGGTAAGGAACTTAAGGAAATTCCTGTAGTATCAGAATACTCGGATGTATTCCCAGAAGAACTACCAGGATTACCACCAGATAGGGAGGTAGAATTTAGAATTCATTGATTCCTGGAACTATACCCGTAGCAAAAGCACCCTACCGGTTAGCACCCACTGAAATGTTAGAACTAAAAAAGCAATTAGATGAATTGTTCAGTAAAGGATGCATACAACATAGTTCATCCCCTTGGGGAGCACCAGTGTTGTTCGTAAAGAAGAAAGATGGTTCGATGCGAATGTGTATCGATTATAGGGAATTGAATAAGGTTACAATTAAGAATCGATACCCATTGCCTAGGATTGATGATCTTTTTGATCAACTTCAGGGGGCTAGATATTTTTCTAAGATAGATTTACGCTCCGGATATCATCAGTTGAAGGTACAAGAAGAAGACATACCTAAAACCGCTTTCAGAACTAGGTATGGTCACTACGAGTTTACAGTTATGCCTTTTGGACTAACAAAACCTCCGGCAACATTTATGGATATGATGGATAGGATCTGTAAATCGTATTTGGATAAATTCGTAATTGTCTTTATCGACGATATACTTATTTATTCCAAAAGTCAGGACGAGCATTGTAAGCATTTACATGCACTCTTAACTTTGTTAAGAAAGGAAAAGCTTTACGCCAAATTCTCAAAATGTGAATTTTGGCTACAGGAGGTACAATTTTTAGGACACATGGTGAATCACGAAGGTATTCACGTAGATCCCTCCAAAATAGAAACGATCACCAAATGGAAGGTCCCGCAATCAGCTATGGAAATTAGAAGTTTTCTAGGGTTAGCTGGATACTATAGACGATTCATTAAAGATTTTTCTAAGATAGTTGTGCCATTAACTAAGCTAACCTGTAAATCAGTTAAGTTTGAATGGGGACCCAGGCAGGAAGAGGCCTTTAGGATTTTAAAACAAAGGTTAACAAACATCCCAATTCTTGCCTTACCCGAAGGGACATAAGATTTTGAAGTTTATTGTGACGCTTCTAAGCTAGGATTAGGATGTGTGCTAATGCAACGCAAAAAGGTAATTGCGTATGCCTCAAGGCAATTGAAAAAGCACGAAGAAAACTATACGACACATGACTTAGAATTAGGGTCGATAATTTTTGCCCTTAAGATTTGGAGACACTATCTGTATGGAAGTAAGTTTACCGTTTATACAGATCATAAAAGCTTAAGGTACATATTTGGGCAAAAAGAATTGAACATGAGGCAAAGAAGATGGATGGAAATTCTAAGTGACTACGACTGTGATATCCAATATCACGAAGGAAAAGCAAATGTAGTCGCAGATGCTCTAAGTCGTAAGTATCATGAAAAGCAAAAGCGAGTTCGTGCTCTTAGATTAAATCTACAGTTAGATTTAATGGAACAACTGAAGAAGGTTAAAGTAACAACAATTGAGGATGATGCTGAAGGAATGAAAGGAAGAATAAAGGAATTAGAGCAAGGAGCTGATGGAATTTGGAGATTCCACAAAAGAAGGATTTGGGTACCTAAGCAAGGAAATTTAAGAAACAAGATTTTAGAGGAAGCCCATAAATCTAGATATACCATGCACCCTGGAAATAATAAAATGTACCAAGATTTAAGAAATAACTTCTGGTGGATAGGAATGAAAAAGGACATAGCTAGATATGTATCTAAGTGTCTAACTTGTTCACAAGTTAAGGCAGAACACCAGAAACCTTCAGGGTTACTCCAACAATTAGAAATGCATGTTTGGAAATGGGAACTAATAACCATGGATTTTGTTACCAAGTTGCCCAAAACCAGAAAAGGTAATGACGCAATTTGGGTAATTGTGGATCGATTAACCAAATCAGCTCATTTCCTGCCCATGAAGGAAACTTTCAGTATGGAAAGATTAGCCAAGTTATACGTAGACGAGGTAGTATCCTTACATGGAGTCCCACTCTCTATTGTATCGGATAGAGATAGTCGTTTCACTTCACATTTCTGGACGAGTTTCCAAGAAGCAATGGGGACACGATTAAATTTAAGTACTGCATACCATCCCCAAACAGATGGACAAAGTGAAAGGGCGATTCAAACCCTGGAAGACATGCTCAGGGCATGTGTAATAGATTTTGGTGGAAACTGGGATAATCACCTTCCCTTAATTGAATTCTCCTATAACAATAGTTACCATTCAAGCATCGAAGCTTCCCCGTTCGAAGCACTGTATGGACGAAAGTGTAGAACTCCGGTTTGTTGGGCAGAAATAGGAGAAAGCCAATTATCAGGTCCCGAAATCGTACAAGAAACCACCGACAAGATAACTCAAATCAAGGAAAGACTAAAGACCGCTCGAGATCATCAGAAGAGTTATGCAGACAATAGACGCAAGCCGCTAGAATTTCAAGTTGGAGACAAGGTACTCTTAAAAGTTTCTCCTTGGAAAGGGGTAGTTCGGTTCGGTAAGAAGGGAAAGCTAAGTCCAAGGTACGTAGGACCATTCCCAGTAATCCAGCTAATAGGACCAGTTGCTTATCGCCTACAACTACCCGAAGAACTGGCTGGAGTACATGACGTGTTTCATGTATCTAACCTCAAGAAGTGTTTGTCCGAAAAATCCCTGGTAGTACCTCTCCAAGACATAGAGGTAAATGAAAAGTTAAAATTTGTAGAGAGACCACTTCAGATAGAAGATAAAAAGGTCAAGTTTCTCAAGCACAAAAGACTAGTACTGGTCAAAGTCAAGTGGGATTCAAAGAGAGGACCTGAGTACACTTGGGAACTGGAATCAGAGATGAAACGAAAATATCCCTACTTGTTCCAGTAAATCTCGAGGACGAGATTTTAATAAGGTGGGGAGGATGTAACAACTCTCATCAAAATTGTTATTTCTTATTTTATTAATGTCCAATAGGAAACCCTAATTGAGACCCCCAAGTAGTATGGCATGACCCATAAAATTTTCAGAACAATTGAAACTAGGATCAGGACCCCTAAAACTCAAGGGGGGTATCCCATAATGGATAATTATCCTTATAACTCGCTGTAAAATTCGAAATTCGTCGAACTGTTGACTCACCTGGGCTATGTATACACGAGGCTACCCTACCCTAAAAGAGTACCCGTCGCGCCACGCGCCAGGACCAGGTGGGCCTGGCGCGCCACGCGGGGGAGACCATTTTTCAGTATAAAGTCCAGGGGTTTGGCACTTGCATGGCGCTGTTGTTATGATGATCAAATTCATTTCGTACGTCAAGTTATTCACTGTTTAGTTTAAAAACACACACAAGCTCGAATCTCTGCTGCGACAACAGGGTAATAACTCGATCACTGCTATGATACAATGTACGATCGATTGAAACCGATCCGATGGATGTTTAAGTGTTGCCCGAATCCGGGCTATACTTTGTCATTCGTCGTGAGGGTTTTGATTTCGTGAGTTTATCGTAAAAAGTTGTATTAAGTTACTGACCTAGTTTCGTGTACATTGTTATTTAACTAGGTTACAAGGCTAAATCAGTAGGCAAGGTTCTGTCCAACTAAACTTGCAATGTGAGTCATTCTCTTTTTATCAAATTGCTTTACAAAACCCTAAATGTTTTCCAGTTATACTTTGCAGTGATTAAGTCTTTGCTAATCTTTAATTACTGGCAGTATGTGGGGGTTTTATGCAAATTACTACTAACGATTTATCACTTTAGGTGGGCGAGCCTAATTAGTGATATGTCCACAGTCATAGATTCGGTCGAGTGACAGCTGAACCAAATAATTATATGATAGGGGCAAATATAAAAACCCTTAATGCAGTAAATTTATAACAATGTGTCTTTTGTGCAAATTGAATGACTCGCCAGTATTTCCCCGCTGGTAAAATATTTTTAAACATGTTTCAGGTGACTTACTGTGAATCAAGGAAAAGTGCTAGGTAGCACTAAAAAGCTTGAAGAGGTGGCTCAAAAAAATAAGTAAACATGTTTTGTAAAACAAGGAATTTCCTAGTGAAATTCCCTTTATTGTAAATTATGGGATTTGTCCCAAATTGTGAAATAAAATCATTGGGCATTTTCAAGTTTAAACGATCCTGTTAATATTTCCGCTGCCAAACTAAATACAAATACCACGGGTTTTCTGTCCCGCAGCTTCTAGACCGGGTCACACCAGGCCGGGGGCCGTGACACTGAATCAGTGAGGATTCTCAAGGTTTTACTTCCAATGTTGCCCACCACTTTCATAGTTGAAAAGGAAGGCACTCCTGTTAGTGCATGGATTGAAATCAATGGATCATTAGTAGTGGTGTCAATAATGGGTTCAGAATCCTGTTGAATACCAAAATCCCCTTCCTCATCATCCTCAATTTCCAAAACATAAAGTTGTTTATTGGGACACTTATGGGTTGATGTAAATTTTTCAGTGCACCAAAAGCATTCACCTCTAAGTCTTTTGGCTTCCATTTCCTTATTTGGTAGGTTCAATATGTTTTTGTTAGGATAAATTCTTTGATTCAAAAGAGGTGAGGGTAGTAATGGTAAATGATTAGTGTTAACTGGTGGTTTAAGAACTGGATTAGGTTTGTAAGAAGAAACAGGTGTTGGGTTTGGATAGAATTTGCCATTTTGATTAGAATAGGGTCTGTTTTTTGGCAACAAAATCTTATTGGCCAAATCCTGCTTCTTAGAGAACTTATAAGTTTCTTTCATGTTCTTGGGTTCAAACATTCTTACTGGCCCTGCCAATTCAGGCTTCAACCCATTAAGAAATATACTAACAGCATATTCTTCACAAATGCTTACCCTCAACAAATTCTCATCAAACCTTTCACAATACTCCTCTAATTCCCCTGTCTGAACAGTGGACGTCAAAATCCCCATGGTATCCCCATATTGATGTGTAGAAAACCTTCCTAACACATTTCCTGAATACTCAGCCCAAGTCACTTCTATTATAGGCTTAGTTAACTGTTTAACAAATGAAGAGTGCCATTTCATAGCCTTGCCTTCCAAATTAATTGCTGCATACCTGACTTTGAAGTTTTCTGGTGTTTCATCAACATCGAAGAAATGTTCACATTTACAAATCCAATCTTCTACCTCCTGGCCATCAAACTTAGGGAATTCAATCTTCCCCAGCCTATACAGTCTTTCTGTTCTTGAATTAACAGAACCTAAGAACTCCGATTGAGTATCACCAGATGATTGCCTGACATAATTGGTTTGGTTAAGGATGATTTTATCCATCAATTGTTTCAATTCATTGAAGGATTTATCAGTTTTCTCCATAAACGCTTCAAACTTCAGCAAAGAAGTTGTATGATTTTTAATTGTTTTTTCGATTTCAGCTTGACTTCGAGTAGTAGTCATGATTGTTGTTATGAAAAGATCAAATGAAGAATATAATTGCTGGATTGGATTGATCAACAATAATCAATCCAGGGTTCAGAAATGATTAGAGTACAAGAATCAATTGACCGGAAAATGATCAATCGCCGAACAAGAAGAATCGCCGGAAGAATGGAAGGAAGAATTAGAGCTCCGATGAGGATCGGTGGCTCTGATACCAATGATAAGTGGTGGAATTGAAAGAAGAAGAAGATAAAGAACAATAGAGAATTAGCTCAAACAATCAGTGCCATTACAACTGATTACAACTGTATTTAATAGCCATTAACTAACTAACTAACTAACTAACTAACTAACAACTACCCAACTGATTACAACTATAGCCCCCCTATAATTGACTATTTCAAAACATGCCCTTCTCTTATTAAAACCCACATATTAGTTATGTCGTTGGTTGGATACTTAACCAATCTTCTCACTTACGATCAACATCTTCTGGAGCCCTTATTGAACGAATATATTTCTATGGAAAAATAGAGCATTTTGCAGAAGTCTTTGCCAGGATTTTTCAAATGAATTTATGGTTATTCAAAGATTCTTTCATGCATTATGTTAGGTATCAAGGAAAACCTTCAATTATCATATTGTTGTATCCATAGACCATAGTTATGTCGTTGGTTGGATACTTATGGTGGTATTTATGGATATATTTTGGGTATCAGTCACTTGACTCACTTCTGACTCTCAAGGGCCCAAAAAATCATTTGTTTATTGGTGACTTCTGCTTCTTAAGGGCCCAATAACCATATGTTTTATTACCCAAATGTATATCACTTACAGTTCCGCCAATGAGTTTGTGGTGGAGTGGTAGGGAAGAGACTTGGGTTTCTAAGAGACCCAAGTTCAATTCCTGTTTCTCCCCATTAGTTTTCAGCGGCACCTGGTGATGATGGGAGACTAGGTGAGTAGGTGGCGATCGCTAGTTCGATCCTTGAACTGAATGGGTTTTACCTCACCGCACTGTCGTGCCTTTGGGCGAGTGTTCACGGGCTTCTGCCCTAGGTGAGGGTTTTCCCCAGTTCAGAGACGAGTGTATCCCGATGTGGTGAATTTCGCCAGTAGCCCATTTAGAAGATTTATTGGCCGTTCAAAAAAAATATCACAAATATCACTTACAGTTCCAGTCCAGATGCCTCTATTATAGATACTAATTTTTAACAGGTTGAATAAAAAATATATATAATTAAATACAGGACAGGCCCAAATTAAATGGGTGATTTATTCGAGAAAGATTCTATTAAACAAAATATAAGTTTTAATAATGTGTTTAATATATAGAACCTTTTTTACATATAGAAAGACTTAGTTATGTAATTTTCGGTACCACCATCCTTTTTTTTTCTTTTTTCAGTACCAATAAATCAACCAAAATATTGGTACAGTACCGGTAATATTCAATACCGATACCTATTTTCCATGTTTTTTGTATCAGTACTTTCGGTACTGATTTTAAGGATGAGCATTTGGTACCGGTACCCTTTTTCCCTTTTTTCAATACCGGTATCGGTTCTGTACTGAACAGGTACTATGCTCATCCCTAGTGGAATTGAAAGAAAACAACAGCTAATTGAACGAGTTATGTCGCACATGATGCATCTTCAACCGGGATTACATTGCATCAATGAAGAAATGCAAGTCAAATTAGAAAGTCCATCATTAAGGCAAAGAATGCAATATCTCCAATTAAAAATTTAAGATAGAAAACTTAAAGAAAAAACGATTACGAGATTAGGATCTTATTAAGGATAGCTATAAGACAGACTATGAAAACCAAGTATTGCGTTACACCGTTACATAATAAAATGTTCACACTTATAATCATAACACACTTATATATCACTCCGTAATAGCATAGAAACGTTAAAACGTTCACACATAAAATATAGATATAGTTTTATATGATAATACATACACATTAATTTTCCTTGAGGAAACAAGGGACGACAATTTTTTTTATCTTTTTCGTGTAAACAAGCTTTGTACAAGTTTAAAATTACGTATATTTTTTATACAGTTGTAGACGTGTTCATTCTTATAATTTTTGTATTTTTACATGATTATAAATGTAACAATCTTGCACATATATAATCACAAATAAATTAAAATTTAAACACTCTATTAAACATGTAGAAAAGAATGTATAAGCGATATATTTATTATGATGGTTGGAAAAATAGAACGTAAAATAAATATGTAACTATAATAGAACGTAAAATAAATATGTAATTATTCTATAAAGAGTAAATTACGATTTTGGCCCCTGTGGTTACATCACTTTTACCCTTTTAGCCTAAATTTTTTTTTAACATCTGAGCCTCCAACGTCTTTTTTTTCTAACCCTTTTGACCCCAAACACTAACTCCATCCATTAAATGTTAGGGGCCAAAAGGGTTAGAAAAAAAGACGTTAGGGGCCAAAAGGGTTAGAAAACAAGACGTTAGGAGCCAAAAGGGTTAGAAAAAAAAATGTTGGGGACTCAGATGTTAAAAAAAAAGTTGGGGCTAAAAGGGTAAAAGTAATATAACCAGGGGCCAAAATCGTAATTTACTCTTCTATAAATTAGATAATTTGGAATGATGTATATGAGTCTGACATAACGCACTATTTATTTGTTTTCTTTGTGAATGTGATGAAAGAAACAAGGTAGTACAATGGGGCTAGAGAACGAAGAGAAGGTGGGGTGTGATCACCATCATATTTCATATCAACATCAACACAAAAATTAAAATTAAAATAACTAAACCGAAAACATAAATAATAAATATAAAAGTAAAATATGTACAATACAAATAAAGTAAAAAAGTGGAAATAATAAAAAAAAATCAATAAATCAAAAATAAAATTCAAAAATAAAAATAAAGGTGCATCAATAAAAATTGTCATTTTGCTGGGACAACAACAGCCTGGGATTTTATGTCATGTCTAAAATTCAGGGCCCCCTCTCCAATATCAAAACTTTAGGGTATTTCCTTTTCCAATAATAAAAAATTAAATCCAAATTTCTTAGCTATATAAATACATTATTGTTGGATATCATATAAATATGTCATTGAGTTATTTGAAAGGTTATGCTAAACACATCGAAATGTTAAAATATCATTAAATTGCTATCAATTTGATTATTTTTATGCTTTTTTAAAGGAGAATTTCATTAAAACAACTAAAGCTCCTACGAAACAGCTGAGCCGGCACCAAAAAAACACCACACCATATTTACAAAATTTCAAGTTTACACAAATTGTCCCAAGAAACGGACTTAAAACTCGACCTATTCTTCAATCAAAGATAACCAAGTGTCTTAATACTCGAGATATTGTCAATAATCTTGATCTCCTTGTTCAGAAAAACCTTCTCATATCTCGCCTTCCATATGCATCAACACGTCACAATAGCAATCTCATGAAAAGCCTCTTTAGCCTTCGTACTCAAAGCAATATAGTTATTGGCCTCCATAAAATCTCTCAAATAAAACACGTAAATCTAAGGGATGTTACACAAAGAGCAAATGCCTTGCCACACTACCGTTGCCACCCTACATGCCATGGATAGATGATTTGTATCCACGTCACAAAAAAACGCATTCTTGATGCTCACCGTTATGTTTCTTCTTCTTAAAGTCTCTATCGTCGAGATCTGTCACAACCCCCGACCCCACACTGGGAGCGGGAGCCGTGAACCAGTTAAGTGGTACCGGTGTTTATTAAATACGCAGAGGAAAATTTTTCATCTGGATCGTAGTTAGGAAATAATTTCAGAGTTATAAAAACAACAACTTTTAATATTAAATAAATGGGCTCAAACCCATATTCAATTCAATTGTTTTTATAGGGATAAACCCAAATAAATAAAACATAAATTTCTTCTTTTATTCATGTATTTATAGCCACTTTATTTAAGCCTTCAGTGCTCCATAGCTGTCTTCTATTATCTTTACAACAAATTACCTGAAATGCATTTTGAAAACATTTTATCAGTAATAAATACTGGCGAGTTCATTCCATTTTTATAATAATATATTGTTATACTTTACAGCATCAAGGGTTTTTATATTTGTTTATATTTACCCAAAACTCAATCAGTATTTGTCACATGGTGGCAGTTCCGATGTGACGGTGGTCATATCACTCATTGGCTAACTTTCCTCCAATAGTGCAGTTTATCAAGTAATAGATGTATAGTATATCTTACTATTATTCAAATGTATCTGTCACTAGGGGATTCCCGTGACGGTGGTCAAATCACTGTTGATTATTCTTTCAACTAGTGACTGGGGTCGTATCACTGTTGATCGTTCTTTCAACTATTGACTCTAGTCATATCACTGTTGATCATTCTCTCAACTAGTGACTTTGATCATATCACTGTTGATCATTCTCTCAACTAGTAACTCTGGTCAAATAATGTATACCAATTTCACATATCGGTAGTAATTGCTGAATATATAACTCAACTATACATGTATAGTAATAGATTACTATATAACAAATAGAATATAATGTATTATATATAAATACATATTTCATTTGTCTATTAAAATATTATTATAACATTATAATATTTAATGTTGCAATATATATTTAATTACATGTAATATAAATATATTATATTATAATGTTATAACACATATAATATGCTATATGTGTTGATATTATATAATATAAATTAATATATATAGTTATATTATAATATATCTTAACATAATCTTATATACATTATGAGCCAAATTTTTCAATAGTGATTCTCTAATATAACTAATGATCCCGTTTATTTTAATATGTTTATTAATTATATTTTCTTTAATATAACTGATATATTTTAATAATGATTAATAAAGTTCTGAAGTGGATGAGGGTTAGTTTTGCAATTTCGTTCCTGGATAGTCCCTGACGTGGATGGGGGTTAGTTTTCTTAATTAAGTGATTGTGAAATTACTAAAATGCCCTTCATTAAGAAATATAACAATTAAAACATTAAATTATTAAGAAAATACATATGGGAACCACTCAGCCATTACCAATTTACCCTTCACCTCCACCGCCGCCATCACCACTCAGCCTCCACCACCATCATCACTGCCACAACCACCCACCTCCAGCGTGTTTCCTGACCGGACACCTAACCGACGTGCACTCGTAGTAGTTCCTGAAACAATATGCTCAAAATTATGACTCGTTCTATTAGCCAAAAATAATATTAGATTGCAAAACCATTGTTCATCACTGCGAAAATACTATTCAATCTTCTTCTTCAAGCTTCCACCTTTGATATAACTCATCATCTATATTATATCAAACCTTACATCAAACACATAAACACTCTATTCAATCTTCTTATTTAAGCTTCCACCTACCTCCACTGAAAAGTAAAATCGTATTGCATTCGTGATTTCTTTACGAATTATTGAGGAAATGTTGTAGCCATTGAAGTTTGATTGTGATTTAAGAGATTAGATGGGAAAAAAGTTGGGCTCCCAGCCTCGCAGAGGTGGTTGGAGGCGGTGGTTTTAGGTGGAGGTTGGGGTGCTCGGAGGTGGGTGGTTTCGCAGGTGGTGGTCGAAAGAACGATGATGATGGTGGTGATGTTGGTTGTTGTGATGAGGGTGATGGGGGTGATTAGGGATGAGAGAGAAGAGAGGGGAAGAAATATGGTTCCTTGTAACACCCCAAAAACGGGTTTGGTAATCAAACCACGTTGACAGTGACGGCGGGTAAAATACCGTTAGTGGTAAAAATTAACCCGGAAAATATTAGGATTTAAATAAATAAACTTGATGTTAATTAAAAGGAGGATAAATACTTTGAGAAAAACAAAGTATATAGAAGGCACGGGCTAACGGGACTTAAAACAAAAACAGGTTATAACTTCCCCGAACCCACTAAGTAACTAGGAATATCAACCTAGTTAAATGAGTGTTGTTAAAATAATAAAGAAACTTGAAATTGGTAACCCTTTTTAATAACCATTGAAACTAAAGGGACTAAAGGGGGGCAAATATGAAAGATGTCTAATTAAAAGAAATAAACACCAAAACACACACATGAATGTGTGTTTGGTCGTATATCATCAGGAGAAGAGAAGGGGTTCTCTTCAAGAACCCTAAACACTCAAAAGTTCAACAAAAGTTCAACCACCCACCTCCAGCGTGTTTCCTGACCGGACACCTAACCGACGTGCACTCGTAGTAGTTCCTGAAACAATATGCTCAAAATTATGACTCGTTCTATTAGCCAAAAATAATATTAGATTGCAAAACCATTGTTCATCACTGCGAAAATACTGTTCAATCTTCTTCTTCAAGCTTCCACCTTTGATATAACTCATCATCTATATTATATCAAACCTTACATCAAACACATAAACACTCTATTCAATCTTCTTATTTAAGCTTCCACCTACCTCCACTGAAAAGTAAAATCGTATTGCATTCGTGATTTCTTTACGAATTATTGAGGAAATGTTGTAGCCATTGAAGTTTGATTGTGATTTAAGAGATTAGATGGGAAAAAAGTTGGGCTCCCAGCCTCGCAGAGGTGGTTGGAGGCGGTGGTTTTAGGTGGAGGTTGGGGTGCTCGGAGGTGGGTGGTTTCGCAGGTGGTGGTCGAAAGAACGATGATGATGGTGGTGATGTTGGTTGTTGTGATGAGGGTGATGGGGGTGATTAGGGATGAGAGAGAAGAGAGGGGAAGAAATATGGTTCCTTGTAACACCCCAAAAAACGGGTTTGGTAATCAAACCACGTTGACAGTGACGGCGGGTAAAATACCGTTAGTGGTAAAAATTAACCCGGAAAATATTAGGATTTAAATAAATAAACTTGATGTTAATTAAAAGGAGGATAAATACTTTGAGAAAAACAAAGTATATAGAAGGCACGGGCTAACGGGACTTAAAACAAAAACAGGTTATAACTTCCCCGAACCCACTAAGTAACTAGGAATATCAACCTAGTTAAATGAGTGTTGTTAAAATAATAAAGAAACTTGAAATTGGTAACCCTTTTTAATAACCTTTGAAACTAAAGGGACTAAAGGGGGGCAAATATGAAAGATTGTGTCTAATTAAAAGAAATAAACACCAAAACACACACATGAATGTGTGTTTGGTCGTATATCATCAGGAGAAGAGAAGGGGTTCTCTTCAAGAACCCTAAACACTCAAAAGTTCAACAAAATCAAAGAGAAATCGAGCTGGGAAATTGGGGCTTTTAATAAAATCGTGATCACCAAGCTTAGAGGATCACAAGGTATGTTGAATTTTGATGTTTGGTGATATTTTGAATTTGTGATAAACATGCATGTACGAAATTCTTGTATGAATGTTGAATGTTATAGTGATATAGATGTGAGAATAAGTCTAGGAACAAACCCTAGATGCAAAACTTGTAGAATTGTGCCATAAACTAGTGATTAGTCAACTAATCAAGAATGAGCTAAGTGGGTTTCGATGATTTGACGAAATTGATGTTGTATTGGTGTTTATAAACATCATACTAACTCGTATGAATGAACTAGTTGAACAAAGTAGGGATTTTGTTAAGAGTTCATAAGTGATTAGAAGTGGGTCTTGACATAACAGTTAAAGTCATGATTATGATGGCCAAAGTGTATATACACTTATAATAACTGAAATTATATGTTGATTTATTATTACTTGAGGTATGAAATGGATGACATGTTAGCTAATTCGGCGTCTCAAAAGAGAACGCTCACTAAATATTGATAATGTGTCTAATTGAGTCATGTGAACTTGATAGTGCATTCATATGTGTCAATTGGTGATTTGACTTTTAAAAAGTCAAACCGACCTACCCTATGGTTAAATAAGAAAAGTAGTAAAAAGATTCATAAGGTGTGAAGGTCATGATCTTGAATGACTAATCTAACCACCTTGTGGAAATTATATGATAGTTTGACGCTTGACAAGCTAGGTGGAAGCTTGGAAAGGAAGCGGGTCAAACGGATCAAGTACGCGGGAAGGGCATAATCGGACGAGAGGTAAGTAAAGCTTACGCCCCTTTTTCACTATTTACAAATTACTTAATTGTAAGTAGTGTATAAGAATGCTATTAAGTGGTTGATACATGATGTTCCGACATGATTTAATGAGAGTCGGAACAAGGGAAAATGGTAAGAAATCATGAATTATGGTAAAAGGGTAAAATGGTAAATCAAGTCATGCAATGACAAACAAATAAGAAACGGTTTTTAAGTAAAATGAGTTCAAAGGGAAAAACCGGGATAGGTTTAAAGGGATGAAATGGTAATTAAATACCATCTCATACGGACAAATGGTCAATTAGACTAAATGGGTCGTTAACACCATTTGACAATAACATTTGACAATCGCTTGTTGAGTTTTGTGATTCACAGGAATTAACATAAGGCTCACGCTACTATTAGCTAGTGATTGATAGTGAAAGGGTTGTAATGGGTCGATATTATGACCCGGGCCAGGTACGCATAAATAAGTTGTTTGTTAAACATGCAATTTTGGTCAAATAATTAGTAAGAGTCCTTCGTCGTAAACGAGGGACTAAAAATGACCAAAGCGTCCTTGATAGGTAAATCGGGCAAACGACCCTTAGAGGTCGTGTAGATACTAGTATTATGACTATGTAACTCTTAGATATATGTAAAAATTGTAAGTATAAACCTTGAGGGTCAAATGCCTAAGAACGGGTCAATTACATAGAATTAGGGCTGTAAACGAACCGAACGTTCAGCGAACTGTTCGTGAACTGTTCGGCGGGAAGTTCGTTTATGTTCGTTCGATAAGCTTAACGAACGAACACGAACAAAAAATTTTGTTCGATAAGCTTAACGAACGAACACGAACAAAGGTCTCGTTCGTTCGACTGCGTTCGTGAACGTTCGGTAATATGTTCGTTCGTGTTCGTTCGTTTATGTCCGTTCGTGTTTGGTTTTTTATGTTTATTTTTCTAAAAGTTTTTAATGTTTTATTAATTTTTTACTTTCCCCATATGTATTATTTCCCTCTCTCTAGCCCCCTCCCTCTTTTGATATCACGCTCCTTCATTCACCTTATCTCCAATCGATTGAACCCAATATTATCCATCCATTCAATCTTTAAATGGTTATATTTAACTACTTTCGTTGTGTACAATGTTTAAGATTAACGGTGCCTTTTCTAATTTTCAAAATTAAAGTTCATTTGTGTTCGTTTGCGTTTGTGGTTAGTGTCCACGAACTGTTCGCGAACAACCAAAATTCCTTAACGAACGAACACGAACACAAACTTCTGTTCGTCATGTGTTCACGAACATCAAAATTTCCTTAACGAACGAACACGAACATAGCCTTGTTCGTGTTCGTTCGGTTCGTTTACAGCCCTACGTAGAATGACTATCCAAAGGGTAAAATTAAGGATAACGGTTCATTATGTTAAATCCACCACAAAATAATTGTGGTGGAATATAAGAGGCTATTTAAAAATGGAATTACGAAGTGTAGAAAGAGAAGTGCGAGTTTGAAGCTTAAATGCATGAAAATCGCTTTAAATGGGTCAAAATGAGTAGATATGCAAAACGGGTTAAGATTTCATAAGAAACCCGTAATTTGAACCTTATATATTGGTAGGTGAATATAACATGATGTCCATGGTATTTTAAAGGTAATAAACAAGTTTGATTGATAAAATCACGAACGGGTCAAAAGTGTTAAAATTGAATTGCAAGCCAAAAGCTTGAAATCTAAAATTTTGTAAATTCAGATGTCGGATTTTTACTCCATGAGATGGATAATTAAATTACGAACGCGTAGGAAAAAGAATCGCGTAAAACAGAGGTCTAGATCAAAAGTTATGCCATTTTGAAGTTAGGTTTTGGTTAAAACTTAGCTGGGCAAATATGCAGCACTAGCATCAACACATTCTGTCAAATTGGAGCCGTGGCGTCGCGCCACGGCCAAAGGGGTTTGCCGTGGCGCGCGACGACGGGGTAAAATCTTGAAATTTTTGTTTATTTTGTTTATTTTGATTATTTGACCCAATTACCTTGTTGTACTTGTTATTTAACTATCAAAACTGACTTCTAAGTTGGTTTTGATCATAGGTGAATGTGGAGAGTCCCGGATGAAGATCAAGCGATGAGCAAGAACCGAACACACGTAAAATGAAGCTTCCGCGTCAAATCTTGATTTGTTTTGTTATAAGTGAATTATGTAAACACTTACAAATATGTTTTTGAAATATTGTAAACATATGGGAATGTAGGTATGACACGTTTTTGTAAAGTCACATTTTAGCATTAAAATGTGTATTTTATTCTTAAAATCTTGATTAATTAAGACGGGCGTTACAAGTTGGTAATCAGAGCTCAAGGTTAAATAATAAAGTGTGTTCGGTTCGAGGCTTGATCGCAAATCCGGTAAGTACATGTATATCAATGGTTTAGTATGATTAAAGTGTTGAGAATAACACATATGGTTATCGTGTAATACACGTTACACCAATAAAATCGATATAGAGTAGATATAGTCAACGAAATTACATGCATTGATGCGTATAGTAGAAAAGCCTTGTATTATAATACGGGCATCCATTAATGTCAAAATTACTAACTATTGTAAATGTTTTAGTTGAAGGACACTCGCATATGAAGATAGCGAGAGTTTAACAAATCGCGGATTTGACAGAGGAACGGTCCAAAGTACGACAAATACAGTATGCTCACCAAGGACCTAAATCGCGCAACGATCGCGAATAAGTTAATGGCAAGGAGAGCCTGTTAGAGCAAGCATTATCAGGTGCACGTTTTAAATTATTGCATGAATAGTAATATGCAACAAATACGTAGAGATTGAAAGTCGCATATGTAGATTGAAAACTTGGAAAAACCTGAATAGAAAACCTATCCGAGATATTGTTTCCAAGAGAAACAAATAGAGGCATAACTTACATGGGGTGTAATGTGAAAATTATAAAAAGGTCATGTATACCAGGTGTTGATCGCTTACTCTGGCCAAGTAAGTAGTGAACACGTGGTACCATGAACTTCTTATGATGGACATATTTACATCCGATGTAGTAAGGACGGGGTGAATGGGACAAATTAAAAAGTACCCAAATGAAACAAATGAGCAAAATACTTGATAATAATGTAAACGCACAGCCTGGTGACGGAAGCGTATTACATTAGAATAATGAGCCCGAGAGAAGGGACAAAGATCAATGTAAATGACGATATAAATGAATGACATGGGGAAAATTCACGAAAATAAGTCACTTTGGACGAAAGAGCCATGGTTGACAAAATGGGCAAGTAAAACCAAAGTATAGATGATCCGCCGGATCATAAAAACGAAGGTATTGCCCACACGAAAAAAGATAATCAAGGTTGTTAACTTTAGTCATAGTAAAGCAAGTATGACGATGATAATCGTCACTCAGAATCTATAAGGCCGTCAAGGATGGTCACATAAAGAATAAAAGACATGGTTGAATAAAAGCGATGGATTTCGCTAAGACGACCAAATAAATCGAAGCGAAGTCTTAATGCATACCGGAAGGGTTGCAATGAAAACGACTTCGGTAAAACACCCGGTTGATGGGTAAGGATTTAAATACATGCGTAGACCGAGAAACGGGAACGCGGATGAAAGTCAAAAGACTCAGGTTTCGAGTCATGACTAAAAGACGATAAGATACTGTAAATAGAAATTTTGATAAATTACGTTCAACTATTTTGAAGTTAAACGGGTCGAATAAAGAATGAAGTTTGACATTCATAAGTGATGAAATTTCACACGAATAAGTCAAATGAATTTAATAAAAGATGACGCTTGCTAATGTAAGTAAGCGCGAACCGAATAAATAAGAACGCGAAATATTAATAAACCTATGTAAAGGGGGTTTTGGGCGTTAAAAACATTAAGGTAAAAGAACCCGGGTAATGGGTTGTAAAGAAGTATAAGTACGAACCGGGAAACGGTAAGCGTGGAACAAAATGACGTATAAATAACGTAAGGAGTCATAAAGTCGGAAGATTAGTCTGAAAGTAAACGAATGAAGCCTTAGACTACGGTCAATGTCAACTAAAGTTTAAAAGCAAAAAAAAATGATTCCAAACATAACAAGAGATGCTCTGAAGCTATATATGTATATAAATATACGTTTGAATATTGATACGAATAAAAGATGATCTATGGGATCATCATAAACTACAGGATTTAACGTAGTGTTAAGGTCTACGGGACCAAGAAGACCCTTGGGTCATAAATAGAAAGAAACGAACTGGTGGGATCTCACCTTAAAAAGGGGAAAGATCTAAAGAAATAGCCTACGAGGCTAAGTGAAAGAACCTACGGGTCCATAGCGTAAAGCAAGGGAACTGGTTACGATTCCCCGTGTGAAACGAGAATGGAAAAAGAATAAATTATGGGTTGTCAATTGCCTTGACATGAGTAATTGACATAGTTAAAGGGAAAAACGTTAAACTAAAATTCAGTTTTAGTAAGAAACAACGTTTTAACAAACATGAATATTATGAGACGAACTCGGAAATGGGTAATATTAAAGGATAGAGGTCTTAACACCAACAAGTGTAAAACGACGCATTCGAAAGAAATATTTTCGATAATGAAAACTCGACATAAACTTAAACAAGACGTGATGTGATCACGGTCACAAAAAGTGATATAGAATATAACCACGTTGTGGCGTGAATTAAGCGATATGAAATCAGAAAATACGCAAAAGGCCGGGTTGGCAATAAGATATACCCGAATGACGGGGTATAAAGTGACGGCGACTCATCAGTCTAGCCGGTAAGACCATTCGAGGTCAAGATAGTGTTACGACTTATACAAAGCGCTTGTCGATATAAGATTAGCTTGAAGTAAAAATATTGAAGAATAAATACAACCGAGTGATCAGATGACAACTCGATCAAATAAGCGACTAGAATATGAAATGCAAAATGAAAGCGTCGGCCTACGAGGCCATTCACATAAAAGGCGCATACGATTTGGAACCAAAAGCACACTACCCTACTTTTCTGGTAAGGTTGTTAATTACGAGCAATGCTCAAATAGTTGCCGAAACTAAGTCCGTAGAGTTAAACCTAAAGAACTACGTAAGAAAGGTTTCGGGGACGAAACCTCTTTAAGGGGGGTAGACTTGTAACACCCCAAAAACGGGTTTGGTAATCAAACCACGTTGACAGTGACGGCGAGTAAAATACCGTTAGTGGTAAAAATTAACCCGGTAAATATTAGGATTTAAATAAATAAACTTGATGTTAATTAAAAGGAGGATAAATACTTTGAGAAAAACAAAGTATATAGAAGGCCCGGGCTAACGGGACTTAAAACAAAAACGGATTATAACTTCCCCGAACCCACTAAGTAACTAGGAATATCAACCTAGTTAAATGAGTGCTGTTAAAATAAGAGTTAATTGCCCGGATAGTCCCTGTGGTTTATCATTTTTTCGTGTTTAGTCCCCAGCTTTTTAAAATAACATGTCTGCTCCCTGTGGTTTGATCTTTTGTTACTCGGATAGTCCCCACACTGGATGTGTGTTAAGTTATTCAGTTAAGTGTTTGTAAAATTACATAAATGTCCTTACTATTGAAAATAAAAATTAAAACAATTAAAAGGAAATATAATTAAATAGGCCCCACATGTATAAGAAAAAACAAATTAAATAAATTTCTTAAACCCAACCTAGCCCCCTCGTCTTCCCCATTTCTAAAACCTGCAACACCATCACCATTCCTTGCACCCTCCCTTCCAACTTTCCCCTCTTCCTCTTCCGACACCGTCAATAACACCAAAATTCTTAAACCCAACCCTACCCCTTCCCACGTCTTCCACCTTTTCAGAACCTACAAGACTGCCAGAAACCCCACAACCCTTTACTTTTCCACCGGAATCAAGACCGCCTGAATCAAGACCCGTCGGAATCAAGAGCGTCGTTGGGTTTCATCTTGTACCGCCGGAATCAATACCTGGTACCACTCACCGCCGCTAGGGTTTCATCTCGTACCGCAGGAATCAAGGTCGGAGGTCGTGGTGGTGATATTGTCGTCGGAGGTCATGGTGGTGATATTGTCGTCGGAGGTGGGGGTTAAAGGTGAGGAGTAGTCGGTGATGTTTTGATGATGTGGTAGGCGGTGGTTAGTGGTTTAGCTAAGGTTGGTAGTTGCAGGTTTTGCGGTGGTGTTGAGCAGGTAGTCGTGTGGCGGCAGTGAAGGTGGTCGGGTTCTGGTGATGTGCGATAGTAGAACCAACAAACAAAGTTTTGCTTTTGCACTGTAACTATTTGGCATATATTTCAAATTGTAGATGAAGAAGTCAACAAGGCAATAAATGAAGTGGTGTTTGGTGGCCGGAAAAACAATTTCGCCGGAGAAGATGACTGGCACCGACGAAAGATAGCAGGGAAGGGAAGGTGTTGTGAGAATGGGACCCACTATAAATGATTAATTATATTTCTTTTAGTTTTTTAATTATTATTTATATTAGTAAGGGTAGTTTAGTCATTTTACTTAGACTTAACTGAGAAAACTAATGTCCATCCACTTTAGGGACTATCCGAGTAACAAAAGATCAAACCACAGGGAGCAGACATGCTATTTTAAAAAGTTGGGGACTAAAGGTGAAAAAATGGAAAACCACAGGGACCATCCGAGCAATTAACTCTTAAAATAATAAGGAAACTTGAAATTGGTAACCCTTTTTAATAACCTTTGAAACTAAAGGGACTAAAGGGGGGCAAATATGAACGATTGTGTCTAATTAAAAGAAATAAACACCAAAACACACACATGAATGTGTGTTTGGTCGTATATCATCAGGAGAAGAGAAGGGGTTCTCTTCAAGAACCCTAAACACTCAAAAGTTCAACAAAATCAAAGAGAAATCGAGCCGGGAAATTGGGGCTTTTAATAAAATCGTGATCACCAATCTTAGAGGATCACATGGTATGTTGAATTTTGATGTTTGGTGATATTTTGAATTTGTGATAAACATGCATGTACGAAATTCTTGTATGAATGTTGAATGTTATAGTGATATAGATGTGAGAATAAGTCTAGGAACAAACCCTAGATGCAAAACTTGTAGAATTGTGTCATAAACTAGTGATTAGTCAACTAATCAAAAGTATGAGCTAAGTGGGTTTCGATGATTTGACGAAATTATTGGTGTTTATAAACATCATACTAACTCGTATGAATGAACTAGTTGAACAAATTAGGGATTTTGTTAAGAGTTCATAAGTGATTAGAAGTGGGTCTTGACATAAGAGTTAAAGTCATGATTATGATGGCCAAAGTGTATATACGCTTATAATAACTGAAATTATATGTTGATTTATTATTACTTGAGGTATGAAATGGATGACATGTTAGCTAATTCGGCGTCTCAAAAGAGGACGCTCACTAAATATTGATAATGTGTCTAATTGAGTCATGTGAACTTGATAGTGCATTCATATGTGTCAATTGGTGATTTGACTTTTAAAAAGTCAAACCGACCTACCCTATGGTTCAATAAGAAAAGTGGTAAAAAGATTCATAAGGTGTGAAGGTCATGATCTTGAATGACTAATCTAACCACCTTGTGGAAATTATATGATAGTTTGACACTTGACAAGCTAGGTGGAAGCTTGAAAAGGAAGCGGGTCAAACGGATCAAGTACGCGGGAAGGGCATAATCGGACGAGAGGTAAGTAAAGCTTACGCCCCTTTTTTCACTATTTACAAATTACTTAATTGTAAGTAGTGTATAAGAATGCTATTAAGTGGTTGATACATGATGTTCCGACATGATTTAATGAAAGTCGGAACCAAGGAAAATGGTAATAAATCATGAATTATGGTAAAAGGGTAAAATGGTAAATCAAGTCATGCAATGACAAACAAATAAGAAACGGTTTTTAAGTAAAATGAGTTTAAAGGGAAAAACCGGGATAGATTTAAAGGGATGAAATGGTAATTAAATACCATCTCATACGGACAAATGGTCAATTAGACTAAATGGGTCAAATGGTGTTGTTAACACCATTTGACAATAACATTTGACAATCGCTTGTCGAGTTTTGTGATTCACAGGAATTAACATAAGGCTCCCGTTACTATTAGCTAGTGATTGATAGTGAAAGGGTTGTAATGGGTCGATATTATGACCCGGGCCAGGTACGCATAAATAAGTTGTTAGTTAAACATGCAATTTTGGTCAAATAATTAGTGAGAGTCCTTCGTCGTAAACGAGGGACTAAAAATGACCAAAGCGCCCTTGATAGGTAAATCGGGCAAACGACCCTTAGAGGTCGTGTAGATACTAGTATTATGATTATGTAACTCTTAGATATATGTAAGAATTGTAAGTATAAACCTTGAGGGTCAAATGCCTAAGAACGGGTCAATTACGTAGAATGACTATCCAAAGGGTAAAATTAAGGATAACGGTCAATTATGTTAAATCCACCACAAAATAGTTGTGGTGGAATATAAGAGGCTATTTAAAAATGGAATTACGAAGTGTAGAAAGAGAAGTGCGAGTTTGAAGCTTAAATGCATGAAAATCGCTTTAAATTGGTCAAAATGAGTAGATATGCAAAACGGGTTAAGATTTCATAAGAAACCCGTAATTTGAACCTTAAATATTGGTAGGTGAATATAACATGATGTCCATGGTATTTTAAAGGTAATAAATAAGTTTGATTGATAAAATCACGAACGGGTCAAAAGTGTTAAAATTGAATTGCAAGCCAAAAGCTTGAAATCTAAAATTTTGTAAATTCAGATGTCGGATTTTTACTCCATGAGATGAGGAATTAAATTACGAACGCCTAGGAAAAAATCGCGTAAAACGGAGGTCTAGATCAAAAGTTATGCCATTTTGAAGTTAGGTTTTGGTTAAAACTTAGCTGGGCAAATATGCAGCACCAGCATCAACACATTCTGTAAAATTGGAGCCGTGGCGCGCGGCGACGGGATAAAATCTTGAAATTTTTGTTTATTTTGATTATTTGACCTAATTACCTTGTTGTACTTGTTATTTAACTATCAAAATTGACTTCTAAGTTGGTTTTGATCATAGGTGAATGTGGAGAGTCCCGAATGAAGATCAAGCGACGGGCAAGAACCGAACACACGTAAAATGAAGCTTCTGCGTCAAATCTTGATTTGTTTTGTTATAAGTGAATTATGTAAACACTTACAAATATGTTTTTGAAATATTGTAAACATATGGGAATGTAGGTATGACAATTTTTTGTAAAGTCACATTTTAGCATTAAAATGTGTATTTTATTATTAAAATCTTGATTAATTAAGACGGGCGTTAGATTTCTGTTGCAAAGAAAGCAAGAGAGAAATGGGGTAGGGTGGGGGTGGGTGTAAGATGAGCCCCACTTTCTTTTAATTAGACATGTAAAGGGTATTTATGTCATTTCACACCCTCGTAACTGAGAAAAGTAAATGATGTTAGGCCTAGGGACTATCCTGGAATAAAATTGCAAAAGTTGGGGACTATAGCTGCAATTTTAAAAAGTTAAGGACTAAGATGAAAGAATGACAAACCACATGAACTATCAGAGCATTTTTCTCTTTAATATAATTTTTTTTTTTGGAACACACATAATTCTTTTTCTTCTCTATACCCATTTTCATTCTCTTCTATAAACTAAATACAATATAAACAATATTTAAGCGTGTATATATAAATTTCAATCTTTTCTATAAACTAAATACAATATAAAAATATCGTTAATAACAGATAGGGCTGTTCATTTTTATCCAATACCCGAAACCCGATCCGAATTCAAAGCCACCCGAACCCGAATTAGCAAATATCCGAAAAACCCGAACCCGAGAAACCCGAACTCGACCAACCCGAACTTTAAATGGTTCGGTTATTGGGTCACTTTTTCCCTACCAAAAACCCGAACAACCCGACCCGAAAAACCCGAAACATGAAACCTAAAAAAACCTGAACATTTATTGTTTTTTTTTTCTTATAGAAGTGTTTTGGTTTGGAGTTTTTAATATATGAAACATTAAGTTTTGGGACTTTTAAATATTATAGTAGCATATTGTCAAATATTGTTTGAACTTTGATGATATTTTTAAAATAGCAATATGAATTTTGATGATATCTTGTAAAAAACATTAATTTTTCATTTTACATCTAAACCCGAGAACCGAACAACCCGACCCGAACTAACCCGAACAACCCAAAACCGACTAACCCGGACTTTAAATGGGTCGGTTATCGGGTCAATTTTTCCTAGACAAAAACCCGAACAACCCGACCCGAAAAACTCGAAACCCGAAGAAAAAAACCCGTTGAACACCCCTAATAACAGAGCATCATTAATGCCTGAGATTACGGACCCCTCCAAGTCTGCTCACCTGCACTCCTGCACCCACGAACCAATCATAGACCATGATACCTTTCTCTCTCCTTCCCACAATTGGCTGCCTTCTTCCATGAAACGCCCATGTCCATATATCGCATCCTCTCTCCTTGAGAGTATTCACATCTCTATCACCATTTTTACCCTATAATTACACTAAAAATCACTATATTTTTATTTTCTCTCTCATTTCAATTAAATAATATTTTTATACTTTTGTCATTACCTTTTCTTTCTCATCCAGTTACAACTATTTTCAAAATATATTAACAATTTATAAAGGATGAACAGTGTCCGCTCAATCATATAGATGAACAGTAACTTTTTTTCTTTTATTCACTCACAACCACGTACAATCACTTTTTATAATATAAAGATTACTTTCACCGTAAATTTAATGGAGAGAGGGTAGTAAAAAAAACACTAATCACATATGTTCTTAATAAAAGTAAAAGGGAGAATTGAAGTAAGAGTGGTGGAAGGGGGAACTACAGTTGATCCTCTGCAAGTGCACGCTTGGTTGGGCCCAGCATACACGCATCCAACTGTCTCTTTGGTCCTTTGCTTTCCACCTGCTGTCCTTGACCACTGATCTGGAAGCTATGCTATATGGTACTCTAATCACCCACACCGTATCTTCACTTCACTTCAATTTAATTCTATGTTGTAATATCTTACACTATTTGAAATACAATAAGAAAATAGTTAGGTTACTTTTTAGTAAGTTGATAAAAGAAAATAGTGTTTGAGTTGTCGTGTTAAATCCGTTTAATTATTTAAACGGATGGTGTTTGAGTAGACATATATGTCATGTTTAATTAAACAAGTTGGCTAGCCCTCTAAATAACCGAACACTCAGTGAACCATTTGAGTGAATGATTGTTTAAATTCCTTTATTTAGTAAAGAACTAAAATGATCACAACTTTTTGTTCATTTAATTAAATGAGCACGTCTTGTTTGTTCATTTACGTTTGTGAGCAATCATTTATGTTCGTTAACTTATACCCGTTTATGTTTTGTATGGAAGTTTACGTTTGTTTATGTTCGTTAACGTACTCATTTAAATTTTTGTTAGTTATTTGTAATACAACTGGTCTATCATCAAACCATCAACCCAATCAAATTTTATAACCAAGTCTTGGGTAATAGACTAACAAAGTTTATGCCCATTTGGAATATCAATAATTGAACATACATGAACACTTTCATTTTTCTTAATAAATGAACATGACTAATACAATTCATTCATTTGGTGTTTGTTTGTTTGTTCGATTAAAGTTAAACCAACGAACAAGACCAAGAACATTCCTGCCCGTTCGATTTGTTTATAGGACTAAAGTCGACCCATCAACACTTTTAATTAAATATGTCGACCACCCACCCCGTTTAATTAAATTGACATGTCAAACAGTTTACGACTCGTTTAACCCATTTATTACAACCTTCCAACCTGTTTGGCTTATTTAGATAAATAGGTAAATCGAGTAGTGTTTGATTAAATGATTTTAAGTGCGCCCTAGTCAATGTGATGTCTTTGACATGAATAATGTTTTTTGTAATGAATAAATATACGGATTGTGTTCAGGTTTAACGTGTTTGTGATGGAATTCCAATATTGCTTATCTTATAGAGATGGTGTTCTATAGATGCATAATGCTTTCTTAAACAGTGAAATATTAATTGTAGAGTTAATAGATGGTTTCTCTATAAGGTCATGGGGTATACTCTAACATATTGGGTGTTAACGATGACAAGACATGTTAACCGGTACTGCATACCACTCCTTCCTTATGTAAGGGGCATTAAAGAGGTTATGTGTTAACATGTTATCCGGATGTTAAGAGATTTAATTAATTATTTTTTTTCTTTTTTAAACCAAAGACCACTAAAAAATCAGGTTAGATGAAGTTGACAAGATTAAACCATTTCCATAGAGTGATGTAGAGTGAAATAAGGATAAATATGTGATGTGACACATAGGTTGAGTTAAAAAGGTTTAAAGTATACCCTAAGACCTAATCCGACTATATTACAATTTTTATCTCAAGTTTATAAAGTTTACATTACACTTACAATATATAATCAATATGTTCATTCAGACATAACACCATTTGTTATTTGTGGTGTATGAATCAAACTTTATTGTATATGTTTGTACTGAATAAGTAATACATGATACTATTGAAGAAAGAGTAAGCAGTCATGTGTTTGTCGTACGTTTGATCTAATCTATATATCTTTCTGTGCAAAATTAAGGCTGCATGTCCCTCCCATGTTACTTACCTTCACGTATAGTGTGGTCCTCCCCTCACCTCACACCGTATCAATGTCCTACCCTATGCTCACGGGTAAAATCGTCTGAATCATTCGTATGTATATATATAAACCACACACATTTTTAAATAATATTAAAATCCTTTATATATCTGACATATGCATGAATTATAGTCCTTCAAAATAATTATAATAATAAGTTATCTATAAAAGAAATAAATGTAAAACCATCTCCTTTAAACTTTTGGGTTGAATAACAATATTTGCATTTATGACATGACAAGCTAACATGACATTAATTAAAAGATTTAGGTTTAGCGTAAACGAGTTCTTTGGTAAATTTCGTGTTGAATTAACGAGCATGCTTTCCTAAATGGATCGAATCTAAGATGACCCTTTAATATATGTATCTTGTGTTTTTCGTCGTAACTTAAACCGATTTGTATTTTATGCCATAATTTAATATATTTAACTTGTGTTTTACGTCATGACTTAAACTGATTGGTATTTTTGCCCCACTTGGTGTAGAAATACTACTATTTTTGCGTCACTTGTCTTGAGTGATCAATAATTAACTTATCATTATGTCTTGAGTTCGTAGGTAAATTTCGTGTTGAATTAACGAGCATGCTTTCCCAAATGGGTCGAGTCTAGACTGACCCCTTTAATATATTTATCTTGCGTTTTACGTCATGACTTAAACCGATTGGTATTTTATGCCATAATTTAATATGTTTATATCTTGTCTTTTACGTCATGACTTAAACTGATCGGTACTTTTGCCTCACTTGGTGTAGAAATACTACTATTTTTGCGTCACATGTCTTGAGTGATCAATAATTAACTTATCATTATGTGTAATGATTATATCAGTAATTTTTTTGGGGGCGTGCACCATGCCACACTGTTTTGAAACGATAGTTTGAAGGTTAGGGCTTGTGTCAAACCCCCCTACTTTTAAACAATTGTTTGAGGAATTGTCGAATGTCCGTCTGAAGGTTAGGGACTACGTCACAACCCCTACCGACAACTATTTGAATTTTTCGTCGAACGAGTTTTTGAGTAATTTGGAGGCAGCATATTTGAGTTCAGGGATTCCGTAGGATAATTAGTTATAAGGCACTTTTTCTAATCACTTGACTGCTTTTAAAAAAAATGGTTGATCAAATATTTATTCTTGTGATCTTGCCTTAAACAATGCATGGTAAGTTTATTTTTCTTCTATTTACCCATACGAATAACCCACTCACTATTTGTTACATCAATTATTAAAATGATATGATATATATCATCTCTCACACACAAGATACCCTTAAAACTATGTTATAACTCTAAGTCACAAGCATACCTCCTTCATATCCCCCTCTCTCTCTCTCTCTCTACATATGTGTATGTATATATTGATGAAGGTAGAGATGCATATCAGTATATGCAAAGTATACAAGTCCTGGTCATGTTTTTCCACAGCTTTCTTGAACTTTTGAATGACACATGTCATCGGTTTCTTCAGATCGTGATCGAAAGTTCAAGAATGCTGTGGGAAGACATGGCGGTTTGTGGACTTACATGGTGACTCTAACGCGCATTGATGACGTATGGTATCCTGCACGACTCAATTCATGTAAGTTTGTTTTTTAAACGTCTAACTCACACGCCCTTTAAATAATTAATCTACACCAGTATCTGGACTATAACAATTAATCCTCAACCACTAGTGGAGGTACAACTTTACCACACGATACTGGTAGGCTACAAGCCCTTTTTGCTGACAATTATTAGTTTTCCGAATCTGTTACCGGTGTTGTTGATCAGGGTGAGAAGAGATGGAGCTGTTTTTGTGGTAATAATTACTAGCTAGGGTTTTGAAGGAAAAAGAGATAAATTTGTTAGTAGGTCTCTGGTTGATTAATTTGTTAGATTTGATTATACTTTTAGTTACTTTATTTAATGTTAATAATGCATATGTTACTATTCATTGAGTTAGATTTTATACTTTTAGTTACTTTATTTAATGTTAATTAATGATACATATGTTACTATTCATTAAGGTAGCGGCAGAGCCGCCAAGCTGGCCATGGCAGCTCTGGCTATATATGTTGTTTCGCTACCTCAATAACTATACTTTTGTATCATACCTAACAAAATGTGTTATTGATCGCTAATTAACTTCAAGAGAGGATCTATAATCTTGTTAGAAAAAGCAAGGGTTGTAAGCAACGTTCTAAAATCGGAATGTAACCCTTATACCGGTTCACTGGTCTGGTCTGTTTCTTGATTCAGTTTCTTGATTAAGAAAGATTAACGGCCTTATGAGTAATTAAATTAATACTAAAAGTATTAAATTGTTTGGGAGTATTTTAGGTTTTTTATTTACTCAACAATTTCAGATAAGAATGCATATTTTATAAACATTTTCATCCACAACACTTTATTCACTTAGTAATAATTAGATGGGATGACATTTTTTTAAAACTTTTAAAAGGTTTTCATCTTTTTTTTCCTTATTAAGTAACGAGGGGTGACAATTTATAATTTTATATGATTACATTATTTTTAAGGTTTAAACTTTTATGATTACAAAACCTTCATCATATATAGGCTTGATTTATGTTTTTGAGCTCATATCCTACTAATATCCATTCAAATCTGTTGTTTTCTAGTGAAAAGTTAGATCGTTCTACTTTTTTTTTTCAACGGCAAATCTGGGTCACTGACGGACTACTAGAGTATCATCGTGCCACCAGTGAACCACCTATCATATCCATCTCCACTAGGCTATAATGTCTAATTGTATATACATCAATTCGGGAGAAAACACAATAAATCTGAGAACCCCCCCCCCCCCCCCCCCCCCCCCCACTTGTGGGAATCGAACCCAGGACCTAATGGTCCCTAAGCCTTTTATCTCATCCCAAGATAGCTCAACGCGATTATCACAATAAGTTATAATTATAGGTGTTGTTTAGTTTTTTTAGGAGTCCTTATTTTCTTAAAACATCACATAGCATTGACTTATGTTGATCTCGTGTCAACGAAACTAGCGGGGTCCGAGGTCTGTTGCTTGCTCGTGCATTTTGTCAACTTTTCAAAACTCTTGCAGTATTTCATTTAAATGTTTTACCTAACAACTAATTTGAAAAGTAAATATAAAAAAAAAAATCATCAATATTTCACCAATAATTACATTTTACACACTTTGCAATAATTTTATCACCCAATCTTGCACGACTTGCTTAGAACATCCGTAGTGGTGGTGTAATGATGCTTGTTATGCGACACCTCAACGCCATATAAGTGAGAGAGGTATCCACACGCAACCCATGAAAGAGAAAAAAAGATTTAAAATCACTTGCTCTTATCTCGTGGTTGTTGTGAGACCTAATTATCTCTATGTGGGTTTGGGCCTAACTTAGGGATTAAGTATCCTAACCCTAGATTAGTCTTTATATAGAGATTGTTTTGTACTTGTAATTCCTTGAGCACCTGATTAATAAAGAAACCCTAATTGCAGCACAGTGGACGTAGGTGAGCCGACCAAACCACTTTAAATCTTCGTGTCATTTATTGCTTTCATGTGTGTGTTCAATCCTGACGATCCTAACAACTAGTCTCAGAGCTTTGGCTCTTGATCGGGATCACATGAGAACACGAGAACCAGCACCTTTAGTTCTTTCGTTGTCAGCTGCCCAGTTAACCGCCTCTGCCACCCTAGCGCCGCTAGGGTTCCGACGTCGTCGTTAGGGTTTTCCACCGCCACAACAGAAGGAGTATAATCTTTTCGTAAAACTTTATTATATGAAAAAAAGTATTTCGTAGGTGTTTATATTAAGCTTACGTTAATATTCACAAAATACGCAATTTAAATACAATTTATATATTATAAAACCATATTTGCAAAATACACTATTTAAATACAATTAATATTCGACCAGGGACTCAAGTGGATAACAGGTTTTAAACTATAGGGACTCAATGAAATGGGATAAATGGACATTCTGTAAGTTTGGTTAACTGGGTTAATTGCAGGGACTTAAGTTGTAGCGCTTTTGCAAAGATGAGGACTTAGACATCAAAAAATTCATTTAGGGGACGCGACCGGACATCATCCTATAACCTCAGGGACGCAAATTGCATTTTACTCTTAATGTAATAAAATCTTAACTTAGGATGTAAATTTAAAAGAATAATAAAATATATAAAAGTTAACTGAGTTGTAAGATTTGATATAACTTTATTTTTATTTTTTAATGGCAATTGGAACTCCTATTTCACTTTACACCAATAAATCTAAACTATTTCATTACCCATGTTTGAACCTCAGACTTCTCCTCTAACTGACACGTATCTCTCTACCAAGTGAGCTAACTACACGTTGCATTTGTTATAGAGGATTACAAGTAACTAACAAGTGAGGAGGTTAAAAACCTCTATTTAAACCTTTTATTCTTATTTATCAATTGAAGAAGTTTGATCAAAGGTACAAGTCCTTGTTAACTTGCATGTCACCAAATTTTTCAAACTCTGTGTGTGTATATTCGGCAGAAGAGGGGAATCACATGGTGTGACAAAGATGGAGTTAAGGGACAGACAAAAGCATAAGATGTTATGGAGGGTACAAAGGTACACTCCCATGATCCCATCCATGCATGTTTTTCCTACCTTTTTTTTATAATTTTTTTACTATGTACTAAGATCTTAGAAAAAGGACACCCTCAGATCTTAGAAAAAGGACACCAAAAAACCACACTTAATTTATCAAAATTTAGGTTAACGAGTTTAGGAGAAGGTTTCGGTACACAATACTCTTAATCTAAAAACGGTAACCAGTAAAGGGTTGATATGAATTCAAAGTGCTGATATGCAAATAACAAAGTGTTGATATATAACTACACAATGTGTTGTTGCATATCAACACGGTGTAACATATCAACGCTTTGTATTTATATGATCACTTTGCTTTCTACATATCTCATCTTAAGATCTATTTATATTTTGATCATGTCTCAACGAGTTTATGAAAATATACAGTTTAGTAGATTTATATTCTTAATTCACCTATTCGAATTTGTATATTAGGACGGTCGGTCCGGGGATTTAAATGATGAAAATAACATGTTGCGCGCAACTAGCGATGGTAGAACAAGGTTGCAAAAGATTTTAATGATGAAACATAACATGTTATGCACAACTAGCGACGGTAGAACAAAGTCGCAAAATTAGCACCCGATCTAAAAGTAAAAATCAAAACAAAATTGAAAAAAATTAGTTTAGATTGAATTGTTGTTGATTAAGTTCAATGTCAGCGAGATTAGTCAACATTTTAATGTTTCGATGCAAAAGCAAGATGCTATTTGTAACAAGTAGTTTTGTTGGTTGGATAATTGGTCACATTTTATTCATGAAATGGGTTGGAAAGAATTAAAGAAGAAAGATTTTCTATAGATAGTTGGCCTAGAATTGACGAACACTTAACACCAATATTATTCTTTATTAGTATTAGTGTCCAATAAAACAGAAAGGGGGCTTTGCGACAGTTTTCAATCCGTCGCTAGTTGTGTGAGTGAGTGACCGATGTTTAACAAGTTTTTGGGAGTCAGAAAGCCCAACTATGCCCAATTTCAAGCCCGATTGTAAGCCCATATTGCATCAAAAGTAAAGTTTATACCCCAAGTGTTGCACAAACAAAATAAAATTAATACAAATAGGGCTCAAAAAAGATTGAATCGGTACGACTTTTAGATTCGAAAGGTTGTAACAGGATCGGGTTTGATCGGTCCTACTTTTAGATTCGAAAGGTTGTAATAGAATCGGGCCTAAAACGGACCCAGGGCTTTTTATGAAGAGGGGCTTTTTATGAAGAGAGTAGGGTTAGTCAGTTGGCTAAATTCTTGTGAATCTATAGTTGACTCGCTAGAAACTCAAACTGAGTCAAGCTTAAATAAGCTCAAGCCCGAACTCGAGCTTATATTAGACCTCGTTTAATATAGGGCTCGAGCCCAGGCTTCACATATCAAACTTAATTATGATTGTAAGCCTAAACAAACCTATTATTTATGGATTCTTTAATTTAATATAATAAAATATATTAAAATAATATTATTCTTATATATTAAATTGTTATAAAAATAACTAAATTATACATATTATGTTGTATATAAAAACTGTAATAATATTATTTATATAAATATAAATAATTAATAAATAATAAACAAGCCGAGCCCAATCTTGAAAACTGATCACCAACTAAGCTTAGGCTCGTGTACACAACACAGCACAAAGCAAGGCTAGTAACATAAATGAGTTAACTTGATTCCTGACATATACATATAATCACATTAAGTACCAACAACACACAAAAAGACTATAAAAAGTATAAACTGTAACTAAATATATACAATTGCATCTTTACTAAAATCAATTATTCAACATTTTTATCCGCTACCAAACGAACCTTGTTCAAGGACTCTTTAAACGCTTGCCACGCGACTGTATAATGTTCTAACGAAGTCATACCTTCCTCGACAACTTGTAACGCCCGTTTATGCAAATGCTCAAACCGTTGAACCGGGTTCGTAACATCAACATTGTTTGAGCCGAGATCCGGTATATACATTCGTTTGAAATCTTTTCTCCATCTAGACAAAATGTATTGACTCGGGATTTCATCTATGCCGTTATGATTAAGAACACATAACGCGTGTCTACATAAATAGCCTCTAAAGTTATAACAACTGCATATGCATCGAACCTCGGTTCCTATTTTATCATACATTACTTCTAGATTTCTTATGATGTTTCCTTTGGTTTCTTGTTCGCTTATCATGTATGTAACAATTGATCCGGTAGTGTTTGTTTGTGATATGTGAAAACAATGTGACATCATCTCGACTTCGTATTGGAAAAGTGAGAATATTTCTTTGGTGTATAGTTTGGAAAGCTGTGATTCAAAGGTGCACATTGTTCTTGGCTTCGGGTTTGACTCTTTTGACTCGATATCATCAAACGCTTCTTTTTGGATCTTGTTTTGAAAGACTAAATCATGCATCTCGAAAAATTCTTTTAACGAAGTTTGTTGGTGGACGTACCCGTGAAAGAAAGGAACCATGGACTCACCGGGTTGAAACGAAAACATTCCCGCGAAAAAGGTGTCTTTTAAGTATACCGGGACCCACCGTTCTCGATCTTCATACAATTTATGTAGATAATCGTTGTCTCGGATCTCGAACCGTTGGATCATCTCATCCCAAGCTAATTCAAACTCGTCAACTTTTATTGTATCATAAATTACGTTATTAAAGACCGTCCGAAACACTTCAGAATCCAAAATTCCCGAGTTTTGAAAGATGCTTTCGATAACAAGAGGCAAACAAAAACGATGGTGGGCCCGCGGAAAGATCTCGGAAATCACACTTTGCAATGCTGTACACTGATCGGTTATTAACGTTTGCGGAGGGCGGCCCGCCATACACGTCAACCATGCTCTCAACAACCAGTTATACGTTTCTTGACTTTCGTCAGCTACTAAACCATAACCGAGCGAAATAGTTTGACCATGGTGATTGACCCCAACAAACACCACTAACGGGACTTTATAACCGTTCTTCAAACACGTTGTATCGAGCGCCACCACATCTCCAAAATACCCATATGAAGCCCGGGCCCGTGAATCGATCCAAAAGACGTTTCTTACAAAACCATCATCCGTAAAATCCATTATGTAAAAGAAATTTGGGCTTATTAACTGAGCCCGACAAAAGTAATTATTGATCACCTGTACGTCCTCTTTGTTTAGATTTAAACGTTTATTTTTCGCAAGATCGTTATCCAAGTCCCTTTCACTTGAGCTTCCGTAACATACATTATCTGCAACCGGTGTTCGGTACAGCTTTATTGTTCGCACTTCCACATCAGCGTTAGTCTCCGATTTCCGTTTTAATCTGGATTCCGTTTTTTTGTTTGATTTAGCGGTTTGGGCGCGTTCAGGATCGAAGGAGTGATTGTGATCAAGTTTAACTTCATCCACCCGCCATCGATTTGAATCCGTTAACTTTAACCTAATCATTGCCAAACAACCGGTTCTGGTTTCTTTTCTTCTACTACTTGCTTCTTTTAACGTCTTGAAACCCTCACAATTGCAACAAAGAACCGCGCCACGTTTTTCTTTACTGTTTCGTTTAGTCCATGAAGATTTTACTCTAATGGCGAATCCAACTGCTATAGCGTATAGATTATAGAATTTATAAGCGTCTTCATAAGAATCGAATTCCATTCCGACAACCGGTGGAAGATTGTGTTTTTCTTGATTATTAGTTTCGATCTCGAGCAATTGGATAGTTGTTGAATCGTGACCTTTGGATCCGAACTCCAGCATTTGGTCTTTATCGTCAAGATCATTGTTTTCAAACTCGAGAATTTGCTCGCTGTCGTTTTCATGATCATCGGTTTCAATGTCGAGGACTAGCTCACTGTCGTTTTCCATGTCGTCACCTTCGATCCCAAATAGTGACGCGGTTTCCAGTCCGTCGTTTCCGATTTCGAATACTTGCTCATTGTTGATCTCGTGATCGCCACCGTCATCCTCGAGAAGTTCTTCGCTTTTATCGGAATTGTCTTCCATCTTGAATGAGAATTAACCTAAACAAACAAAAGCTGATTATTTTGTTTTAAAAGACATAACAATTATATTATATTTCTATATGAAGTTTCATTATACCATTTATACAATTGCTCAAAAGTATTAAAAAGATCTCTCCAACAAGGAAAAGAAGTCGATATATTACTGCTAAAGTCGACAATTAGTTGTTAACCATCCTATTGCGATCTCTAATGGGTTGTTATGGGTCTTCCTTTCTCGGTAAACGAATTAACTTTAGATCTTTAAAACCATCTTTTAATCACCCAATTCACCAAAGATTTTATAGTCGGGGTAAAGTTTAAGACTTTAAGGCACAAGAAGTGTTTTGCGTCATATGAAATGATCACTCTAACATCTAACTAGAAACAACATTCAATTAAAAACAGATCAAAAGGCTAAACGCTAATTTAGGGAGCATCATTCATCTCACTACACAATAGGTAATATGTATTAGATAACCATTTCAAATTAACTTAAAACCTACTCTTATTAATAAAAACACCTTCATGTTATGAGCACTTGAGCAGATACCGACATTATACATCTTTCAAAAAGCATATCCGTAAAGATCGACCCATTCACGTGTCCGACTTCCCATTCATGTAACATATGCCCAAACACACAAACCAATGCATGAAAAAACATAGCCTAAATGCCTACAGCCTATAGAGTATAGATTGCAAACTTTAACAGCATATCCCTCAATTATACCTCCCAAATCTGTGCTCTACAAACTCCATCGGTTATATATGCAGAATACCGAAACAAACCGGTTCGATTTCCATATTACACGTGTTCAATCGATAGTCTGCTAAGAAATAGTTGTAGAACTTCATGCCGATCAAATCAACAAACATAAATTAGGCATTAGCAACAAATTAGTCACTATACAAACAGTACGGTGTATCAGGTATCTATTTCAAAATCTTAACTTGGAACCTACTCTTACTAATAAAACACCTTCATATTACGAGCAGAAATCAACATAATACATCTTTCAAAAAGCATATCCATTAACTCATTCGCGTGTTCGACTTCCCATTCTTGTAACGGTTGACCAAACACACAAACCAGTGCATGAAAACACATAACCTAAATGCCTATATATTGCAAGTTTCAACATTATATTCCAGAATTACACCTCCATAATTTTGTGCTCTACAAACCCTATCCATTGAATATGCAGATTACCAAAACACACCTATGGTTCGATTTCTATTTTCGGCATATTCGATTAATTATAGTCTGCTAACAAATAGTTTTAGAATTTCATGCCGATCAAATCAACAAACATAAATTAGGCATTATCAACAAATTAATCATAAAAACATTACGAATTAAGTTACAATAGGTTTAGCAGCTACAGATTATCGTAAACGAGTGAGAATGCGAAACTACATCAGTTGATTGTATATAAGCAATGACGAAATCGAAGCACAAGAGGAATCAACTAAGACAGTAATGTAAGACCGTGGGGTATGGTGGGGCGGGGGTTTGGGGCATGGGTTGACACGTGGACTTCGAGGGGGCACCGCTGGTCAGTTGCATGTTGGGTCGGTATGGCGGGGCGTGGCTAGCCCGCGTGGGTTGGCCACGTGTTATAATTTTTTTTTCAATTATTATAAAAATACATACAAAATAAAAAATAAAAAAATAAAAAACCTAAAATTATTATTAAAATTTCCTAGCCACCTATAGCCTAGCCAACCCAGCCAGTGAGAGCCAGCCACGGAAGACCGCTAGGCCTGCCCAACGCCCGGGCTGAAACCCCCGCCCAAGGGGCCACGCCGAAACCCAAGCCCACCCGGGGTGGTGACTTGGGCGTTTGTACCCAACCCACGCCCCAACCCCCGCCCTATACCCCATAGTCTAAGCATCTCACAATATGCACTCTACAAACTCTATCCATTGAATATGCAGACTACCAAAACACACCTGCAGTTCAATTCCTATTTTCGGTGAATTCGATTAATAGTCTGCTATGAAACAATTTCACACATTCATGCCGATCAAATCAACAAACATAAATTAGGCATTATCAACAAATTAGTCATGAAAACATTACGATCAAGTTACAACAGGTTTAGCTGCTGCAGATTATCGTAAACGAGTGAGAATGTGAAATTACCACAGGTGATTGTGTGTACAAGTGATGATGAATTAAAACACAAAGATGAATGGAGTAATTAACAGTTAACAGAGCGATTTAAGCAATAGAAGATGTGAATTGAAGAATCATACTTGAATACAGAGATCTAGGGTTTCGAACAGAGGTCTCCGGTGGTCGGAGGAACAACGGTGCACCGGCGGAATTTGGGAGAGTGGTTTTGTTACTTTTATTTAGGGGCTGTTTGGCAACATCTGAATCAATAAGTGCTGAATGAATAAGAGGTCTGAATGGTTAAGAGACTCTGAACCAATAAGTGCTGAACCAGTAAAGTGTTGTTTGGTTTCACCTCTGAATGACTGTGTAAAATGACATTTCTACCCCTCTGAACTACTTTATCAAAACACACAAAAAATAAACGACTAATGCCGCTTTCAGTATCTATGAAGTATGAAGTTGTTTTTATTTATCAAGTAAACATATGTTTTGCCACTGTACAGTTCACTAATTTACAATTTTATGACTACTTTATTCATGTAATTTTTCTAATTCATGCAGTTTTCTATACATCACAGAGATATATAGCAAAATACATAGAAACATATATGCTTGCTGTATATGTCAAATTCAAAATCAATTTCAAACTATACATCACAATATATATGGTTATTGTATATGTCATCAAGAACAAAATAGGGATAAATTAGCTTCTAATATAAACACCAAATCTGGGAAAATAATCAAAAGTGAATAGCAAACAGAGATATATGGTATTGTGAAAAAGGCAATCGGAACAGAGATATATATAACGAAAACAGATGGAGAAGGCAATCGGCACAGGTGTCTGTTTGTACAAGTTTGAAACAGGCAACTTCAAAATCAAACAAGAGAGAACAGTACCTTAATCGATTGTGGAAGAAGGTCGACGGTAGTACAAAAACAGATGGAAGAAGGCGCTGCTACAGAGGTCTTGGATGAGGAGATGGCGGCGCTGCAGAGTGGAAGAAGGGAACCAGTGGACCTCCGATTGAGGGGGAGGGCGCTGCAGAGTGGAGGAGTTCGGCGGTGGAAGAAGATGAGGGAAGAAGTGCGGCTGTGGAAGAAATGTGGTTAGGGCAAGGGTATAGACGTAACAAGTTCTAATTCAGATCTCAAAAGTATCTGAACCATTCAGCTCTGAATGGTTTATTTCGTGAACCAAACACCTTAACCTCTGATCGATTCGATTCAGAGGTTGCCTCTTAATGGGGTCATTCAGACCTAAACAAACAGCCCCTTACCCTAACAATCAATTTTCAACCATTATATTTGGGGTGGACCGGTAGAGGGGGGTATGCGTTTGGTTGAAATTATTATTGACGAATAAGTTTTTTTAATAGAGTTAATTACGTTTTTCGTTCATGTGGTTTGTCGTCGTCATCATCATCATCATACTTAGTATATCCCATCAATTGGAAAGTTAAGGTAGGATTTGAGAAGGGTAAGATGTAGACAACCTTACCTCTATCTCGTAGGAATAGAGAGGCTGCTTTCAGTGAGACCCCCGACTCGATAGTAGTTTTGCATCAAGCGTTGGACGTAAAGCACATAACACTCAGCGATTGAGACAAACGTTGATTAATGCATGTACACCCTTGTCTTTCGGCTATCAACGCCACCACATGATGCATGATTAACCATCCCCTCTTTCGGCTATCAACGCCACAACATAATGCATGTTATGACAATTTTTATAACTAATGGACTGTAATGATTATTTTAGCAAACCACAGGGGTGAAAAACGTAATGAACTCTATTTATTTTAAATTTTATTTTAATAATAGGTGCATTATGGTCATTTCAAATAAACTAAGAGAATAGATGGATGACGTTAGTGAGGGTGGATTGTAATAGTTATGAAATTGAAACCACATGGACTGTTTTGGCAATTTTTAAACTAAATGACTGAAATAGTGATTTTTGACAAATCACATGGACGAAAAAAGTAATTAACTCTTTTTAATAACTTTAGCTTTTTTACATTTTTATAAATTTTCAGTTTGCTCTCTGTGGTTTTGTCATTTTAACGGTTTTGCTCCAATAGTTTAAAAATAGCCATTTTCCTCCCTGATCGTTCACGTTTGTCGCCAGTTTGTTCCCTGGCTCTAACTCAGTTAAAACATTCAATTAAAAGTAGGGGTATTTCGGTAGTTTACTCCCTGGCTCTAACTCAATTAAACGTTTAGTTAAAAGTCGCGGTAGTCGTGGTCTGCAGGTGGTGGTGGATGGTTGTAGATAGTTGTAAGGACCTTCACGAAAATGTCCTAAAACACCCTCTAAGTAAAAACCCGGACCCCTAAAACCCTAAACTTCATAAAAAATCAAGAAAATCCAATTTTATTAAGCTGTCACGGGCCGCGAAAGATTCAAGGAAAGTCTACGCGGGGCGCGACAGCCAGGCAATTCTCCGGATAAGCTCTAGGGCCACGTGTCGCACACGTGGCAGACCTATACGGTGACACGGTAGCCCTAGCCGTAGCTAGGGTGGCCCTCGCGGGGCCCGTAAGCCGGCCTTAAGGCCTTCGCGGGCCGCGACGAACTCAAAATTCAGCTATATAACGAGCGTTGCATGGCCTTTCTTCTGTGTTCGAAATTTTCTTTCAAAAAGCGTAAACTTCTGCTTAAAATCGTGTGTTTAAGGGTCAAGACGCTGCTACGATAACGGGGTAATAACTCGATCACTGCTACGATACAATGTCCGATCGATTGAAACCGATCTGATGGATGTTTAAGTGCTGCCTGAATTCGGGCTATACTTTGTCATTCGTCGTGAGGGTTTTGATTTCATGAGATTATCGTAAATGTTGTATTAAGTTACTAACCTAGTTTCGTTTGCATTATTTAACTAGGTTACCAGGCTTAATCAGTAGGCAAACTCTGTCCGTCTAAACTCGCAATGTGGGCCATTCTCTTTTTATCAAATTGCTTTGCAAAACCCTAAATGTTTTCTAGTTATATTTTGCAGTTATTAAGTCTTTGTTAATCTTAAGTTACTGGCAGTAAGTGGGGTATTGTGCACATTACTGTTGTTTCTATCACTTTAGGTGGGCGAGCCTAATTAGTGATATACGTCACTATTGGGTGACAGGACCCAATAGTGGTATGACCACATTCATAGATCTGGTCGAGTGACAACTGAACCAGCTAATTATAAGATAGGGGCAAATGTGAAAACTCTTAATGCTGTAAATTGTAACAATGTGTCGTTTTGTACAAATTGAATGACACGCCAGTATTTCCCCGCTGATAAAATCTTTTTAAACATGTTTCAGGTGATTTACTGTGAACAAAGAAAAGTGCCGTGTAGCACTACCAGCTTGGATAAAGTGGCACAGTAAATAAATAAACATGTTTTTGTAAACAGGGGATTTCTTAGTGAAATTCATTTATTGTAAATTACGGGGTTTATCCCGAAACTTGAAATAAAATAATTGGATACTTTCAGTTTAATTGATCCTGTTAAAATTTCGGCTGCTAAATTAAATAAAAATACCACGGGTTTCTGTCCCGCGGCGTCCGAACCGGGAAACTGGGTCGGGGGCCTTGACAGAAAAAGGTGGTATCAGAGCCACTGATTTAAGCCACTTAAGTATTTGAGAAATACTTAAGCTTCCAATTTGCCATTTTGTGATTCTGTGAAAATTAAATTTTTAATAAATAAAATTTTAACTTGAAATTTTGTGTGTTTCTTCATGTGTGCCTAACAGCATGAATGAACTACCGGAAGCCCTCCGAAGTTTCATTATCCATACTTCTGATATGGAGATTTCCGGAACCCACTCCGGTTATCAGGCTGACACTGAGGAGCCACTAGTCTTTCAGGCCCAGCCCCAGGAGAAACCAAAACCCAAAAAGAGAAGAAGGCTTCTGGACTGGAAGCGAGGACGCAAGAAGAAGCCCGATGCCCAAAAGGTGAAAAAGACGGAGGATCCAAAAGAAAAAAGGAAAAGAAGCAGGGGAGAGCTCTGGCCAGGCCCAGGAGTTGCCACCTTGGAAGAACTGGATAGAAAACTGGCGAACTGGGTCGTTAACACCATTTGACAATAACATTTGACAATCGCTTGTTGAGTTTTGTGATTCACAGGAATTAACATAAGGCTCACGTTACTATTAGCTAGTGATTGATAGTGAAAGGGTTGTAATGGGTCGATATTATGACCCGGGCCAGGTACGCATAAATAAGTTGTTTGTTAAACATGCAATTTTGGTCAAATAATTAGTAAGAGTCCTTCGTCGTAAACGAGGGACTAAAAATGACCAAAGCGCCCTTGATAGGTAAATCGGGCAAACGACCCTTAGAGGTCGTGTAGATACTAGTATTATGACTATGTAACTCTTAGATATATGTAAAAATTGTAAGTATAAACCTTGAGGGTCAAATGCCTAAGAACGGGTCAATTACATAGAATTAGGGCTGTAAACGAACCGAACGTTCAGCGAACTGTTCGTGAACTGTTCGGCGGGAAGTGCGTTTATGTTCGTTCGATAAGCTTAACGAACGAACACGAACAAAAAAATTTGTTCGATAAGCTTAACGAATGAACACGAACAAAGGTCTCGTTCGTTCGACTGCGTTCGTGAACGTTCGGTAATATGTTCGTTCGTGTTCGTTCGTTTATGTCCGTTCGTGTTTGGTTTTTTATGTTTATTTTTCTAAAAGTTTTTAATGTTTTATTAATTTTTTACTTTCCCTATATGTATTATTTCCCTCTCTCTAGCCCTCTCCCTCTTTTGATATCACGCTCCTTCATTCAGCTTATCTCCAATCGATTGAACCCAATATTATCCATCCATTCAATCTTTAAATGGTTATATTTAACTACTTTCGTTGTGTACAATGTTTAAGATTAACGGTGCCTTTTTTAATTTTCAAAATTAAAGTTCATTTGTGTTCGTTTGCGTTTGTGGTTAGTGTCCACGAACTGTTCGCGAACAACCAAAATTCCTTAACGAACGAACACGAACACAAACTTCTGTTCGTCATGTGTTCACGAACATCAAAATCTCCTTAACGAACGAACACGAACATAGCCTTGTTCGTGTTCGTTCGGTTCGTTTACAGCCCTACGTAGAATGACTATCCAAAGGGTAAAATTAAGGATAACGGTTCATTATGTTAAATCCACCACAAAATAATTGTGGTGGAATATAAGAGGCTATTTAAAAATGGAATTACGAAGTGTAGAAAGAGAAGTGCGAGTTTGAAGCTTAAATGCATGAAAATCGCTTTAAATGGGTCAAAATGAGTAGATATGCAAAACGGGTTAAGATTTCATAAGAAACCCGTAATTTGAACCTTATATATTGGTAGGTGAATATAACATGATGTCCATGGTATTTTAAAAGTAATAAACAAGTTTGATTGATAAAATCACGAACGGGTCAAAAGTGTTAAAATTGAATTGCAAGCCAAAAGCTTGAAATCTAAAATTTTGTAAATTCAGATGTCGGATTTTTACTCCATGAGATGGAGAATTAAATTACGAACGCGTAGGAAAAAGAATCGCGTAAAACGGAGGTCTAGATAAAAAGTTATGCCATTTTGAAGTTAGGTTTTGGTTAAAACTTAGCTGGGCAAATATGCAGCACTAGCATCAACACATTCTGTCAAATTGGAGCTGTGGCGTCGCGCCACGGCCAAAGGGGTTTGCCGTGGCGCGCGACGACGGGGTAAAATCTTGAAATTTTTGTTTATTTTGATTATTTGACCCAATTACCTTGTTGTACTTGTTATTTAACTATCAAAACTGACTTCTAAGTTGGTTTTGATCATAGGTGAATGTGGAGAGTCCCGGATGAAGATCAAGCGATGAGCAAGAACCGAACACACGTAAAATGAAGCTTCCGCGTCAAATCTTGATTTGTTTTGTTATAAGTGAATTATGTAAACACTTACAAATATGTTTTTGAAATATTGTAAACATATGGGAATGTAGGTATGACACGTTTTTGTAAAGTCACATTTTAGCATTAAAATGTGTATTTTATTCTTAAAATCTTGATTAATTAAGACGGGCGTTACAAGTTGGTAATCAGAGCTCAAGGTTAAATAATAAAGTGTGTTCGGTTCGAGGCTTGATCGCAAATCCGGTAAGTACATGTATATCAATGGTTTAGTATGATTAAAGTGTTGAGAACAACACATATGGTTATCGTGTAATACACGTTACACCAATAAAATCGATATAGAGTAGATATAGTCAACGAAATTACATGCGTTGATGCGTATAGTAGAAAAGCCTTGTATTATAATACGGGCATCCATTAATGTCAAAATTACTAACTATTGTAAATGTTTTAGTTGAAGGACACTCGCATATGAAGATAGCGAGAGTTTAACAAATCGCGGATTTGACAGAGGAACGGTCCAAAGTACGACAAATACAGTATGCTCACCAAGGACCTAAATCGCGCAACGATCGCGAATAAGTTAATGGCAAGGAGAGCCTGTTAGAGCAAGCATTATCAGGTGCACATTTTAAATTATTGCATGAATAGTAATATGCAACAAATACATAGAGATTGAAAGTCGCATATGTAGATTGAAAACTTGGAAAAACCTGAATAGAAAACCTATCCGAGATATTGTTTCCAAGAGAAACAAATAGAGGCATAACTTACATGGGGTGTAATGTGAAAATTATAAAAAGGTCATGTATACCAGGTGTTGATCGCTTACTCTGGCCAAGTAAGTAGTGAACACGTGGTACCATGAACTTCTTATGATGGACATATTTACATCCGATGTAGTAAGGACGGGGTGAATGGGACAAATTAAAAAGTACCCAAATGAAACAAATGAGCAAAATACTTGATAATAATGTAAACGCACAGCCTGGTGACGGAAGCGTATTACATTAGAATAATGAGCCCGAGAGAAGGGACAAAGATCAATGTAAATGACGATATAAATGAATGACCTGGGGAAAATTCACGAAAATAAGTCACTTTGGACGAAAGAGCCATGGTTGACAAAATGGGCAAGTAAAACCAAAGTATAGATGATCCGCCGGATCATAAAAACGAAGGTATTGCCCACACGAAAAAAGATAATCAAGGTTGTTAACTTTAGTCATAGTAAAGCAAGTATGACGATGATAATCGTCACTCAGAATCTATAAGGCCGTCAAGGATGGTCACATAAAGAATAAAAGACATGGTTGAATAAAAGCGATGGATTTCGCTAAGACGACCAAATAAATCGAAGCGAAGTCTTAATGCATACCGGAAGGGTTGCAATGAAAACGACTTCGGTAAAACACCCGGTTGATGGGTAAGGATTTAAACACATGCGTAGACCGAGAAACGGGAACGCGGATGAAAGTCAAAAGACTCAGGTTTCGAGTCATGACTAAAAGACGATAAGATACTGTAAATAGAAATTTTGATAAATTACGTTCAACTATTTTGAAGTTGAACGGGTCGAATAAAGAATGAAGTTTGACATTCATAAGTGATGAAATTTCACACGAATAAGTCAAATGAATTTAATAAAAGATGACGCTTGCTAATGTAAGTAAGCGCGAACCGAATAAATAAGAACGCGAAATATTAATAAACCTATGTAAAGGGGGTTTTGGGCGTTAAAAACATTAAGGTAAAAGAACCCGGGTAATGGGTTGTAAAGAAGTATAAGTACGAACCGGGAAACGGTAAGCGTGGAACAAAATGACGTGTAAATAACGTAAGGAGTCATAAAGTCGGAAGATTAGTCTGAAAGTAAACGAATGAAGCCTTAGACTACGGTCAATGTCAACTAAAGTTTAAAAGCAAAAAAAAATGATTCCAAACATAACAAGAGATGCTCTGAAGCTATATATGTATATAAATATACGTTTGAATATTGATACGAATAAAAGATGATCTACGGGATCATCATAAACTACAGGATTTAACGTAGTGTTAAGGTCTACGGGACCAAGAAGACCCTTGGGTCATAAATAGAAAGAAACGAACTGGTGGGATCTCACCTTAAAAAGGGGAAAGATCTAAAGAAATAGCCTACGAGGCTAAGTGAAAGAACCTACGGGTCCATAGCGTAAAGCAAGGGAACTGGTTACGATTCCCCGTGTGAAACGAGAATGGAAAAAGAATAAATTATGGGTTGTCAATTGCCTTGACATGAGTAATTGACATAGTTAAAGGGAAAAACGTTAAACTAAAATTCAGTTTTAGTAAGAAACAACGTTTTAACAAACATGAATATTATGAGACGAACTCGGAAATGGGTAATATTAAAGGATAGAGGTCTTAACACCAACAAGTGTAAAACGACGCATTCGAAAGAAATATTTTCGATAATGAAAACTCGACATAAACTTAAACAAGACGTGATGTGATCACGGTCACAAAAAGTGATATAGAATATAACCACGTTGTCGCGTGAATTAAGAGATATGAAATCAGAAAATACGCAAAAGGCCGGGTTGGCAATAAGATATACCCGAATGACGGGGTATAAAGTGACGGCGACTCATCAGTCTAGCCGGTAAGACCATTCGAGGTCAAGATAGTGTTACGACTTATACAAAGCGCTTGTCGATATAAGATTAGCTTGAAGTAAAAATATTGAAGAATAAATACAACCGAGTGATCAGATGACAACTCGATCAAATAAGCGACTAGAATATGAAATGCAAAATGAAAGCGTCGGCCTACGAGGCCATTCACATAAAAGGCGCATACGATTTGGAACCAAAAGCACACTACCCTACTTTTCTGGTAAGGTTGTTAATTACGAGCAATGCTCAAATAGTTGCCGAAACTAAGTCCGTAGAGTTAAACCTAAAGAACTACGTAAGAAAGGTTTCGGGGACGAAACCTCTTTAAGGGGGGTAGACTTGTAACACCCCAAAAACGGGTTTGGTAATCAAACCACGTTGACAGTGACGGCGAGTAAAATACCGTTAGTGGTAAAAATTAACCCGGTAAATATTAGGATTTAAATAAATAAACTTGATGTTAATTAAAAGGAGGATAAATACTTTGAGAAAAACAAAGTATATAGAAGGCCCGGGCTAACGGGACTTAAAACAAAAACGGGTTATAACTTCCCCGAACCCACTAAGTAACTAGGAATATCAACCTAGTTAAATGAGTGTTGTTAAAATAAGAGTTAATTGCCCGGATAGTCCCTGTGGTTTATCATTTTTTCGTGTTTAGTCCCCAGCTTTTTAAAATAACATGTCTGCTCCCTGTGGTTTGATCTTTTGTTACTCGGATAGTCCCCACACTGGATGGGTGTTAAGTTATTCAGTTAAGTGTTTGTAAAATTACATAAATGTCCTTACTATTGAAAATAAAAATTAAAACAATTAAAAGGAAATATAATTAAATAGGCCCCACATGTATAAGAAAAAACAAATTAAATAAATTTCTTAAACCCAACCTAGCCCCCTCGTCTTCCCCATTTCTAAAACCTGCAACACCATCACCATTCCTTGCACCCTCCCTTCCAACTTTCCCCTCTTCCTCTTCCGACACCGTCAATAACACCAAAATTCTTAAACCCAACCCTACCCCTTCCCACGTCTTCCACCTTTTCAGAACCTACAAGACTGCCAGAAACCCCACAACCCTTTACTTTTCCACCGGAATCAAGACCGCCTGAATCAAGACCCGTCGGAATCAAGAGCGTCGTTGGGTTTCATCTTGTACCGCCGGAATCAATACCTGGTACCACTCACCGCCGCTAGGGTTTCATCTCGTACCGCAGGAATCAAGGTCGGAGGTCGTGGTGGTGATGTTGTCGTCGGAGGTCATGGTGGTGATATTGTCGTCGGAGGTGGGGGTTAAAGGTGAGGAGTAGTCGGTGATGTTTTGATGATGTGGTAGGCGGTGGTTAGTGGTTTAGCTAAGGTTGGTAGTTGCAGGTTTTGCGGTGGTGTTGAGCAGGTAGTCGTGTGGCGGCAGTGAAGGTGGTCGGGTTCTGGTGATGTGCGATAGTAGAACCAACAAACAAAGTTTTGCTTTTGCACTGTAACTATTTGGCATATATTTCAAATTGTAGATGAAGAAGTCAACAAGGCAATAAATGAAGTGGTGTTTGGTGGCCGGAAAAACAATTTCGCCGGAGAAGATGACTGGCACCGACGAAAGATAGCAGGGAAGGGAAGGTGTTGTGAGAATGGGACCCACTATAAATGATTAATTATATTTCTTTTAGTTTTTTAATTATTATTTATATTAGTAAGGGTAGTTTAGTCATTTTACTTAGACTTAACTGAGAAAACTAATGTCCATCCACTTTAGGGACTATCCGAGTAACAAAAGATCAAACCACAGGGAGCAGACATGCTATTTTAAAAAGTTGGGGACTAAAGGTGTAAAAATGGAAAACCACAGGGACCATCCGAGCAATTAACTCTTAAAATAATAAGGAAACTTGAAATTGGTAACCCTTTTTAATAACCTTTGAAACTAAAGGGACTAAAGGGGGCAAATATGAACGATTGTGTCTAATTAAAAGAAATAAACACCAAAACACACACATGAATGTGTGTTTGGTCGTATATCATCAGGAGAAGAGAAGGGGTTCTCTTCAAGAACCCTAAACACTCAAAAGTTCAACAAAATCAAAGAGAAATCGAGCCGGGAAATTGGGGCTTTTAATAAAATCGTGATCACCAATCTTAGAGGATCACATGGTATGTTGAATTTTGATGTTTGGTGATATTTTGAATTTGTGATAAACATGCATGTACGAAATTCTTGTATGAATGTTGAATGTTATAGTGATATAGATGTGAGAATAAGTCTAGGAACAAACCCTAGATGCAAAACTTGTAGAATTGTGTCATAAACTAGTGATTAGTCAACTAATCAAAAGTATGAGCTAAGTGGGTTTCGATGATTTGACGAAATTATTGGTGTTTATAAACATCATACTAACTCGTATGAATGAACTAGTTGAACAAATTAGGGATTTTGTTAAGAGTTCATAAGTGATTAGAAGTGGGTCTTGACATAAGAGTTAAAGTCATGATTATGATGGCCAAAGTGTATATACGCTTATAATAACTGAAATTATATGTTGATTTATTATTACTTGAGGTATGAAATGGATGACATGTTAGCTAATTCGGCGTCTCAAAAGAGGACGCTCACTAAATATTGAAAATGTGTCTAATTGAGTCATGTGAACTTGATAGTGCATTCATATGTGTCAATTGGTGATTTGACTTTTAAAAAGTCAAACCGACCTACCCTATGGTTCAATAAGAAAAGTAGTAAAAAGATTCATAAGGTGTGAAGGTCATGATCTTGAATGACTAATCTAACCACCTTGTGGAAATTATATGATAGTTTGACGCTTGACAAGCTAGGTGGAAGCTTGAAAAGGAAGCGGGTCAAACGGATCAAGTACGCGGGAAGGGCATAATCGGACGAGAGGTAAGTAAAGCTTACGCCCCTTTTTTCACTATTTACAAATTACTTAATTGTAAGTAGTGTATAAGAATGCTATTAAGTGGTTGATACATGATGTTCCGACATGATTTAATGAGAGTCGGAACCAAGGAAAATGGTAATAAATCATGAATTATGGTAAAAGGGTAAAATGGTAAATCAAGTCATGCAATGACAAACAAATAAGAAACGGTTTTTAAGTAAAATGAGTTCAAAGGGAAAAACCGGGATAGATTTAAAGGGATGAAATGGTAATTAAATACCATCTCATACGGACAAATGGTCAATTAGACTAAATGGGTCAAATGGTGTTGTTAACACCATTTGACAATCGCTTGTCGAGTTTTATGATTCACAGGAATTAACATAAGGCTCACGTTACTATTAGCTAGTGATTGATAGTGAAAGGGTTGTAATGGGTCGATATTATGACCCGGGCCAGGTACGCATAAATAAGTTGTTAGTTAAACATGCAATTTTGGTCAAATAATTAGTGAGAGTCCTTCGTCGTAAACGAGGGACTAAAAATGACCAAAGCGCCCTTGATAGGTAAATCGGGCAAACGACCCTTAGAGGTCGTGTAGATACTAGTATTATGATTATGTAACTCTTAGATATATGTAAGAATTGTAAGTATAAACCTTGAGGGTCAAATGCCTAAGAACGGGTCAATTACGTAGAATGACTATCCAAAGGGTAAAATTAAGGATAACAGTCAATTATGTTAAATCCACCACAAAATAGTTGTGGTGGAATATAAGAGGCTATTTAAAAATGGAATTACGAAGTGTAGAAAGAGAAGTGCGAGTTTGAAGCTTAAATGCATGAAAATCGCTTTAAATGGGTCAAAATGAGTAGATATGCAAAACGGGTTAAGATTTCATAAGAAACCCGTAATTTGAACCTTAAATATTGGTAGGTGAATATAACATGATGTCCATGGTATTTTAAAGGTAATAAATAAGTTTGATTGATAAAATCACGAACGGGTCAAAAGTGTTAAAATTGAATTGCAAGCCAAAAGCTTGAAATCTAAAATTTTGTAAATTCAGATGTCGGATTTTTACTCCATGAGATGAGGAATTAAATTACGAACGCCTAGGAAAAAAATCGCGTAAAACGGAGGTCTAGATCAAAAGTTATGCCATTTTGAAGTTAGGTTTTGGTTAAAACTTAGCTGGGCAAATATGCAGCACCAGCATCAACACATTCTGTAAAATTGGAGCCGTGGCGTCGCGCCACGGCCAAAGGGGTTTGCCGTGGCGCGCGGCGACGGGATAAAATCTTGAAATTTTTGTTTATTTTGTTTATTTTGATTATTTGACCTAATTACCTTGTTGTACTTGTTATTTAACTATCAAAATTGATTTCTAAGTTGGTTTTGATCATAGGTGAATGTGGAGAGTCCCGAATGAAGATCAAGCGACGGGCAAGAACCGAACACACGTAAAATGAAGCTTCTGCGTCAAATCTTGATTTGTTTTGTTATAAGTGAATTATGTAAACACTTACAAATATGTTTTTGAAATATTGTAAACATATGGGAATGTAGGTATGACAATTTTTTATAAAGTCACATTTTAGCATTAAAATGTGTATTTTATTATTAAAATCTTGATTAATTAAGACGGGCGTTAGATTTCTGTTGCAAAGAAAGCAAGAGAGAAATGGGGTAGGGTGGGGGTGGGTGTAAGATGAGCCCCACTTTCTTTTAATTAGACATGTAAAGGGTATTTATGTCATTTCACACCCTCGTAACTGAGAAAAGTAAATGATGTTAGGCCTAGGGACTATCCTGGAATAAAATTGCAAAAGTTGGGGACTATAGCTGCAATTTTAAAAAGTTAAGGACTAAGATGAAAGAATGACAAACCACATGAACTATCAGAGCATTTTTCTCTTTAATATAATTTTTTTTTTTGGAACACACATAATTCTTTTTCTTCTCTATACCCATTTTCATTCTCTTCTATAAACTAAATACAATATAAACAATATTTAAGCGTGTATATATAAATTTCAATCTTTTCTATAAACTAAATACAATATAAAAATATTAAAAATATCGTTAATAACAGATAGGGCTGTTCATTTTTATCCAATACCTGAAACCCGATCCGAATTCAAAGCCACCCGAACCCGAATAGCAAATATCCGAAAAACCCGAACCCGAGAAACCCGAACTCGACCAACCCGAACTTTAAATGGTTCGGTTATTGGGTCACTTTTTCCCTACCAAAAACCCGAACAACCCGACCCGAAAAACCCGAAACATGAAACCTAAAAAAAACCTGAACATTTATTGTTTTTTTTTTCTTATAGAAGTGTTTTGGTTTGGAGTTTTTAATATATGAAACATTAAGTTTTGGGACTTTTAAATATTATAGTAGCATATTGTCAAATATTGTTTGAACTTTGATGATATTTTTAAAATAGCAATATGAATTTTGATGATATCTTGTAAAAAACATTAATTTTTCATTTTACATCTAAACCCGAGAACCGAACAACCCGACCCGAACTAACCCGAACCCGAATAACCCAAAACCGACTAACCCGGACTTTAAATGGGTCGGTTATCGGGTCAATTTTTCCTAGACAAAAACCCGAACAACCCGACCCGAAAAACTCGAAACCCGAAGAAAAAACCCGATGAACACCCCTAATAACAGAGCATCATTAATGCCTGAGATTACGGACCCCTCCAAGTCTGCTCACCTGCACTCCTGCACCCACGAACCAATCATAGACCATGATACCTTTCTCTCTCCTTCCCACAATTGGCTGCCTTCTTCCATGAAACGCCCATGTCCATATATCGCATCCTCTCTCCTTGAGAGTATTCACATCTCTATCACCATTTTTACCCTATAATTACACTAAAAATCACTATATTTTTATTTTCTCTCTCATTTCAATTAAATAATATTTTTATACTTTTGTCATTACCTTTTCTTTCTCATCCAGTTACAACTATTTTCAAAATATATTAACAATTTATAAAGGATGAACAGTGTCCGCTCAATCATATAGATGGACAGTAACTTTTTTTCTTTTATTCACGTACAATCACTTTTTATAATATAAAGATTACTTTCACGTAAATTTAATGGAGAGAGGGTAGTTAAAAAAACACTAATCACATATGTTCTTAATAAAAGTAAAAGGGAGAAGTGAAGTAGGATTGGTGGAAGGGGGAACTACAGTTGATCCTCTGCAAGTGCACGCTTGGTTGGGCCCAGTATACACGCATCCAACTGTCTCTTTGGTCCTTTGCTTTCCACCTGCTGTCCTTGACCACTGATCTGGAAGCTATGCTATATGGTACTCTAATCACCCACACCGTATCTTCACTTCACTTCAATTCTATGGTGTAATATCTTACACTATTTGAAATACAATAAGAAAATAGTTAGGTTACTTTTTAGTAGTAAGTTGATAAAAGAAAATAGTGTTTGGGTTGTCGTGTTAAATCCGTTTAATTAATTAAACGGATGGTGTTTGAGTAGACATATATGTCATGTTTAATTAAACAAGTTGGCTAGCCCTCTAAATAACCGAACACTCAGTGAACCATTTGAGTGAATGATTGTTTAAATTCCTTTATTTAGTAAAGAACTAAAATGATCACAACTTTTTGTTCATTTAATTAAATGAGCACGTATTGTTCATTCATTTACGTTTGTGAGCAATCATTTACGTTCGTTAACTTATACCCGTTTATGTTTTGTATGGAAGTTTACGTTTGTTTATGTTCGTTAACGTACTCATTTAAATTTATATTAGTTATTTGTAATACAACTGGTCTATCATCAAACCATCAACTCAATCAAATTTTATAACCAAGTCTTGGGTAATAGACTAACAAAGTTTATGCCCATTTGGAATATCAATAATTGAACATACATTAACACGTTCATTTTTCTTAATAAATGAACATGACTAATACAATTCATTCATGAATAATGTGATGTCTTTGACATGAATAAGTGTTCCCTAGTCAATGTGATGTCTTTGACATGAATAATGTTTTTGTAATGAATAAATATACGGATTGTGTTCAGGTTCAACAATTCATGTGTTTGTGATGGAATTCCAATATTGCTTATCTTATAGAGATGGTGTTCTATAGATGCATAATGCTTTCTTAAACAGTGAAATATTAATTGTAGAGTTAATAAATGGTTTCTCTCTATGTCATAGTGTGTACTATAACATATTGGGTGTTAACGATGACAAGGCATGTTAACCGGTACTGCATACCACTCCTTCCTTATGTAAGGGACATTAAAGAGGTATGTGTTAACATGTTAACCAGATGTTAAGAGATTTAATTAATTATTGTTTTCTTTTTTAAACCAAAGACCACTAAAAAATCATGTTAGATGAAGTTGACAAGATTAAACCATTTCCATAAAGTGAGGTAGAGTGAAATGAGGATAAATATGTGTTGTGACACTTAGGTGGAGTTAAAAAGGATTAAAGTATACCCTAAGACCTAATCCGAATATATTACAATTTTTATCTCAAGTTTATAAAGTTTACATTACACTTACAATATATAATCAATATGTTCATTCAGACATAACACTATTTGTTATTTGTGGTGTATGAATCATACTTTATTGTATATGTTTGTACTGAATAAGTAATACATGATACTATTGAAGAAAGAGTAAGCATTCATGTGTTTGTCGTACGTTTGATCTAATCTATATATCTTTCTGTGCAAAATTAAGGCTGCATGTCCCTCCCATGTTACTTACCTTCACGTATAGTGTGGTCCTCCCCTCACCTCACACCGTATCAATGTCCTACCCTATGCTCACGGGTAAAATCGTCTGAATCATTCGTATGTATATATATATTCCACACATATTTTTAAATAATATTAAAATCCTTTATATATCTGACATATGCATGAATTATCGTCCTTCAAAATAATTATAATAATAAGTTATCTATAAAAGAAATGAATGTAAAACCATCTCCTTCAAACTTTTGGGTTGAATAACAATATTTGCATTTATGACATGACAAGCTAAGATGACATTAATTAAAAGATTTAGGTTTAGCGTAAACGAGTTCGTTGGTAAATTTCGTGTTGAATTAACGAGCATGCTTTCCTAAACGGATCGAATCTGAGATGACCCTTTAATATATTTATCTTGTGTTTTACGTTGTGACTTAAACCGATTGGTATTTTATGCCATAATTTAATATATTTAACTTGTGTTTTACATCATGACTTAAACTGATTGGTATTTTTGCGCCACTTGGTGTAGAAATACTACTATTTTTGCGTCACCATGTCTAGAGTGATCAATTATTAACTTATCATTATGTACAATGATTATATCGGTAATTTTTTGGGGGGCGTGCACCATGCCACACTGTTTTGAAACGATAGTTTGAAGGTTAGGGCTTGTGTCAAACCCCCTACTTTTAAACAATTGTTTTGAGGAATTGTCGAACGTCCGTCTGAAGGTTAGGGACTGCGTCACAGCCCCTACCGACAACTATTTGAATTTTTCGTTGAACGAGTTTTTGAGTAATTTGGAGGCAGCATATTTGAGTTCAGGGATTTTGTAGGATAATTAGTAAGGCACTTTTTCTAATCACTTGACTGCTTTTAAAAAAATGGTTGCCTTAAACAATGCATGGTAAGTTTACTTTTCTTCTATTTACCCATACGAATAACCCACTCACTATTTGTTACATCAATTATTAAAATGATATGATATATATCATCTCTCACACACAAGATACCCTTAAAACTATGTTATAACTCTAAGTCACAAGCATACCTCCTTCATATCCCTCTCTCTCTCTCTCTCTCTCTCTCTCTCTAAATATGTGAATGTATATATTGATGAAGGTAGAGATGCATATCAGTATATGCAAAGTATACAAGTCCTGGTCATGTTTTTCCACAGCTTTCTTGAACTTTTGAATGATCGGTTTCTTCAGATCGTGATCAAAAGTTCAAGAATGCTGTGGGAAGACATGGCGGTTTGTGGACTTACATGGTGACTCTAACGCGCATTGATGACATATATGGTTTCCTGCATATCAATTCATGTAAGTTTGTTTTTTTAAACGTCTAACTCACACGCCCTTTAAATAATAAATCTACACCAATATCTGGACTATAATAATTAATCCTCAACCACTAGTGGAGGTACAACTTTACCACACGATACTGGTAGGCTACAAGCCCTTTTTGCTGACAATTATTAGTTTTCCGAATCTTACCGGTGTTGTTGATCAGGGTGAGAAGAGATGGAGCTGTTTTTGTGGTAATAATTACTAGCTAGGGTTTTGAAGGAAAAAGAGATAAATTTCTTAGTAGGTCTCTGGTTGATTAATTTGTTAGATTTGATTATACTTTTAGTTACGTTATTTAAATGTTAATGATGCATATGTTACTATTCATTGAGGTAGCGGCAGAGCCGCCAAGCTGGCCATGGCGGCTCCGGCTATATATGTTGTTCCGCTACCTCAATAACTATACTTTTGTATCATACCTAACAAAATGTGTTATTGATTGCTAATTAACTTCAAGAGAGGATCTATAATCTTGTTAGAAAAAGCAAGGGTTTTAAGCAACGTTCTAAACCTTATACCGGTTCACTGGTTTGGTTGGTTTCTTGATTCGGTTTCTTGATTAAGAAAGATTAACGGCCTTATGAGTAATTAATTTAATACTAATATTATAAAATTGTTTGGGAGTATTTTAGGTTGTTTTATTTACTCAACAATTTCAGATGAGAATGCATATTTTATAAACATTTTCATCCACAATACTTTATTCAGTTAGTAATAATTATATGGGATGACATTTTTTAAACTTTTTAAAGGTTTTCATCTTTTTTTTTCCTTATTAAGTAACGTGGGGTGACAATTTATAATTTCATATGATTACATTATTTTTAAGGTTTAAACTTTTATGATTACAAAACCTTCATCATATATAGGCTTGATTTATGTTTTTTGAGCTCATATCCTACAAATATCCATTCAAATCCGTTGTTTTCGGGTGAAAAGTTAGATCACTCTACTTTTTTTTTTCAACGGCAAATTTGGGTCACTGACGGACCGCTGGAGTATCATCGTACCATCAGTGAATCATCTGATCATATCCATCTTCACTAGGCTATAATGTCTATACATCAATTCAGGAGGAAACAGTGGCGAAGCTTGAAAATTTCCACCGGGGGGTCGGAAGTCACCGAACCTAAAAATTCTATATAAGTAATTCTTTTTATAAACCGGGGGGTCGAAAACGTATATACCTAAAAAATTCTACACGAAAAGTACATACATAACATTGCTGAGCGAAAAGTTCGGGGGGTCGGGCGCCCCTCCCGGCCCCTTGAAAGCTACGCCCCTGGGAGGAAACCCAATAAAATCTGAGGAACCCCCCCCCCCCACACACACACTTGTGGGAATCGAACCTATGACCTAATGGTCCCTAAGCTTTTTATTTATCCCACCCCCAAGATAGCTCAACGCGATTATCACAATAAGTTATAATTATAGGTGTGGTTTAGTTTTTTTTAGGAGTCCTTATTTTCTTAAAACATCACATAGCATTGACTTATGTTGATCTCGTGTCAACGAAACTAGCGGGGTCCGAGGTCTGTTGCTTGCTCGTGCATTTTGTCACCTTTTCAAAACTCTTGCAGTATTTCATTTAAATATTTTACCTAACAACTAATTTGAAAAGTAGATATAAAAAAAATCATCAATATTTCACCAATAATTACATTTTACACACTTTGCAATAATTTTATCACCCAATCTTGCACGACTTGCTTAGAACATCCGTAGTGGTGGTGTAATGATGCTTGTTATGCGACACCTCAACGCCATATAAGTGAGAGAGGTATCCACACCCAACCCATGAAAGAGAAAAAAAACATTTAAAATCACTTGCTCTTATCTCGTGGTTGTTGTCAGACCTAATTATCTCTATGTGGGCTTGTGCCTAACTTGGAGATTAAGTATCCTAACCCTAGATTAGTCTTTATATAAAGATTGTTTTGTACTTGTAATTTCTTGAGCACCTGATTAATAAAGAAACCCTAATTGCAGCAAAGTGGACGTAGGTGAGTCGACCAAACCACTTTAAATCTTCGTGTCATTTATTGGTTTCATGTGTGTGTGTTCAATCCTGACGATCCTAACAACGAGTCTCAGAGCTTTGGCTCTTGATCGGGATCACATGAGAACACAAGAACCAGCACCTTTAGTTCTTTCGTCGTAGCTGCCCAGTTAACCGCCTCCGCCGCCCTAGCGCCGCTAGGGTTCCGACGTTGCCGTTAGGGTTTTCCACCGCCACAACTGAAGGAGTATAATCTTTTCGTAAAACTTTATTATATGAAAAAAAGTATTTCGTAGGTGTTTATATTAAGCTTACGTTAATATTCACAAAATATACAATTTAAATACAATTTATATATTATAAAACCATATTCGCAAAATACACTATTTCCATAATATAAATTTCCAACAAATTGTTGCATTATGTGTTGTACCCCAAGCATTGGGGGTTTTCCAAAAAAAAATTGTGATTTTTTATTTTTAACCCAAAAGTTTTAATCATTTGTATTTTAACACTTTTAATTTGTTTAGTTTTAACCAAAAAGTTTTCATCTTTTGTAATTTAACCAAAAACTTTTTTATTTACAACTTTGGTCCACATACTTTTTATCTTTCGCAAGTTTTTCGTTTCGTTCTAAATTTTGCGAGCTAATACGTCCCAACGTGCTGTGTGGTTCAACGTTTTTCGTCTATTTTTTCACATTTGACAGGTATGTCACAATGTGTCTATTTCCCCCTTTGGCAAGTTCGCTGCAACGGGCGGATCCTACATTGACTTAGTTATTCTTTTCTACGTTATTTTGCGAGTTAACACGGAAAAACGTGCATGTGTGGTTCAACATTTTTACGTCTATTTTTTCCATGTAACAAGTTCTTCGCAACGCGTGTCCTAAATCGACATAGTTATTTTTTTCATGGTATATGTTTCGGTCTTATATTTTCGCATTAACACGCCGCAACTTCAGTATTGGTGGTCGCTACCAGCGATGTGGCATTGATGTTATTTGGCATAGTTTTAGGCCCCCGCCGCAACGCGGGGGTGTTTAATTCTAGTTTGGATACAATTAATATTTGACTAGTGACTCAAGTGGATAACGGGTTTTAAACCATAGGGACTCAAAGAAAAAGGATAAAACATTCTATAAGTTTGGTTAACTGAGTTAATTGCAGGGACTTAAGTTGTAGCACTTTTTCAAATATGGGACTCAGACGTCGAAAATTTCGTTAGGGGGACACGACCTGACACCATCCATAACCTCAGGGAAGCAAATTGCATTTTACTCTTAATATAATAAAATCTATACTTAGGGTATAAATTTAAAAAATAATAAGATATATAAAAGTTATCTGAGTTAAAAGATTTGATATAACTTTATTTTTATTTTTTAATGGCAATTGGAACTCCTATTGCACTTTACACCAATAAATCTAAACTATTTCATTACCCATGTTTGAACCTTAGACTTCTCCTCTAACTGACATGTATCTCTCTACCAAGTGAGCTAACTACACGTTACATTTGTTATAGAAGATTACAAGTAACTAACAATTGAGGAGGTTAAAAACCTCTATTTAAACCTTTTATTCTTATTTATCAATTGAAGAAGTTTGATCAAAGGTACAAGTCCTTGTTAACTTGCATGTCACCAAATTTTTCAAACTCTGTGTGTGTATATTCGGCAGAAGAGGGGAATCACATGGTGTGACAAAGATGGAGTTTAGGGACAGACAAAAGCATAAGATGTTATGGAGGGTACAAAGGTACACTCCCATGATCCCATCCATGCATGTTTTTCCTACCTTTTTTTTTTTTTTTAATTTTTACTACGTATTAAGATCTTAGAAAAAGGACACCAAAAACCACACTTAATTTATCAAAATTTAGGTTAACGAGTTTAGGAGAAGGTTTCGGTACACAATACTCTTAATCTAAAAACGGTAATGTAACACTCGTCTTAATTACTACTTGAAATTAATAATAATTCACAAGAGTTTATATAAAAGATGTCTAGGTTAGGACTTAAGTTCCAAAAACAAAGTTCTAAGGTAACAAAACATTAGTCAACTACTGACTAATTTAAACATTTAAAGTTATTTAGCAAGCTGAATACATCATAACATTGTCTAAACAGAATTAATCGACGCGGAAGCTTCAAAAGTTTGTGTTCGGTTCTTCGAAAGCTTGCTTGACCGTCATCCGTAATCCTTGAATACCTAGAAACTGAAATGTTTACACTAAACATTAGTATTAGAGTACTTAGAAATAATACATAATCGAAACTACGTTTAGAACGGATTCGATTTAACGAGGAAATGTAAAATTTATCATAAATGTCAAAGCTCTACCGTAACTTACGGTAGTTACCGTAAGTTACGGTAGCTCCTGGAAAACTTTGGTTCCACCGTAACACAGGAGGAATCCACCGTAACTTTTTGGTCTCTACCGTAAATTACGGTATATACCGTAATTTACGGTAGACTCTGGAATGTTATGTTTTGTTTGATTTGTTTGTTTACTTGTGCCAAGTTCTTGGATTTCATTCCTACAAACCAACATGTTAAATCCTCGTATTTCTAATATGTCATTTGTCAATGATAACAAAAGACCAATCAATCATATTACGAAGCAATATCCATGCTTTAATTGATTATTCGACCCGTTTGGCTCATCTACGGAATCTTCCAATATGATGACTACCAACGAGATCTTATCCATCCTTGATCCATTATTCAATTTAGCGAACATCATCACTTTTAAAAATTTACACAACTTCTATTCTATAATACGACTATACGTAAGTTAACAAAATTTCACTTAAGTAACGGTCAAGTTACATACCTTTAGTGCACGCCCTTCAACCGCAAATCACCACCGGCTTGTCCACTCGACGTTCCGGTATCCTTTCCTATAGAGTTCAATTATATCACGTTTAGAACTCTTTTTAATCACATTTCGCATAATAGCCAAAACTTCACAATTAGGTGTTTTAACTTCAAAATTCCAGTTTCTAGCCTTCTTTGAGGCATTTCAACAAACACTTTAAGGGCAGAATTTTACATGATTATTTAGCAAATCCCTAGCTTATCATCTAGCCCGAATTTCACATCAATCAACCCATTTTACACAATTGTTAGCTTCTAAAATTCTGAAGTCACTTCACAATTGTCAAATTACACTAAAACAACACCCAATTCCCTAGTGTTTATCAAGTTCTACATAACCCACTAATCACCTACAATGGTGTTCATGGATTTTACTAAAATTTCACATGATTTCAACTTGTATTTGTCTAGGGTTTGTCCCTAGACACTATATTGTCCCTAATTCATCATAAAACAAACATGCAACCATGAATTTCAGATTATCCCAATTTCATGAGAATTTCGAGTTGAGAGTTTTCATCAAATTTTACATACCTTGTAATCCTCTTGTGATGAGGATCAATAATCTATGCTCGATTTTTGTTTTTGATCAGATTTGGACCTTCAATTTGGTTGTTTTGTGGATGTTAGGGTTTTTGAGAGTGGGGGTGTCGCCCTCTCCTGTTCTTGATCGACCAGACATCTCAATTGAGATGTTTGGTTTTGTTTTTAATTAAAACTAATAATACCACTTTCAATTTTATCAACATTGGCCCTTCCACTTTTGTTTAACATATAGTTTTGGTTATTTTAACCCTATTTCAAGTTATTTCTAGACTTGTAGTTAACTAGGTTAAAATTCCTAGTTAGTAAATTCTTGTATATTTATACTTTATAATTCTAATATAAAGTTTTATATTTTTCGGGGTGTTACAGGTAACCAGTAAAGTGTTGATATGAATTCAAAGTGCTGATATGCAAATAACAAAGTGTTGATATATAACTACACAATTAATGTGTTGTTGCATATCAACACGGTGTAACATATCAACGCTTTGTATTTATATGAGCACTTTGCTTTCTACATTTCTCATCTTAAGATCTATTTATATTTGATCATGTCTCAACGAGTTTATGAAAATATACAGTTTAGTAGATTTATATTCTTAATTCACCTATTCGAATTTGTATATTAGGACGGTCGGTCCGGGGATTTAAATGATGAAAATAACATGTTGCGCGCAACTAGCGATGGTAGAACAAGGTTGCAAAAGATTTTAATGATGAAACATAACATGTTATGCACAACTAGCGACGGTAGAACAAGTTCGCAAAATTAGCAACCGATCTAAAAGTAAAAATCAAAACAAAATTGAAAAAAATTGGTTTAGATTGAATTGTTGCTAATTAAGTTCAATGTTAGCGAGATTAGTCAACATTTTAATGTTTCGATGCAACAGCAAGATGCTATTTGTAACAAGTAGTTTTGTTGGTTGGATAATTGGTCACATTTTATTCATGAAATGGGTTGGAAAGAATTAAAGAAGAAAGATTTTCTATAGATAGTTGGCATAGAATTGACGAACACTTAACACCAATATTATTCTTTATTAGTATTAGTGTTCAATAAAACAGAAAGGGGGCTTTGCGACAGTTTTCAATCCGTCGCTAGTTGTGTGAGTGAGTGACCGATGTTTAACAAGTTTTTGGGGGTCAGAAAGCCCAACTATGCCCAATTTCAAGCCCGATTGTAAGCCCATGTTGCATCAAAAGTAAAGTTTATATCCTAATTGCACAAACAAAATAAAATTAATACAAATAGGGCTCAAAAAAGATTGAATCGGTACGACTTTTAGATTCGAAAGGTTGTAACAGGATCGGGTTTTATCGGTCCTACTTTTAGATTCGAAAGGTTGTAATAGAATCGGGCCTAAAACGGACCCAGGGGTTAGTCAGTTGGCCAAATTCTTGTTGGCTAGTGCTTGTGAATCTATAGTTGGCTCGCTAGAAACTCAAACCGAGTCAAGCTTAAATAAGCTCAAGCCCGGACTCGAGCTTATATTAGACCTCGTTTAATATAGGGCTCGAGCCCAGGCTTCACATATCAAGCTTAATTATGATTGTAAGCCTAAACAAACATATTATTTACGTATTCTTTATTTTAATATAATAAAATATATTAAAATAATATTATTCTTATATATTAAATTGTAATAAAAATAGCTAAATTATACATATTATGTTGTATATAAAAACTGTAATAATATTATTTATATAAATATAAATAATTAATAAATAGTAAACAAACCGAACCCAATCTTAAAAACTGATCACCAACTAAGCTTAGGCTCGTGTACACAACACAAAGCAAGGCTAGTAACATAAATGAGTTAACTTAATTCCTGACATATACATATATAATCACATTAAGTACCAACAACACACAAAAAGACTATAAAAAGTATAAACTGTAACTAAATATATACAATTGCATCTTTACTAAAATCAATTATTCAACATTTTTATCTGCTACTAAACGAACCTTGTTCAAGGACTCTTTAAACGCTTGCCACGCGACTGTATAATGTTCTAAAGAAGTCATGCCTTCCTCGACAACTTGTAACGCCCGTTTATGCAAATGCTCAAACCGTTGAACCGGGTTCGTAACATCAACATTGTTTGAGCCGAGATCCGGTATATACATTCGTTTGAAATCTTTTCTCCATCTAGACAAAATGTATTGACTCGGGATTTCATCTATGCCGTTATGATTAAGAACACATAACGCGTGTCTACATAAATAGCCTCTAAAGTTATAACAACTGCATATGCATCGAACCTCGGTTCCTATTTTATCATACATTACTTCTAGGTTTCTTATGATGTTTCCTTTGGTTTCTTGTTCGCTTATCATGTATGTAACGATTGATCCGGTAGTGTTTGTTTGTGATATGTGAAAACAATGTGACATCATCTCGACTTCGTATTGGAAAAGTGAGAATATTTCTTTGGTGTATAGTTTGGAAAGTCGTGATTCAAACGTGCACATTGTTCTTGGCTTCGGGTTTGACTCTTTTGACTCGATATCATCAAACGCTTCTTTTTGGATCTTGTTTTGAAATACTAAATCATGCATCTCAAAAAATTCTTTTAACGAAGTTTGTTGGTGGACGTACCCGTGAAAGAAAGGAACCATGGACTCACCGGGTTGAAACGAAAACATTCCCGCGAAAAAGGTGTCTTTTAAGTATACCGGGACCCACCGTTCTCGATCTTCATACAATCTATGTAGATAATCGTTGTCTCGGATCTCGAACCGTTGGATCATCTCATCCCAAGCTAATTCAAACTCGTCAACTTTTATTGTATCATAAATTACGTTATTAAAGACCGTCCGAAACACTTCAGAATCCAAAATTCCCGAGTTTTGAAAGATGCTTTCGATAACAAGAGGCAAACAAAAACGATGGTGGGCCCGCGGAAAGATCTCGGAAATCACACTTTGCAATGCTGTACACTGATCGGTTATTAACGTTTGCGGAGGGCGGCCCGCCATACACGTCAACCATGCTCTCAACAACCAGTTATACGTTTCTTGACTTTCGTCAGCTACTAAACCATAACCGAGCGAAATAGTTTGACCATGGTGATTGACCCCAACAAACACCACTAACGGGACTTTATAACCGTTCTTCAAACACGTTGTATCGAGCGCCACCACATCTCCAAAATACCCATATGAAGCCCGGGCCCGTGAATCGATCCAAAAGACGTTTCTTACAAAACCATCATCCGTAAAATCCATTATGTAAAAGAAATTTGGGCTTATTAACTGAGCCCGACAAAAGTAATTATTGATCACCTGTACGTCCTCTTTGTTTAGATTTAAACGTTTATTTTTCGCAAGATCATTATCCAAGTCCCTTTCACTTGAGCTTCCGTAATATACATTATCTGCAACCGGTGTTCGGTACAGCTTTATTGTTCGCACTTCCACATCAGCGTTAGTCTCCGATTTCCGTTTTAATCTGGATTCCGTTTTTTTGTGTGATTTAGCGGTTTGGGCGCGTTCAGGATCGAAGGAGTGATTGTGATCAAGTTTAACTTCATCCACCCGCCATCGATTTGAATCCGTTAACTTTAACCTAATCATTGCCAAACAACCGGTTCTGGTTTCTTTTCTTCTACTACTTGCTTCTTTTAACGTCTTGAAACCCTCACAATTGCAACAAAGAACCGCGCCACGTTTTTCTTTACTGTTTCGTTTAGTCCATGAAGATTTTACTCTAATGGCGAATCCAACTGCTATAGCGTATAGATTATAGAATTTATAAGCGTCTTCATAAGAATCGAATTCCATTCCGACAACCGGTGGAAGATTGTGTTTTTCTTGATTATTAGTTTCGATCTCGAGCAATTGGATAGTTGTGGAATCGTGACCTTTGGATCCGAACTCCAGCATTTGGTCTTTATCGTCAAGATCATTGTTTTCAAACTCGAGAATTTGCTCGCTGTCGTTTTCATGATCATCGGTTTCAATGTCGAGGACTAGCTCACTGTCGTTTTCCATGTCGTCACCTTCGATCCCAAATAGTGACGCGGTTTCCAGTCCGTCGTTTCCGATTTCGAATACTTGCTCATTGTTGATCTCGTGATCGCCACCGTCATCCTCGAGAAGTTCTTCGCTTTTATCGGAATTGTCTTCCATCTTGAATGAGAATTAACCTAAACAAACAAAAGTTGATTATTTTGTTTTAAAAGACATAACAATTATCTTATATTTCTATATGAAGTTTCATTATACCATTTATACAATTGCTCAAAAGTATTAAAAAGATCTCTCCAACAAGGAAAAGAAGTCGATATATTACTGCTAAAGTCGACAATTAGTTGTTAACCATCCTATTGCGATCTCTAATGGGTTGTTATGCGTCTTCTTTTCTCGGTAAACGAATTAAATTTAGATCTTTAAAACCATCTTTTAATCACCCAATTCACCAAAGATTTTATAGTCGGGGTAAAGTTTAGGGAGCATCATTCATCTCACTACACAATAGGTAATATGTATCAGGTAACTATTTCAAATTCTTAACTTAAAACCTACTCTTATTAATAAAACACCTTCATGTTATGAGCACTTGAGCAGATACCGACATTATACATCTTTCAAAAAGCATATCCGTAAAGATCGACCCAGTCACGTGTCCGACTTCCCATTCATGTAACATATGCCCAAACACACAAACCAATGCATGAAAAAACATAGCCTAAATGCCTACAGCCTATAGAGTATAGATTGCAAACTTTAACAGCATATCCCTCAATTATACCTCCCAAATTTGTGCTCTACAAACTCCATCCGTTATTCATGCAGACTACCGAAACAAACCGGTTCGATTTCCATATTACACGTGTTCGATCGATAGTCTGCTAAGAAGTAGTTTTAGAACTTCATGCCGATCAAATCAACAAACATAAATTAGGCATTAGCAACAAATTAGTCACTATACAAACGGTAAGGTGTATCAGGTATCTATTTCAAATTCTTAACTTGGAACCTACTCTTACTAATAAAACACCTTCATATTACGAGCAAAAAGCAACGTAATACATCTTTCAAAAAGCATATCCATTAACTCATTCGCGTGTTCGACTTCCCATTCTTGTAACGGTTGACCAAACACACAAACCAGTGCATGAAAACACATAACCTAAATGCCTACATATTGCAAGTTTCAACATTATATTCCAGAATTACACCTCCATAATTTTATGCTCTACAAACCCTATCCATTGAATATGCAGATTACCAAAACACACCTATGGTTCGATTTCTATTTTCGGCATATTCGATTAATTATAGTCTGCTAACAAATAGTTTTAGAATTTCATGCCGATCAAATCAACAAACATAAATTAGGCATTATCAACAAATTAATCATAAAAACATTACGAATTAAGTTACAATAGGTTTAGCTGCTACAGATTATCGTAAACGAGTGAGAATGCGAAACTACATCAGTTGATTGTATATAAGCAATGACGAAATCGAAGCACAAGAGGAATCAACTAAGACAGTAACGTAAGACCGTGGGGTATGGTGGGGCCTATGTTGTCAAAAGCGCTATTGGCGCGCCTAGGCGCACCAATAGCGCCTGGTGGTAGCCTAGGCGCAAAAATGGGCTTTTTTGAAAAAAGCGGCCTGAGGCGCAAGAAAGGCGCACAAAAACGGCCTGAGGCGCAGATCTGCAGAAGAAAAAAAAATTACTGCCTCACGCGGGCCCGGGCTTTTCGGAGCTGCATTCGTGTCCGCAGGTGCGGGCACGCATGAGTTCAACCAAATTCCAGCTCAGAAACTCATTTTTGCAACCCCCCCCCCCCCGGCGCGCGGGTAGGACTTGTGGTAAAACATGTCATAAAGCTACAATAGAGTAGTGAAGACTTTACCTTATAAACAACCACTCACTTTGTCCCCACACCGATGTGGGACAAAGTATTTACCACCTTTTGAGACTTTTATTCACACACCCAAAACTTACAACATATAAGTCCTAAACTTTTGCTACTAACTATTAGCTCCATGATCTTAAATGGCATGTATAATAGTTTTTTTAATTATATTTGTGGAATCTTATTTATTTTCAAAGCATAACATATTTTTTATATTTTTTTTCTCTATGTGCACTTTTCTTAAAAAAGCCCACGCTTTTTTTGCGCCTTGCGCCTAGGCTCCGGGCGAGGCCGATGCGCCTCGCCTGAGCCTTGCGTCTTTGACAACATAGGGTGGGGCGGGGGTTTGGGGCATGGGTGGACACGTGGACTTCGAGGGGGCACCGCTGGTCAGTTGCATGTTGGGTCGGTATGGCGGGGCGTGGCTAGCCCGCGTGGGTTGGCCACGTGTTATAATTTTTTTTTCAATTATTATAAAAATACATACAAAATAAAAAATAAAAATAAAAAAGCCTAAAATTATTATTAAAATTTCCTAGCCACCTATAGCCTAGCCAACCCAGCCAATGAGAGCCAGCCACGGAAGACCGCTAGGCCCGCCCAACGCCCGGGCAACATCTGAATCAATAAGTGCTGAATGAATAAGAGGTCTGAATGGTTAAGAGACTCTGAACCAATAAGTGCTGAACCAGTAAAGTGTTGTTTGGTTTCACCTCTGAATGACTGTGTAAAATGACATTTCTACCCCTCTGAACTACTTTATCAAAACACACAAAAAATAAACGACTAATGCCGCTTTCAGTATCTATGAAGTATGAAGTTGTTTTTATTTATCAAGTAAACATATGTTTTGCCACTGTACAGTTCACTAATTTACAATTTTATGACTACTTTATTCATGTAATTTTTCTAATTCATGCAGTTTTCTATACATCACAGAGATATATAGCAAAATACATAGAAACATATATGCTTGCTGTATATGTCAAATTCAAAATCAATTTCAAACTATACATCACAATATATATGGTTATTGTATATGTCATCAAGAACAAAATAGGGATAAATTAGCTTCTAATATAAACACCAAATCTGGGAAAATAATCAAAACTGAATAGCAAACAGAGATATATGGTATTGTGAAAAAGGCAATCGGAACAGAGATATATATAACGAAAACAGATGGAGAAGGCAATCGGCACAGGTGTCTGTTTGTACAAGTTTGAAACAGGCAACTTCAAAATCAAACAAGAGAGAACAGTACCTTAATCGATTGTGGAAGAAGGTCGACGGTAGTACAAAAACAGAGGGAAGAAGGCGCTGCTACAGAGGTCTTGGATGAGGAGATGGCGGCGCTGCAGAGTGGAAGAAGGGAACCAGTGGACCTCCGATTGAGGGGGAGGGCGCTGCAGAGTGGAGGAGTTCGGCGGTGGAAGAAGATGAGGGAAGAAGTGCGGCTGTGGAAGAAATGTGGTTAGGGCAAGGGTACAGACGTAACAAGTTCTAATGATCTCAAGAGTATCTGAACCATTCAGCTCTGAATGGTTTATTTCGTGAACCAAACACCTTAACCTCTGTTCGATTCAGAGGTTGCCTCTTAATGGGGTCATTCAGACCTAAACAAACAGCCCCTTACCCTAACAATCAATTTTCAACCATTATATTTGGGGTGGACCGGTAGAGGGGGGTATGCGTTTGGTTGAAATTATTATTGACGAATAAGTTTTTTTAATAGAGTTAATTACGGTTTTCGTTCATGTGGTTTGTCGTCGTCGTCATCATCATACTTAGTATATCCCATCAATTGGAAAGTTAAGGTAGGATTTGAGAAGCGTAAGATGTAGACAACGTTACCTCTATCTCGTAGGAATAGAGAGGCTGCTTTCAGTGAGACCCCCGACTCGATAGTAGTTTTGCATCAAGCGTTGGACGTAAAGCACATAACACTCAGCGATTGAGACAAACGTTGATTAATGCATGTACACCCTTGTCTTTCGGCTATCAACGCCACCACATGATGCATGATTAACCATCCCCTCTTTCGGCTATCAACGCCACAACATAATGCATGTTTTGACAATTTTTATAACTAATGGACTGTAATGATTATTTTAGCAAACCACAGGGGTGAAAAACGTAATGAACTCTATTTATTTTAAATTTTATTTTAATAATAGGTGCATTATGGTCATTTCAAATAAACTAAGAGAATAGATGGATGACGTTAGTGAGGGTGGATTGTAATAGTTACGAAATTGAAACCACATGGACTGTTTTGGCAATTTTTAAACTAAATGACTGAAATAGTGATTTTTGACAAATCACATGGACGAAAAAAGTAATTAACTCTTTTTAATAACTTTAGCTTTTTTACATTTTTAAAAATTTTCAGTTTGCTATCTGTGGTTTTGTCATTTTAACGGTTTTGCTCCAATAGTTTAAAAATAGCCATTTTCCTCCCTGATCGTTGACGTGATTGTCGTGGGTCACGCAAATTTAATCCCAAAAACAACTATAGATAGTGGTAAGAGGGTATCGAACTCAGGGAGTATGTGGAAAGTGTGTTGATGTTATAGCTTTGCAATTAAACTACAATTAACCTAATTTGCAGAAAATTAAAGATCAATGGTTTGGATTGTTGTTTTAGAATACTAAATTAAAAACTAATTGCAAATCAAATGTTGGTTGTTAAGCAGATTAAGAGAAAGCGATCATCCTAAACTTCCGGTTTGCTTTTGACAATTGTGTTAAATTCACTAGAAAGAATCACATAGACATGATTCATGTATGATTGTTTGTTGTGATAAAAGGGAACTAAGTACTCGGATTATGAAAATGCGAGGTTGTTACCCGATAACCAATTGATTAATATCTAACCCTAATCCCTCCCGTGATATCTCGATTGTTAGCAACACCAAGAACGTACGATTTAGGATATGATTATAACATCAATCAACAATTTACAAACAAACATTCACACACCATAATAAACATATGCATTGCAAGTCTATTATTCTAGAAATACGAATCAAAACACAAAAGTCATAGACAAACCTTCAATTCAGGATGATCACCACAAGTTTAGCCGGACATAGCTTGGTGAATCATCATAACAACAAGTCTAATGTTCATAGGAATCGAAAACATAAACCGAATGTTAGAAATTGTTTGCAACCAAGTAAGAACAAGCCAAATCGCCCCGTGTGTCTCCCACAAACGTCCAATGATCAGAATATTTGAAAAGGCACCCATAAAACTGTTTTTAATGAGCGGTTACACATCTTCGCGTCGCCTCCACCGTAAATTACGGTCATACCGTAATTTACGGTGCACATAAAAGTGATACGGTACAAATCGTCTGGTTTACGGTGAGAAAATGGCAAGAATCAGGTCCACCGTAAATTACGGTGGCAACGTAAATTACGGTGGCAACCTGCTAGTATCAGAAGTCCATGTGCATATGTCGGCCCATTGTGCAGCCTCTTTCCTTCCCGCATGTGCCGCCCCCAAAGACCAAAAATGTGCGGCCCATCTCTGATCTGCCGTTGATATCCTCCAATCACCCTTGTGCATGCATCAAAAAGAAGTCCCAAAAGTCTTCCCTTGGTTGCCGTGATGTATGATGATGATTTTGGGAATAATAAATCCTCCACTTTAATTGTCACTCCTCAAAACCTCACATGTGATGGCTGCTCATGTGTGCCAAAAGTCTTTTGTGTGGCCGCCACTCTTTGTATGCGTACAAGACTCCCCAACAAGCAATGATGATGTTTGATTCTAGATGATTATGTTGTTGTTGACTTGCTGTTGACTGTTGTTATGTTGTTAGCCCATGTGCCTCTTTAATTCATATGTCAGCGGCCCACTTCTTTTTCCTTGACTTTAGAGTTTTCAACACAATTAATAATATCCCAAAATAATGATGATTTGTGCGGTCCAATAATGACCAATCATATGCGGCCCACTATGTCTAGAAGATGCCGGCTACCCACTAATGTTCTCCTCTCTCTCACGCGAATCCAAGATGTCACATGATCTGGTGATATTGTTGTTTGACTACTGATGTTGATGACTTTCATGTGAAGTCCAATATTCAAGTTCAAGATGTTGGCCCAATGTTATTGCATGTGCCGCCCAAAGAAGTCAACAACAGCCACCAATTCCTTGATGATGATGTAATGAATTAAGGTTGCTGACTTTCTCTACTTTCGTGCCCTCTTGTCTGCGTGAGATGATGATTTGATGGCTTTTATCCTTAACCGTAGCCTACGCGTTCCAATTTAACCGAATTAAGCGATTTACCTGTAAAACACACGAACATTCGTAGTTATCACATTCACGATACATAACCGTGTAAAATGTGGGATATGCACGTATTTAGCTCATTTAAGGGTTGTCATACGGACCACCCGTCAATCGTTCACGTTTGTCGCCAGTTTGTTCCCTGGCTCTAACTCAGTTAAAACATTCAATTAAAAGTAGGGGTATTTCGGTAGTTTACTCCCTGGCTCTAACTCAATTAAACGTTTAGTTAAAAGTCGCGGTAGTCGTGGTCTGCAGGTGGTGGTGGATGGTTGTAGATAGTTGTAAGGACCTTCACGAAAATGTCCTAAAACACCCTGTAAGTAAAAACCCGGACCCCTAAAACCCTAAACTTCATAAAAAATCAAGAAAATCCAATTTTATTAAGCTGTCACGGGCCGCGAAAGATTCAAGGAAAGTCTACGCGGGGCGCGACAGCCAGGCAATTCTCCGGATAAGCTCTAGGGCCACGTGTCGCACACGTGGCAGACCTATACGGTGACACGGTAGCCCTAGCCGTAGCTAGGGTGGCCCTCGCGGGGCCCGTAAGCCGGCCTTAAGGCCTTCACGGGCCGCGACGAACTCAAAATTCAGCTATATAACGAGCGTTGCATGGCCTTTCTTCTGTGTTCGAAATTTTCTTTCAAAAAGCGTAAACTTCTGCTTAAAATCGTGTGTTTAAGGGTCGAGACGCTGCTACGATAACGGGGTAATAACTCGATCACTGCTACGATACAATGTCCGATCGATTGAAACCGATCTGATGGATGTTTAAGTGCTGCCTGAATTCGGGCTATACTTTGTCATTCGTCGTGAGGGTTTTGATTTCGTGAGATTATCGTAAATGTTGTATTAAGTTACTAACCTAGTTTCGTTTGCATTATTTAACTAGGTTACCAGACTTAATCAGTAGGCAAACTCTGTCCATCTAAACTCGCAATGTGAGTCATTCTCTTTTTATCAAATTGCTTTGCAAAACCCTAAATGTTTTCTAGTTATATTTTGCAGTTATTAAGTCTTTGTTAATTTTAAGTTACTGGCAGTAAGTGGGGTATTGTGCACATTACTGTTGTTTCTATCACTTTAGGTGGGCGAGCCTAATTAGTGATATACGTCACTATTGGGTGACAGGACCCAATAGTGGTATGACCACATTCATAGATCTGGTCGAGTGACAACTGAACCAGCTAATTATAAGATAGGGGCAAATGTGAAAACTCTTAATGCTGTAAATTGTAACAATGTGTCGTTTTGTACAAATTGAATGACTCGCCAGTATTTCCCCGCTGATAAAATCTTTTTAAACATGTTTCAGGTGATTTACTGTGAACAAAGAAAAGTGTCGTGTAGCACTACCAGCTTGGATAAAGTGGCACAGTAAATAAATAAACATGTTTTTGTAAACAGGGGATTTCTTAGTGAAATTCATTTATTGTAAATTACGGGGTTTATCCCGAAACTTGAAATAAAATAATTGGACACTTTCAGTTTAATTGATCATGTTAAAATTTCCGCTGCTAAATTAAATAAAAATATCACGGGTTTCTGTCCCGCGGCGTCCGAACCGGGAAACTGGGTCGGGGGCCTTGACAGAAAAAGGTGGTATCAGAGCCACTGATTTAAGCCACTTAAGTATTTGAGAAATACTTAAGCTTCCAATTTGCCATTTTGTGATTCTGTGAAAATTAAATTTTTAATAAATAAAATTTTAACTTGAAATTTTGTGTGTTTCTTCATGTGTGCCTAACAACATGAATGAACTACCGGAAGCCCTCCGAAGTTTCATTATCCATACTTCTGATATGGAGATTTCCGGAACCCACTCCGGTTATCAGGCTGACACTGAGGAGCCACTAGTCTTCCAGGCCCAGCCCCAGGAGAAACCAAAACCCAAAAAGAGAAGAAGGCTTCTGGACTGGAAGCGAGGACGCAAGAAGAAGCCCGATGCCCAAAAGGTGAAAAAGACGGAGGATCCAAAAGAAAAAAGGAAAAGAAGCAGGGGAGAGCTCTGGCCAGGCCCAGGAGTTGCCACCTTGGAAGAACTGGATAGAAAACTGGCGAACTGTGACCTCATCGGACCTGCTGACGAAACCCATTTCAATTTCCCTGCTCAATCAGAACTTCCTATCAATTTGGAACCTGCTGTTCCGGACCCTATTGTCAACCCACAACCTTTTACAGGGCAGTTGTAAGAATGGTGGACAAGTGACTGGCACTTTCAGAACTTCATGAATAATCCCAATGTTTACTTTCCCCAATTTGATTCTGAACCTGCACCTTTTCCACCCATGAACCCGGAGAACGTTGCCGAATTGCGCCGCTATGGAGAGGAATTGGTGGATGCGGGAAATCGGATTCGTGTAGTGGGGGAAAACATCACATGGAAATACGACGAGAGTGTAACGCCCTGCATCCCTAAACTTTAGGCTTTTGGCAAGTTTAGTCCCTGGACTTTGCCTATTGTCAGTTTCAGTCCTTAATCTATGTAATATTGATACTTTTGATACTTGTGAAACTTTGTGAGTCTATATGATGCTAGAATCTTGATTCTTGATACTTAAACTATGATTCTTGATGCTTAACTCTAGATTCTAGATTCTTGATACTTGATACTTGGAAACTATGATTCTATGAGACTTGATTCTATGATTCTTGATACTTACTCTTGATTCTTGATACTTAATTGGTGCTTGACTCTTGAGACTCGTGAAACTTGATTCTTGGTTGAACGAGAGACTGGAGTCTTAACTCTAGAGGAATCTATTAAGCTTGGAAACTTTTGGTGTTTATGATGTAATCTAGTTATGTGATACTTTTACCCAATAATACGCAACGCAACGCTTAATCTAACTCGCAAAACGAATCAAAGACGAGAACGCGGAAATGATATGATTGACCAAGTGGCAATTCGATCGGATGACCATCCGGCATCCTATCAGATAGCCATCCGATCGGATGACCAACCGATCGGATGGCCACTCGATCGACCCGCCATCTGATCCGCTGCACACTGCCTTAGCTCCCCTCACACACTATAAATAGGCCTGTCACATCAGTCCTTCACCGATGTGACAGCCTTATCCGATCCAGATGCACGCTCTCCCTCTCTTTCACACTTTTCTTCATTTTCCTGACGATTTCAGTACGTTTTACACTAGATTCTTGTACATTCTTGACCTACACATCATTCTCTACGAGATTCTCCTTTGAAATCTCACTTTTCACTGGGAAATATATGAGATTTGAGCTATTGAGGGTGACGTCATCATGGCGGTTTGAACAAAACTATTGTGTGATGTCATTCTAGTCAAGATCTAGCTCAGATCTAAGGAATTTCATGTGTTTTACACTAGAATCTTAACTAAATCTAGATTTTTCGGCTAAAACTTGTAATTATCTTCATCTTTTCTTCAATCTTTCACTCTAAACGGTGGAATCCGGGTCTAAATGGACTGTAGACTGGATGGATAGTCTGGAGTTGGTTTGGAAACGGGTTGTTGCCGGAGAAGATGATCGGAATACGGATTCCGACATAAACTCGTTATGAACAAACGACTGATCGGACAGGGGTGATTCCCATCCGATCAGAACGGCTGTATCTTGATGAGTTTACTGTTGTCTCAATACGTACCGTGCCGTCATCGTTAAACCAGAAACCTAGAAACTTTACAAAATTATAAACGAGACAAGGACCACTCGATCAGGTGACACTTGTCTCACAACCTTTCAACACTTGGAAACTTTTTTAGAAACTTGAAACTTTGGAACCCTTGATCTAATGGCAATCCGATCGAACAGCCATCCGATCAAAGTGACCAAAACACTTAGCAACAATTGGAAGCTTGACACTTGGATTGGGTGGCAATCCGATCGGATAGCCATCCGATCGAGTAGCCATACGTCCCGCACTCACTAACAAGTCATCTAGATCAAATTGCAATCCGATCGAACAGCCATCTGATCCAATGACTGATTCGACGCTTTGCGCAATCTCGTTATTCTGTTCGAATCTTATCTATTGTAATCTAATCAGGCTAATTCTAAAAGAGCTCCCTTTGATCCAATAACGGTCTTAACTGTTAAGCAATCACTGTGAGTATACTCGATCCCTTTTTGCTTTAAACTTTGGGATGTAACATGTATTCTATAAACTACGAAACTTGATACTTTTGAATCTAAACTCTATCCTATGTGTACGTGAAACTTGTGATTCTTGATTCTTTGTGCTATATGACGTTTAATCCAGAGTGTGTATTTCCGCCTTAACAATAGTAGGGCTATAGGAGATGCACCTCCCCATTATTCTCGGGGGTATTGTTAGGAGGATTCTAGTTTACCTTGAGTCTTGGGTAAACACTAAAGCATCGGGATACTTGGGCTATCACTGGTTGGACTGCGACACTAGCACGGCTGAAACTATTTTATTACTTACATTGTGGACATGAGTTGTTTTAATTTATTATTCTATATACTCAAACTTGTATACTCACCGGTACATTTTTGTACTGACTCTATTTTAATACATGTTGCAGGTTGATAGGATGTCGTGAATCAAGAAAAGGCTAGGATGCGGCTTAGAAACACATCTTAGTTAAATTATGAAACTTGAAACTATTTTGGATGATTCTATTTGATATTTTGGGTGTTTGATGCTTTTAGACAATTTGTTATGAAATCTTGATTAATATCTATCGAAACTTTTAATGTTATGGAACCTCATGAGCAATCTGAATGCTTAGTGCTCGCACCCCAATGTTTTCGCCATCGGTTGGGGTGTGACAGATTGGTATCAGAGCCATAACTATAGGGAATTGGGATGAGTAGGAATACTTGCCCTAGTCTATAGTTCTAGGAATCTTGACTCTTATTTGTTGTTTAAGACTTATGCATTCTACCGTATCTGCTTCCTAGCAACACAGTTTCTCTGTTAAACTTACATGCCTTTCCTAAGGCTGATACAATATACATTTGATACTTTGAAAACACTGTTAATTAGTGTTTGTATTTTACACGAGGTTTTCCCTCAAGTCAGGAGTGACATCCGAACCTTGATGGGAAATCTCCATATTATTCTAGTAGGTCTTGTCTGCGGATAAGTACCAACGCTATTATGGTACGATGTTGTCAAGATAGAGGTGAAACTCAGACCTTGATAACTAGTCCCACTCCTTGATGTTTTTATGTCTCGCCAGAGTCTCGAAACTTCCAATCAATTAGGAACGTGGAATGACCAAAAGACGAATATCGTAGGCCTAAGATCGATGACGTATTTTTCTAAGTAAGTCAAGACACGTTGCCTCAATTCGAAAGGGGTTCGAATCACTTTGGTTAGTCACCGTTCCTCTACCCAGAACAATCCTGTGTTTTATGAGCCTATCTTTTATGTATCTTGATTTTTATGTAGTTTTAAACTTGATTCTTCGCCCGTTATGGGATGCTTTTACACAAATTTGCACGCATGTCCGCAACCTAAAACGTTAACTCTAATCTCATGATCAAACTAAATTTATGAAGCTTTATTCAATCTATGTGGGAATCATGATGTTATGTGAATCTATCTGATGAATCTATGTGTTGTTATGGTTGTGAAACGCTAAATGTAACATGTCATGGAATACGAGACAGAAGTGACGTGTCTGAAACATGGTGGATACGCCGCTGGTACTTCCTATATATAAGTGTTTCCGACATGTTACCAACTTTCGTACCAAGTGTCATGCGAAACTTAGTGTTTGCAGACCGGTAATGAGGATGTTGAAATCTAAGCTATGGAAACTACTCGTGAAAACTATGTGAAATCTATGTGTAATCTATGCATGTGTTGTTTTGAGTAACAAAATATGAAACGTAGGCTAGCGCCGAAGACGAGGCGGAAGTGGCATGTCCGAAGCGTGGTGGATACGCCGCTGGTACTTCCTATATATAAGCGTTTCTGGCATGCTACCTGTAACACCCTGTGTCACGAAAGTCAAAGTCAAAGTCAAGATTGAAGTCAAAGGAAGAAAAGATTGCTAATTGCGATCTGTCACTTCTTGCTCAACTCCTGTTTTGACTTCTTTGACTTGTAGTTAATCTATTTTATTTATCGCTTTAGTTGTATTATGTGGAGTACTTGCTAATAATCGAGGTTTAATCGTTATTTATCGCTTTATCGCTTATCGCATCGCAATCGCATTCGCGCCTTGAACTATAGGTTATGTATATTGTTTTACGTGTGTGTGTTACTTTTATGTTTTTCATCCCTGTCGTTTGTTAAAAATAACCATTACAACCCATTAGTTCTAAAAATTTCCAAAACAGTACTAGTATCATTCACTTTACCTTTCACCCTCCCCGATTCTTCAGATCCCGCCACCTAATTTTCCCCATCACAATCGACGTTAGTAGGAAAACTTGAGGCCTACCTCAAAAACTTGAAGGGTGGAGATGAAGTTGTTAACTGCCATTGTTGGTGAGTTAAAGGTGGAATTTGTGAAAGTATTGGTACTGTTTTGGCAATTTTTAGAACTAATGGACTGTAATGGTTATTTTAGCAAACAACGGGGACGAAAAACGTAACTAACTCTATTTATTTAATTTTAATAATAGGTGCATTATGGTCATTTCAAATAAACTAACATAATATATGGATGACGTTAATGAGGGTAGACTGTAATAGTTACGAAATTGAAACCACATGGACTATTTTGACAATTTTTAAACTAATGGACTGAAATAATGATTTCTGACAAACCACATGGACGAAAATCGTAATTAAATCTTTTGAATAACTTTAGCTTTTTTACATTTTTATAAATTTAATCTCTCCTTTTATTTTTTGTGTATATAACCAGTATTAAACATGCGACCTGCGTGTGTTGTGGCGCACTAAACCGCTAAACAAGTTAATGTCCTTGAAATTTTATAATATAAAATAAAATATGTAAACGTAGACGTAACGGTAAAAATGACCTTAACAGAAGTAAAACCTATATTTAAAAAATAAGAAAAAACAAACATAGATCTGCATGTTTAAGTTTAATTAAAACTTGGTTTAAAGGAGTTTGCCGTGCTGCGGCGAATTTCTTTTGTTATTTAGTCTGTGTTTACATGTGTTTTGAAATTATACGAGCGTGTTGCGAACGGAACTGCTGATAAGAATAAAAAGAAAATGTAGAAAAAAAACACTAAAAGATAAACGAAAGAAAAAAAAAAAAAGTTGTACGGTAACGATGTTGTTCGTATGAAACCCGTGGTCAGAGATGAGCAAATTGTTCTGGGTAGCGGTACCAAATTTGCCGAACCGAAGGATCTTAAGTACCAATTCGGTACCGACTTTTGGCGTTACTGGTACCGGTTCACTACCGTTTTTTACTTCATATGCTGGTACCGTAACCGGTATTTTCGGTATCAGTACCGATTCTGTATCGGTTGGCACCGAACTCATCCCTACCCCTGAAATTAAAAAAAGAAAAAATTAAAAGTTGAAGAAAATCAACAAAAAAAAAGTTGTACGATACCGTTGTTCGTACGGTAACCGTGATCAGGGATGAGCAAATGGTACCCGGTAGAAGCACTGAATTTCCCGAACCAAAAGACTTCCAATATCAATTCGGCACCAACTTTTGGCGTTTTCTGTATTAGTGTCAGTTTTTACCTTCATGTACTGATACCGAACAGGACCGTACCGGTATTTTCGATACAAGTACTGGTTGACACCAAACTTATTCTAACCCCTGAGATTAAAAAAAGGATTAAAGTTATAATATTAAAATAATAAAAGTATTAAAAAAACTATATATTGTTATAATATTGAAATCACTATTCATTATAGTAAAGTAATATATAACATATAGTAAAGTAATTCGTTAATATATAGTAAAGTACTATATAGTAAAGTAATGGAGGGGGAGTATTATAAGTTTATGAGGGGTCAAATTGAAATATTTTCATAGTGGGACACGTGGCAATGGGATAATGGACTTGGTTTTTTTTAATGCCAAATTTGGATTACGGACGGATAACTGGAGTATTATCGTACTACTATCGGAATCACTCGATTATATCCATCTCCAATAGGCAATAGTTCGTGTACACCAATTTAGAAGAAAATCCAATAAATATAAGAAAACTCCCCTTATGACAATCGAACCCAAAACCTAGTGGTTCACATTCAAGATGTCACTAGTCTATAATCCCATATACAATGCTTGTAAAATTAGTTACTTGTACCACTTGCGATAAAACTTGGACAGTATGAGATGGACCAATTAAAGGAAGGTATTGTAGGTACCTAGAGATGTACAAATCGGTTTTTTTAAGAAACCGGTTTCGGTTTTTTAACCGAACCGGTTTTTTTGCACAATGGAAAACCGGTTTTTTTTTTAACCGTAACCGGTTTTAACCGGTTTCAGAAGCTGGAAAACCGTAACCGGTTCTGACCGGTTTATAACCGGTTTGTATATTAACCGGTTTTTGTAACTGATTATAAAAACTGATTAAAAAACCGGTTGTTGTAACTGGTTAAAAAAAACCGGTAAAAAACCGGTCTGCGCATCAAGTTCACAGAATGCTGTTTTTGGGCTTTTTTTTAAAAAAAAACTGCAGTTTTTTTTACTGTTTTTGTGGGCTTTTTTTTTTTTAAAAAAACATCTGTTTTTTTAACTGTTTTGTGGGCTTTTTTTTGTAAAAAAACAGCAGTTTTTTTAACTGTTTTGTTGGCTTTTTTTTGTAAAAAAAAGCAGTTTTTTTTATAAAAACATAACAATGCAAGTGTAAAAAGTCAAAACATAATATCATTAAGTCTACGAACAAACGGTTTTACATAACATACGGAAATAAGAACGCTACGAACGCTAAAGCGTAACAACGAAAATACTTAAACTTCAAACATAAACTTCAAATATTAATCCGCACGAAGGTCCACACTACTAGTATATATATTTTTTTAGTGGGACGAGAATAGTAATATATCTTGAACCGCGTCTAATCTTCTTCGGCCGAACCCGAACTCGAACTATTGCGTAGTAATTCATCTAGTTCGGCTTCTTCTTCGGTCATTGGGGTTGTCATTTCGTTTCGAACCTCGTCTTCGTACACTTCGGCTTCGTAATCTAATTCACCCTCGAGTGAGCGTATGTGTTGACATCTCTCCGCCGCATCCAAGTAGTCTTTCAAGCAAATCGACATCTCAACCGCCTTTGGTGTTAGTCGAGTCCTCCGTATCGAAATCACCCTACCACTTATAGAAAAAGCACTTTCCGAAGCTACCGTGGAAGCTTGGACCGTTAGTAAATCTCGGGCCATTGTGGCTAAGATCGGAAATTGTTCTTCCTTACTTTTCCACCAACCCAAAATATCAAAATTTTTAAAGTCTTGTGAAGTCATCGTTCGTAGAAAGTTCGACCCACCATATCGACCGAGTTCGCTACTACTAGTGTTACCACGTTGCATTTGACTCGATTCATCAAACAAATAGTTATAAACATACAAATCTTCATCTTCCATAGTTGATGAACCTTCGCCGAAAGCGGCATTTCTCATTGACTCGTGAATGTGTGACGAGATATGACCATATTTTGTTACATAAACATCAAACATTTTTGAAAGTTGTTCATTAAAACAAGTTTTTACGGCTTCGCCAAAGTTTGGTTCTTCTTCGGTGTTTAAATTCAACTCGTTTGTAATTTTTTCAATCAAAGAACCGGTTCCAAAAATATTAAAGCAAGGGTTTAAAGCGGCGGCACAAGTGAAAACCGCGGGTAGTTCTTTAAAATATTTTTTTAGTTTTTCCTTCATCGTATCTGCCATATCACAATATGGTCTACCTCTCCCCGACAACTCGTTTATTTTTCTACACATTTTAAACAAATTGTGAAGTACCAATGAACTAGTTGGATAGTAAACCCCCGATAAAGTCTTTGTTGATGTTTTGAAAACTTGAAGCACTTGTGTAACCGTTTCAATAAGCCCCCAATTCGATTGATGGTAAGACGAAACCTTTGTTTGAAAGATTCTTTTTGTCGTTCAATAACCTTTAAACCGTCTTGAACGGCCAAATTTATGATGTGTGCGACACATCGACTATGGAAAAAAATACCCTCACAAATCGGAGTGTACTTTAACCTTAAATGCGTGACCGAAAGCGTGTTGTTTGAGGCGTTATCAAAAGCTATTGAAAAAAATCTTATTTTCCAATTTGTATGTTTTAATACATTTGTCAATAGCTTTATATATAGCTTCACCGGTGTGAGGGTAATCAAAAAGTTTAAACAAAATGGTGCGTTTCATCATTTGCCACGTCGCCGGTTCAATCCAATGGGCGGTGACACAAATATACGAGTCGGGTGAACCGTGCGGTGCGGACCAAACGTCGCTAGTCAAGTTAACACCGGTTTCTAATTTTTCAAAATAAGAAATTAATTCAAGCTTAGCATTTTTCCACTTTCTTAAACAATCCCTCCTAAGAGTAGCGCGACTTACATGAGTGTATCGTGGTTGGAGAGTTCTTTGAACCATTTTGGTGTAGCGTTGGTTGTCGAAATGGTTGAACGGCAAACTTTCTTGGATTACAAACTTCGCCATTTCCTCCCTTGCCATATCGAAATTGTAGGCGAACAAATTAGCGTCGCTTGCCATGGAAGCTTGACCACTAGCGGATTGTTGTTTCAACGCCCTACAAAACGGTTTTTCGATGTGTTGTTTCAAGGTGGTGTTTGCCCCAACGGCGTAAAAACCATTACAATGATGACAACGCGCTTTTTTCGGTCCGCTCGCCATCTCGCACAAATCGAAATGTGACCAAACTTCGGCGTTGCGCTTCGTTGCAAGAACACGAACAACCGTGTCGGTTGTAGACTCGCCAACATTGACCGAATCATGAGCACTAGAGCTTGCCATGTTTTTTCACAATTATCGAATAAGAAAAGTGAGCGTTTTTATGAGATTTATGAGAATAGAGAATGGTGTGATTGAACCAAAACATCCAACACCCTTTTATAGTAATTGGAGATGATTTTTTGACAAAAAAATACAAGAAAAACGGCTATATTGAGGTCCCAACGGTCATATGACCGTTTCTGCAGATCTGCGCGCAAAAACCGGTTTAACCGGTTTTTATAACCGGTTTTTTATATAGCCGTTATCGAATAACCGGTTTAACCGGTTCTATAACCAGTTTCTATAACCGGGTTTAACCATAACCAGTTTTTAAACCGGTTTTTAATATAACCGGTTTTATAACCGATATCGAACTCCAAACCTATAACCGATATATAACCGGTCAAACCGGTTAGTAACCGAACCGGTTACAAAAAAACCGGTTTTCACAATAACCGATTTCGGTTAATTTTTCGGTTTCAGTTGCGTAATCAGTTTTTTTGTACATCTCTATAGGTACCTACATCCGATTATGATAGATATTATAATATCGTAGAATCACATCAACTTAAAATATCTTAATTGAAATAATCACATATATTAAATTCTAAAAAAATTATAAAATTTGTTTCATTGTAATCGAGTTAAGTTAGTCGAACTCATTTAACTTAAGACAGATCAAGCTTTTCATGTAAAACTCGAACTAGGCTCATGAATACTTCATGCTCGAGCTTGGTCCACGCTCAGCCATAATGTCGGCAGGGAACCTATATGGTTTATCGGGGCAGTGGTGAAAACTAGGCCACACCCTTCAACTGGCAACATTCAAGCCTCATTACGTGGATCACTTCCTCATTTTGTGTGCATATCGCAACTTTTTCTATTCAAATACCATCATCTACTTCCAATTTTACCAAGACGTTTTCTATTTCTTTTATTCTTCCACACAACTACAATGTTAAGTCATCATCCGACGAAGCCAACTTACCGCAATCAAAGAATTTCATATATTGTTTTTATTCGGTTACTAAAAGTTTAAAAGTTAACAAGAGTTAATTATATTACGAAAATATATTAAAAAAGATTGAATAATAAATGATTTGGTATAACATATGTTAAGTAGTGATTGAGATGAATGATAAAGAAGCGGTGATGTGGCATTGAGTTAGCTCGCAATAGATGAAAAGTGATGAGTGATGGGTATAACAAACCACCTAAGACTATGGGGTATGGGGCGTTGCCGCGTGGGTTGGGTACGAACATGCCCACGTCACCACCCAGGGTGGGCTTGGGTTTCAGCATGGCCCCTTGGGCGGGGGTTTCAGCCCGGACGTTGGGCGTGGCTACGAACATGACATGGCGGAACTTCGTTGGCCAAGAGCACTAGCCCTTTGAAATTGGTTTTTTTTTCCACGCCCCACCATACCCCTTTGAAATTGGCTTTTGGTCTTGGGTGCCCCATACTCCACGTGTTGCACTATGTCCCTAACCCACGCCCCACCATACCCCACGGTCTAAGCTTTATACGTGACATATATATTATTACTTAATTATTTTTATCGATAATATGTAGATGAAATACTTATCATTTAATTATATATTTATTAACTCAATTAAACTTTTCATATGTATATAAATAAAATGTACCAATAGGCTTGTGAGCCTAGTTAAACTTAATATAAGAAGCTTATGCTTGAACTAATTTATTGAGCAAGTGTAACTCGTTTAACATATCTGATTCAAACCAAACAATTTTTTTTATAATCAATATAAAAATCTAACTTAAGAGAACTAAACTTGAAACGAAACTAAGGTGAAGTTTGTTTTTTAAAAGGTAAAATGTCTGCAGTCTGCGGACCACATCTGTAGAAAAAGAGGTGGACCAAACCTTTACAGTCAGCAAGAAGAACGTTGTTTGTTTTTTAACGTATGTAGGCTTCTAAAATAAACTGGTGGTGGTGTACGGACGGCGGTGGTGGGTGGTGGTGGTGATGGACGTGGACAGTGAGTGGTGGTGGTAGATGGTGGTGGGTGGTAGACGGTGGTGATGTTTAACCCTCTGCAGATTTTAGAATATCTTAAAATTGTATGGGCCACGACACAGACAGAAAAATATGCAGATGAGAATGTATCCACGACACAGACAGAAAAATATGCACAGGTCTTAAAAAAAAAAAAAAAAGCCACGTAAAAGTAATCATTTACCTTATTGGTTCCCAGTTCACTCGTCTAACTAGTCTAACCTCATAAACAATTTATAACTAAATAAAAAATAAACAATTTTTTTTATTGTAAGAAAATGAAAAATATTGATGAATAAATACAAAAAAAAAGAAAAAATCCACGTAAGCGCGCGTGATGAGTGTGCTTCACAGAAACAGAAGTTGCTAACAGAATCTGGTGGTTCTGGTTCATGGCTCTCTCTCTCTCCTCTCAACCGCTCAATTTTCCGGCCACATATTCTTCATCCACCGGAAACCGCCACACTGCCGCCGTCTCCGCCGCAAGCATAACAAACACAACAACAAGGAGACTATCACTCACACGAAAGTTCACCGCAAAGGCGTCGGAAAAGGACGATGACACGCCGTCGTTTAATCCGTTCGGTTTCGTAACAGATAATCCGTCAAGCCGGAACGCGATTCAACTTCCAGAAGCTCCTGCTGAGGACGGAAACGTTGGCCAGATGCTCTATGTAAGTATTATTGTTGAATTGCTGATTATTAATCGTTATAGTTCACTATTGTTATTGATGTCTTGTGATTATTTTGAAATCGGAGCTCAGTTTTTACTAGTTTGTGATTGTAGTTGAATGTATAGTTGAATCGTTGATTAAGCTAGTTCTCTGCCGTTGATGTTTTGTGATTATTTTGAAATTCGGAGCTCAGTTTTTACTAATGTGTGATTGTAGTTGAATTTATAGTTGAATCATTGATTACGCTAGTTACGGCCGTTGATGTATTGTACTTATTTAGAAATCGGAGCTTAAATTTTTATTAATGTGTGATTATAGTTGAATAATTGATTAGGATAGTTACTGCCGTTGATGTTTTTGATTATTTTGAATTCGGAGCTCAATTCGTACTACTTTGTCGTTATTGTTGAATCATTGATTATTCTAGTCCACTATCGTGGATGTTTTGTAGTTATTTTGAAATTGGAGCTCAATTCTTACTAATTTGATTGTTATATCGTTGATTATTCTAGTTCACTGCCGTTGATGTTTTGAAAATATTTAGAAATCGGAGCTCAATGCTTATTACATGGTGGTTATTGTTGAGTCATTGATTATTCTAGCACACTATCGTTGATGTAGTGTGACTGTTCAGAAATCGGAGCTCAGTTTTTACTTATTTGTGGTTATTGTTGAATCATAGATTACGCTAGTTCACTGCCGTTGATGTTGTGTAGTTATTTTGAAATCGGAGCTCAGTTCTTACTAATTTGTGGTTATTGTTGAATCGTTAATTACTCTAGTTTACTGCTATTGATATTTTGTGATTATTTTGAAATAGGAGCTCAATTCTTACTAATTTGTGGTTATTGTTGAATCATTGATTATTCTAGTTCACTACTATTGATATTTTGTGATTAATTTGAAGTAGGAGCTCAATTCTTACTAATTTGTGGTTATTGTTGAATCGTTGATTATTCTAGTTCGCTATTGTTGATGTTTTTTGTATTTTTTTAGAAATCGGAGCTCAATTCTTTCTAATTTGTGACTATAGTTGAATCATTGATTACACTAGTTACTGTCGTTGATGTTTTGTAGTTATTTAGAAACCGGAGCTCAATTCTTACTAAATTGTGATTGTAGTTGAATATATAGTTGAATCATTGATTAAGCTAAAGCTAGTTCACCGCAATTGATGTTTTTTGATTATTTCGAAATCGGAGCTTAATTTTCTTACTACTTTGTGGTTATTGTTGAATCATTGATTACTCTAGTTGACTACTATTGATGTTTTTGTGATTATTTTGAAATCGGAGCTCAGTTTTTACTACTTGTGGTTATTGTTGAATCATTGATTATTATAGTTCACTGCCATTGATGTTTTGAAATTATTTAGAAATCAGAGCTCAATTCTTACTAATTTTTTATTATAGTTGAATCATTGATTACGCTAGTTCACTGCCATTGATGTTTTGAAATTATTTAGAAATCGGAGCTCTGTTCTTACAAATTTGTGATTATAGTTGAGTCATTGATTAATCACTGCCGTTGATGTACTGTAATTATTCAGACTTCGGAGCTCAATCCTTACTAATTGGTGATTATAGTTAGTCATTGATTACTCTAGTTCACTACTGTTGATGTTTTGTAATTATTGAGCTCAATTCTTACTAATTTGTGGTTATCGTTGAATTATTGATTACTCTAGTTCATTACTGTTGATGTTTTGTAATTATTTAGAAACCAGAGCTCAGTTTTTACTAATTTGTGGTTATTGTTGAATTATTGCTTTCTCTAGTTCACTTCATTGATGATGTATTGTAATTATTTTGAAATCGGAGCTCAATTCTTACTGTTAGCTGATATACATAGCCGTGGTTTATGGCTATGCTATGTATTGGCTGATACTTACTAATTTGTGGTTTGATGAGTTACTTAAATGATCTGTGCACTTTGAGAATTGAGATTAGGGCAAATTTACCCAGGAATATAACAGAAGTGAGATATTTTCGTTAAAAATTGCGCATCTATCACATAGTGAACCTCCTGCTAATGATCTGTCATCTGCTTACACTGATGTTGTGGATAAAGTGCATTAGGTGAATTCTGTTTTTATGTGAGCATTTAGTTATAAGTATATTTTGCACAAATTATTCACAACTGAATCGTACTAGCATTATCTTCAATGGCTAGTCATACAAGGATAAGAATGTGTACATAAACGGATAATCAAAGAAGTTATTAAATTGCTACAGTCTTAGTCATAACTTTATTGACCTCAGATTATGTATCTTAGTATACATTGGTTTGGTTGCTTTTCTTCACAATGTGGTTTCTTAGAAGTGATCGATTTCAGCAAAGATGCTACGCCTTTTGCTAAAGTTTTGTGATAATAATTGTATAGAGAATAGAAGATAAGGGAAAGGAATACGGTTCTTACATCAAATCTGCAGGCTTTACCTGGTTTGTGAGAGAAACAGGTACAAACTGTTAAATATATAAAAAAAAATCTTATAATATTTCTGTTATTCTAATTTTGAATCTTATAGGCACGTCTGATGCTCGGCTTGGTCCACGTGGAACTGTTGTTTTCCTCCATGGTGCTCCAACACAGTCCTTTGGTTATCGGGTTGTGATGTCTCAGGTTCTGCTTCTGATTCTTCCTTGTAAAAGTTTGATTATTTCAACTTGTAGAGTAAAATGTCATTTTCGTCCCTGAGGTTTGGCCACTTTTGCGACTTTCGTCCAAAGGTTTGTTTTCTGCATCTGGATCCAAAAGTTTTGAAATCTTGCCATTTTCATCCAACTCGTTAGCCCCATCCATTTTTCTCCATTAGATGAGGGGCATTTCCGTCTTTTTAGACATTTTTTATATTAAAATAAAACCACTATAAGAAATAAAGATCCACCTCTGTTGATTTTCTATCCACCCAAACCCTTTATTTATCACAAAAATGTCTAAAAAGACGAAAATACCCCTGAGTTAACTTTAAAAATGGTGGAGTTAACGAGTTAGATGAAAATGACAATATTTCAAACCTTTTGGATCCAGATGCGGAAAACAAACCTTTGGACGAAAGTCGCAAAAGTAGTCAAACCTCAAGGACGAAAATGGCAATTTACCCCAACTTTTATATGGATAGAAATACAGATATTAGTTGGATCGATGATAACATGTTCTTAACATAAATGCTGAATGGATGATTGATTTGAATCAAATAAGCGTATTCTATACTAATTATGGATATTTTTTATATTTATGTTTAGTTGGCAGATGCTGGTTTCCATTGTTTCGCGCCTGATTGGATAGGATTTGGTTTCAGTGACAAGCCACAGGCAGGATATGGCTTTGACTACACTGGTGTGTGAACTTTTTGGAGGAAAATGAATATTTGAATATAAATTCATATTGAATGCTGTGTGACATGTGTCAGAAATCTAACCATATTATTGTTGACAGAGAAAGAATACCATGAACAACTGGATAAATTGCTCGATGTCCTGGAGATCAAATCTCCTTTCTCACTAGTGGTTCAGGTTTGAACTAATTTCACATGTTAGTTTGTTCATGACTTCATGGTGCTTATGTCAATTTAAATTTTCTTTTAACTTCTGTTGACTATTTGACTTTAAATCTTATACACCTTTTTAGGGCATCAAATAACTGCATAGGGATAGATCCCAAATATTGAATGTTGTCAGCCTATCAATGTGACGCCCAGTGGCGAAGCTTGAGATTTCCGACTGGGGGGTCGAAAACGTATATACCTAATAAAGTTATAAAACCGGGGGGTCGAAAACGTATATACCTAAAAAATTCTATATGAAAACTACATACCGGACACTACTGAGCGAAAAGTTTGGGGGGTCGGGTCCCCCCCCCCCCCCGGCCCCTACAAAGCTGTGCCCCTGGTGACGCCTGGCCATCAGTTGTTTAAGACATATTACTAGCCAAAAAGCGGTACTTTTGAAATAATGTTAGGGGTAATGAATCAGAATTCGGAAAGTTTTATTAAAGAAAAAAAGGTCTTTGTTCGGATAAATTTGAGGAAAATGTAATTAAATAGATAAAATGTAAATATTTGCAATTATTATGTCAAACCTTATATAGGTATTGTGAATTAGTGTGGTTGTTGGAATCCAGTTATTTTCTTAAAAGAAAATAATATGTGTGATCTATTTTCAGATTGTTTGGATTTGATTTATAAGCCAGTATAACAAGGAAGACCTGTTGCTTGTAATATTTAACAATTTATCTAGAAATTTTCTCATATGTTCACTCAGTGACATTTCCTAAGATTTTTTTTTTTTCAAATAAGGTCTAGATATTCTTACATACCACAAAATGTAGCTTCTTATATATGCCACAGATTTTCAATTTATAAACTGACAAAACATTCCTTTCATAAACTAAAAAATAGATGCATAGCCCCGGTAATGTTAGGCGCAAATTTAACGGACAATAACCTAATCATGTTTATCTAACTACTATAATAAAAGAAACCACTTTAGGGACACTTGTCATCATATTAGGCCATCTCTTATAGATAATTATTATTTTAATTTAATCTCTTCTAATTAATTATAGATAATCCTCCTACAAAATATTATTTAATTTAATACCTTATATTATAGATAACTCTCCTACTAAATATTATTAATTTAATATCTTATGAATAATTATTATTTAGTTTAATCTCCTTCTCATTTATAATATTATTTATTTGAATTAATTATATTTGAACGTTTTGTTTAGTTTGGTATAAAATAAATTTTACGAAACTTAAAATAAAATTAACTAATATTATTTATCATTTATACATTTACGGAGTTTTAAATAAAGGGTTAAATTTATTGAGACTTCGTTAACAAATTTTGCAACAACAGAATAATCTATTTTTATCACGAAAACCAAACTTTGTATTAATATATTAAATATTTTTATTTTCACTGTATAAAATTACATTTACTCGACCCATGTAACACATGAGGTTTTTTAAGATATAACTCTTTATTATTTGATATATAAAATTAGATTTACTCAATTCATACAGTACACGGGGTTTCTTAAGGATATATATTTTTTATTATTTAGTACAGAAAATTACATTTATTCAAACCGTGTAATGCACATATTTTTTAAGATGTAATTTTTTTATTGTTTGGTATATAAAATTACATTTATTCAACCCGTGTAATAAATGAGGTTTTTTAAAGATGTATTATTTTATTATTTGATAAACAATATTACATTTATTTAACCCGTGTAATACACGTGGTTTTAAAGATATAACTTTTTTATTTTGTATATAAAATTACATTTATTCAACCTGTACAATATGGTTCTTATAGATATAATTTTTTATTATTTAATATATAAAATTATATTTATTCAACCCGTACAATAAATGAAGTTTTAAAGATATATTGTTTTATTATTTAGTATATAAAATTTATATATTTAACCCCGTGTAATACACGAGGTTATAACCTTGTACTTTATAGTATAAACCATTCATGTCATGCCACATCATCAAACACTCAATCAATGTCATGTAGAGGGTCTACCAGACACTAAAGATAATATTTTAACTCTTTATTATCTATTAACTGATATAATTTAAATGAGTGACATTTTCTTTAGTTTGTATGAGTTACTACTTACCTATCTATTAGTCTATATGAAAAAGACGTATATTAAGTTTCTTCCCTATTGTAGGGATTTCTTGTAGGTTCTTATGGATTAACATGGGCCTTAAAAAATCCAAGCAGGATATCCAAACTTGTAATGTTGAACACTCCTTTAACAGCTTCATCTCCTATCCCAGGACTGTTTCAACAACTCAGGTTCAAATACTGCAACAGTTATCATATATTACTTGTGTAACATTAGTATATATATTAAGAAGACTTTATTATTTAAAAAATGCATCCCCTTTCAAACTTATCATACTTTACATAACTTGAGTGGATAAAATGGCCCTCAAATATATAAGACTAACAATCTAGTTATGTCTCTTATTAATTAACAGAATTCCACTGCTTGGTGAATTCACTTGCCAAAATGCAATAATGGCTGAACGATTTATTGAAGCAGGTAGCGCGTACGTATCCAATAGTGCATTTATTACTATGGACTTTATTTCTGTTTTAAAAAGGCTAAAAATATAAGAGAGATATATATATAAATATATAGTGAAAGTTTGAAATACAAAAGGGTCTTAACGTGCGACGGTACGCGAGTGAAAAAAATGTGCGTAATTATGCAAATAAAGGGTTTATGTATTATAACGTGAGTATTTTAAAAATGAACATGCGTAATTCACTCGCGCACTGTCACACGTTAGGGGCTATTGTACGTTAACCTTCCCCTATATATATATATATAGGGGAAGGTTAACGTACAATAGTCCTAATGTGCGATGAATACGATAATAAATTACGCTTGTTATAAAACTCAAACCCTAATCATGCATGAACAAAAAACCATAATCACGCATGTGGTCACCAAAAAAACAACAAAATCATGCATGAGTAAACCCTAATCACGCATGTTATATTTCTAATTACGCACGTTATGCGTACGCATCGCACGATAAGAACTATTGTATTTTAAACTTTTTTTTCTCTCTCTCTCTCTATATATATATTGGGGGTGGTTGATTTCACTTTTAGTACCTTGGAGAAAGTGAAAGTTATGTTAAGAATTGTGGAGAACACATTTGATTGACGATCTTTATAAATGCCGCTTCACAACATGAAACTAAATCAGCACTTTCGTAACTTTTATGGAGTGGGCTTGACTTTTATTCGGCATATTGATAGTTCAACAATGTGTTGGGATTACTTCCGATGAGTTATATAGTTATAGAAGTGCTATTTTCTTATCAATGCTGTTTGTTATGACAGTTACGTCTTGAAGGTAGAAAAGGCTGATGTTTATCGGCTACCATATCTGAGAAGCAGTGGACCTGGATTTGGTTTGTAAATTCGCCTTCTCTCTTTTCTTCCACCAGGGGCGGCATAATACACAGGCCGGACATATCAGGTCACCGGTCAAAATAGGTTTTTAATCAATATGGGTCGATCCACAAATGTTTTTGTTCCTTTTTGTGAAACTAGTTATTATTGGTTGGTTAAATATGCTTTACAAAGCCATGTTATTAAAATAATAATCTTTATTTTCTAATAAATACTAAGAGGATTGAACTTTTACGCATTTGAATACATTTGGATGACTTTCAAGTTTCAACCCATTTGACCCGTTTCCTTTCAAGTTATTCCTTTTAGCTCGACCCATTTAACCCGTTAAAGATTTAAGTATCAAAGTTGTCACCTCTAGTCCTTTATCTTTCATTAATGGTTGATATGTAAACATAAAAGAAAGTCTTTTTAATTGTTCTTGACCATGATTGCAATGGGGTCAAGTATGACAATGTGGACTAGATAAATCATACGATATACAAGTCTAACTGTTTTTAAATGTTTTAGCTTTGCTTGAAGCTGCCAAAAGAATCAACTTTAAAGGGACTTCAAGCCAGATAGCCGATGGCTTTGCATCCGGGAGGTAGAACTATATTTCAAATATCAAAGTGTTATATTGTTTTTAGAGTAAAGTACATGGATGGTCCCTATGGTTTACCAAAATTTTGGATTTAGTCCATAGCTTTCCAAAAGTACACGGATGGTCCTTGTGGTTTGCACTTTGTAACGCGTTTAGTCCCAGCTTTTTCTAAAAGTACATAGATGGTCCCTGTGGTTTGCACTTTGTAACGCATTTAGTCCCTAACTTGGACCTGCTGAAACCTTTAGATTTGTTGGTTGAGGACTAAATGTGTTACAAAGTGCAAACCACAGGGACCATCCATGTACTTTTGGAAAGGTAGGGACCAAATCCAAAATTTTGATAAACCAGGGACCATCTGTGTACTTTACTCTTGTTGCTATCAAAGTTTTGTCACAAAAACCCTTGTGCTTGCCCAATCTTGCAGATAACTCCCTAAACAAAAGCTTTTGCATGATTCCGGTCCCCAAACTATGTGCTTTTGTCAGATAAACCCGTCATACTTTCCCATCTTTTGCAGATAAATCCTTGAACAAAAAAGTGAAAAAAAAAAAACTCACATGATACTTTTTTTGCTCAGGGACTTAACGGTGCAAAAAGCGGAAGTACAATTTTCTTTTCTCCAGGGACTTATCTGCAAAACATATAAAAAACTTTTTTTTTGACAAAAACATTAATATATTGTGTTTTCAAGTTATAAAAACAATTAGCTTTTTGGTGACAGGTGGGATACACCGATATTAGTGGCGTGGGGTATATCCGACAAATATCTTCCTCAGTCAATTGCAGAGGAGTTTCAAAAAGGAAACCCGTCTGCGGTGACTCTGAAGTTAATCGAAGGGGCTGGTCATATGCCTCAAGAAGACTGGTAATATATTGAAACACTCTTTTATTAACTTGTTTATATGGAAAATGGTCAAGTCAGTTTGTTTGTTTTTTGTTGGTAGCGAGTTAAACGGGTAAAAAAAAAGCCAAATGTGTTTGTTTTTGTGCGTACGTATATGCTAAATGGACACAGACAAACACACGTGGATATATAAATGAACCTTAATGAATGAACATAAACGGACTATTACAAAAATAAATAAATGAGACATGTGTTCATGTTTGTTCTTTTAGTTTAACGAGCCTTAATGAATGAACATAAACCGACTATCATGAAAGTAAATGAATGAGACATGTGTTCATGTTCGTTCTTAAAATTTAATAAACAAAGAGTGTTGAACATAAACTTCTAGCCCAATGAATGAACATAAACCGACTATCATGAAAGTAAATGAATGAGACATTTGAAACCCCAACTACAACGGAGTGCCGACGTAAAAGTTGTTTTGACTTTTGACCCAAACTCATTTTGGCTCGTTATCTAACACTGAGATGGCTCTGATGATGGATTAAATTTGTTTCAGGCCTGAGAAAGTTGTTGATGCTCTGAAATACTTCCTCTGATTATGAAACCTTTCTGAGGGCATATTTCACCTGATAGTGAGATTGTTTTGTATGGTAAGACAAATTAGTAGTACATTGTATAGTATTTACATTCATTATATGTGATGTCTATATGTTTTTTAGATAATGTAGTCTTGTTTTTATTATTATTTTTTAACGACAAAAATCACCATAACTACACTCTAGTTGGGAAATACACCACTTTACCACCATGGCAGGCTATCACCGTGAGCACCCCTTAAACTGGGTGATATTCAAACCTTGCAAACAGATGGTGCGATAAACTAAAAGCCGATCCTTCTTTGTGGTACAAAAACTAGGCTACAATGCCAGATATACAAAAACAAGGTTACAGGTTCCTTAACTGGCAACACACATAATGGTTACAAAAATTAGGGTTCAACACTTTCCTTTTGCCCTTACACATGTTTTCCCCTAACCGATAACCGAAGCAGTTAAAAGACTATTTTGCCCTCTTCCTAGTCGGCCTACCAGTCTGCGCTTTCTTAGCAACCTCCTCTTTTCCCTTCACTTCATCCTCATCACCATCACCATCACCGTCATCTTCATCGCTCTCACTTTCCTTTGACTTCTTTCTTGCAGTTGACTTCTTATTACCACCCGTTGACTTATTTTTCGTGGCAGGTTTTTTCTCATCCTCGTCATCATCATTGTCATCACTTGTGTCGGGCTTGCGTTTTGCAGGAGCCTTCTTAGCTCTACTTTGGGTTGTTTTCTTCCCTCCTTTCGGTTTTGCAATTTCTTCGCCCTCACTTTCGGCTTCGTCATTGTTCTTATTGCTGGACTTCTTCTGTGGTTTGACCGCTGCTTTGACCGCTTGGTCTCCAGTTAGCTTTTGTAATTCAGGTACATATGCGGTTGTCTATCAAACCAAAAAAAACATAAATATCCTTAAATATTCAATTGAAACATCATCAAAAAGTATTATGGGTCTGGTGTGGACATACCCTGCCTCCAGATTTGATAAAGTCAATCGTCTTTCCTGCCATGAAATGTAAAACGTCAAACTTTTTGTTTCGGCCAATATGATGTCCAAAGGTGGACAGCAAGAATATGGTGTTTCGCATTTGATAGATTCGGTCGAAAATTATTACCGCCTTTTTGCCGGCAAAAAAAACCGTCAACAGAAATGCACACAGATTAGTCAACTGAAACTAGAAAACTCATATCGGCTGAATAGTATCCAGCCGTGAAAAACATCAAGCAAAACAACTAAAGAAAACTTGTAACTTGTAATTGTTAGAAGGAGCTGAGTCATGCTGACACGCAAACACTATTGCATACACTCTTTTAAAGAATTTTGCGATAATTATGATCATGAAAACAAAACTATTGCAATAATATCCACGTTTTTTAACTAATAATTAACTAAAAAGGTCAACTTGCTTGACCCAGTTGACAGTTCGCCTCTGAGTACGGGATGGTTCAGGTTGACCGCAAACACATCCATGTCCTTACTTTAAAAAAAGTCAAAAATATTTAAGGTTGATTATAACAAAATCAATTTTCTTTCAGTAAGATTCTAGATATTTATATAAGAACTAATTTTAAAGGTTGTACGCATAAAATATTAACTTTGTGCGACTTTCAACCTATAGACCGGTTCAACCCGTTCCCTTTTTAGGTTAACTTTTTTATCTGACCGACTGACCCATTAAACCGGAATCAACCCCTTCATAAATATACGTGCCAAAATTGTCACATCTACAGCAACGAGACCTCGTATAATGTGATAAAAAGAACAGTTGAAGAGTCAAACCATCAACAAAAGCCTTCCCAGGCTTCTTTTCTCTGGAATGGAAAATCCAGTTACTTGGATACTGACTACTATCAGCCCCAACTTCAACAGCTTGCTTGATGACCTGTAAATACGACAAGTGTTTATCAAATTACGATCTTACCATTAATTTTTCCAGGTTTTTTGCCCCATCTAGAATGAAACAACCAATCGACAGGAAAACGACTGCTGTCAGCATCAACTTCAACCGAATGATGAATAACCTACAAATAATATCATCCTCCATACTGACTGTAAACTAGATAGATTAAGAGTAGAGGTCGCAAAATACGGTGGGTCGAACGGGTTGGTTTGACCCGTAAACATTTTTCTCCGAAAACAAAATTATTAGCGTCTAGTTTCTGAATAAAATGATTTACGGGGATTTAAACTTAGAAATAGGAGTAAAATGCCATTTTCGTCCCTGAGGTTTGGCCAATTTTGCGACTTTCGTCTAAAGGTTTGTTTTTCCGCATCTGGATCCAAAAGGTTTGAAATCTTGCCATTTTCATCCAGCTCATTAACTCCATCCATTTCCCTCCGTTAAGGTAGGGGTATTTTCGTCCTTTTGTTAACTTAAAAGGCAATTCGGTCTTTTTCACTTTATGTACAAGCATTTAGCATAATGTACAAGTATTAAAAAAGACGAAAATACCCTTAATTAACAAAAAAGACGAAAATACCCAACTTAATGGAGAAAAATGGATGGAGTTAATGAGCCGGATGAAAATGGCAAGATTTCAAACCTTTTGGATCCAAATGCGAAAAAACAAACCTTTGGACGAAAGTCAAAACTGGACAAACCTCAGGGACGAAAATGGCATTTTACTCTAGAAATAGACTTTAGGCAACTTTCGAGTTTCGGCCCATTTGACCCGTGTCCTTTTAGAGCATCTCCAGTGTGTACACTAAACGTACGTTTTGCACTATTATATTCTAAAAAGATTCCCTTTGTACACTAAATTAGTGTAAGGTTATAGTGTACGTTAATTTAGTGTTCGGCCCATTAAATAAAAAACAGGAGCCAATCAGTCCACTCATGTGTAAACAGGTCGAAACTGCCACCTCTTTAACTTACAAGTTAAAAGTAAACTGAAAACCATGGTGGCATTGTCTAGTGTTTACGCACCTCTTTAAGGGACTTGTGCAGTGCTGCACATCCTTCTTTGGGAATGGTGGCAGCACTCTGTTGTGGATGGATTTTTGCCTGAAAAAAATTTATTTAATTAAATATGAACTAAAAAGCATCATCGGGTAGACATCATGTTAGGGACTTAATAAAATGTGTGACAGGAAATAAAATGAATATTAGATGAAACAGTAAAACATGGATACCAATAAAATTATAAAACACAAATCAAGGATAGAGGACACATGAATATCTAAGAAGCTTATCTATGATGATAAAAGTACGAGATAGTATGTTTCAACCCGTATTTTAGATGCCCAAAGAAACACTAAACATGCAAGAATACATATGCATAATCTTTGCACATACATGCATATAAGGCGTAACTCTAAAAAAAACATAAGAGAGATGGCAACAGTTTGGACTCATCTGACCCATTTCTTTTCTAGCTATTTTATATTCCCTGTTTGACCCGTTAAGAGATAAAACATGACCCAAATAAACCCATACATAACTTAACAGGTTGACACTGCCACCTCTTAAAATAAAAAAGAAACAAAAAAAAGTATATGTTGCTCAAAATATAAGCTTTAGGAGCGCAAATATATGACCTGATATAGCACTTCATCCGCAATCCAATTGCCAACACCTGAGATAAAGCTCTGCCAAGATGAAAGCATAATTGAACTTATAAATTTTAATGCTGTGTAAGAACTACATGTCATTATGACTCAGCAGTAGTCCCGACCTGATCGAGTAAGAGAGCCTTTATAGCAACCTTCTTCTTGCTCGGTGCTTTAAAGAGTTCATCTTCTGTCATTGGCTCCAATAAGGCATCTGGACCAAGTTCAGATATTGGGGCCACAGTAGCCGGCTGTCATTAAATTTCATCAAAAAAAAATTAAGATCCCTCACTATACCAAAAGTAAAACAAATGGAGTGATATATGTGTAAATAGTATCACCGTACATTTTTTAGTAAGCGAACTTTTGCAAATCGCCTTTTGTCAGTAAACGATAGCTCCAAACCATCATCTAGCTAGAGAGAGAGAACAAAATTCAACATCTTCCAAGAGAAATAAACATCATAAAGATTGGAATAAAATGAAATTACTTGTGCATAATGAGGTACTCAAGTCTTACTTCTATAAAAACCTTGGAATATTTGGAAGGCCACTCATCTGTATCACTAACTGCAGACCTGTATTATAAACCAGTCAACGTATCAACCAAACATCATATTTGGAACATAACATCAGCCAATTTAAATGTTTCGGTACAATTTAACCCATAAAGTTATGTTGTAACAAGCAAACCCTAATTGTATCTACGATAAAGCTTAGATTCATTACCTCTTATACTTCGTTATAGCTAGAAATGAGCCGCGCTCGAGCTCGAGCTCTGTTAAGTTAAACGAGTCATGCTCGAGCAGTCGAGCTTCGCTTGTTTACACCCATATGTGAAACCATGGGCACACATTCATAGAGTTGGCCCTAATCGTTTCTAAGAAACGTAATATAATTAATAATATTTGAGAAAAGCTAAATGTTTCAATATATGCTCCAAACCAGTGAGCTTCAATGTTTATGTACAAACGAACTCACAAAGTTATGTTTGTGCAATCAAGCCCTAATTGTTTCTATGATGATCATAAATTAATTACCTTTTATACTTGGTTACAGCGACACCTTTGATATATATAGCACCCGCCATTCCTGAAACACAGCCAACAACAGTAACATATATGTAAGCATTCAACATTCAACTGGCTTGAAAACCTATTGTATGCAATCAGCCAGTTATTTACACCTATAAGCATAGTTGTTAAAAGCCATCGCCTCTTGCGACTAGGCCCGTTTTTCAGGCGAGGCGAGGCAGTTGCGCTTTAAGTCAAGGAAATTGCGCTTTAACTCTCTAGGTGATGGTTCACGAGCACATTCCGGCAAGATTCCTAGATTCCGGAGAGTTTCCGGCTAAATTCCGACAAGATTCTAGCCAAATTTCTACTTTTAATCAAGGAAAACTAATTTTCTACACTAATACACTAATATTTTGGTACTAATTAAATGATATAAAGTGTTACATAATAGACTTTGTTTATTTTATTTGAAGAATAGTATTCCTTTTCTAATACATAATATATTTTTTAAATTTTTTCATTATGCGCTTTATTTTTCTCAGGCCCTCGCTTTTTTTGCGCTTTGCGCCTAGGCCCCAGGCGAGGCCTATGCGCCTTGAGTGCGCCTATGCGCCTTGAGTGCGCCTAGTGCCTTTAATAACTATGCCTATAATCACCAATTTACACCAGCAAATCGCAAATTCAAACACTTCGTTAATACAAATCCTCATTAATCATAGATTCATAGATATACCAATGCGCATGTGAAAGTGTACAATAAATGTTAAAAACAAGACTACACTTAGTTATCATTTCAAGCTCTATTGATAAAAAAAGCTGGAGCTCGGCTGGTAAATAATTCTCAAGCACAGACTCGGCTCGTTTCAAGCTCTATTTCTAACGCTTGAGTTTGGCTCGTGAGTAGTTTTTCACACTTGATTCATTCTGAGCTCTATTTCTAAAGCTCGAGCTCGGCTCGGGAGTAGTTTTTCAACCTTGAACTCGGCTCATGAGTAATTTTTCAAGCTCAAACTCGGCTAGTTTCGAGCTCTGTCTATAAAGCTCAAGCTTGGCTCGTGAGTAGCATTTTAAGTTCGAGGCTCGTTTTGAGCTCTATTTCAAAAGCTAGAGCTCGGCTCGTGAGTAGTTTCTTAAACTCTAAGGGGCTGTTTGGCAACTTCTGAATGATTAAGTGCTGAACCAGCAAGAGGTCTGAATCATTAAGTGCTGAACCATTAAGAGGTCTGAACCATTAAGAGGCAGTATAATGCTTAACCATTCAGAGGCAAATGTCTAAACCATTAAGACATGTGCTCGCAAAACAAACAGTTTAAACCATAGTTATCAAATGCGCTAGGCGCACTCTAGGCGCATAGGGCTCGCCTGTCGCCTAGGCGAGAAGCGCAAAAAAAAGCGAGGGCCTGAGAAAAAAAAGCGCAATCAAATAAAAACATTAAAAAAACGAAGTTATGAACCGAAAAAAGCCAAATCCTCAAATTCCAAAAGTTTTCACATATCATAAACCTTAATATAAAACCAACATAATCATGAATGACCAAAATACCCCAAAACCAAAGCTATTAAGACTCGAAAACAATAAAGATCAGACTTAAAAACGTAAATAAAATTCAAAACCAAATGTTCTTCAACTTTAAAAATCATCGGAGTCGGAATATTACATAAAGATAATACTATCTCTTAACTTTTGGAAATTCAAAATATCTTTTAAAAATATATACAGAACATGAATGAATATTATATAAACATAATATATCTCTTAACCTTTTGAAATTCAAAATATCTTTTAAAAATATATACAGATTTGCTGAGATATGATTCTAAAAGATTTTAAATTAGCTGTAAATATAATCTGGGTTGTTTTTAAAAGATAGGTTTTTTTTTTAAAAAACGTTGCTTTTTTTTATCTAGGAGACAAAAGCGCTGTTTGGTCGCCCAGGTCACCTAGGCGGATCAGGCGATCGCTTTTAACAACTGAGGTTTAAACCATTAATTGCTGAACCAGTAAGAGGTCTGAACCATTAAGAGCCTCATTAACACAGGTAAACAAACAGCCCCTAACTCAAGTAGGTTATTATTAATTAATAATTAATTTTGTATATGATAATAATTATTAGATAAAATATACACTTAACACATTAAATGAACATCATATAAATAACAGCCTCTCGTATATATGTAACCTCAAGAGCTCTTGCTCATTTTAGGGCGGCTCGATTCAAGCTTTTTAGCAAGCCGGCTCGTTCGCACCTACGGATCTAGAAATATACATACAATGCGCTTGTCACAGTGTCCAATAAACGTTAAAAACATATACTCATCATTTCTAGGGTTTGTAAAATTGTGCGAACAAAATCCACTAACCGAACTGAAACGAAGGAAAAGGAGGAGAATCAAGCTCAATCCACATATTCTTCCCCTTACGATGAGCTCCGACGATTGTTTTTCCGGTGAGAGATGCTTCAAAATCGGCACGGGAAACACCGTCGATGACTTTAGCATCGTCGGCAACGACAGATCGAATGATCTTCTTTCCGATACAGTTCTCTGCAATGGCTCTTCTAGCAGCTTCCACCTCTGGAAGCTCCGGCATCGTCAATGGCGGTTCGCGCCCTTTTTTTGGTGTAGGTGTGTGTGTGTGTGTGATTTCACAGGTATTTTTTACTTTTTGTATCGAAGGCGTAGTGACACGTCAGCAATGGTTGATAGATGGGCTGAATCGTTGTGGTTTCTGGCCCAGAATTACCCACAGGCTAGCCCAATATGGCATTCCTTAATTTCTTCAGTCCTTTGCTACACATTCCTTAATTTCTTATTTAAATATTTAATGATAAAATTAAATTAAAATATATATTATACTAGTATTAAGCCCCTGCGTTGCAGCGGTTGTCATAAAATTGTGTTAAGTAGTAGCAATACTATACCATTGTCAGCGATCACCAACACCGGAAAAGCTAGTAAAATCAAAATAAATAAAAACGGGAAAAAAATAACGCGGAGCGAAAAGCAAACGTAAAATCTTTGAATCATACACGCTCGTTGCTGATAAATTAAACCGAAACGTAAAACATAGAAAAAAATAACTAAGTCCATCCAGGACTCGCGTGTTGGACGAACTTGTCAAACGCAGAAAAATAGATGTGACGCGACGGGCCGGTCTGTCACACCCCCAAAATACCACATGCGAAAACACCGCGGGACGTGTGACGTACCAGGATCCAAGCCACCAATCACATTGAACTATAGCATATATTTAAATAAAAACTTTCATTCAATATCATAAAGTGTTACAAAACATTTAACGTAATTCATTGTATACAGCGGAAGCATAAATCATTTGTTAAGCGTTTTATAAACCACATGTACAAAACCGTTAGACTTGTCTTGCAATTCCAAGTATCTCGACCCATGACCACTCCAGCATCCCAGACAGCAAGTTCCAAATGATATAACCTATAGACCTGCAAGTATGCAGACAAGTGTGTCAGACGACGCTGGTGAGTTCAAAGTTTGTTAACGTGTTTAGATACCAGTTACCAGATTAAAACGTTTCACATATTCGATTTGATGTCGTAATAACTCGTTTACCGCTGATGGCTTAAAGTTGTTTTGCCCAAACCCCATTGCCTCTATCAAAGCAATGGTCAAGACTGGGATCATTAGTTCACTCCCGACCTCCCCGGTGCAGTGTGAGGTTGCCAAACCTAAATAGCACTATTAACTAATATCCCGTTGAAGGACTTCCGCTGTAAAAACGTGTCCAGTTATGTATGGACACGTGACCTAACATGTGGAAAATTTAGTTTGAAGGACTCAAAGTGTCAACATGCCAAACTTGAGCCTCTGAATGACACTACGTGAATGATATATTCTTAATCAAAAGATAATAAAGCTACAGGGATTAGACGTGTCAACATGTTAATTCTACCTCTGAGTGACCTTTTAAACATTCCCAAAAGCTTTACAAAATTATACACTCTTATGAATAGTTGTTGGAGAATTCATAAACTTCGGCTACTTGATGATAGTTCGCGCAATAATTCAAAGAATTTGAAATTCATAAGAAATATCGACGAATCTTCATGTATGACCAACTTCTATAAACTCCAAGGAGACATATGTGCATGGCATAGTATTTTAAGTAGGACAGGACTGGCCATATGGACTATTATGCTACTTTATTGTTAAAGATTCGGTTTTGGAAGTGCATGGTCAAGTGTATGAAAGTTCTAAAAATGTTGTCTTCTGGTCAACGGTTACGGACCGTATGGCTCAAGGCTTACGGTCCGCAAGGCTTTAGCTGGGCGATGAAATTCAGGTTCGGTTACGGACCGCATCCAATTGGACTTACGGTCCGTAAGAGGTGGATACGGACCACAATGGTTTAAGCTTACGGTCCGTAAGCTTATCGCTAGGCAGAAGTTTTGGACAGGTGCAGGTTATCAGCTCCAAACCGACTTAAACTCATTTTATGCGAAACAAGGGACTGTTGGATGGTAATGTTAAACCACTAGGACACATGGAGTGATCCTAGGGACTTCCTTAACAGCTGCAATGATCTAGGGACTTGGTAAATTGCTATATAAGGAGTGATAGTTCATACTTCATGAACTCACATTTGCAACAACCTTCAAATAACTTATCTCTGAAGCTTGCAAGGACTAGGAGAAGAATACCAAGTGTAGAAAAGACAGCTAGGACCATTAGTAAGCTTCTAATTACTTGATTAGTTGTTTTAATTAGCTTAATTTCCTAAAAGTCAACCTTATAGTAATTTAGGTTTGACTTTCAGTTTAATCTCATATGGTTTAACCACTGATCAAAATGAAAGTGGTTATAGAACCATATTAAGGTAGGTGATTAACCCCTAAAAGGGGCACCTCCTAATTACTTCGTTTGACTAGTCAATTGTCGGGTCAAAGTAGTTTGACAAAAAGTCAAACTAGACAAAATGTTTGAAAATGATTAAAATTAATAAAACAGAAGTTCTAAATTATATTTTAACATTCTAATGACTTGGTAATTAATATTAGAACATGTTTTATCGGTCCTAACCCGACAATCAATAGTCTAAGGTCAGTTTATAACCAAAAGTCGCAAAAGCTTGACTTTTGCTTTGACTTTCAGTTCTGACCCGTTCAAGCTTAATTCTCCCATGTTTTAAGCTTCCATTAGGACCACATTACTTAGTAGTATAACCCTCTGGAGTTATATTGCATGGTGCCTAGTGGTTTGAATTATATGCACTTGATCATAATTATGCTTAATAATGCCATAAACGCCCTTTTTACATACAACTGAGATTTTTAACAATGTGATTGGACTAACACCTTTGCTACTGATATTTAGACATGTCCCGAAAATTTGACATCAGTTTGAGGTCTAGAATTGGAGTTATGCTCAATAACGTAATTAAGGAACTTTTTATTATTTAAATGGCGTAATTAGCATAAAACCTATCTAAACCCAATTTTTGACATCAAAATTTTTACCTACTGATGTAAAATAATATTTTGGGATTTTTAAAGATTTTTAATTATTTTTAGGCTGAGCATAACATAGAATTATAATTTGATTTCGGTAATTGTCGGTTTTACCCTTTCATGCATAAAATGAGTTTTACATAACCTTTTGATGCCAAACCTTTTGCTACTGATTCTACATGATAAATAAAGTATTTTGAACTTTATAAACTGATCAAAAACTCATATTTTCCATTTTAACCCGAATATCCCTTAAAACCGACTTTTAAGCGTTTTTAGTACATAGTATGAGTTAAAACTATTTTTGGCATATAAAACTTATTACTTACTGATGTTTTAAGTTAATTTATACAATTAAACAGTAAGCCAAAGTTTTTAAACTCAGAAGTCTATTTTGACCTTTGAAGCCTATGTAAAATTACCAAAATACCCCTACGGTGCATAGTTTGGTAATATAAGATAAATTTCACCTACATAAAATACCCTACTGATATAACTTATAAAAATGCATATTTTTACTGATTAAGTCAGACCTAAAACTCAGTTGCACAATTAAACTCTTTTATGGGCATTAAAATTACCAAAATGCCCTTATGGGACTTATTTTGGTTTAAATTACTTTTTGGGCATATGTGTTAACATCTTACTGATGTATTAACATATCTTGAGCATAATAATGATTAAGACCTGTATATAATTTATTTGGTTACCCGTTATGCGTTTAAGCGTTCAGATCGGCTTATGTGACTAGTTTACATAAAATAGTCGAAACGGGCTTAACCTTATCAATAAATTCTCAATTTCCAGAATGTGTTTAGGTTACCCATATTATACAAGTATCCAAGCTTGTCGGGTCTAAACCTCATTCTATTCCAGTCTCCGCTTAATCTAGCGTTTAGAACCGTAAGGTTTCCTTCTAGCTAGCCGGTCTAAGTCCTTGACTAAATTAAAGACCCGTTAGCATCCTAATAGGTAATAAACCTTCTATATAGATTAAATAGCTTCCGGTAGAAGGTGCCATCAAGAGCTTTAGGATTATACTGCTAGCATCAGGTAAATACTTTTAACTTATTTTCCCTTATACGGGCTTGGGATATGGTATTATAATAATACTACTTGGTCGGGTATGAAATCATTTAATCGGATTGTGATTAATAAATTTACATAACCCGTTTTAATCTGTCTTGTTTGATAACATAAGCATTGGGGGGTTAATACGACCATGTCTTGGATATCCTCGGCACATTTCATTTGAAAATGGCCACGACCTATGCACGAGGTGTAGGCATACACCTGACAGATGCAAATGCTAAAATATAAACCCACATGTTGGGGATAACTCCTTTGTGGGTTCTATAAGTGGTGAGTCGGTTAATCAAGACCGGCTTCCAACCGGCCCCAAATTGTAAGACAAACATGTAAATCTGTATACAAGATTATATTTAAATAATTGTCCCAAGTTATAAAAGATTTGTGCCATGTGTACTTAAATCAATTTTCATAAATGTTTTCAAAAGAGTCAGTTAATTGTATTTACCAGTGTAAACTGACGTATTTTCTTAAAGACTGATTTGACAGGTACCTCTCGTAATAGGCTGGAGCTATTAGGTGTCATAAGAGGATCTTGCAAATCCGTAGATACCTGAAGTCTGTTATTTTGTTTCCTTGTATTTATTTATGATCTGCCTGTGGATCTTATTACATTTCAGTCTGTATATTCTGTCACTCGAACACTCAGACATTATGGTTTGTAATAGTTTATTCACCAAGACTTCCGCTGTGCTATTATATTGTGTGTATTGACTATGATGATATCAACTACGTCACGATACTCCCCGCCGGGCCCACTGGTAATATGTGGAAATATCGGGGTGTGACAGACTCGCATGCACCTCACATTATTATTATGTGTGCATCCACAATAATATTGTGATTTGCATGCTCATCTCAGCTCCTCCTAACTCATGTCAAATGGTTCCTCAAACTCGAATGCCAAACAGAGGTTATCAAAATGATAAGATCACAAGAATCTAAGGACTACGACATGCTATCAACGCATCATAATGTAATGTCACGACCCCCGACCCCACCCTGGACGGGTGTGGGAGCCATGAAGCAGCCAAGTGGTACCGGTGGTTTATTTTGAAAAGTATTGCAGCGGAAAATTTCATCAGGACCGTGAGTTAGGAAAAATATCAGAGTTTTGAAACACCGGATTTTATTTAAACAGGTGGGATAAACCCATGTTTTGCAAAGGTAGCTTTAATATGGGATGAGCTCGAATACATAAAATAACTTTTCTTAATTTAATTGATAAAATGAGCCACTTCGGTAAGTTTTTTGGTGCCGTATCCAACTCTTATTCCAATCTACTGTAATCACCTGAAACACGTTTTAAAAAGGTTTTGTCAGCAGGAAATACTGGCGAGTCACTCAAGTTATGTAAAATGACACATTAGTTATAGATTGCATAAGAGCGATTACAATGGCCACTATCTTATAATTATCTGGCCCCGTGTCACACCCTGGTGACGATGGTCATACCACCATTGGGTCCTTTCACCCAATAGTGATGATTATCACGTTTAAAAGTGAGAAATAATAGTAATGTGCACAATACCCCACTTACCAGTAAATTTAAGATAACCAAGACTTAATCCCTGTAACAAATAACTGGAAAACATTTAGGTATTTGTAAAATACTTTTGACAAAAGAGAATGACTCACTTTATAAGCATGCAGTCTTGATTTAACAAGCTTCTTGATTCTATGCCTTCTGAGAATTAAGCATCTACTTTATAGTTCTGAATCTTCTGATGATTAAATATCTTGTTTGATAGTAAGTTTATGGATCGGAGTTTGCTGATAGTTAAACATATAGTTTAACAGAGTGGAATACGTATTAGTGTAAAACCATATCAAACCTAACGATGGTCACGAGATCATAACCTTAACGAAATTCACAAAGTATAGTCTTATTTAGACAGCACTTTGGCATTCGTTAGTTGGTTCCCGAATCGATCGGAAAGAATATCGTATCGGTGATTATTGGTCAGAACACCAACGTATCGAGAGAAGAATAGAAGAAATGAGCAAAGAAAAATGAATTCTAAGCTTCCTATTTATAGGTAAGGCAGATTCCTTCCTTAGCTAGGAAGTTTCCTTAACCATTAAGTTTCCTTAACCATTAAGTTTCCTTAACTATTAAGTTTACTTATCCATTTAACTAAATAACTTACTTAGTTGTTTAATTAATCTTACTTAGCTTAATTAATCTTAACTGGTGAATTACATCATTTACTTAGTCGATTAATTAATCTAATTAGCTGCTTAACTGCTAAGTTTTACTTAACCATTAGGTTTACTTAAACACTAAGTTTACTTAATCGCTAAGTATTCTAGTTTAGCAGCCTCTTGGTTATGAGTTCTAATTTCTAGATACAATGGAACTCGTATTAGCGTATTAACCCAATTCAACTTTAACGATAATCACGAGATCAAAACTCACAATGAATGACAAAGTATAGCCGTATACATGCAACACTTAAACATCCGTTGGATCAGTTTCAATCAATCAGATATAGTATCGTGTTCGTGATTAGAGTCATTACCCTGATAACGAGCAAAGTTTCGGGGTTTTAAGGGTTTTGTTGAAAGAAACAGAGATACAAGAAGTAGGACGTCATTTTAAACGAGCTGAGCAAATTGAACTAGTCCCAAACCCCTGGCTTTATAGCCAATATTTGTTTCCTCCCGCGTGTCGCGCCAGGTTCAGCCTTCCCTGGCGCGTGTCGCGGGGATGGTTGACCTGGCTTCGACTACCACGTGTCCCACATAGCCTTGACACGTGGCGTAGTGTCGTTACGCGTGCCCTTGGCCGTCTTTCTTGTCCAATCGTGCGTTTTTCCTCTATTTTTGTGTCGATACTTATCACGTATGCTCGGTCTTGATTCCAATTAATTTGGTTTTTAATTGTGAATCTAATAAGACTATTTTTATGCGATTTGGTTCGTCGGATGCCAAGATTCCTTAACCGCTAAATTTTTCCAGATTGAGTATACAAGTTTCATCGCGTGCAATTCTGGTTTTGATTACGGTTTGTTATCAAGACTATTTTTGAGGGTTGTTACATGTAAGCAGGCAATTCATGTAATCATGCTATAGTGACGAGTGTGTGTTCATATGTTGCGTCATAAACAATTGTGTACTAGTCATGTAATGTATGCAACAAGTGAGAAAGACGAACCTTGCAATCTGGAGCTGAGTGTCATGGTCGTATTCACGTATTCAGAACTGTTTGGTTATATTATGGTTTTATGAAAACATTTTTAAAACCAAGTTCACTATAGCCAGTGGCTCTGATACCAAACTGTCACACCCCCAAAATACCACATGCGGAAACACCGCGGGACGTGTGACGTACTAGGATCCAAGCCACCAATCACATTGAACTATAGCATATATTTAAATAAAAACTTTCATTCAATATCATAAAGTGTTACAAAACATTTAACGTAATTCATTGTATACAGCGGAAGCATAAATCATTTGTTAAGCGTTTCATAAACCACATGTACAAAACCGTTAGACTTGTCTTGCAATTCCAAGTATCTCGACCCATGACCACTCCAGCATCCCAGACAGCAAGTTCCAAATGATATAACCTATAGACCTGCAAGCATGCAGACAAGTGTGTCAGACGACGCTGGTGAGTTCAAAGTTTGTTAACGTGTTTAGATACCAGTTACCAGATTAAAACGTTTTACAGATTCGATTTGATGTCGTAATAACTCATTTACCACTGATGGCTTAAAGTTGTTTTGCCCAAACCCCATTGCCTCTATCAAAGCAATGGTCAAGACTGGGATCATTAGTTCACTCCCGACCTCCTCGGTGCGGAGTGAGGTTGCCAAACCTAAATAGCGCTATTAACTAATATCTCGTTGCCTCCCCGGCAACGATCGGTAGATGGGACTTAGGTGATAGATATGCGAGTATTAACAAACATCCCAATAACCCAGCATTCCTCCCCGGAACGTTTACCCGATGTCCCTCCCCGGGACGCATGCTTGGAAAAAGAGCAGTGAACTCACCTTAGATTTGCTCAGTAAGACTAATTACTTGTTTATAGTTGGTCAACCAAATCCTAATATGGTTACCATGTGACAGTTAGTTTTGTGTACACATAAATCACGTATCACATTATACAAGTAGTGAACAAGTAAAGCACATATCATCATACATGCCATACCAGTCAACCATGCTACTCATTAGTCTTTCATACATTCACATAACAGATGTTTGTGCCTCATACATGTTTGCATTACAAGTTGTTCACGTAGTCACACAAGAAAATTATCACATAACACACATCATACCATTTCTTAGATCTCATACGACTCATCAGTAAATCATAAACAAAATCAGTTAAACGCATAAGTCATATAAATGTGTGGCCCAACTAGAAGTCCAGCCCAAATATTCAGCTTGTGCGACTAGGCTTACTTGTGCGACTGATACGAACTTGTGCGACTGGGTGTATGATTGCAGAATCACTTGTGCGATTCATGCAATCCCCTATAGACTTGTGCGGCTCGTGTGCGTTGTGGGTTGTGCGATCTAACAATGCAGGCCCAATATGAATCGGCCCAACGGTTCACCCAAGTCTAGTGTTGTGCGACTAGAGTGGGCTTGTGCGACTGACTTAACCTTGTGCGATTCTCATGATCAGTTACACATCAACAGTTAATGTTCCCTTAAATTTCGATCAATCAGTTATCTTTCCCTAATTTCCATTCGATTACCGGTTAACATTTATTCAATAATTGAGATTACCATATCATCATATAAATATCATAAATCACACAAACTCTAATCATCAACACGATCAAGAACACTTTTATGACTTGTTAGGATCCTAACCCTCAACAGTTTCATCTCAATTAACGTATTCATCATCATCTAGTCGATCCTTCCATGATCAAAACATTACCATTCAATCATGCAAGACACAATCCAACACAATCACCTCAATCATTGTTAATCTAATCAGTTAGAGCACCGGTCGGTATCATAGTAGCTAACCGAATTCTAATCATGCTTGTAACCTAGATCATCAATCATCAATTGTGCTTCGAAATTAACTCAACAGTTGATTAATACAATATGTATAACAAGAACCCTACTATCATGTATATCCTATATGTGAAACACTTATTGATAACAACCACAAACAATGCATCATATCATCATATAATCCATGAAACAGGAAATCAAATCGGCAAAAGTGATTATATACTAACCGAGAGGAACAGGATGATAAACGAGGATTTCTTGGGAATGATGAGACTTCGAGAGAGATGGAGGGCTGCCGCCGGATTTGCAAGGGAAGGAGAGAGAAGTTTAGGGTTTGGTGCTATTTGTGATTAGCAAAATTATGAAGGCTACACCTCCCATGATGTGTGTTTGCGCATCAAAGGGTGAGCCGGGCTCACTAGTTTGGGCCGTAGGCCACTGTACGAGTTTGGGCCGAGGATAATTGTTCACAAGATGAAGTATGTGGTCGAGAGTCAGGTGTGTGATCCAAAAGTGTTGTGCGACCATGATAAATATTATACACATGTCTCATAACATTCACACATCACATATAAACAACTCAAATCATTCAATCACGATTAATACATCAGTCATTCAAGTAGCATTCAACCAAGTTATATCAGAACACAGGAAGGCTTGGAATACGAGTTGTTACACGGTCAAACGGGAAAAAAATATACGAAAATATGTTGAACCCCACACGCACGTTGCGATGCGTTAACTCACAAAATTTAGAACGAAACAAAAAACTTGGGAAATATGAAAAGTATGGTGGACCAAAATTGAAAATAAAAAAGAGTTGGGATTAAATTGCAAAAGATAAAAAACTTTGGGTTAAAGTAAAAAACAAAGGGTCTAAATTGCAAAATTGAAGTTATTTATTAATTTTAGATAAAGATAAGGATGAAAATAAGTGTATCTATATATTGGTTATTAATTAATATTTATAAGAATTTATTAAACAAATATAAATAAAATTTATGAGGTTGAAGGAGAGAATACATGTGACATTATTTGGAGTCTTTTATTGTAAGTTAGATTATATGAAAAAAGATCATATACAAATAGCCTTATTGTACAAAACGTACGAAAGGCATGAAAAGGTAAAAAAACGCAGTGGCATTTTTGTGATTATGTATAATAACAAAAGATGAAACTATCTTATTAACTAGTTGTTTTATATCGCGCGTTACGGCGAAACCGAGCAAATGATAATGTAAAACAAACGTGATTTGAAAATAAAGCATGTTGTTTAGAAAGTCAAACCATTAAAACGATTTAGTTTATCATCGTACCGTTTTATGATACCAAATAAATACTTTATTTTGAGTATAACCTCGTTTTAACAAAACTTATAACAGAATGTCAGGGGAAGAAATCAAGTACAACTACGTGCTTAAGTTTTTAGAAAAAAACTATAAACGTAACTTATTAAAGAAGTATCAAATTAATCGATAAATTAATATATGTTAAAAAAAGAAAAAAAAATTATTAAAAAAGGTAAAGGAAATAGATGTTTTAAAAAAAGAAAAATATGTCATTGAAAATAAATATAATAATAAACTATTATAGTATATTAAATAATAAAATAATAAAATAATGAAAAGTTATATATTATTATAAAAATAAAGTTACTATTTATCGTCCCTCGAAATCAATATATTATCATATATCTTAAAGGACAAAGTCGGTGGCCTTTGCCACCGACCATACTTGCCCTATTCTTTGATTTCCCTCTTTTTTTTTGCTTGCTAATTGATACTTTAGCCCTCCTACGTACAATAGCGATGAGCTTTCACCACCGCAACACAGCCAGCGGATTCGGTAGCAAAGGTCGTGGAGGCGGCGGTTTCAGGGTCGGTAGGGACAGCGGAGGCCGTGGCGGACGCGGCAGAGGTGGCAGCTTCGGCGGCGACTGGTTCAACGAAGGTCCACCGGAGAGTCGTAGGTTCGTATTCATCATTTGTACATTATTAGTGAATAATATGATGTAATTGTTTTTTAATTAGTGTTTGATTGGAATCTATTAGATGAATCTAATAGTTAATGCTACATATAATGTGTGATATTTAGGTTAATTGTGCTATAGTGAATAATATGCTGTAATTGTTGTTTAAATGTTTAATTAGTGTTTAATAGGGATCTATCAGATGAAACTAACAGTCTTTGCTACACGTAATGTGATGTTTAGGTTAATAATAGCTCATGTTTATTGTCACTGAAATTCTTTTACCAGTTGGAATTTGGAAATTGGCTCTTTTTTTGCTTGCTATTTGATACTTTAGTCCCTCCTACGTACAATAGCGATGAGCTTTCATCACCGCAACACAGCCGACGGATTCGGTAGCAAAGGTCGCGGAGGCGGCGGTTTCAGGGTCGGCAGGGACGGCGGAGGCCGTGGCCGACGTGGCGGAGGTGGCCGCTTCGGCGGCGACCGGTTCAATGAAGGTCCACCAGAGCGAGTCGTAGGTTCGTATTCATCATTTGTTCATGCGTACCAAAACCCTAATTTACACATTCAAACACAACTTGATTGCTAATTATACAGAGGTTTCACCTTTTGTTCATGCGTGTGAGGGAGATGCGGTTACGAAGCTCACTAATGAGAAGGTACCGTACTTTAATGCTCCGATTTATCTTCAGAATAAGACTCAGATTGGTAAAGTTGATGAGATATTTGGTCCAATTAATGAATCTATGAGTATATTTTGTTTATTTTCTGGTGTGATTTTATGAATCATGGCTTTCTGCTGATGTGTGTGTTTTATGTTTGCTGTTGAAAATTTGTAGTTCTTTTCTGTTAAAATGTTGGAAGGGATTATAGCGACTTCGTATGCGGCTGGTGATAAGTTTTATATTAATTCGGCGAAGCTTTTGCCTCCGGCGCGCTTTCTTCCGTAGCCCAAGTATGTTTTGTTAGTTGTGATCTTGATTTTGTTGCATCTAGGGGTGTTTACTGTCGGTCGGTTTTGACAAAAAATCTTGACCGAATGGTTGACTACTAAACATCTGGCGGTTTTACTGGTTTTGCGGTTTGAACACATACTTTAAAGTGGCTGACTTGCTTTGGTTTGGTCGGTTTTCACAGTTTTTGAACACCCTTATCGAGATGTTACCATATTGTAATATTAAAGCTAATGAGCAATGTCATGATGTGATTCTTGAATGCTTCTTGACCCAGGATCAAGAATTTGATCATATACCCTTGCAAATCATATGTTTTTATTCATGTTAATGACCTGATGCTATATTGATTTGGTTTTGTATGTTTGGACTTTGATTTTACAGGGGAGCAGCAGGTGGAAGAGGTGGCGGACATGGGTGTGGAAGAGGAGGTGGTTGAGGTGGTGGGCGTGGTGGAGGTTCTTTCCGTGGTAGAGGTGCTCCAAGAGGTGGCAGAGATGGTGGTTTTCGTGGTGGTGGGCATGGCGGTGGTTTTGGTAGGGGCCGAGGGAGATCATATGACGAGGTGTTAACCATTGGCCCATTGCTCACACGGCGGTGCTCCTTAAAGAACATAAATAAGGGTGTTTTGGCGCCTTCGATTCCGACGAAGATGAAGCAAGCGACTGCAATGGTGGTGGGAAGGAAGAGAGAGACTCGGTCTCGAGGCTCAAACTGAACCATTGTCGCTATCAAAGTGTTGACTGTAATGTTTTTGTATATTTTTTGGCCGATGACAATAGCAGACGAGGTAGAGGGCGGCGGATTGCGGCGGCAGGAGGTTGTCTATGGCATGAGTAGCTGTTGGTTTTTAACGGCATAGGCACCGTAGTTGACAGCTACCAATGAGTGGGTGAAGCCTGCAGTGGCAATGGGTGAAAGGGTGTGCTTCGTTCGTTTGGTATTTGAAGTTGACGCTACACACATCAAATGAGAATCATAATAGCAGCGGTCTGGGCATGTTTATATTTTACTTTTTCAAAGAAAGTGGCTTCCACTTGTAGAAAGTTGATTGAAATTGCCCACGAAAACCTTGAAAATAGAATCAAGTGATCCCAGCAAGGCTAACTTTTGATCACTGAATGGTAGGTCTATGTGCTTTATATATGTATCGATATTGAGCGCCTACTACACATAGTTTTATTTGCATATCAAATATTTTGTTTTTTATTAGAAGTTCATTGTTTTTGCTCCCTTTTACGAAGCTGCCAAGTATTTCCATTTTCCAATAACCCAGGTGCCCATCTAATCATATTGAAAGATATCTATCATCATTGAAAGTGGATTTGTATCTTTGAGTATTAATAACTGAGATGGATGGTGGAAGGGTGATGGTGGGTTGGTGTGAGGGTTTTGAGATATAATTGTACGGTATAAATTCGATTTATTTTACTTTACTTTACGTTTTTATCCAATCGCAATGTTTATGTAGGTTACATTAAGTTTAATCGGATACGTCGAAACATACGTTTTTGTGCGGTTCACGCAACACATAACATTTGAACTAATTCATTCGATGTTTATGATATTCGAAATGTGCGAGGTACCCGCGCCGCAACGCGCGCGGGCAATATTACTAGTATATAATAGTATAACAACTAGCCAAAAGTTATGCATGTTTACAGTACTAGCGTTATTTACAATACATACATGTCTAAGGTGCCCGCAGTAATAGTAGTTAAATGTGGTTGGCCATTTTTGGCGGCCACTTTTTTTTTTTTTTTCTAATAATGAAAGCATGTGGTTGGCCAAAGGTATAAAATAGTTATTTATAAGTTCTGCCAAATTATGATTTTATCCCCTGTTTAAAATTACGATCTTTCCCCCAGTTCGAAACTAAATTAAACTAAATTTATGCTTTGCCCCTAGCTTTAAATTACGATTTTGCCCTGGTTAAAATGATTATATTTTTGCCCCAGCTACAGTGGTGCCAAATTACAATTTGGTTCCTAGTTTAAAATTACAATTTCACCCACAGTTCAAAATAAAATTTTTGTTTTGCCCACAGCTAAAAATTACGATTTTGCCCCCAATTCAAAATAAAAAAAATGCTTTTGCCTCCAATTCAAAATATTATTTTACTTCCATTTTAAAATTACTATTTTACCCCAGCTAAAAAATGCAATGTTGCCATCGTATTTTTTGGGCAAAATTATAGTAGTGTTTTATTTTACTTGGTTTACTTAATTAGTTTTCATTCGTGCCAAACAGCTGCCTAACACTCGCTAACTGGTCCTGACTAATTATTGTTTTGCCCCCGACTCTAAATTACACGCTTGCCATCGTTTTAGTTATTTTTTTATCACAACTATGATAGTATTTTTCTTTACTTGGTTAACTCGATGTATCTTTTTTGACATCGTGTTATAAATAACATGTATAACTAACCGAAATAAATGCGTACATGTTATTAACTAAGAAATATTCGGTTTAGCGCCTCGTAACGCGAACGGCGCATAACTCTAGTTGAAAAACAATTGTTCAATTTGGTATGGTATTATTAAATTATTATCATAAATTGTGTCAGGTGCCTTTCATTTATATTTGTGGATGACCATTAGCAATTCATGACCAACAACATTAATTCTTTAGTAATATTTTTAGTAGTGTTTCCTTTATTATTTAATTGAATCACTTAAGTTCCTTCGTTTATTTAAAAAAAATAAATACGTAGATATTTTTATTTTTTTTGTCAACATTGCGATATAACGTTTTCTTTTAAACGAAGTTGTATTAAAAACAGAATATGATACCGCAACGATATCATACCATACCGTATCGAACTAAACCGGTAACGACGTTTCGATAGGTATTCGTCTTTATGGTCTTCGATAGATAAAAACCATGTACTGATATTCTTCTGTGTATATCACGGTTTTATTTTTTGGGTTTTCTCTTATTATTGCTATAGCTAGTGTCGATACTGTCACAACCTGAACTGATATTGACCGAGTTCCCTCCGCGTAGTGTGGGGAAATCCAACTAGTTATGTATTACCAAATGTAAAGTAGGTGGAATCGATCGGTCCCCTCACGGTATCACTTCTCCCCGAGTTCGAGTCCACGTGGTGCGTGTTAAGACCTTCGCCCCCTTCTTCCCGCCCTCTCTTCCGGAATTCACTACATTTAGCCTTAGGGCACTCGGAATGGCATCAGGAAGAAGGGCTTGGGATATTCTGACGAGTGTTTACCGCAAAAAGGGGGTGTTCCCTCACCTTCCTAAACCGTTGTTTCTCCGCTCTCTCACATACAAAACCCCGCTCTGTGACTATCTCCCTCACCGCCACATATCGGTTTTGGAAGCAAACAGATTGATTTTCATTTGAGGATTATAATCCGTGGGTGTAGTAGTTGTGTATTAAAATGGAGGGTGGAAATTGTAATCCGTGTGGTGTGTTTTAGGGTATTTGAAGTAAAACATGCCTTAAGAATTATATAGATATAGATAAAGATAAAGGTGCAATATCGGTTTCCAAAATGGATGGTTGGGATTATAATCTCATGTTGTCTCATAGTTTGGCGCTTTAACGGTTCTCTCATGTTCGGAACTCAAAGCAGGTTAACCAACCATTTAACTTTTACTATGTATATAGTTTTTTTTAGACTTGTGTAATTTTGTACTTAGGGCATGTTTGGCTAAGCTTTTTGAAACAACTTATTGATTTATTGGCTTTTTAGAAAAGTCAGTATGGAGTGACTTATTGGCTTTTTCCCCTCACATACACCCTCACTGCCAAACATCATTTTGAAAAGCTTATGATTTTTCAAAAAGCCAATAAGTCAACAAGTTGTTTCAAAAAGCATAGCCAAACATGCCCTTATTATAAGTTATATTCGTAAAAAAAAAAAAAATTGTCATTTTAAATTTTTTGTCACAAACTAATGGTTTTGAAAAGGATATAAAAATATACCAAATCCAGCTGGTTTGGTTCGTCTTTTTCCAAATTGTAGTTAGCAGTTCAATCCACAACTTTTGTAAAAAGTTAATGAACTTTGTTGTACAAAAAAAAAACAAGGTTACAATGCCAAATATACAAAAACAAGGGTACAAGTTCCTTGGCTGGCAACACACATAAGGGTATAAGGAGTGGTTAATCACTTGAGAGTGATAAACTTAAAAATCAACCAATGAGAGTGTGCCACGTCATTTAGTGAAAAGTGTTTAAACTATGCTGAATTTGAAAAGTGTTGGCAATGGTTATACACTTTCTGAATTGGTAAACTTTATTTTTTATTTTTTTAATTTAAGATAAAATGAATAAAACATCAAACTTTTATAAATAAATAAAAAGCATTACATTAAAATCTAAGTTTAAAAAAACTAAAAATCACAAGGCCATCCATATTTTTTTGCGATCTCACGTTTTCTAGCGAGTGTGATTTCCAACATCGAAGGGTGAACATTGTCGTGAGGCCGAATAAACGTCTCCAAGTCCTTGTCGAACATAGTTTGTCGCAACGCCTCTCGTTGCTCATCCACCAAAGTCAAGTATTTTTCTTCTCGTATACGTTTAATATCCATCAACTCTTTCTTCATCTCTTTCTTCATGGCCTTGTATTCTTCGAATCTACCGGTTATATCTCTTGGATCTTCGTTTCTTGAAGACGACCCTTTGTCCTTTTTCTCCTTTCTCTTTTGTCGTCTTGGCGAGGGATCCTCGTTTATGTCGGGAATACCGCTCGAGACTTCGGCATTCGGTGTGTCCGCTCTATAATTTCCTGAATCCGAAGACTTTCTTTTTTGACTCGAGCCGGAGCTTTCTTCACCCAACAAGGGTACCGGCGACCACTTTTGATTTGTTCTAACGACCTCCCAAGCCGCAATACGAGCAAAGTCGTATCCTTCTTTGCTTTTGTAATCCTTTAGCGCTTGCTTCATTACAAAAGCATCGTCACTCCCGCTAGGACGTAAACGATCCTAAAATAATAAATTATCAACAACTTAATCCACATACTTCATTAAAAAATAAACCGTATATAAATAATAAAGTTTACCGCTTGATGATATAAACCGTATATAAATGGATTTGTTTTAATTTATAAAGTTAAAAATTGATTTTTTTTTTTAATATTGTAACGGCTATATAGCCGTTTGAAACAACTTTCCCGAGCGACAACCTGTCACCGATCGAGCTTCAAACCGCGCGGCAAAGGGGGGTAGGCGGCGATGTTCCCGAGCGGCAAACCCCCTTTGCCGATCCCCTTTTCCGCCCACTCCGTATCCCCTAATGGTTACAAAAATTTGGGGTCAACACTTGCCCTTTGACATGTTTTCCCCAGACTAAAACTCGAAGCAGTTAAAAGACTTTTTTACCCTCTTACTGATCTGCCTACCATTCTGCACTTTCTTAGCAGCCTTCTCTTTCCCCTTCATTGTCATCCTCATTTCATTACCATCACTACTATCACTCTCACTTCCCTTTGACTTCTTTCTTGCAGTTGACTCTTTATTTCCTAAACTGTCATTTGGAGCAGGTTTTTTCACGTCATCTTCATTGTCATCGCTTGTGCCATCGTCAATCTCATCCCCATCCTCATCGCTTGTGTCGAGCTTGCGTTTTGCAGAAAGCTTCTGATTTGGTGGTTTGACTGCCACTTTGACTGCTTGGTCTCCACTTAGCTTTTGTAACTCGGGTATGTACGCAGTTGTCTATCAAAACAAAAAGTAAACAAACACCTCTTCAAATATTCAATCAAAACATTATTGAAAAGTAAAACGTATTGGAATAGACATACCCTGCCTCCAGCATCGATAAACTCGATTGCCATTCCTGCCAAGAGATTTAATGATCAAACTTTTGTTTTAGTCTAAAAACTTTTAGACAATATGATGTCATCTGGGATTGATGGTGTTTCACATTTTGAAAGATATAGTTGGAAACTTTAACCGACATTTTTGCCAGCAAAGAAGAGTAAAGTACACAGATGGTCCCTATGGTTAACCAAAGTTTTAGATTTGTCCCCTAACTTTTCAAAATTACACGGATGGTCCCTGTGGTTTGCACTTTGTAACGCATTTAGTCCCCAGCTTACAAATCTAAAGGTTTTGGCAGGTCCAGGTTAGGGGCTAAATGCATTACAAAATGCAAACCACAGGGACCGTCTGTGTACTCTTGGAAAGCTAGGGAACAAATCTGTGTACTTTACTCGGCAAAGAAACACATCAAAGGCAATGAACACAAGTTATTCAACTGAAACTATAAAACTTAACATTAACCGAAGAGTATCACGTCATGAAAAACATCAAGCAAACAACCAACGAAGTGAGTTATGTTGACGTGCAGACGCTTTTGCGTACACTCTAATTATAATTACGAAAAGAAATTATTAGATTAGTATACTAAATTTCAAACAAAAATATGATTTAAAAGGTCAACTTGTTGTAAGCATAACTTTATGTAACTTTCAAATCGCAACTTGCTTGACCCAGTTGACAGTTCAGGTATCCGTTAGTTCAGGTTGACCCGCAAACTCACCCATTAAAAAAAGTAAAAAATAATCAATGCTTAGTTGAGATAATAACCTAGACATTTAAATAAAAACTATTTTAAAAGGCTGTATATGAAAAATACATCAGCCTCAACTTCCAACAGCTTGCTTGTTATTGTTTAAATACGACGAATGTTTGTCAAAATCCTATCTTACCATTTATTTTTCCAGGTTTTTTGCACCATATATAATGAATTAACCAATCAACCGGAAAATGACTGCTGACCGCATCAACTTCCACTGAATGCTCAATAACCTACAAATATAATTGCCCACACTCACTGTTAGGGGTGTAAAAGCCGGGCCACTCATAAACTACTCAAGATCGGCTCGCTAAAAGCTCAAAACAAGCCGAGCTTATACGAGATCAAGCCTAAACTGAAGCACATTTAATAAACGAGCCTGAGCTGCATATGCATATATCAAGGTTCACTAGGCTCATTTTACATGTTTGACCCATTTATTAAAAAACTTAACCCTGTAGGTTGTCTTACAAGTAAGCGGGTCAAAAGTGCAACCTCTTTATTTAACAAAACTAAAACTAATCAGAAAAATTATTGTTTACACACCTCTTTAAGGGACATGTGCAGTGCTGCACATACTTCTTTAGGAATGCTCGCAGCAGCCTGAAGTGGATGGATTTTTGCCTGAAAATAAATTAATTATTAAATAAGAACTAAGAAGACGCTCAAGACACAACAAAATGTGTGAAACTATAAAACAAGGATACCGATTAAACACAAATTAAGAGTAGTGGACAGATTAACAGGGGACACACGAAAACCATAAGGTGCTTATTTGGGCTGATATAAGTACAGGATAGAGGGTTTCAACTCCGCTTTTAGATGCAAAAAGAAAAAGTAAACGTGCAAGAATACACACACACAAATATATATATGCATAATCTATGCACATACAAAGGCATAAAGACATTACTTAAAAACAGTAGGCCTGTAAATGAACCGAATGAACACGAACAAAGGCATGTTCGTGTCGTTTAACTTTAACCGAACATGAACATAAAGTCGAACACATTTTTTTGTTCATGTTCGTTTATTAAGAAAATGAGCATGATCGCGTTCGTTTATGTTCGCCAGTTTAAAACCTAAACGGACAGTTCACGAACATAGATGAACATAAACAAACAAACTTAAATGAACATAATTTAACAAACAATAAACAACACAAATGAACATAATTGAAGAAACATCAGTGGACACAAATGAACATAATTGACTAAACATAAAGTAAATTTTTTATATAAATTAGCGATTAATTACGACAAATTCCAAAGGAAAACCCATTTTATTACTAGAAAGTCCAGTTACCAATTAGTTATATTTATATAAATAGATAGAAAGTTCTTCTTATGTTCAATATTTATATAATATAACTACTTATGTATTTAAACTGAAACAAACATAAATGAACGAACATAAACAAATGTAAATTAAACGAATATAAATGAACACAAACGAACGAACATAAACGGACGTTCACGAACATAAATGAACGAACAAAACGTGTGTTCATGTTCGTTCGTTAAATAAACCAACATAAACAAACTTCCCGCCGAACAAGTTCACGAACAGTTCATGAACGTTCGTTCATTTACATGCCTAAAAAACAGCATAACTTTAGACGTCCATTGATAAAAGAGAGAACACGAATTTGACTCGTCTGACCCGTTTCTTTTTCTAACTAACCTATTTTATATTCCTTGTTTGACCCGTTAAAGCTAAAAGCCTAAAACATAACATGCATTAGGGAGCATATAGTTGACCTGATATAGAACTTCATCTGCAATCCAATCACCGATACCTGAAATAAAGCTCTGCCATGATGCATATCCCCAATGAGTAGATGAAAAATAATCAAATTCGTAATGATCATTATGTACCATTCTACCAACCTGATCGAGTAAGAGAGTCTTTATGGCAACCTTCTTCTTGCTCAATGCTTCAAAGAGTTCGTCTTCTGTCATTGGCTCAAAAAAGGCATCTGGACCAAGTTCAGATATCGGGGCCGCAGTAGCCGGCTGTCGTTAAATATCATCACAAGTATTAAAATTTAAAATCCCTCCTTAATACGTATACCGAAAGTCCAATAGTAAAAGAAAAACAGAGCGGTATAAGTGTAACTAGTATATCATACATTTTCAAGTACGCGGACTTTTGCAGATCGCCTTTTGTCAATAAACGATAGCTCCAAACCGTCGTCTAGCTGGCAAGAGAGTAGAGAGAGAACAAAGATCAACATCTCTCAGGTAGTTATATAAACATCATAATAAAATGAGGAGTAAAATGCCATTTCCGTCCCTGTTTTGCAAATTTCGTCCAAAGGTTTGTTTTTCCGCATCCGGATCCAAAAGGTTTGGAATCTTGTCATTTTCATCCGGTTCATTAACTCCATCCATTTTTCTCCGTTAAGTCAAGGGTATTTTCGTCTTTTTTCTCTGTTAAGCGTATTTTGAATACTTGTACATTATGCTAAATGCTTGTACATAAAGTGAAAAACTTTAAGTTAACAAAAAAGACGGAAATACCCTTGACTAAACGGAGAAAAATGGATGGAGTTAACGAGCCGGATGAAAATGGCAAGATTTCAAACCTTTTGGATCCAGATGCGGAAAAACAAACTTTTGTATGAAAGTCGAAAAACTAGCCAAACCTCAAGGACGAAAATGGCATTTTACTCTAAAATGAGGTTCTCGGTCTTTACTTCTATATATAACTTGGAACATTCGAAAGGCCATTCATCTGTATCTCTAACTGCAGACCTGTAGGTATCAACTAAAGTGTCAAATTTCTTTTGCAATTAAGAAAAGCAAACATCATATTTGGAAAAGAACATCAGCTAATCTAAATGTTTTGGTCCAGTTTAACTCATAAATTTATGTTTTAACAAGCAAGCCCTAATTGTGCCTATGATAAAAGTAAAAAAATCATTACCAATTATAAAAGGTAATATAATTATTTGAACCCACAAAAAATAAGTTAGCAATCAGACCCTAATTGTTTCTAGGATTTATAAAAGAAAAGATCATCACCTTTTATACTTCTTTACATCAACACCTTTGATATAAATAGCACCCGCCATTCCTGAAACACAAACAACAACAATATCAAATATGTAACTCGTTTAACTTACAAGAGCTTGAAATCGGCTGGTTTTGAGCTCCATTTCTAAAGCTTGAACTTGACTCGTGAGTAGTTTTTCAAGCTTGAACTCTGCTGGTTTCGTACTCTATTTATAAAGAGCGAGCTCGACTCGTTTCGAGCTCTATTTCTATTTATAAAGCTCTATCTCGGCCAGTGAGTAGTTTTTCATGCTCGTCTCAACTCTCAAGCACCATTTATAAAGCTAGAGCTTAGCCGCTCAGTACGTCGGCTCGTGAGCAGCTTTTCAAGCTGGGGCTCGGCTCGTTTGTAGTTTTTCAAGCTCAGACTCTGCCCGTTTCAAACTCCATTTCTATTTTTCTAAAGCTCAACTCAGACTCAACAATCGACTCGTTTCAAGCTCTATTTCTAGGGGGTGTTTGGGGTTCATTTTGCCTTCTGACTTCTCAAAAGGAATAAGAAATTCTTATTTCTCAGTTTCTCCTTTTTGAAGGCATAAAAGGCCTTTTCAAGAGGTGTTTGGATTCCTTTTGCCTTCAAAAGTCCTTCTCAGATGATTCTCAGATGATGTTTGGTATTCCTTTTAACTTCTAAGAAGTTAATAAGTCAAAATTATCTCCAAAAATCCTTTTCAAAAGGAATCCCAAACACCCACCTAAGTCGAGCTCGGCTTGTGAATAATTTTTCAAACTCAGACTCGGGCCACTCGGCTCGTTTTAAGCTTTGCTCGTAAAGCTCGAACCCGGCTGACGAGTAGTTTTTTCAAACTCAAACTCGACACCGTTTAATATAATAATTATATAAAACATATATTTAACATATAAAAAATATATATATAAATAATAACAAACGTCTAGGTCTCGTTACTTTTAGACTCGAAATACTCGTTTAAACTCAACAAACATATACTAATCATTTCTAGGGTTTGTAAAATTGTGCAAACAAAATCCACTAACCAAACTGAAACAACGGAAAAGGAGGAGAATCAAGCTCAATCCACAAACACTTCCCCTTACGATGAGCTCCGACGATTGTTTTTCCGGTGAGGGATGCTTCAAAATCGGAACGTGAAACACCGTCGATGACGTAAGCATCGTCGTCAGAAACAACAGATCGTATGATCTTCTTTCCGATACAGTTTTCTGCAATGGCTCTTCTAGAAGCTTCTACTTCCGGAAGCTCCGGTTCACGCTCTCTCTTTAGAAGATCGTTGTTGCGGTTGATTCCAACTTTTCTAGATTGTTCGAACTCTTCTAGATTGTTGTTTAGAAGTTCTGCTGCTTTGGCTTGCTCAAAGAGATCTTTGAAAAAATCCAAGCTACTGTCGCTTGACGAAGAATCAGAAGTGTCGGGCAGTAAAAGTGGTAGAAATATACGAAGATCATCAGCCATTAACAAATGAGAAAAGATGAAGGTTTGAGTAGAAATGATGAAGATTTGAATAAAATGGTAGAAGGTATGTGTAAAGGAAGAACAGATGTTATTTGTAATGGAGTTAAATGCTATTTTACTCTGGGTTATTTTGTCAGTTTAGTCAAAAGGTTTTATTTTTCGTTTGTGTGTCCTGATAGAAATTGGTTCAGACGTGTACTAAGGTATTGAATCAAAAACACGCTCGTTCTTGTTATTAATAATCGATTACATCTGGTTACATAAATTCCTTTATATATAAGGTTATGTGTAGTGGGGCGCTATATGCCTTCATAAAGCTCCTATAAAGCCCCAAACACCACTACGGGGGGCTTTATGAGACAAAAAAAGTTTGGTGGCGCCATATATATAGCGCTGGTGATGGGGGTTGTTTTCAAAGTTTGGACCAATCAAAATAAAGAAAAGTTTTTATAATTAATTAATTAAAACGAAAATTAATAATTAGGTATTGATGGGTAGGGGCTTTATGACTACGGGCTCTAGTGATATAACGCCCCTGTGTGACGTGGCACGACACGTGTCGCATAACGCCCCACAAAGGGCTTTATGACTACGGATGGCCTAACCTAAACAAGAAACCTATTTTGACTCAAATTAGGATTAAAAAACTAACTCAAAAAAACCCCTAAGTTTGTGACTCGGTCACTTTTTACCCAAGCTTTGTAAGTCGGTCACTTTTTACCCAAACTTATTATACCAACAATCACCCCCCTAATCTTGTGACACCAATGAGTCCTCTCATCTCGATGAACTTCAACCGTCCCAAGACTTTAGTGAGGATATCGGCCCGTTGTAAATCCCCGCTCACGTGTTCCACTTTAATTTGCTCCCGTTCAACGTATTCCCGTATAAAGTGGTAACGCGTATGTATATGCTTACTCCTTCCGTGAAATACCGGATTTTTCATCAAAGCAATAGCCGATAAATTATCCACCCTTAGTGTCACCACCTTCTCCGTTTCACCGGTTATCTCCGATAGCAATCCTCGAAGTCACAACGCTTGACACGCGGCTGAGGTAGCTGCCATGAACTCCGCCTCGCAAGATGAAACAGTGCTTTGTTTTTTAGAACTCCACGTTATAGGTGCATCACCATAATAAAAGACTATTCCTGTTGTGCTTCGCCCATCGTCGGCATCCACCGAGTGACTACTATCACTAAACCCATGTAACGTCTTGGTTCCACCTTTTAGATAGAAAATACCGAGGTCGATACTCCCCTTCAAGTACCTCAAGATAATGAAAACGAGGTATAAATCGGGTCTACTTGTTGATTCGGGCCAGGTACGCATAATTATGTTGTAGTTAAAAGTGCTATTTTGGTCGAATAATTTGAGAAAGAGTCCTTCGTCATAAAAGGACTAAAATCGACCAAAACGTCCTTGTAGGCTAAATTGAACAAACAACCCTTAAGGGTTGTTTGGAAACGAATTTCATGATTAGATAGATACTTAGAATAAGTATAGAAGTTGAGAGATGTAATATGTTAGTCAAATAGCTCTATTTGAGTCTTGCCGTAAAATAACAATCCGAAGGGTAAAACTTGGAACATATAGATATATACATTGAAATCCAACACACAAAGAGTTGTAGTTGAAGATTACTTGATAAGAAATGTAGGAATAAGATGCTAGAAATGAATGAAAGCGATTTAAAGCTTTAAAGTGCTTAAATACCCTTAACGGGTCAAAATAAGCATACGAGCGAAAACGGGTTTAAATTGTGTAATAAACCTATGATTAGAACCTAATATAGTAGGTAACATTAATTTGAAGAAGTGTATGAGATATAGGAATCAAATGAATACGTTTTTTTGATAAAATGCATAAACGGGTTAAAATTCGGTAAAAAGGTAACGAGTCGAAGGCTTAGAAGTCTCAAAATTTCTTATGTTGGATGTAGGATTTTAAATCCATAAGATGGAGGATTAAATTACGGACGCGTAGGAAAAAGAATCGGGTAAAACGGATCAATAACGAAGAAGTTATGGTCGTTTCCGTGAAATCAGGTCGTGCTGGGTATGTACAGCATCAGCTGAAGGAACAGGCTGTGAAAAACAGGGCTAGGCGTGACGCCTAGGCCCTTGGCGTCACGCGAAGCCCCCTAACTTCGAAAATTTTTAAAATTTTGTCTTTTTAACCCCTGTACTTGTTTGAACTTAATATTTGACTATCAAAACTAACTTTTAAGTTGGTTTTGATCATAGGTGAATGCCAAGAGTGCACGGATGAATATCAAGCGACGAGCAAGAACCGAACACGATCACGAAATAAGCTTCCGCACTATGTATCGTTATTATGTTTAACGACGAACGTACACATGATATGTTGTATACTTTTAAATTGTAAAAAGTTTTAACAAACCCGTAATTTCCAATGCATATGTAATCTTAATTACATGATTGTTTTTCGTAAATGATACGTTAAACCTTAATTTATAAGAACGGGTGTTACATAAACCACATTAATTATACGATAAACGTTAAATTATAACAAGGGTGTTACAGTTACTTTCAAAGTAAACTATATGAGTGTCGATACCGTAATGATATCACACCATACTGTATCGAACCAAACCGGTATCGACGTTTCGATAGGTATTCGTCTTTATGGTCTTCGATAGATAAAAACCATGTATTGATATTCTTCTGTGTATATCACGGTTTTATTTTTTGGGTTTTCTCTTATTATTGCTATAGCCTATGAAGCACGGGGACGACTTGGAGCCATGAATACCCGTCCCGGGGACGACGTGGGGATGGAAACGCGTCGGAAACGCCATGGGGACGTCCCCCAGACATTTCCGGAAATATGGGAACAACATCGAAACGCTTCCGGGAAATTGGGGACGACAATTCGACGTTTCGGAGACGTTTCCTTCACGGCCGACCCTGAGCAAGTTGAAAGAAACATAGCAGTGTGAAGGTAACGTGACTGCATTTTTCTCCGGCCACCATGGACGGCTCCTCTGGTGGGTGGTGTTTTAGGGTAAGAAGATGAAGAACAGGAAGATGAAGACAGTGGGCAGCGGCTGCTTTTTAGGTTTAGGGTTATACATTTATGTATTTTGACATTTAGTCCCTCCATCTTTCAATAGTTTCTATTTATTCTCTAAAACTTCTAAAAATTTACATAAAAGTATAAAATTAGTTTGTACATTTTAACATTTAACCCTCTTTATTTTCACTAGTTTACATTTGGTCCTTAAGTTTATAAATTATTATATGAAAATTATAAAACTAACATTATATGTGTATATATAAATTATAAATAGCTATTTTTTTATATTTTTTTGGCAGTACATTTGCCGTACCCGTATCTTGGATTTTTGAGTTTTGTCGTTCCCCATACCCGTATCGTCCCCGTACCCTAGTCCCGTACCCGTTCCCGTGCTACATAAACTATAGCGAGTGTCGATACTGTCACAACCTGAACTAATATTGACCGAGTTCCCTCCGTGTAGTGCGGGGAAATCCAACTAGTTATGTATTACAAAATGTAAAGTAGGTGGAATCAATCGGTCCCCTCACGGTATCCACTTCTCCCGGAGTTCGAGTCCACGTGGCGCGTGTTAAGGCCTTCGCCCCCTTTTTCCCGCCCTCTCTTTCGGAATTCACTACGTTTAGCCTTAGGGCGCACGGAATGGCATCAGGAAGAAGGGCTTGGGATATTCCGACGAGTGTTTACCGCAAAAGGGGGTATTCCCTCACCTCCTTAAACCGTTGTTTCTCCACTCTCTCACATACAAAACCCCGCTCTGTGACTATCTCCCTCACCGCCACATATCAGTTTTGGAAGAAAACAGATTGATTTTCAACCGAGGATTAAAATCCGTGGGTGTAGTAGTTGTGTATTAAAATGGAGGGTGGAAATTGTAATCCGTGTGGTGTGTTTTAGGGTATTTGAAGTAGAACAAGCCTTACGAATTATATAGATATAGATAAAGGTACAATATCGATTTCCAAAATGGATGGTGGGGATTATAATCTCATGTTGTCTCGTAGTTTGGCGCTTTAACGGTTCTCTCATGTTCGGAACTCAAAGCAGGTTAACCAACCATTTAACTTTTACTATGTATATAGCTTTTTTTAGACTTGTGTAATTTTGTACTTAGGGCATGTTTGGCTAAGCTTTTTGAAACAACTTATTGATTTATTGGCTTTTTGGAAAAGTCAGTATGGAGTGACTTATTGGCTTTTTCCCCTCACATACACCCTCACTGCCAAACATCATTTTGAAAAGCTTATGATTTTTCAAAAAGCCAATAAGTCAATAAGTTGTTTCAAAAAGCTTAGCCAAACATGCCCTTATTATAAGTTATATTCGTAAAAAAAATGTCATTTTAAATTTTTTGTCACAAACTAATGGTTTTGAAAAGGATATAAAAATATACCAAATCCAGCTGGTTTGGTTCGTCTTTTTCCAAACTGTAGTTAGCAGTTCAATCCACAACTTTTGTAAAAAGTTACTGAACTTTGTTGTACAAAAAAGACAAGGTTACAATGCCAAATATACAAAAACAAGGGTACAAGTTCCTTGGCTGGCAACACACATAAGGGTATAAGGAGTGGTTAATCACTTGAGAGTGATAAACTTAAAAATCAACCAATGAGAGTGTGCCACGTCATTTAGTGAAAAGTGTTTAAACTATGCTGAATCTGAAAAGTGTTGGCAATGGTTATACACTTTCTGAATTGGTAAACTTTATTTTTTATTTTTTATTTTTTTAATTTAAGATAAAATGAATAAAACATCAAACTTTTATAAATAAATAAAAAGCATTACATTAAAATCTAAGTTTAAAAAAACTAAAAATCACAAGGCCATCCATATTTTTTTGCGATCTCACGTTTTCTAGCGAGTGTGATTTCCAACATCGAAGGGTGAACATTGTCGTGAGGCCGAATAAACGTCTCCAAGTCCTTGTCGAACATAGTTTGTCGCAACGCCTCTCGTTGCTCATCCGCCAAAGTCAAGTATTTTTCTTCTCGTATACGTTTAATATCCATCAACTCTTTCTTCATCTCTTTCTTCATGGCCTTGTATTCTTCGACTCTACCAGTTATATCTCTTGGATCTTCGTTTCTTGAAGACGACCCTTTGTCCTTTTTCTCCTTTCTCTTTTGTCGTCTTGGCGAGGGATCCTCGTTTATGTCGGGAATACCGCTCGAGACTTCGGCATTCGGTGTGTCCGCTCTATAATTTCCTGAATCCGAAGACTTTCTTTTTTGACTCGAGCCGGAGCTTTCTTCACCCAACAAGGGTACCGGCGACCACTTTTGATTTGTTCTAACGACCTCCCAAACCGCAATACGAGCAAAGTCGTATCCTTCTTTGCTTTTGTAATCCTTTAGCGCTTGCTTCATTACAAAAGCATCGTCACTCCCGCTAAGACGTAAACGATCCTAAAATAATAAATTATCAACAACTTAATCCACATACTTCATTAAAAAATAAACCGTATATAAATAATAAAGTTTACCGCTTGATGATATAAACCGTATATAAATGGATTTGTTTTAATTTATAAAGTTAAAAATTGATTTTTTTTTAATATTGTAACGGCTATATAGCCGTTTGAAACAAATTTCCCGAGCGACAACCTGTCACCGATCGAGCTTCAAACCGCGCGGCAAAGGGGGGTAGGCGGCGATGTTCCCGAGCGGCAAACCCCCTTTGCCGCCCACTCCGTATCCCCTAATGGTTACAAAAATTTGGGGTCAACACTTGCCCTTTGACATGTTTTCCCCAGACTAAAACTCGAAGCAGTTAAAAGACTTTTTTACCCTCTTACTGATCTGCCTACCATTCTGCACTTTCTTAGCAGCCTTCTCTTTCCCCTTCATTGTCATCCTCATTTCATTACCATCACTACTATCACTCTCACTTCCCTTTGACTTCTTTCTTGCAGTTGACTCTTTATTTCCTAAACTGTCATTTGGAGCAGGTTTTTTCACGTCATCTTCATTGTCATCGCTTGTGCCATCGTCATTCTCATCCCCATCCTCATCGCTTGTGTCGAGCTTGCGTTTTGCAGAAAGCTTCTGATTTGGTGGTTTGACTGCCACTTTGACTGCTTGGTCTCCACTTAGCTTTTGTAACTCGGGTATGTACGCAGTTGTCTATCAAAACAAAAAGTAAACAAACACCTGCTCAAATATTCAATCAAAACATTATTGAAAAGTAAAACGTATTGGAATAGACATACCCTGCCTCCAGCATTGATAAACTCGATTGCCATTCCTGCCAAGAGATTTAATGATCAAACTTTTGTTTTAGTCTAAAAACTTTTATAGTTGGAAACTTTAACCGACATTTTTGCCAGCAAAGAAGAGTAAAGTACACAGATGGTCCCTATGGTTAACCAAAATTTTAGATTTGGCCCCTAACTTTTCAAAAGTACACGGATGGTCCCTGTGGTTTGCACTTTGTAACGCATTTAGTCCCCAGCTTACAAATCTAAAGGTTTTGGCAGGTCCAGGTTAGGGGCTAAATGCATTACAAAATGCAAACCACAGGGACCGTCTGTGTACTCTTGGAAAGCTAGGGAACAAATCTGTGTACTTTACTCGGCAAAGAAACACATCAAAGGCAATGAACACAAGTTATTCAACTGAAACTATAAAACTTAACATTAACCGAAGAGTATCACGTCATGAAAAACATCAAGCAAACAACCAACGAAGTGAGTTATGTTGACGTACAGACGCTTTTGCGTACACTCTAATTATAATTACGAAAAGAAATTATTAGATTAGTATACTAAATTTCAAACAAAAATATAATTTAAAAGGTCAACTTGTTGTAAGCATAACTTTATGTGACTTTCAAATCGCAACTTGCTTGACCCAGTTAACAGTTCAGGTATCCGTTAGTTCAGGTTGACCCACAAACTCACCCGTTAAAAAAAGTCAAAAATAATCAATGCTTAGTTGAGATAATAACCTAGACATTTAAATAAAAACTATTTTAAAAGGCTGTATATGTAAAATACATCAGCCTCAACTTCCAACAGCTTGCTTTTTATTGTTTAAATACGTCGAATGTTTGTCAAAATCCAATCTTACATTCTTACCATTTATTTTTCCAGGTTTTTTGCACCATCTATAATGAATTAACCAATCAACCGGAAAATGACTGCTGACCGCATCAACTTCAACTGAATGCTCAATAACCTACAAATATAATTGCCCACACTCACTGTTAGGGGTGTAAAAGCCGGGCCACTCATAAACTACTCAAGATCGGCTCGCTAAAAGCTCAAAACAAGCCGAGCTTATACGAGATCAAGCCTAAACTGAAGCTCATTTAATAAACGAGCCTGAGCTGCATATGCATATATCAAGGTTCACTAGGCTCATTTTACATGTTTGACCCATTTATTAAAAAACTTAACCCTGTAGGTTGTCTTACAAGTAAACAGGTCAAAAGTGCAACCTCTTTATTTAACAAATTAAAACTAACCTGAAAAGAGAAATTGGCCTGTAATAATCCCAGCTAGACCTTATTGGCCATTAATAATCCCACCTCAGAATATTCCTCCCACCAGTCCCACCTTTCACCTATTTTTCCTACAATGGTCCCCCGTTAAAAAAACTTAACGGAGTTAAGCTTTTTTCCAAATTACAAACAGATTTTTTAGGGCTTTTGATTAGAACGACAATACGAGTCCATTGATGTAAAACTTGCCTCGAAACGGTGCTCCAAACGATGAAAACGGCGCTTCAATTCGGGTGTTTAAATTTCCAATTAACCAAAATCAAGTCACTTGGAGCACCTTTTCGAGGCAAGTTTTACATTAATGGACTCGTATCGTCATTCTGATCAAAAGCCCTTAAAATCTGTTTGTAATTTGGAAAAAAGCTTAACTCCGTTAAGTTTTTTTAACGGGGGACCATTGTAGGAAGAATAGGTGAAAGGTGGGACTGGTGGGGGGAATATTCTGAGGTGGGATTATTAATCGCCAATAAAGTCTAGGTGGGATTATTACAGGCCAATTCCCCATCTGAAAAATTATTGTTTACACACCTCTTTAAGGGACATGTGCAGTGCTGCACATACTTCTTTAGGAATGCCAGCAGCGGTCTGAAGTGGATGAATTTTTGCCTGAAAATAGATTAGTTATTACATAAGAACTAAGAAGCCGCTTAAGACACAACAAAATGTGTGAAACTATAAAACAAGGATACCGATAAAACACAAATTAAGAGTAGTAGACAGATTAACAGGGGACACATGAAAACCATAAGGTGCTTATTTGGGCTGATATAAGTACATGATAGAAGGTTTCAACTCCGCTTTTAGATGCAAAAAGAAACAGTAAACGTGCAAGAATACACACACACACATACATATATATATGCATAATCTATACACATACATGCATAAAGACATTACTTAAAAATAGTAGGGCTGTAAATGAACCGAACGAACACGAACAAAGGCATGTTCGTGTCATTTAACTTTAACCAAACACGAACATAAAATCGAACACATTTTTTTGTTCATGTTTGTTTATTAAGAAAAAATGGGCATGTTCGTGTTCATTTATGTCTGCTCGTTTAAAAGCTAAACGAACAATTTACAAACATAGACGAACATAAACAAACAAACTTAAACGAACATAATTTAACAAACAATAAACAACACAAATGAACATCATTGAAGTAACATAAGTGAACCCAAATAAACATAATTGACTAAACATAACGTAATTTTTTTTGTAAATTAGCAATTAATAACGATAAATCCAATGGAAAACCCATTTTATTACTAGAAAGTACAGTTACCAATTAGTTATATTTATATAAATAGATAGAAAGTTCTTTTTAAGTTCAGTATTTATATAATATAACTACTTATGTATTTAAACTGAAACAAACATAAATGAACGAACATAAACAAATGTAAATTAAACGAATATAAATGAACACAAACGAACGAACATAAACAGACGTTCACGAACATAAATGAGCGAACAAAACGTGTGTTCATGTTCGTTCGTTTAATTAAACGAACAAAAACTATATTCATGTTCGTTCATTAAATAAACCAACATAAACAAACTTCCCGCCGAACAAGTTCACGAACAGTTCATGAACGTTCGTTCATTTACAGGCCTAAAAAACAGCATAACTTTAGACATCCATTGATAAAAGAGAGAACGCAAATTTGACTCGTCTGACCCATTTCTTTTTCTAATTAACCTATTTTATATTCCTTGTTTGACCCGTTAAAACTAAAACATAACATAACATGCATTAGGGAGCATATAGTTGACCTGATATAGAACTTCATCTGCAATCCAATCACCGATACCTGAAATAAAGCTCTGCCATGATGCATATCCCCAATGAGTAGATGAAAACATAATCAAATTCGTAATGATCATTATGTACCATTCTACCAACCTGATCGAGTAAGAGAGTCTTTATGGCAACCTTCTTCTTGCTCAATGCTTCAAAGAGTTCGTCTTCTGTCATTGGCTCCAAAAAGGCATCTGGACCAAGTTCAGATATCGGGGCCACAGTAGCCGGCTGTCGTTAAATATCATCAAAAGTATTAAAATTTAAAATCCCTCCTTAATACGTATACCGAAAGTCCAATAGTAAAAGAAAAACAGAGCGGTATAGGGGGGGGGGGGGGATAGCGCACGGTCCTCCAAACCGCCAGAGTGATCTCACTCTGGGAGCCGCTACCCGACCAAGCTAGCTCCGCGGTGACTTCCCCATGCCGAGTTCTTACCCTGGGCGACATATGCCACTCCCAAGACTCGAACCCAGTACCTCTGGGAAGAGGTGGGTGTCGGTGGCCAACTGGGCTACCCCAGTTGGTTAACTGAGCGGTATAAGTTTAACTAGTATATCATACATTTTCAAGTAAGCGGACTTTTGCAGATCCCCTTTTGTCAATAAACGATAGCTCCAAACCATCGTCTAGCTGGCATTAAAAGTCAAACAAGAGAGTAGAGAGAAAACAAAGATCAACATCTTTCAGGTAGTAATACAAACATCATAATAAAATGAGTAAAATGCCATTTCCGTCCCTGTTTTGCGAATTTCGTCCAAAGGTTTGTTTTTCCGCATCCAGATCCAAAAGGTTTGGAATCTTGTCATTTTCATCCGGCTCGTTAACTCCATCCATTTTTCTCCATTAAGTTAGGGGTGTTTTTGTCTTTTTTCTCTGTTAAGGGTATTTTGAATACTTGTACATTATGCTAAATGTTGTACATAAAGTGAAAAAGACCAAATTGCCCTTTAAGTTATCAAAAAAGACGGAAATACCACTAACTTAGCGGAGAAAATGGATGGAGTTAGCGAGCCGGATGAAATTGGCAAGATTTCAAACCTTTTTGGTCTAGATGCGGAAAAACAAACTTTTGGACGAAAGTCGAAAAACTGGCCAAACCTCAAGGACGAAAATTGCATTTTACTCTAAAATGAGGTTCTCGGTCTTTACTTCTATATATAACTTGGAACATTCGAAAGGCCATTCATCTGTATCTCTAACTGCAGACCTGTAGGTATCAACTAAAGTGTCAAATCTCTTTTGCAATTAAGAAAAGCAAACATCATATTTGGAAAAGAACATCAGCTAATCTAAATGTTTCGGTCCAGTTTAACTCATAAATTTATGTTTTAAGAAGCAAGCCCTAATAAGTTACCAATTATAAAATGTAATATAATTATTTGAGCCCACAAAAATATGTTAGCAATCAGACCCTAATTGTTTCTAGGATTTGTTAAAAAAAAAAAAAGATCATCACCTTTTATATTTCTTTACATCAACACCTTTGATATAAATAGCACCCGCCAATCCTGAAACACAAACAACAACAATATCAAATATGTAACTCGTTTAACTTACAAGAGCTTGAAATCGGCTGGTTTTGAGCTCCATTTCTAAAGCTTGAACTCGGCTTGTGAGTAGTTTTTCAAGCTTGAACTCTGCTCCTTTCGTACTCTATTTATAAAGAGCGAGCTCGATTCGTTTCGAGCTCTATTTCTATTTATAAAGCTCGATCTTGGCCTTGTGAGCAGTTTTTCATGCTCGTCTCAAGCACCATTTATAAAGCTAGAGCTTAGCCGGTCAGTACGTCGGCTCGTGAGCAGCTTTTCAAGCTGGGGCTCGGCTTGTTTCTGCTCTATTTCTAAAACTTAACCTCCATTCGCGAGTAGGCTTAAGTCGTATATCTAAAGCTTGAGCCTCGGCTCGTTTGTAGTTTTTCAAGCTCAGACTCAGCCCGTTTCGTACTCCATTTCTATTTTTCAAAAGCTCAACTCAGACTCAACAATCGACTCGTTTCAAGCTCTATTTCTAGGGGGTGTTTGGGGTTCATTTTGCCTTCTGACTTCTCAAAAGGAATAAGAAATTCTTATTTCTCAGTTTCTCCTTTTTGAAGGCATAAAAGGCCTTTTCAAGAGGTGTTTGGATTCCTTTTGCCTTCAAAAGTCCTTCTCAGATGATTCTCAGATGATGTTTGGTATTCCTTTTAACTTCTAAGAAGTTAATAAGTCAAAATTATCTCCAAAAAATCCTTTTCAAAAGGAATCCCAAACACCCACCTAAGTCGAGCTCGGCTTGTGAATAGTTTTTCAAACTCAGACTCGGGCCACTCGGCTCGTTTTAAGCTTTGCTCGTAAAGCTCGAACCCGGCTGACGAGTAGTTTTTTCAAACCCAAACTCGACACCGTTTAATATAATAATTATATAAAACATAGGATTAGGATCAAATACAAAGGATCCTAATTGTAAGAAGTGTAAGAAGGATTTATAGAGTGACAAGTGTCCAATAACCTAAAAAAACCCACTACACAAAAAAACCCACTAAAAAAAAAAAAAAAAAAAAAAAAAAAAAAAAAAAACCTTAAACATCAACCACCACCAACCCCCCCACCCCCCCCCCCTACCCCCCACATCACCCACCCCAAAAAAAAAAAAAAAAAATTTTTTTTTTTTTTTTTTTTTTTTTTTTTTTTTTTGCCGAGGGGGTGGGGGGTGGGGGTTTAGGTTTTTGGGTGGTGGTGGGGGTGGGTGTTTAGTTTTTTTTATATTTTTTTTTTTAGGTTTTTGGGGGGTGGGGGGATGGGGGGGTTAGGTTTTTTTAGGTTTTTGGAGGGTGGGGGGGGTGGGGGGGGGGGGGGGGGGGGGTTAGGTTTTTTTTAGGTTTTTGGGGGGTGGAGGTTTGGGGGGGGGGGGGGGGGTTAGGTTTTTTGAGGGTTTTTTTGGTGAGGTATAGTTTTTTTTTTGTTTTTTTTGCGGGGGGGGGGGGGGGGGGGGGGGGGGGGGGGGGGGGGGGGGGTTTAGGTTTTTGGGTGGGGGGGGGGGGGTGGGTGTTTAGGTTTTTGGTGGTGATGTAGTGGGTTTAGTTTTAGGTTATTGGACACTTGTCACTCTATAAATCCTTCTTACACTTCTTACAATAAGAAGCCTTTGTAGAATAACTTGACCCATAAAACATATATTTAACATATAAAAAATATATATATAAATAATAACAAACGTCTAGGTCTCGTTACTAGACTCGAAATACTCGTTTAAACTCAACAAACATATACTAATCATTTCTAGGGTTTGTAAATTGTGCAAACAAAATCCACTAACCAAACTGAAACAACGGAAAAGGAGGAGAATCAAGCTCAATCCACATAATCTTCCCCTTACGATGAGCTCCGACGATTGTTTTTCCGGTGACAGATGCTTCAAAATCGGAACGTGAAACACCGTCGGCAACAACAGATCGTATGATCTTCTTTCCGATACAGTTTTCTGCAATGGCTCTTCTAGAAGCTTCTACTTCTGGAAGCTCCGGTTCACGATCTCTCTTTAGAAGATCATTGTTGCGGTTGATTCGAACTTTTCTAGATTGTTCGAACTCTTCTAGATTGTTGTTTAGAAGTTCTGCTGCTTTGGCTTGCTCAAAGAGATCTTTGAAAAAATCCAAGCTACTGTCGCTTGACGAAGAATCAGAAGTGTCGGGCAGTAAAAGTGGTAGAAATATAAGAAGATCATCTGCCATTAACAAAGGAGAAAAGATGAAGGTTTGAGTAGAAATGATGAAGATTTGAATAAAATGGTAGAAGGTATGTGTAAAGTAAGAACATATGTTATTTGTAATGGAGTTAAATGTTATTTTACTCTGGGTTGTTTTGTCAGTTTAGTCAAAAGGTTTTATTTTTCGTTTGTGTGTCCTGATAGAAATTGGTTCAGACGTGTACTAAGGTATTGAATCAAAAACACGCTCGTTCTTGTTATTAATAATCGATTACATCTGGTTACATAAATTCCTTTATATATAACCTAAACAAGAAACCTATTTTGACTCAATTAGGATTAAAAAACTAACTCAAAAAAACCCCTAAGTTTTTTACTCGGTCACTTTTTACCCAAGCTTTGTAAGTCGGTCACTTTTTACCCAAACTTACACAAGATTAGACCAACAATCACCCCCCTAATCTTGTGACACCAATGAGTCCTCTCATCTCGATGAACTTCAACCGTCCCAAGACTTTAGTGAGGATATCGGCCCGTTGTAAATCCCCGCTCACGTGTTCCACTTTAATTTGCTCCCGTTCAACGCATTCCCGTATAAAGTGGTAACGCGTATGTATATGCTTACTCCTTCCGTGAAATACCGGATTTTTCATCAAAGCAATAGCCGATAAATTATCCACCCTTAGTGTCACCACCTTCTCCGTTTCACCGGTTATCTCCGATAGCAATCCTCGAAGCCACAACGCTTGACACGCGGCTGAGGTAGCTGCCATGAACTCCGCCTCGCAAGATGAAACAGTGCTTTGTTTTTTAGAACTCCACGTTATAGGTGCATCACCATAATAAAAGACTATTCATGTTGTGCTTCGCCCATCGTCGGCATCCACCGAGTGACTACTATCACTAAACCCATGTAACGTCTTGGTTCCACCTTTTAGATAGAAAATACCGAGGTCGATACTCCCCTTCAAGTACCTCAAGATTTGCTTCACGGCTTGAGCATGAGTCTGTGTTGGCTCTTGCATAAAACGACTAACATAACCGACCGAATAACACAAGTCCGGTCGTGTGTGGGTTAAGTAGCGTAGGCATCCAACAACCTTCCGATACTCGGTTGGATCAGTCTTCTTGGCTTCATCCTTTTTCATCAACTTTAATCCAGGATCAAGTGGGAACTGGGTCGAGTTACTTTCCCATAAACCAAACTGTTTTAGAACTTTAGTTGCATACCCGGATTGCTTGATGCTGATTCCCCGAACACCTTGATTAACTTCGATCCCGAGATAATAATGGAGTAAACCAAGATCACTCATTTCAAAGCGAGCTTCCATTTGTTTCTTGAAATCAACCATGTCTTGATTTGTTACTCCGATCACAATTAAGTCATCAACATAGGTACCAACTAACAGCAAACGTTGGTTCCTTTCCCGTCTATAAATCGCTTGCTCGTGTTTGCACCTAGTAAAACCGAGTTTCTTTAACGCCGAGTCGAGTCGTGTATTCCATGATCTCGGTGCATGACGAAGCCCATACAAAGCCTTTATCAACTTATAAACTTGGCGTTCTTGACCCCATTTCACATAGCCCTCTGGTTGATGAACATAAACATCCTCCTTTAGCTCACCGTGAAGGAAGGCGGACTTAACATCTAAGTGGTGTACTTCCCAACCCCGGTTAGCCGCCAAAGCAAGCATAAGCCTTACGGTTTCAATACGTGCGACCGGTGCAAAAACCTCCTCGTAATCAATCCCAAACCTTTGGACATATCCCTTAGCCACAAGTCGTGCCTTATACTTTATTATCACCCCTTTTGCATCCTTTTTTACTTTGTACACCCACTTCACCCCGATGGGTTTTACATTTGGTGGAGGGTTAACCAACTTCCAAGTTTTATTTTTTTCAATTGAAGCTATCTCGCTATCCATCGCCTTTTTCCAATGATCTTCATTTATTGCCTGCTGAAAGTTCATTGGTTCGTCATCAATTGAAAGTAACAATTTTCCTTCTACCAAACTTGAACTTTGACTTGAAGAACCAGGTAACCCTTCTACGATAAAATCATCGAACCTTTTAGGCACTACGGTCTGTCTTATCGACCTTCGCAACTCATTTGAATCATCAGCTGCATTTGGAACCTGTTATGGGCTGTTCTGGACCTGATACGAGCCTTCTGAACCTGTCGATGTGCTGAAAAACTGGTTTGTCACAGACTGGTCGCTAAAAGGCTGATCTGTCGCTGACTGGTCAGATTGTGTCGCTAACTAATCAGACTGGTCGCTAAGTGTTGTTGCTGACTGATCTGTTTGGTCGCTATTTTCAGCATGAATAATAAATTCTTTCCATCCCGGTTTACCTGTATCAAAGCCCTTTAAATACTTTTCCTACTTGTAACTCTTCATTTCATCAAACTTTATATCTCCACTTCTAGCTACATGTACCCGTCCTTTAATCGGGTCGAACATAAGGTACTTCTTCCCCGGTTGAGACCCCAAATGCATGTCACACCCCGATATTTCCACGTAATACCAGTGGGGAGTATCGTGACGTAGTTGATATCATCATAGACAATTTATCACAGTTTAATACACAACGAAAGTCGAAAGATAATAACATTACAAACCGAATGAAAATAATATCAATCATTACAAAAACGGTTGTAAGGGATCCACAGGCGGATTAAAGTTAAAAGGAACATTGTTCAACAGATTTATAAACATCTAAGCTTGCAAGACTCTTTATTGATGCTAGGAGTAGCCAACCCATTTCGATTAGTACCTGCACTTAACCTTTTTGGAAAATACGTCAGTTTTCACTGGTAAATACAATTAACCGACTGATTTTGAAAATGTTTAAGAAAATTGATTTGAATGCACAAGGCACAAAATATCTTTTATAACTTGGGTCAATTATTTAAAAATAAACTTGTTAAAGAATTACATGTTAATTATACGTTCAGTAGCCCGGGTTGAATACCGGGTTAAAGATTAATAGACACACCACATAAATAAACCCACGGCGAGTTATTCTCGAACAGGTGGGCATAACATTTTACATACGCACCTGCAGGTGTATGCCTACACCCCATGCTTAAGTCGTGGCCTTTTCAATGAATGAGCCGAGGATATCCAGGACATGGTCATTAAACCCCCAAAGGCTTAGAATAAACAAAACAGATTAAACGGGTTATCTCAATGATTTAATCTTCATACGATTAAAAATTCAATACCCGACCAAGCGGTATTTTGTATACCGTACCCCAAGCTCGTATAAGGGAAAATAAGTTAAACGTATTTACATGAGCAAATTACACAAATTTATCCCAGCCGTACAATTCAGCAAGTGCAAGTATCTTTTACTGGTCTCCTAAATCTGGAACGAAGGTTTTAATTAACCTATTAGATTCCTAACGGGTATTACTTAAGTTTAAACTTAGACCGGTTAGTTTTAAAGAATGGTATACGGTTCAAAACGCAAGATTAAGCGAAGACCGGATTAGAATGTGGTTTAGACCCGACAAGTATGAAGACTTGTATAATATGGGTAAACTAAACACATTTTGGATTTTGAAGTGAACATGATGAGGTTTGACCCGTTTCGGTTAATTTATGCAAACTAGTTACATAAACCGTACCGAACGCGATAAATGCATAACGGGTAACCAAAAGAGTCATGAACAGGTTTCCTAAGTTAATATGCCTTAAATATGTTGTGATATCAGTAGGATACCTTCCATTATGCCCAAAACGAATTTAAAGTTAATTTAAGCCCCGTAGGGGTATTTTGGTCATTTTAAGGATTATAAAAGAGGTTAAATAATAAACTGAGGTTCTGGTCTAAAATGATCAGTAAAAGTAATTAATTTAATAAGTTATATCAGTAAGGTATTGCATATATGTGAAATTTATCATTTATAACCAAACTATGCGCTGTAGGGGCATTTTGGTCATTTCACATAAGCTTTAAAGGTCAAAATTGGAATTCTGAGTTCAAAACTTTTTCTCACTGTTAAAGTATAAAAATTTACTTAAAACATCAGTAGATATTAAGTCTTATATGCCAAAAATAGTTTTAACCCATACTATGCGTTTAAAACGCGTAAAAGTCGGTTTTAAGCGATTTTCGGGTTATAATAGGAAATCTGAGTTTTTGATCAGTTTATAAAGTTCAAAATATTTTATTTATCATATAAAATCAGTAGCAAAAAGTTTGGTATCAAAATGTTATGTAAAACTCATTTTATTAGCAAAAAGGGTTTAATCGACAATTACCGAATTAAAGCAAGAACCCTATGTTATGTTCAGTTTAAAAATAAATAAAAATCTTCAAAAATCCCAAAATATTATATTACATCAGTGGGTAAAAAGTTTGGTGTCAAAATTTGGGTTTAGATAGGCTTTATGCTAATAATGCCGTTTAATTAATAAAAAGCTTTCTAATTACGATATTGAACACAACTCCTAATTTAGACCTCAAACTGATTTCAAATTTTTAGGACATGTTTAATAATTAGTAATAAAGGTTTTGTCCTCTCACATTTTCAAAAATCTCGTTTTAAGGTCAAAAGGGCATAATGGTCAACATTTAAGCAATTAACGGAAACATGCAAATGAATCGGATTAATTAGGAACCAAGTTGTATAATCTCAGAGGGTTATACTAACCTATAACCTGGTCCTAATGGAACTCTAAGGCATGTCTAAACTAAGCTAAATCGGGTCAGAATTGAAAGTCAAAGCAAAAGTCTACTTTTGCGACTTTCGGTTCCGAACCGAGCCTAAACTCAAAATTGTCGGGTTGAACATGCTTAGACATGTTCTTACATTAATTACCAAGTTATATAAGTGTTAAAACAGGTTTCATAGCTTCTACATTGCTAATTATGAATTTATTTGCAAAATAGCTTTCTGTTGACTTTTTAATATTAAGTTTAACCCAACAATTGACCTAGTTAGAGTGGAAATCAGGGGGTGCCCTTTTAAGGGTTTATTACCCACATAATTACCAACTCATAGCCACTTTCAATTCGAAAAATGACTGGACCATTAGTGATTAATCACTAAGTCAAAGCTTAATTACGACAGCTTTGACTTTTGGTCATTAAACTAATAAAACTGTAATTAGGAAGGCTAAGAATGCTTACAAATGCTCTTAGCACGAATTAGGAGCTTGTGGAATCTTGCTTGAAGTCTAGAGAGTGAGTTTTGAATGATTTTTGCAAGTGAGCTCAAGAACTAGAAAACATGAACTCTTATATAGCCAAATAAAATTCACAAGATCACTCCACATAAGTCTAGGATTGATTCCTGATCATGCCAGGTGTCCCCTATGCATGAAATACCACTGGTGTAGTTCCTGAATGTCACACCCCGATTTCCACATGTCACCGGTGGGCCCGGTGGGGGATTATCGTGACGTGGTTGGCAACATAATAGTCAAACAACACAATATTTAATATGCACAGCGGAAGCAATTTAAAAGATATAATACAACCGAATTTAATATTGTAATATCAATGTCACAATATTCGGAAGTTTATCCACAGATGGATCGGAAACCAAATGAAACAATAGTTCAACAGACTTCAGGCATCTTAAGCTTGCGAGACTTCTAATGATGCTAAGGAGAAATCCCAGCCAATTTCGCATAGTATCTGCATTTAATCTTTTTGGGAAAATACGTCAGTTTACACTGGTAAATACAATCAACTGACTCATTTTGGAAAATGATTGAAAATTGGTTTGGATGCACGTGGCATAAACATTTTTATTTAACTTGGGAGAATTATTTAAATATATATAATCTTGTGAACGAATTACATGTTCCTTGTGCGTTCAGTAGCCCGGATCTTGTCCGGGTTAAAGATCAATAGACACACCACAATATTCTTTTATGCACTGACGGGTGTACGCCTACACCCCGTGCTTAAGTCGTGGCCATTTCGTAAAATGATGCCAAGGATATCCGGGACATGGTCATTAACCCCCCAAAGGCTTTAAGTAACAAGACTGTTTAAACGAGCCGATCAAATTATTCAATTACCCACTCAACGGTGGAGGATTTGATGCCCGATCAAGCGGTATGCTATATACCGTAACCCAAACCCGTATAGGGAAAATAAGTTAAAAGTATTTACCTGAGCAAAGTATATATCACAATAAGCAAATTGCAAGTAGCTTTTACTGGTCCTCCTAATCTGGAACGAAGGTTTATAATAACCTATTAGAATCCTAACGGGTCTTTAATTAAGCTTAAGCTTAGACCGGCTAGTTTCAAAGATACGGTTCGTACGCACGATTAAGAGAAGACCGGATAGAATGTGATTCAGACCCAACAAGTTCAGAGACTTGTTTAATATGGGTATTTCATTCACATTCTGGATTTTGAGATAAAACCGATAAGGTTTGACCCGTTTAGGCTAATTTATGTAAACTAGTTACATAAACCGAACCGAACGCGTAATAAGCGTAACGGGTAGTAATGAGAGCCATTTACAGGTTTCCTAAGTTAATATGCTTCATATATGTTGTGACATCAGTAAGATGTCTTTTATTATGCCCGAAATGAATTTAATCACAAACTATGCCCCGTAGGGGTAGTTTGGTCATTTTAAAGGTTGTAAAAGAGTCTAAGTGTTTAACTGAGTTACAGGTCTGATGTAATCAGCAAACATACTCAAATTAATGAGTTATAACAGTAGGGTATGGTATATATGTGAAATTTATCAATTATAACCAAACTATGCCCCGTAGGGGTATTTTGGTAATTTCACATAGGCCGAAAAGCTCAAAACTGAAGTCTGAGTTTAACCACTTTTGCTTACTGTTAAAATATTATAATTTGCCTCAAATATCAGTAGGTATCACCCTTGTATGTTTAAAAATACTCTTAGTACATACTATGCGCAAAAACGCTTAATAAGGCGATTAAAAGCCATTTTCGGGTTTGATACATAAATCTGATATTTTTATATTTCCAGAAGTCTTAAAATAATTCATTTATCATATGTGATCAGTAGCAAAAGGTTTGGAGTCGTTTAGATATGTAAAACTCATTTTATAGCTATAAGGGCAAAACCGACAAGTACCGGATTAAGCCTACGACTATGAGTTATGCCCAACCTAAAATTAATTAAAAATCTTTAAAAATCCCAAAATAATATATTACATCAGTGGGTAAAGAGTTTGATATCAAAAAGTATGTTTAAGTAGGCTATACGCTAAATACGCCGTTTAATTAACATAAAGCTTTAATTTTGCGCTAACGAGCATAACTCTTAACCTACACCTCAAACTGATGTCAAATTTTGTATGCAAGTTTATATATCAGTAAATAAGGTTTCTACTCTTTTACATTTCCAAAAATCACGTTTTAAGGTGAAAAGGGCATAATGGTCAACATATGAGCAATTAACGGAATCATGCATATTAATTGGATAACTAATGATCCGAGGTGTATAATCACAGAGGGTTATACTAGCATGTAACCTGGTCCAAATAAAGCTCTAAGGCATTTCTAAAACATACCATAACGGGTCAGAACTGAAAGTCAAAGTATAAGTCAAACTATGCGACTTTCGGTTCCGAACCGGGTCTAAACAGGAAATTGTCGGGTTGAACATGTTTAGACATGTTCTTACACTAATTACCAAGTTATATTAATGATCAAACAGGTTGTATGTGTTCTACATTGCTAATCATGCATAATTTGCAATTTAAACTTTCTGTTGACTTTTTAATTACACGTTTGACCCGACATTTGACCTAGTTAGAGTGGGAATCAGGGGGAACCCTTTTGAGGTTTTATTACCCACATAATTACCTACTTAAAGGTACTTTTGATTCGACTAATCACTGGACCATTAGTGATTACTCTTAAAGTCAACCGTTAATTACGACGGTTTGACTTTTAAGCTAAAACTAAGCTAAAACTTAATTTAGAAAGGATTAGCAAACTTACTGAAGTCCTAAGCTTGATTGGTGATCACTTGAGAGAAGGTTTGAGCTCCAGGAATGATCAGAAAGCTGAAGGAAGGTGTGAAGAACAATGTTGCAACTTCATGGCTTTATATAGTGATCAAATCACCATAACTTGTTGACACACAAGTCTACCATTGACCACAAATCACCAACAAGTGTCCCTAAGTGTCTAGGGCTGTTTAGGGGTCGCCCATAATGTGCAAATATCTGATAAGGGTCGATTGAGCGCGTTTATAGGCTGATGTCTTCATTTTCTGTTACTGTAAGTCTGACGCGGCCCGCCTGAGGTTTTCTTAAAATTAACGCGGGCCGCATGGGCCTTGTTATCAGATTTTTATTTTTCTATTTGCCACATAAATGTCCCTTGGCTCTTTGAAAGGGAAACCAAGCTTTATTCTTGCAATTTGAACCCTTCTTATTTACCCACAAGGGCTTTAGGACTTATACCCACTTTGCCAAGTCCCTGGACACTTCCGGTTAACCCGAAAAGTCGTAACTTTCAACGTTAACGCTTTAACCCCTCGCACACGAATTTGATCATAACTTTCTCATACGATTACGAAACTTTATGAAATTTATATCGTGTATTCTAGTGATCATAATTTACAGTTACAAAGCTTCGGGTTTGTCAAAAGGTCACTCAGAGGTATAACTTAAACATGTTGACACATTTAACCCCTGTAGTTTGTAATCTCTCACTTTTAGCTTCGTATGATCCATGATTTATTCGTTTGATGTTATAAACACCATGTAGGGTTATTATGAAGTATATTTATTCACTGTTGACATTTAGAATACGTATATTCACATACTTTCCATGATTGTCAACTTTAGTCCTTCGATAACATTCATTCACACGTTCAAACATATGACACGTGTCAACACATTATAGGACGTGAATTTTCGAGGTGTTACATCCTCACCCCCTTAAAATAAATCTCGACCCGAGATTTACTGAAACAAATAAGGGTACTTTTCTTTCATCATGGATTTAACCTCCCACGTGTATTCGGGTCCTCTACGGGCATCCCATTTGACCTTTACAATAGGTACATGCTTCCTTCGAAGCTTCTTTACCTGTCGATCTTCAATCGACAAAGGTTTTTCTACAAATTTTAAGCTCTCATCTATATGCACATCTGTATGTGGTATAACCAGTGATTCGTCAGCGAAACACTTTTTCAGATTGCAGATGTGGAACACATTGTGAATTCCACTGAGCTCTTCCGGTAAGTTTAACTTATAGGCAACTGACCCGACACGTTCGATAACCTCGAAAGGTCCTATGTATCTCGGGCTTAGCTTGCCTTTCTTACCAAATCGCATCACCCCCTTCCAGGGTGACACTTTAAGCAACACTTTATCACCTACTTCGAAGTGAAAAACTTTACGCTTCGGATCTGCGTAGCTCTTTTGCCTATCCCGGGCAGCTTTGAGACAGTCACGAATCTGGACAATCTTGTCCATCGTCTCGAACACTATCTCTGGTCCTGATAATTGGACATCTCCAACTTCTGCCCAACAAACGGGCGATCTACACTTTCTACCGTATAATGCCTCGAAGGGCGCGGCCTTAATGCTGGTATGGTAGCTATTGTTGTAGGAGAATTCGATTAATGGTAGGTTCTTATCCCAACTACCACCCAAATCGATCGCACATGCACGTAGCATGTCTTCCAACGTTTGAATAGTACGCTCACTCTGACCGTCAGTCTGAGGATGATAAGCCGTACTAAAGTTCAAACGTGTGCCCAAAGATTGTTGGAAACTCTTCCAAAAATGTGATGTGTATCTAGTATCTCTGTCAGAGATAATAGACACAGGTATGCCATGTAAGGCTACAATCTTATCAACATATAACTGGGCTAACATGTCGGAGCTATAAGTCTCCTTGATGGGTAAGAAATGTGCTGACTTAGTCAGTCTATCAACTATAACCCATATTGTATCATTTCCTTTCCTTGTCTTGGGTAACTTGGTAATAAAATCCATAGTTACCATTTCCCACTTCCACGTGGGAAGTTCAGGCTGTTGTAGCAAACCTGACGGCTTTTGATGCTCGGCTTTGACTTGTGCACATGTCAAGCATTTTGCTACATGGGCGGCTACAGACTTTTTCAAGCCTATCCACCAATAATTTGCCTTTAGGTCCTGGTACATCTTATCAGCTCCAGGATGAACGGAGTATTTGGAACTATGGGCTTCCTGGAGGATGACATCTCGAAGTCCTCCACAAATTGGAACCCATATTCGTCCATTTAATCGTAAAATTCCGTCCTTGCTAAGAGTTAACTGCTCCTCAGTTACTCCTAACTTTTCGTTAGGATAGTTAGCTTCCAACACAGCTTCCTTCTGTGCAGCTAACAACCTTTCAATCAAATTATTCTTTATTTCCATGCGCTTGGCATTGATTCGGATGGGTTTCATCCTTTCCTTCCTGCTCAAGGCGTCAGCGACTACATTCGCTTTGCCGGGATGATACTTGATTTCACAATCATAATCATTTAAAGTTTCCATCCAACGGCGTTGCCTCATGTTTAATTCTTTCTGATTAAACAGATGTTGGAGGCTCTTGTGATCAGAATAGATCACACACTTGATTCCATATAAATAATGCCTCCACAGTTTTAGTGCGAATACAACGGCACCCAATTCCAAGTCGTGGGTGGTGTAATTCTTTTCATGCACTTTTAACTGTCGTGATGCGTAGGCAATAACCTTGCCTTTCTGCATAAGCACACACCCCATGCCGGTGTGTGAAGCATCGCAGTAAACTACGAATTCTTCAGTGCCTTCAGGTAATGTCAGCACAAGAGCGTTGCTCAAATTCTGTTTCAGAATATCAAAGGATTCTTGCTGCTTAGGGCCCCAAACGAACTTTACTTTCTTCTTGGTCAAGGAAGTTAGGGGTGCAACAATCCTTGAAAATTTTTCAATGAAACGCCTGTAATATCCTGCCAATCCCAGGAAGCTACGAATCTCCTTAGGCGTCTTTGGTTCTTGCCAGTTCATAACTGCTTCAACCTTAGCGGGACCCACTTGGATACCATGCTCACTAACCACGTGTCCAAGGAATTGGACTTCTCGAAGCCAAAATTCACATTTAGAGAATTTGGCATAGAGCTTCTCCTGATGCAGGAGTTTGAGAATACAGCGAATGTGTTTCTCATGGTCAGCTTGGTTCTTTGAATATATAAGAATGTCGTCGATGAAAACGATGACGAATTTATCTAAGTACAGCTTGCAAACGCGATTCATGAGATCCATGAACGCGGCCGGTGCATTGGTGAGCCCAAAAGGCATCACTAGGAACTCATAATGACCATAACGAGTCCTAAATGCTGTTTTATGCACGTCTTCATCTCTAACCTTCAGTTGATGGTAGCCTGACCTCAAATCAATCTTCGAAAAATAACTTGCCCCCTGTAACTGATCGAACAAATCGTCGATCCTGGGCAAAGGATATCTATTCTTGATCGTGACCTTATTAAGCTCACGATAATCGATGCACAGACGCATCAATCAGTCCTTCTTCTTGACAAACAGGACTGGCGCTCCCCAAGGAGATGAGCTAGGTTTAATGAAACCTTTAGCTAGCAATTCGTCTAGCTGTGTCCTCAATTCTTTCATTTCTGTTGGGGCCAACCTATAGGGTGCTCTGGCAACTGGTGCTGCTCCGGGGATGATATCAATCCTGAACTCCACTTGCCTATCTGGTGGCAAACCAGGTAGTTCTTCCGGGAAAACTTCTGGGAATTCAGAGATGACAGGGATGTCTTCTATCTTTGGTTTAGGCTCATCAATAATCACTTGCGCCATGTAGATGACACAACCCTTCTTTAAACATTTTGAAGCCTTGAGCATAGTCACTTGCTCAGGCAGTCCATAATGGGTATCTCCCCAAATGGTAAGTGGTTCACCAGACGGAGTCTTTATTACCACTTGCTTCATGTTACAGACAATTTGGGCCTGGTTATGAGATAACCAGTCCATACCCAGAACTATGTCAAAACCGGCCAACTTAAAGGGAAGTAGAGACAGAGGAAAAGAATGGTTCTTAATGGATATAACACATCCATCTAACACAGTTGAGACAGTTTCTATGGTACCATCTGCTAACTCTACCTCATAATTTATACTCAAGGTTTTGACAGGTAAATTCAGCAATTTGCAAAATTTGTGATCTACAAACGACTTATCTGCGCCTGAATCAAATAGTACTCTAGCATAGACGTCATTTACAAGGAAGGTACCTGTAATAACGTTGTCGTCTAGAACCGCTTCCTTTGTGTCCATTCTGAAGACTCTAGCATTAGTCTTCTTGGCCTCTTCAGGCTTCTTGTTGTATTTAGGGCAGTTAGTCTTAATGTGTCCATTTTCATTGCAACGGTAGCACGTTGCGTCTTTCATCTTCTTGCAATCCAAGGTTTTGTGATCCGTGGACTTGCATATACCACATGCATAGGTTTTTGACTGAGTCTGTGAGTTCGACTCAAGTCTGCACTTTCCAAAGTGTTGCTTCTTGCAAATTTTTCATTTGGGCTTCTCACCAGAATTATGCCCATCTTTCCTTGACTCCGATCCTTTCTTGTTGTCACCGTTCCCACGGTGCTTCTTGTTCGATCTACGTGAACCATCATCTTCACGTTTTCTCTTCTCAGCCTCCTTATTCCTCAGCGATCTCTGCCTGACCGCATCCAGAGTAAGGGATAAGGATATGTCAGCTACTGATCTAAAAGTAGCTGGCCGAGAAGCCTTCACGCTTGCCTTGATTTCCGGGGCTAAACCACCGATAAAACGAGCTATTCTTTTTGGTTCCGGGGTTACCAGATATGGAACCAACCAGGACATCGTGTTGAAGCTCGTTAGGTAAGCTTGACAGTCAAGGTTTGTCATCACCAATGATAGAAAATCGGACTCTATCTTCTCCACCTCATGCTGAGGGCAGTAATTTTCCCTGATAAGGGCAACAAATTGATCCCACGACATGTTGTACAATGGGATTTTTCCGGTGGCTTGAATCAGAGATCTCCACCATGCTAATGCTTCACCCTTAAAAGACTGCGACACAAACTTGACCACGTCTCTCTCAGCGCATCCGCTGATATCCACAACCGTATCCATCTCATCTAGCCACGTCATACAGTCAATGGCTCCTTTCTCCCCAGTGAAATCCCGGGGTTTGCAGGAAACGAAATATTTATAAGAGCAACCCTTGTCACGGGGTCCCTGGTTTAATATAACCTGCTGAGATGGAGCACTGTGGTTCGAGGAGCGTCGATCGTCGTCTTTCTTCGAGTCGTCCTTCTTGGACGGTGGCTTTGAAGGCTGTGTAGATAGGGTCCTACTACGAGTCCCACTATACTCTTCGTACTGCCTTTCCAATGCCTGTGTACCTGCGCCGTCTATTATTGCTTTCAATTCAGCACCCGTTAAATTAATTCGGGCGTTCTCGTTATTCTCCACTGGATGACTATTACCCTCGTCTGAGTTAGCCATTTTAATTGAACTGTTGCAGAAAACAAGGACAATAGTTTATTTGGGAGTTTATTATGGAATTGCCCCTTAGGGAAATTCATTAACCATGGTAAACAGAGACCATATTTGGTTAATTTATTAATCATATTTATTTAGGATTTCTATAATAATTTATCCTAATTATAAAACAATAACAGTTTTATTTGTGGCACAAAAGGCCTAGTCACATGGACAATTTAATTTATATGTTATGATTTCAGAGAATCAAAACATGAAGGTATATTGGCACAATAGGCCTAGTCACAAGGACAATTATAAATTATATGCTAGGATTTCAGAGAATCAAAGCATTTGAGGTTTGAACCTAGTTCATTACCTTTATCTGAAAGGGAGTCATCGCTACCACTGTCTTTTGGCTCATATGGAAATGAGCAGGGCCCGTAGGCACTATATTACCACGTGTGGTAAAAATATGATCATCTTAATTGATGATTTAACCCATGATTCAGAGATCATTTAATTGGGTTTGGAATCTTTGAAAGATCCTTATATAATAACGTGTGTGATTTCGAACGAATCACATCTACCAGGAGTGTTAACATGTTTTCAGATGTTAACAGGGATTTGAATCTTTTTAACAGGTCTTACCATCTTGGCCCGACCTTATAATGACCCGAAGGCTAGGTTTCACACTTTAAGATTCTTATTTAAAAATTTACATAGGCAGATATTTATTTAAAAGGAATGATTTTTTTTTATTTTTTTATTTCATATATAATATTTATGCATATAACAGCAAGCATGAAATTTATAAAACAAATATTCCATTAATTTATTACAATATTACACGCTGCCCTAAACGGGTCTTTCAAATAACAAACTTACCCACGCAGGGGTTTAATAACACACATACCCACGCAGGGGCTTAATAATAAACATAATAGTCCACGCAGGGACTTACACAAATAAAATAACAGTCCACGCAGGGACCTAAACAATAACATACCCTCGTAGGGGTTTGCAGAAAGATAGACCCACGCAGGGGTCAAAATAAACAAGATATGCCCACGCAGGGGCTCAACAATAATTGGAAGGATTCAATGATCCTTCTTGTTCTTCCCTTTGATCAAGCTTGCCAATCCTTGGAAGAAGCTCTGTCTCTCCCTACGGTCACGGTGGAAGCCTCGCTCTACTTCATCCAACCTTTGTAGGATTTCCTCCCTTTCTGGGGGAGAAAACCGTGGCGGCTGCGATTGCGTCCGGATAATAGGCCTAGGAGGTATCTGGTACCCCTGAGTCGGGTAACCTACTCCCCATGGAGCTCCATATGGTCCCTCCGGGTGAAGAGCGTTATAATTAGCCGCTACCATGTAAGGATCGGCCTCCGCGTAACCATAGTTGTGGTGAGTCGGTGGTTCAAACGGGTTGTATGCCATGGAACCCGTGTATGCTGGAATTGGGTTGTCAAAACCCATCGGTGGCGGCTGCGGTACAGCTGGGTTAGAGGGTCCACCCATTTGTGGGTCCTCCTGATGTGGCGGATAGTGGCTGCCACTGGATTGACGTGGGGAACTGAAATGGAAATCCCCTGCTCGTGACGACATGCGCGCACCGGTTCTCCTTCGCCTCGGCGGTTGCGGAGGTGCCGGCTGAACTGGCGGCGGTGGAGGCGGTTGCGTGACTGCTACGAATCTGGAATCCTCAGAGGGATCCTGTTGTTGCTGCTGTTGTTGCTGAGGCGACGAATGGTGAGGAGGTGTATAGTACCATTCGTGCCGGGTGAACATAGCTTGAAAGCTATCTGGACCAACATAGGGTGATCCGTGGAACGAAGATCCGTCAGAGATCTCTATCGGGTGGTTTGGTGTACCACTGGCAGGCTCGACGGGGTCCGTATCCTCGTCCATGTCGTCCGCATGATCGCCAGAGAAGTGGTCCTCCGGTCCCAATGGGTTAAAACCCACTGGTTCTTGTATATAATTCGCCGGGTTAAACCGGCCCCTAAAAACTGGTGTAGGGTCACCAAAAGAGTTGTGGGATAAAGATCGCTGTAACGGTATGTATGAGGGTTGAGGGTTGTTGGGCTCATTTTCCGAGTATGGCCCATATGAGTTATGCACGGGAGGTGTCGAGCTGTGTGAGACCGACCGTCTAGCCGGCTCAAAGAGGTTTCTCCGGTTCTGTCGGGGATCGTCACTCTCCGTGGTAGATGGAGCTCGTGCATTCGAAGGTCCAGCTTCATTATCATTGGGGGCGGTGATTGGCCCCTTGCCTCTTCCTCTTCCTCATCAAACCCAGACGGCTAGAATATCGAGACCGGTGTGCTTTGCTCAACACGAGTTCCCTACAGTTTCCGTATAATGAGACCCACCTTCGTTCCATGAGGTAACAAGTATCGTCCGACCTGTCAAAGGTTACTTCTCCATGCCCAGCATGGGTTCAACTTGAAAATCCTCATCTTTCAGTTCTCCAGTTTGAACAGAGCGAGTCTGATCAGGTAAGTTAGAGTCGATAGTGAGCTGCAAAGCTCGTGCACGTTCAAGTTTCATAGTTGAAATCATCCTAAAGTTCCATCCAGTGATGCCATTAATTGATTTAGCTCTTTTGAAACCAGGGTACACGGGAGGCCCTTGTGATCGGTCTAAACAACGCATCTGGTACCGTCCAAGTCATGCCTCCACCTAAAATCCCAAGGCCACGGTTTTTACCACCAGTTGTGTGTCGTGCAATTCCTCTCTGTACTGCATCGCGTAAGTCATCACTCTCTCGCGTTGCGTCGGTGTGTAACTGGGACTCTGATTCGGACCATCATTGTCACGACCCCCGACCCACCCTGGACGGAATCGGAAGTCGTGAACAGTCCAGCGGTACCGGTGATTATTTTTAAAAACGTTGCAGCGGAAATTTCATCAGGACCGTGAGTTAGGAAAAATATCAGAGTTTAGAAACACCGGATTTTATTTATTAAATAGATGGGATATACACATGTTTTATAAAGGTAGCTTTAATAAGATAAATTTGTTTACATACAACAATATTTCTTAATTTGATTTAATTAATAAAATAAGCCACTTCTTGAAGCCTTTCAGTGTTGTATCCAGCTCTTATTCCAATCTACTGCAATTACCTGAAAAAAATGTTTGAAAAAGGTTTTGTCAGCGAAAATGCTGAGTGAATTCATTCCATTTTATAAAATATATTGTTATACCTTACAGTATTAAGATTTTTATATCTTATTTATATTTACCCAACTCAATCAGTATTTGTCACATAGTGGCAGTTTCAATATGACATTAATCATATCACCTTATTGGCTTACTTTTGTCCAATAGTGAATTTATCAAATAATTATATTTTACTATTATTCAATTTATCTGTCACTAGGCGATTCCTGTGACTATAATCATATTGTTGATCATTCTTTCAACTAATGATTCTGGTCATATCACTGTTGATCATTCTTTCAACTAGTGATTCTATAACACTGTTGATCATTCTCTCAACTAGTGTTTTTGGTCATGTCACTGTTGATCATTCTTTCAACTAGTGACTTAGATCATATTACTGTTGATCATTCTCTCAACTAGTAATTTCTATTCATAACACTGTTGATCATTCTCTCAACTAGTGTCTTTGGACATGTCACTGTTGATCCTTCTCTCAACTAGTGACTCCGGACTTAATCGTGTCCCGTGACCTTTCTTTGTCAAATATTTTACTTATGGCATAAAACCATTTAATCCAGAAAATGACATATATTATTTTATATCAAACTATAATAACTTTATCAAATATAATATGTCAATTAAATAATTGTAATATCATTATTTAATATATTATCGTGACTAGGACTAAAATATAATCTTAGTAGAATGCATAATTTCCACTGTTATTGTAGTCATGCTAATATTGACTAACTTTTCTGGCAAATAATAACGAGAATCAAATAATGTATAAAACCTTTCATACCAGCAGTTAATATAAAAACTTAATCACTGTAAGTATAACTGGTAACCATTTAGGATTCTGTAAAGCCTTTGTAAATATATTTGTATCACAAAAAGGTGATAAAACTGTGAGAAAATAGAGTGGACTCACAAACTGTGAGAAAAGAGAAATGAACTCACATTGCAGATTTCTACGGGCAAAGCTTAGTCTACAGATAATCCTTGATATATTGCAGATTTAATTTGAGCAGAGCTTAGCCTATTTCTTAGCCTTGTAACCTAGTGCATACAAACTAGGTAATTAACTAATACAGCATTTACGATAACTCACGAGATAAAACCCTCACAACGAATGACAAAGTGCAATACTTAACAATTCAGCGGATTCACAACGAATGACAGAGTATAGTCCGAATTCGAACAACACTCAAACATTCAAGTCGAAATCACGATGAATAACAAAGTATAACCCAATTTGAGCAGCACTTAAACATCCATTGGATAGTTTAATCGATCGGACATTGAATCGTAGCAGCGATCGAGTTAATACCCTGTGCAGCAGCACCCCGCTATACTAATTAGTGTTTCGTGTGTGTTAATTGAGAGTATTTGGACGATATCTCCGCGCCTGAGTTGAATTTTATCGTCGAACGAACGCACAGAAGCCAGTCCCAACTCCTGCTATTTATACACCAATTTGCCTTAGCTTACGGACCGTAACAATGTTCCCTTACGGTCCGTAAGGGACACCTTTTCTCAATATTGTTGCCACGTGTGTTTGAAGTGCTGGTGAGTCGACGATTTAATTAAATTCGATTTTTATAATAAGTTATAAGGATAATCATCGAGTAGGGAATGCCCCCCCTGAGTTTTAGGGGCCCTGATCCTGATTCTGATTGTTCTGAAATTTGTAGGTTGATGTGTGCTAAACAGACTATTAAAAACAAACTAAATTAGACTCTCTATTCTAGACACTATAAAGCTTTAATTCTAGACTCAACCTAAAACCACACAATCGGCAAGTGTACCGATCAATGTAGTATAACCTAGGAAGTCCGGATATCGAACCACAGGACTCTATAAATTACGTAGACGAGACTCTGACTAGACACTGACAGACACGACTAAAACTTGTTTATTTGTTTGAGGGGGGGGGGTACGGAAAACTAAGGAAATCTATATTCAACTACTATATAAACTAAAACTATACTAAAGACGAACGGAGACTGTGGACTTTACTTATATGAGAACGGGACCACCTAGACAAGAATCCTGGATTGTTTTTAAGAGATTACCGATTAAGTTAAATGCACGAGTTATGGAACCGGGATCTTAAAGTACTAAACCTATTAAGAACCATCGAGTCCCCTCGACCCTTCTCAAGGAGAAACCTGTGGAGCTACCTAGGCCGTTAATTCTACCGGTTATTAGACGCCTTCCCAGTTGTCTAATTATTGTGTAAGTACCCTAATGTTGACCTATTCTTTCCCAATCCTAGATCTAGGGTAATTTGAAGTAATCAGTTTGACTTGATAGACTAATAAGACCGACAGGTAAACCAAGACATAACCTTTCCCAAGGCCTATCTAAAGCAATTCGCCGGGTAAGACCTACCAATAGCCCCTCACTTCCCAGGTATTAGGACTAGTAGAACACTAAGACTTAGCAAATTATTACCACTTACTTCTAGGGGTTATTGGCCAATTCTCCCTAAAGAGTGAAGGTTTTCTCACGTGATATAGACACTCACCGAAACCCTAAACCCTAATATGACTCTATGTTGTGATATAGACCGTCACTAAGAATCATATGAAGCAGGTAATAACAATAAACCAATTCAAAGTACGCATACACATCAAACCATTAAATCAAACCTCTTACTAAACACAATCACCCATAACAATCATGCAAATAACGAAAACGGTAAAATCTTTATATTAATCCATTCATCATAGTCTAGGTGGTTTATAAAATTAGCCAAGCATCTCAGTAAATGAAAACAAAACAAAGATGTCTAGAACAGAATTCATTGTAACAAAGTTCCAAGAAAGTAATCGATAAAACAAGGGATTAGAAAACCCGATCGATTCTTCGATTCTTCGCTCTCGACTCGTACCAATGATTCCCAAGCCTTGAAATCTCCAATTGTTCGCCAAGAATGCTCCAAGATGTCCCAAGTTCGAACTAGGGTTTTTTCCAAGCTTAAGATGTATATATATCACTTTTTCCTAACACCCCTTTATTAAATTCGAATAAATCTGCCAGCAACAGCCTTCTGGCGGGGCGCCACCCACTTAGGAATGGGTGGCGGGGTGCCACCTTGTTTTTTTCCTCATGTACTACATTCAGTCTCTCGCCGGGTGCCAGAAAACTTCCCACGGGGTGCCAGAGAGTGATTTTTCAGCCTTTTAACTCTATTTCAACTCCCCGACCTTTCTAACATGCTCCAAGACTTGACACTTCGATGTTTTGACTCGTTTCACTCGGTTTCCCGCATATTTAAGCATCAAGGCCTGCAAAACACGATTTTATCAATAGTATGCATATTCTAACGAAAAACCAAACTACATAAAACGAAAACTATACAAACTGTACACGAATAAAAGATGTATTTTGCAATACATCAAACATCCCCACACTTACTCTTTTTTCGTCCTCGAAAAAGAATTATGCAACGGAATCAGAGACGAATAATCTCTCGGGTCAAAAGCATAGGTATATTTTATTAAAACCAAAACTTGCATTAGCCGCGATTGCGAATATACTTGTCCCCTTAAACCCAAGTCCGGTCCTAAGCCCTTATCATGTGAATTTAATTTAAGTGCGGTCAGTCTACCTAGGGTCTCACACTAGAATCTACGGTCCACCTACTCCCACCTCAAGCTTATAGGACTAAAGGAACGATCACTGGACCAATTCCCAACCGTCTTATATCAAAACCAAGAGAGTTTAAAATCAATTTTTTTTTCTTTTTTTCCATTTTTTTTTTCTATTTTTGCTTTGCTTTTTGCTCTTTTTTTTTTCCGTGAGTCTAGACGATGCTTTCCCTAACCAAGAGGTATTCCGGCTGTAGAGTCGCGATCCCCAACCACAGATTACTTAGGTTTCGGTACTTTTAATCGGTAATTCGATTTCACACATCCCAGAGGCATTCCGGCTGTAGAGTCGCTATCCCCAACTCGGATTACATAGACCTGTGTTACTTTCATTTAGTTTCTAGCTCACTTTTTATTCTATTTTTTTTCCGCATGACCACAAACTCTAACGGTTTTAACTTATAGCGGTGCCCCTTATACTCTTATTGGCAGTTTTGATTTCCCATATTTCCCAGGCGAAAACCCACTAGCAGACCGACAATTAAGGTATATTAACTCAAAGGGACTTAAAACCAAACCCGGGCCTATCCACATATCCCAAACTAGACGCAAGCTCGATTTATTATAATCTCATATTATTATTATTTGAACCCAAGCAAAAATTCATCTTTTCTATCATTTTCCGTTTTAATTGCAAACTTCTTTTTTTATTCGAAAGACATTTTCTGATTTTTCAATTTTTTTTGGATTTTTCAATTTTTTAATTTTTTTGTGTTTTTCAAATTTATGACTCAAATATTTACAAGTATCCCATCCCCACACTTAGAGATTGCATTGTCCCTAATGCAAGAACGAAAATACGACTCAACAACTACCTAAAAATAAAAACTGCAAACGAAATAAATAAAATATACAACAACAACAAAAAGGGAAACGACTTAGCTGAGTATGTGAGACTGTCAAAGTGCCAGTCGTTTCCACATAAGCCTTCCAATTCGATACGCGCTCAGCAAACAACTCTAACCTCGGACACGCGAACGAAAGCGGCTACAAATACCAACTTGGAACCTTGTTTCTCTCGTAAATTCCTGCAAATCCTCGGTGATGCATTCCTGCAAACGACTCAAACCACAAAAAAAAAACTAAAAAAAACGACCGTTAGTTACTATAAAATACGAAAAATTAATGAAAATACAAACGGTACAAACTCTACACTTGGGTTTTCAACTTTTCACATACTTATGGCGGATCATAGAGATGCAGCTCACCTCCAAACACACCTTCACGGGCTGTAGCACCATTATACTTAATGCCCGAATCAACCCAAACACCCTTATCTCTCTCATAACCTCTCAACTCCTCACCTGGCGGTTTGAATCTATACTCTTCATATCGAACTCTATCCCCACACTGAGCCTTGCTCAGTGTCTCTATCCTAGATTCTAAACGCACCACTCTCTCCTCTAATTCCTCTACTCTCCTATCCGGTGGGTCCCCACACTTGAGTCCTATCACCTTATCTAGACTCGGACCACTCATCACCTTCTCTTCATCTCTCTCGTCCTTCTCACACTCACCCACTAGCGATACCGCCTCCACTCTATCACTAGGCCCTCTCGAATTCATAACCTTAAAAACTACCGATTCCTCGCCCGCTCTAAGTGTGATGGTGCCTAAAGAGACATCTATGAGAGCTTTAGCGGTGTTCAAGAACGGGCGTCCTAAAATTAACGGTACGTTTTCATCGGCTTCCATGTCGAGAATAACGAAATCGGCCGGAAAAACGAACTTGTCAACCTTAACTAGCAAATTCTCCACTATGCCCCTCGGGTATTTGACGGACCTATCAGCTAAGGATAATGTCATTCGGGTAGGTGAAAGCTCGCCTAAGTCTAGTTTCTCGTAAAGAGAAAAGGGCATCAAATTGATACTAGCACCTAGGTCGGCTAAGGCTCTAGTATTTGTGTTACTACCGAATAGACAAGGAATAGTGAAGACACCGGGATCGGTAAGCTTTTCAGCAAGCTTATTTGAGACAATGGCTGAACACCCTCCATGCAATGGGACATTCGACAACTCCCCTAACTTCTCCTTATTTCTAAGAAGGTCCTTCAAAAATTTCGCGTATTTAGGCATGGACTGAAGTGCCTCTATAAACGGAAGATTAATCTTCAATTGCTTGAAGATGTCTAATAATTGCCCGTATTCCCTTGAGTATTTTTGGTTCTTAAGACGTGAGGGAAACGAAACATATGCATGGTTCACGTAGGGTGAAGGTCTAACGTCTATGGGGGTTTTTCTCAACTTTCTTCTCCACTTGAGACTCACCGGGCTGTGCGGTACTTGCTGGGCTTAGCCTCTTTTGCACTTTGCCGGGAGCCTCCATCTCTATCTCTTCATCTACAATATCTCCATCCTCATCAACTACTCTCTCATCTACACTCAGGTTCCCTACGGTTTTGCCACTACGAGTGGTAATGGCCTTTACATGAGCATTCGGGTTCAGTTGGGTGTTACCCACAAAGTGACCGGGTAATCTCTCTTCTAGCTTTCTAGACATGTCCCCTACGACCCTTTGAAGGTCTTGGAAGGAGGCTTGATGGTTCTTAAGCATTAGGTCATGTTCGCTAAGTTTCTTTTGGGTGGTTTGGTCTCTAACAACTAGCTGGCTCATCATAGTCTCCATTCTTTCTATGCTGCCCCCTAAATCAAAACTTGAACCCTGACCTGTTTGAACCTGATTATTTGACCCCCCATCCTTGACCTGCCCATTTGAACCCCCACCAAAAAGTGAACCTAGACCCCTATTTGGATTTTGAGCTATTTGAAAACCAGGCGGTCCATTTGAGCGGAAATTGCTATTAGTATTAAAGTTATTATTATTATTTCGCCAACCCGAACCAACATTATTATTACCAAACCCACTAGATTGACCTCTACCGAACCCTCCTCCTACGAAATCAACTTGCTCCTCACCAACTAGCAATGGACACGCACTCGTGTCGTGCCCCCCTCGGCAAAACTCACACTTATCTACCTTGGCTCTAATCTCCTTGAGCTCTCGAGTAATGTTTTCCAACACAACGGCCAAACTCCATGGTGACATGGTTCACCCCGCGGGCGGGTGCGCTAGTAGTGGTATTTGAATTACCACTTTGAGACCGCTGATCGGATCGTGATTGGGATTGAGACTGAGCAAATGCCTCAAAACGTTCTAAACACTCAGCAACAGTAAGTATACCCATCATATGCCCCCTGCATTAGTATCAAACCTATCACGAGTCTCTTGGGTGAGACCGTTGTAAAATTTCTCACATAAAGCCCAATCAGAAAGACCATGCTGGGAGCAACGAGCACAAAGGTTTTGGAAACGCTCCCAAGCAAGGTAATAAGGCTCGTCGGGCTCCATGCGGAAGGAGTGGATTTGGTCCCTAAGACGTGAGGCTTTTGCGGGCGGGAAATACTTATTCAAAAAGGCTTGACGAAGCCCCGCCCAAGTGGTAAAAGTGCCGGTTGGTTGAGAGTCCAACCAAGTAGCCGCACGGCCAGCTAGTGAGAACGGGAAAAGCTGTAAGTAAGTGGCATCATTGGGTGCACCGTGAAGGCTAAAGGTGGCTATGATACGGGAGAAACGGTTAATGTGGGCCGGGGCGTCCTCATCGTCCCGGCCATGGAACTGGATGTTGTTTGTGATGGCCTGCATGGCATAAGATGGAATCTGCCATGAGTTCTCGCTAACTATGGGTGGAACGGTAATGGGTGAAGCAAGGCCGGTGAAATTCTGAGTGGCCTGCTGATGGACAGTTTGCCTAGCGTTGGCCATTGGTTCTAAGTTTTCTGGATTACTAGAGGCGCTAGAAGTAGGACTATTGGGTGGAGAAACCTTAGGTGAGGTTTTAGGTGAATGGTTTGGTGAAGGTGGTGGGGTGGGTAACGGGGTGGAATTGAAATTGGGGAAACGAGAAGAGGATGAAGAACTAACCTGTGGGCCTTGGCCCAATTGAGAAGATGACTCCTTGACTGGTGGTGGCGGTCCGTGCGAGCGCAGATGTGGCATTCACTACAAGCAAAAACCTGAATACAAGAGAAGCAAACACTAGTGACTACGACTCAAAATCAAAAATAAAAGACAAAGACTCAAAACAAAACAAACACGAAGCACGTATATCTCAGTAAAATCTATCAAAGCTAATGAACGCAATTGCCAAGAGTCCCCGGCAACGGCGCCAAAAACTTGATGTGTGCTAAACAGACTATTAAAAACAAACTAAATTAGACTCTCTATTCTAGACACTATAAAGCTTTAATTCTAGACTCAACCTAAAACCACACAATCGGCAAGTGTACCGATCAATGTAGTATAACCTAGGAAGTCCGGATATCGAACCACAGGACTCTATAAATTACGTAGACGAGACTCTGACTAGACACTGACAGACACGACTAAAACTTGTTTATTTGTTTGAGGGGGGGGGGGGGTACGGAAAACTAAGGAAATCTATATTCAACTACTAAATAAACTAAAACTATACTAAAGACGAACGAAGACTGTGGACTTTACTTATATGAGAACGGGACCACCTAGACAAGAATCCTGGATTGTTTTTAAGAGATTACCGATTAAGTTAAATGCACGAGTTATGGAACCGGGATCTTAAAGTACTAAACCTATTAAGAACCATCGAGGCCCCTCGACCCTTCTCAAGGAGAAACCTGTGGAGCTACCTAGGCCGTTAATTCTACCGGTTATTAGACGCCTTCCCAGTTGTCTAATTATTGTGTAAGTACCCTAATGTTGACCTATTCTTTCCCAATCCTAGATCTAGGGTAATTTGAAGTAATCAGTTTGACTTGATAGACTAATAAGACCGACAGGTAAACCAAGACATAACCTTTCCCAAGGCCTATCTAAAGCAATTCGCCGGGTAAGACCTACCAATAGCCCCTCACTTCCCAGGTATTAGGACTAGTAGAACACTAAGACTTAGCAAATTATTACCACTTACTTCTAGGGGTTATTGGCCAATTCTCCCTAAAGAGTGAAGGTTTTCTCACGTGATATAGACACTCACCGAAACCCTAAACCCTAATATGACTCTATGTTGTGATATAGACCGTCACTAAGAATCATATGAAGCAGGTAATAACAATAAACCAATTCAAAGTACGCATACACATCAAACCATTAAATCAAACCTCTTACTAAACACAATCACCCATAACAATCATGCAAATAACGAAAACGGTAAAATCTTTATATTAATCCATTCATCATAGTCTAGGTGGTTTATAAAATTAGCCAAGCATCTCAGTAAATGAAAACAAAACAAAGATGTCTAGAACAGAATTCATTGTAACAAAGTTCCAAGAAAGTAATCGATAAAACAAGGGATTAGAAAACCCGATCGATTCTTCGATTCTTCGCTCTCGACTCGTACCAATGATTCCCAAGCCTTGAAATCTCCAATTGTTCGCCAAGAATGCTCCAAGATGTCCCAAGTTCGAACTAGGGTTTTTTCCAAGCTTAAGATGTATATATATCACTTTTTCCTAACACCCCTTTATTAAATTCGAATAAATCTGCCAGCAACAGCCTTCTGGCGGGGCGCCACCCACTTAGGAATGGGTGGCGGGGTGCCACCTTGTTTTTTTCCTCATGTACTACATTCAGTCTCTCGCCGGGTGCCAGAAAACTTCCCACGGGGTGCCAGAGAGTGATTTTTCAGCCTTTTAACTCTATTTCAACTCCCCGACCTTTCTAACATGCTCCAAGACTTGACACTTCGATGTTTTGACTCGTTTCACTCGGTTTCCCGCATATTTAAGCATCAAGGCCTGCAAAACACGATTTTATCAATAGTATGCATATTCTAACGAAAAACCAAACTAAATAAAACGAAAACTATACAAACTGTACACGAATAAAAGATGTATTTTGCAATACATCATAGGTTTTGTGCAGAATCACTTGGGTGTCTTAATTAGGGTTTCCTATTGACTAAAATAATAATATAAGTAGGACTTTTAATGAGGGTTGTTACAATCATGGTATACCACTAAATCTCCCGCAGTCTTAGGTAAAGACAATGCGTAGTGCGTTGCAGAGTTGGGATTCAAAAGCTGAAAAGACGTCCTCCTGTTTTGTCTTCCACGAACACAACACCCTGCTGTGTTAAAGAGATTTAAGCTGCGCTATCTTCAAAAATCCTGAGACGAATCTGTGATGGTGACTAGTGAGACCAAGGAATTGTTGTATCCTCTAAGGGATCTTTGGTGTCGACCAGTTTCTATCGCAATGCTGAAATAGGATACATATGCCACCCATGGTGTTCCTTTCTCCTGGTCAGGATTCAGAACGTCATCAACAAATACGGTCGATTCATGCGATCCCTGAAGCTGCTGGTGTGTTGATCAACTCAATGATCATGGTGTACAAAGTCGAGATGGCCGCATTGCGTCCGATGTGCCGTCCTAAGAGCCTTCTCCTCTTGGACCTCCTTCTGTTAATAGTTCTGTCGTTAGTCGATCCTCGAATGAGAGCTTGATCCTTGCTACTGGTTGACAGGTTGGCAATACAGGGTCGAGGCTACGGTTCTTGATCGTCACCTTGCTGAGTTCTCGATAATCAGTACACATATGAAAAAGACTTATTTTCAGGGACATAACTGGGGCTCCCCAAAGCGGAAAAACTATGCCCAACAAAACTCATGTTCAATAGTTCCTGTAGTAGACTAGGTAGTTCTTGCAACCCTCCTGGTGCAAGGCGGTAAGAAGTACGAGTAATCAGGACTGCCTCTGGTGCGAGATCAAACTGAGTTCCTACCTACAGTTGTAGAGATGATCTTGGAAGTTTCTCGGGCAGCACATGGAGGGTAATCACGAACAGCTGGTGGGTCCTCGATCCTCTTTTTCCTAACCTTACGTCTATAACAGTTGCCACATAGCGGGGTAATCCCCTCGTAGACACTCCTGGCTCTCATTGCTGAAATAACACTAACCATTGCGCCACTCTGACGCGTTAGAACAGATAACAATCCTCCATGAAGGAGAGGGATGCGTAGAATTTTCTCCTCACAGGGTACATCTATCAAGAATAACAGAAGAAAGGTCGATGTCGAACTCTTGTCTCACAAGGTCGTGTTTGCATCCCAACGATCATATGAGGTTTCCATTGTCTAGTCATAAGTCGATTCCACAACAGATTCAAACTCTCAGGAGCATTAGGGTCAAACGGAACAGAGACGAAGCGGATTGCTACTCTTACTAGCTACCATGTCGTTAAAGTCCTGACGTCGCCCACGCCAATTCTAAATGCCCTTCCAAGAGCATCATTTCTGGTGTTGCTGTTTTCATTACAAGGATTCCAAGTACTGTCGTTGTTCCTTTGATCGTTGACCTCTTAACTTAACTACGGCCAATCCATGTTGTAGGCACCCTTATTTCCTTACTGAAAGCTAGGGTTACGAGCGCCTTGTTGTCGTGACTGCTGCCCCCAATTTCATTGCTCGAAACGAAGCCCTACGATTATTTCACCATCATAGTCCATCTTTTAACATCCTGAGCCACGTCCTAAAGCGTTACTCACTGTTCTGGCAGTTACGCATACCACACTAAAGTCAATTATCATCACTTAAGCCTCGATTGATTCGTAAGAGTTGAATCCCATGGGTCGCTGACAAGGGTCAAAGATTCGATTGAAGCCAATTTGCTGGTGCTTATTGCCGGTAATCAGGGTCGTCAAAGTACTGAGGTCGGTAAAGTGCTACGCTCATCCTCCTGTCCATCGATGTTGCAAGTGGTTCAAGTAATACTCAGTATGTTGCGGGAGTGTTGCAGAAGTGATCGCACTTCAGAATCTGAGGCGTCAATACGTTAGGTTCCAGCAAGTGAAGAAAGGTGAGAAAGATATCCATCAATCATTCGACGCTGCGACATCCAACACATGGACGTTCATATAAGCAACTAACATTCTACATGGTTCGCTAGGTGTTCAGATGGGTGCTCAAGTAATACTCGATAGCATCGAGATTCGAAGGGATCTAGAGATGAATGAAAAGTTCACGTTCGAGTAGGGGACAATCACTGCTATGACCCCTAGTTTTGTTATGTTTCACATCGATCAAATGACGGAACGGAACCCCTTTTTCACTTGTTAAGCCTCATTGGGACTCACATGCACCCCACATTATTATTATGTGTGCACCCACAATAATATTGTGATTTGCATGCTCATCTCAGCTCCACTTAACTCATGTCAAATGGTTCCTCAAACTCGAGTAGCAAACAAAGAGTATTACGAAGCGTAAGTCGTGAAGGTTTAGGGAAATACCACCCTATCAGTCACATAACACATGCAAGTATACATGAATTCATACTGTTGTGCTAAACGTGCAATTCATACTGAGTGTCATGGTCGTATTCATGTTTTCAGAACTGTTCGGTTATAGTCTGGTTTTACAAAAACGTTTTCCCTTTTTTAAAACCAAGTTCACTATAACCAATGGCTCTGATACCAATGTATCACACCCCCAAAATCCACAAGCGGAGTATCACCACAGGAGGCGTGACTGACCAGGATCCAAGCCACCAACCTTGTTGAACTCATAACAATTATTCCAAATAAAACTTTCATTTATTATTGGTAGAAGTGTTACAAAACATTATTCAACGTTCAACGGAAGCGTAATACATTAATTAAGAAATTCATGAACCAAGTGTGTGAAAGCCATTAAGTTCGTCTCGCATTTCCATGTATCTCGACCCATGACCACTCCAGCATCCCAGACAGCAAGTTCCAACAATATGTACCTAAAGGCCTGCAAGGCATGTAACAACGAGTCAACAACAAAGTTGAGCGAGTTCACAGTTGGGTGTTCGTTTTAAGTTGTCTCAAAATCATAGTTTTTCTTTAGCTGGCTTACTTGCCGTGGGGGTTACCCCATAGTTGAAATTATGATTAACCAATTCCTTCTTTCCCAAACCATATCCATAACCAATGGGGGCTTCCCCATGTGAACCACTAGACCCGTTTACCATATCGACCACTGACTAAAGAAAGTTGGTGCCCTGACGTCAATGTCTATCATCATTGACTAGTGCCCAGATTCATTAGTTCACGCCCGTCCTCCGCGGTATGGTGTGAGGCTTGTCAAACCTAAATAGCACTATCTAACTAATGACCCGCTCGCCATTGGCCCGACGATTAAGTCGATACAAAAATGAGGGACTTCATGATAGAGTTTTTGGTCTAGCATCAGTGTTGTCACCCTTCAATAAAGAGGGTGTGTACGTAATCCCCAAACCAGGAGACTACGCAGGTTCCGATTAAGTTCTTAGTACGTGTTGTCACCCTTCAATAAAGAGGGTGTGTACGTGTTCCAAACCAGGAGATCACGCAGTTTCAGTTCAAATCCTTTACCCATTCCCAACCCCTGGGAATCCCATGCCTTGTAGAAAGTGTGAACTCACCTTGGTTTGCTCGGTATAGATTAGTTACTTGTTTGACAATGGATTACACATGCCCTATCATTGTTACCGACAATAATCAGTTTCGAGTGTACATGGTTCACATAGTTCACGTACAATTAATTCATGCACTCATTGTTCACATAATACTCCATTAAGGGACATGTAGCACACAGATATAATTCATGCCATAGCAATTAATCTATCAACTTAGTGTCATTAAATCATCACTTAGCATGGTATCGGCTGCATGAACCAGTTTATATCATAATATCATGGTCCGGGTCATATTATCTCAAACCTTCGATACAAAATCTAAAATCTAGTAAACACGTTAATATTTCACATAACTCTTTGACTACCCACTAATACACATCGGCCCAATTGAAAACTATAACCCAAATTGATTGTTTGTGTTGGTTCACAATTAAGGTGTATCAACCCACCTAAGTTTCGGCCCAAACATCAACAATCAATACTTAATTCAATAGTGCAGTCCACGAAGCTTGCTGATCTAAACTACTCATGTTAAGCCCAACAGATACTTGGTAATCCTTTTATTCAGTCAACATGGTTATGCAATACAAGATTACCAATTCACCTATGATACCAGTTTCATATGTAGTTATTCTAAATTATTCAACTCACACATTCCACCAACATACATAAGCCAAACCATCATCATTTAATAGCTTCGTTAGGGCACGGGCCAGGTACAAATCACTCGGTATTCTAATTCCAACTAAACCGAACCATGTCTTTATTTAGCGACCAAACATTATTACACATGTTCAAAGCATCGAATAACAATTCATCAGATTCATATTATAATGTTCCACACATCGTTAACCAATATCATTAACATTAATGAAGTCTAATATCAACAATCAATAGCCGATCGGCTCACACATCATTACTCGACCAGATTTCATGAAACAGTTAGATGCTTATCTAAATCGCTCAACAGTTTGTTTATATTATTATGGCATTAATAAATATACACGATACCCTTGGTTGTCATCGACAACATCATTAGAATTCCAATTTGGTTCTTGATTAGATTGAAGCTAAAGCACATGGGCCGTCAATTACTTACTCAATTTTATCCAATTTATCAATTCATCAATTCATCATCCACAATTCTATTGGACCTTTTGATTTGCATCAACATTGACTAAGATGTCCACTACTGTTACATCAAATTTATTATGGATCACACACTAACTATACATGCACATACATCGATAACAAGCCAACATCATTACCCAACAATTAATCATGCCATATATCGGAAGTATCAGTAACAACCAAGTAGCATATTACAACAACATCAATCATGCAATAACCATATATTTGTCAAGAATTAACAATAAATCAAGAATTGAATAAGGATGATCGAACTAACCAGGAAATTAATATACGCTAGACACGAAGGTTGATCCCTAAAAGAAAGAGGCTTCGACGAAGGTGAGGGGGGGCTGATCGTCCACAGGAGTAAATGTAAATAGGGTTTTTCTTCGTTAACCCTAAGTTATACGTATCCCATAATTATTTAATCTAGATTTAAGCAAATAAGCAAATAAGCAGATAAGCAACACCCATAAAAGGCTCATGATTTGCGGATCCAACCAACTGTGGGCCGGACCAAACATAATGTGGGTCGAGGTGATGGGCCGAGGTGATGTTGATAACTTAATTAGAGTGAGTGTGAATTAAGGGGGTGTGTGGGCCGAGATGACTAAATACAGCCCAAACATGTGCGACACCAAGAATGGCCCAACTACATACACCAACATGTTCCAATCCGTTTTACATTCGACGATCTTATCATAGCGACACGTTTAACGAAAGTTTAATATATAGCAAGGACGTGAAACGAGCGAATCGCTAAAGGTTAATAAACAGCACTAACCTTGAAAGTTCGGGTTGTCACAATCTTATCACTTCCAGGATGAACTGAGTACTTGGAGCTATGTGCTTCTTGAAGAATCACATCCCTAAGTCCTTTATAAATTGGAACCCATATTCGTCCATTCAATCTTAGGATTCCATCCTTGCCATACGATAATTGTTCAGCAGTTACTCCCAACTTTTCATTCGGATAGTTGGCTTCTAACACAACTTCCTTCTGAGCGGCTAACAATCTTTCCTTCAAGCTGTTCTTCAATTCAATGCTCTTGGCATTGATTCTAATGGGCTTAACCCTTTCCTTTCTGCTTAATGCGTCACCTACAACATTCGCTTTGCCTGGATGGTAGCGAATTTCACAATCATAATCATTTAAAGACTCCATCCATCGACGATGTCTCATGTTCAGATCCTTCTGATTGAACAAGTGTTGAAGGCTTTTATGATCAGAATAAATCACACACTTGGTACCATATAAATAATGCCTCCAAAGTTTTAGTGCAAACACAACAGCACCCAACTCCAAATCGTGGGTGGTGTAATTCTTCTCGTGCACTTTTAATTGTCGGGAAGCATAGGCAATAACCTTGCCTTTTTGCATGAGCACACATCCCATACCTGTGTGTGAGGCGTCGCAGTAAACCACAAATTCTTCGATCCCTTCAGGCAATGTTAACACAGGAGCATTGCTCAACTTTTGCTTAAGAATCTCAAAGGATTCTTGTTGCTTAGGACCCCAATCAAACTTTATATTCTTCCTAGTCAACGAAGTTAGGGGTGCAGCAATCCTTGAGAAATTTTCAATAAAACGCCTGTAGTATCCTGCCAGACCCAAGAAGCTGCGAATATCTGTGGGCGTCTTCGGCTCTTGTCAATTCATGATAGCTTCAATCTTAGCGGGATCCACCTGGATACCACGCTCACTAACCATATGTCCAAGAAATTGGACTTCACGAAGCCAAAACTCACATTTTGAAAACTTGGCGTAGAGCTTCTCTTGTTGGAGAAGTTTAAGGATACATCGAAGGTGCTTCTCATGATCAGCCTAATTTTTCGAATAAATAAGAATGTCATCTATGAAGACAATGACAAACTTGTCTAAGTAGGGTTTGCAAACGCGATTCATGAGGTCCATGAATGCTGCTGGTGCATTAGTGAGCCCGAACGGCATCACTAAGAACTCGTAGTGACCATAGCGAGTTCTGAATGCAGTCTTGTGAACATCTTCATCTCTAACCTTCAGCTGATGATAACCTGATCTCAAGTCAATCTTGGAGAAGTAACTTGCTCCTTGAAGTTGATCGAACAGATCGTCGATCCTGGGCAATGGATATATGTTCTTGATTGTAACCTTGTTCAACTCTCGATAATCAATGCATAAACGCATTGATCCATCCTTTTTCTTCACAAACAGGATTCGGTGCTCCCCAAGGATATGAGCTAGGTCTAATAAATCCTTTTGTCAACAAATCATCCAACTGAGTTCTCAACTCTTTCATTTCAGTTGGGGCCAACCGGTAAGGTGCTCTTGCAACAGGTGCTGCTCCAGGTATAATGTCGATTCTGAACTCCACTTGCCTATCTGGGGGTAAACCAGGTAGTTCTTCAGGGAATACATCAGGGTATTCAGAAATGATGGGAATGTCTTCGATCTTGGGCTTTGGTTCATCAATTGTCACTTGTGCCATATAGATGACACAACCTTTCTTCATGCGCCTTGATGCCTTAAGCATAGACATTTGCTTAGGCAACCCATGCTGAGTGTCTCTTTGTATGGTAAGTGGCTCACCATACAAAGTCTTGATAACCACTTGTTTCTTGTCACAAACGATCTGAGCTTGCTTATGAGATAACCAATCCATGCCTATTACTATGTCGAATCCAGCTAGTTTCAAAGGAATCAAAGACAATGGAAAAGAGTGGTTCCTAATGGATATGAAACATCCATCTAACACGGTTGGAGCGGTTTCTATGGTACCATCGGCCAATTCTACTTCGTACTTTATGCTTAGGGTTTTAACAGACAGATTTAACAATTTACAAAACTTATTATCTACAAATGACTTATCTGCACCCGAATCAAATAATACCCTTGCATAAACATCATTGATAAGGAAGGTACCTGTTATCACGTTGTCATTCTGGATCGCTTCTTGAGCATTCATTTGGAAGACCCGAGCATTGGTCTTCTTGCCTTCTTCAGGTTTCTTCGCATACTTTGGGCAGTTGGACTTGATATGCCCCTTCTCGTTACAGTTGTAACAAGTCGCATCCTTAATTTTCTTACAATCTAATGTCTTATGCTCAGAAGACTTACAGATCCCACAATCCCTAGGCTGCGATTGGGATTTTGATTCATACCTGCACTTTCCCAGATGACGCTTCTTGCAAGTCTTACATTTGGGTTTCTCACCCGACTGTTGGTCATCCTTCCTGAACCCTGAACTCTTCTTGTGATCAGAGTTTCCCTTATGCTTCTTATCTGAACGGTGTGAATTATCATCCTCACGTTTTCTCTTCTCAGCATTAGAATTACTAAGCGACCTCTACCTGACCGCATCAAGGGTAAGAGATAATGACAAATCAGCTACTGACCTAAAGGTTGTAGGTCTTGATGCTTTCACACTAGCTTTAATCTCCGGGGCTAAACCCCCAATGAAACGGGCTATACGCTTTGGTTCCGGTGTCACCAAGTAAGGAACCAATCGAGACATGGTGTTAAAACTCGTGAGATACGCTTGGCAGTCTAAGTTCTTCATAACCAATGTTAGGAAGTCAGTTTCAATCTTCTCAACCTCATGTTGAGGACATAAATTCTCTTTAATCAAAGCAACAAACTGATCCCATGTCAGGTTATACAACGGGATCTTCCCAGTAGCTTGGATTAATGACCTCCACCAAGCTAGAGCTTCTCCTTTAAACGATTGTGACACAAACTTCACGACGTCTTGCTCTGCACAACCACTAATATCAACCACAGTGTCCATCTCGTCGAGCCACGTCATACAATCTATGGCTCCTTTCTCCCCTGTGAAATCCCTGGGCTTGCAGGAGACAAAATACTTATAAGAACAGCCCTTGACACGTGGTTCTTGATTGAGCACAACTTTCCTAGATGGAACACTCCTCTGATTCGATGAGTGATGAGAATCACTCTTGCGAGCTGTATGAGTCCTGGAAGGTGGTTTTGAATGAGGTACAGACTGAGTTCTGACGCGAGTTCCACTCAATTCATTAAATTGTCTGTCAAGAGCTCGAGTAACGGCATTATCTATTAATGCCTGCAATTCCGCGCCTGCTACATTAACTCTGGAAGTGTCATGATTCTCCCTTGGGTGACTGTTGACTTCGTCTAACCCAGCCATGTAGCTTGATTGCTACATAAAATATTGACAAGATTTATTCAAAAGTCCATTATGGAATTGTCTTTTATGGCAATTCATTAACCATGGTAACCATAAGCCATATTGGTTAATTTAATTAAGCATATTCATTCAGGATTATAATTATCCTCAGTCATAATTTATTAATATATTATAATGGCACATAAGGCCAGGTCACAGGGACAATTTAAACTATAAGCCATGATCTTATATGATCGAGGCTTTAAGGCATTGAATCATAGTTCATTACCTTTCTTGACAGGGAGTTTATAGACTACAACTGTCTTTTGTCTTATATGACAATGATTATGGCCCGTAGGCATTACATCACTAATGGATGTTTAATAAAAGAAAGAATTTGAAGGATCCAATATAAGGATGACTTATGTGATTTTATCGAATCACATTTGCCAGGAGTGTTAACATGTTTTCAGATGTTAACAAGGATTTTGAATCTTACAAGGAATTACCATCATGGCCCTGTCTTAAAATGACACATGGCTAGGTTTTGCCTTCGAGATTTTCTTTAATATATAATGGCAGATTAATCTTTAAAAGGAATGATATTTTATTTTATTTCATATATTATTTTCATTCATATAATGATAATTGAAATTTTAAATTTAACACATTCCATAATTAAATAAAAAGAGTACATAAATGCCCTAAACAGGACTTTAACAGAAATAACTTGCCCACGCAGGGGCTAAACTGAAAATACAAGTCCTCGCAGGGACTGAATACATAAATAGATGTCCACGCAGGGACTTGATTGAAACAAGGAAATTACAATACAAATAAATAAATAAGGAATATTCAAAAATCCCTTTTCTTCTTTCCCTTGATTAGATTCGCCAGACCCTTGAGAAATCCTCGGTGGTTCCTACGCTCCTCTTGAACCTCCCGTTCCACCCTGCTCAACCTCTGAAGAATCTCCTGTTGCTACGGTGGCGGTATCAGTGCGGCTGCGGCGGTTGCTGCTGTGGAGGTTGAGAAGGTGGCGGGTATGGATACCCAAAAGCTTGGTACCCAGACTGGTATGGAACTCCATAGGGCCCCTCTGGATGAAGAGCATTGTAGTTCACCGCTACAAGGTATGGGTCAACTTCGGCGTAGTTGTAGTTAGTATGAGCTGGCTGCTCAAAAGGGTTATACGCTGCTGCACCGGCGTATGAAGGAATTGGGTTATCATAACCCACTGGTGGAGGTGCGACTGGCGCAGAGTCCACCTCGGAAATGGGGTTTGAAGCCCCCCATCTGTGGGTCTTCATATAGTGGCGGGTAATGACTGCCACTTGAATGCTGAGGGGTGCTGAAATGGAATCCCCCTCGCACGGACATCCATGCTCCTGATCTCCTACGCCTCGGTGGCTCCGGAGGCGGTTGCTGCTCTGGCAGTCGTGGTGGCGATGGAGTGACCGCTACAAAACGTGAATCCTCTGAGGGATCCTGCTGTTGCTGCTGCTAAGACGGGTTGTAAGAGGGAGTAAACACCCAGTCGTATTGGGCAAACCTTGCCTCATACCTGTCTGGACCACGATAAGGTGATCCATGAAAAGACGACCCATCCGAAATCTCGATGGGGTGAGTCGGTGTCCCAGATGGTGGTTCGGCAGGATCCGGGTCATCATCCATCTCCATGTCCTGAGCTTCAGGGAAATGGTCTTCGGGGCCCAATGGGTTATGACCCATTGGTTCTTCAATCTGATTTGCCGTGTTAAACTGGCTCTGGAAATATGGGGTCGGGTCTTGAAACGCGCGGTGTGACCCCGACCGCTGCAGTGGTAGGTAAGAGTGGTGCGAATCATTGGGCTCGTTCTTCGATTGCGGCCCAAAAGAATGATGGTAAGAGGGTGATGAACTTAGTGAGACAGATCGCCTTGCGGGCTCCAAATATGTCCTCCAATCCTCTTGAGGACTTGTGCTAATTGTTGCAGACGGAGTTCGCAGGTGGGAAGGTCCGGCCTCATGATCGTTGGGGGCGTTGAATGGCCCCTTTCCTCGTCCTCCTCTTCGGAACCTTGGTGGCATTTTGTTGAACCTGTCAAAACAAACAAAAGAAACAACAAAGAAAAACAATAAAGGGCAAAATAAAATGAATTAGGATTAGTCCTAAGTTCTTTGTCTAGACTCGGAAGTCGAGGAATGTGCAAACTGTGTCATTGAGATTAAACACAAAAGGCTAGTGTTTAATTCACTCAATGTTGGCTCTGATACCAACCTGTCACACCCCGATATTTCCACGTATTACCGGGCCCACCGGTAATACGTGGAAATATCGGGGTGTGACAATGCACCATTAACACACCTCTATCATCCAACTTTTTCAGCCCGGTAGTTAAGTCTTTCACGAAACCCAAACAACCAAATACTTTTAAGCAGGAAAGATCTGGTTTTCTACCCTTCAACTTTTCATACGTAGTAATCGAGTTTTCTAAAGTCTTCGTCGGTGATCTGTTCAAAAGATAAATCGAGTGATGTACCGCCTCACCCCAAAAAATTTGTGGCAGCCCCTTCGCCTTCAACATACTTCGTGTGGTGCCTAAAATCGTTCGATTTCTCCTTTCGACCACCCCGTTTTGTTGCGGGGTGTAAGGAGCGGTAAACTGACGCGTAATTCCTTTATGTTTGCAAAAATCACCCAAGACATGTGACGTAAACTCACCCCCGTTGTCGGTTCATAATGCTTTAACTTTCTTGCTAAAATCGTTCTCAATCCTTGTAATCAACTCGATTAGAACACCCGGCACTTGATCCTTTGTTTTTATCAATGTTACCCACATGTAGCGACTAAAATCATCGACTACAAGGAGTATGTATTGATTTCCCGCATTCGTCTTCGGTGTGATTGGACCACAAACATCCGCGTATAATAGTTGCAACGAGTCAGTCGCACGGTAAAAACTCTTCTTTTGGAAGGCGGCTCGTGTTTGCTTCCCCATTATGCAAGAATCACATATTTGCATGGGATGTGATATTGTAGGCAACCCGATTGCATGCTTGGATAAAGATTTGAGTGCTTCAAAGTTAAGGTGCCCATGACGAGCATGCCAAACCCAAGCCTCGTCGTCTAGCTTAACCTGTAAACACACTGGGGACACAACTTTTAAGTTAATTTTATAAATACGATTCGGTGAACGAGGTACCTTATCAACAATGGTCCATCCTCTTCGAACATCCAAAGTACGCCATGTTGAATCGTGATTTTGTACCCAATCTCGTCAAGTTGACCGATGCTTATTATATTATTTTTTAGTGATGGAATATAATAAACATCGTGCAACGCCCTTTGTTCCCCAGATTTTCCTTCCAGGATGATCATTCCTCGGCCTTTGATTTCAACGTATGATCCATCCCTAAACTTTACTTTGCCAACCGTGTGACGGTCAAGGTTAGTAAACCACTCGAGGTTACCCGACATATGATTACTGGCCCCATTATCCAAGAACCATGTATCATCTTCATGTGGAATTGATGCAAACTTCCTCGGATCGACTCGTTCTTCATTCAATAACACGACTTCCTTCTCGTGACTTGCCATGTAGAGTACAGGACCATCTTGTTGTACAAGGTTGCTTTCTTCGGTTTTCTTACGTGTGGGACAATCTGAAGAGAAGTGACCTAAACAGTCACAACGAAAACACTTCAATTTAGAACGGTCTTTTTGTTGTTTTTGTTCCGGTTCCTTGCCCTTTCCCCGCCCCCCAGATTTACCATGCCCCCGACCTCGACCACCTTGACTAGTTTTGGCTCCCGTTTTACCCCTCCCATAACCCTTTTCCTTTTTCTTCTTTGCCTCCCACTCTTCATAAGTAAGAATTAATTGATCACCTTTAATTGGTTGATCATTTTCTTCAAGTTTAACCCGTTCCTCGTAGGCTATAAGACGACCCACGACATCGTCGAATCCAACGGTCTTAAGGTTAAGAGATTGCTCGAGAGAAGCAACCATATGAATAAACCTTTTCGGTAAGCCATGTAGAAACCTTTTAACCAGTTTCTCTTCTTCAATCACCGTTCCAAGAGAAGCAGATCTAGAAGCCATCCCTGAAATCTTTCCTGCAAAGTCAGCAACGGTGCTAGGTTCCTTCATCTTTAAGGCTTCAAACTCAGACATCAAGGTTTGAAGTATCGCTTCTTTTACTCGATCAGCTCCTTGATTGCGGGACTTAACAGATTCCCACATCTCTTTTGCTGAATCACTGTTACCGATTTGCAAAGTTAGCTCTTCGGGTAACGCTTGGAATAGTAAGGCAGTTTCAATTGAGTCCTTGTTCTCATCTACTGTCGTTCCTGGATCAATAACCTCCCAAACCTTATAAACCTTGAAGATAGACTTCATCTTCATAGCCCAAACAGTGTAATTCGTACTCGTAAGCATTGGACATGGAAGACTAGACAGATGTTCCTTAGCAGGAGGAACCCGATTCACGTTATCACCCATCCTTCGGTTTCGCCTTTTGTAAGTAAGAGGGGTACTCGAACTTGAAGCAATTTTATAACTTCAAATTGATTCCTTCGAACAAAACAACCTACTGTTACTTTATCCTTTTTTTCACAACCCTTTTGTTGACTTTTGTGGTTTCTTCTTATCTGTACCTCAAAGAAAAAAAATAAAATACTCCACCCTTTTACTCCTTATCACAGGTTTGAGGAGAATTGTTTATTATTTCAATCGCTTCAAGAAAAAAAAAACTTCTATCGACTTTTATTAATTCGCTGCTCAAAAGAAGACGATCCTTCTACTCCTTTGAAAGCAACCTGAAAAACGAACCAATCTAAAGAAACCGATTCTGACCTTATCGATTTCTTCACAGACTTGCGCGCCAGGTCTCGTCTGTCGCCGTGTTCTGTGATCGTCGGAACCCGTCGCAAGATACATCAATCGCTAACCTTCGCTGATTGATCTCTTCTTGTCGGACTCGTCTCCCTCTCGATCGTTCTTCCAAGAAGCTCTGATACCAATTTGATAGAAATTGGTTCAGACGTGTAGTAAGGTATTGAATCAAAAACACGCCCGTTCTTGTTATTAATAATCGATTACATCTGGTTACAAAAATTCCTTTATATATAACCTAAACAAGAAACCTATTTTGACTCAAATTAGGATTAAATGTTGGTGCATACGTCTGTCGACTTCGTCTTTTGTATCGAGTCTAGTATTAGAATTGTTAGATCAGGGCGCGTTGTATGAGAAAATAGGAGGTTTTAGGGTGTGGTTTAGCTAATTCCATTTGAAGGAGCTAATTCCGCTTGAAATGGCAATTGACACTTTCAAGCGAAATTAACTTTGTTAATTTCGCTTGAACTGCCACCCCGCCACTTTCAAGCGGAATCACTTCTCTATATAAACCACACAAGCGAAATCAGTTGTAACTTTCGTCATTCCGGTACCGAACTGCTGCCGACGCGTCGTTTGATCTGTAAAGCTGTGATATCAATAAAACAAGACGATTAATAGTGAAACAAGCTGTTTTCCAAGTCTGTTTCTTTGTTTCCGCTTCTGAAACAGACAAGAACTCTTCTGATTGACTCGTTTGGGTCATAACTCGATCCTACAAGTGGTATCAGAACTCAGGAAGAAGAGTTCTTGCCAAAACAGCCTAATTTTCTGACTTCTACACCTTCTTTTCAAGATTTCACAAAATTTTACGGTCAAAATGGTTTGAATTTCACATATAATAAGCATAACAGTGTTTTAATGAATCCTTGAGAGTTTTGGACTTAAAATCAGCTTAAAACTTGAATAAAATCTTAATTCCGTTTGAAAACAGATCGAAAATGATGATGTCAGCAACACTTCATTCGAAATTAGCAGTTAATTCCGCTTGAAATCGTATTTCCGCTTGAAAAGTTCACATAATTCCGCTTGAAAACACTTAATTCCGTTTCAGAGGTTAATTTCGTTTGAGCCGGTTCAAAGGAAATTAGGTGTTTCCGTTTCAGTGTGTAATCCCATTTGAAAGTGTGCTGCTTCAAACGAAATTAGGTGATTTCGCTTCAGGGTGATTCCATTTGAGTGTGATTTCGTTTCAAAGGGGTTAATTCCGTTTGAGAGATAATTCCGATTGAGAAGTGATTTTGTTTGAAAAGGGTTCCGTTTGAAGAGTATTTTCGCTTGAACTGTTATTCCGTTTGAACTTGAGTTTTTTTTGTGAAAATTTTTTCGAATCATGGCTGAGGAATTCTACAATGCGTTTGCAACACCGATTGCCCCTGTTACAGCTGCTGAAACTGTGTACAATGAGAATGAGACATGAACTTATCAGAAACCACAAAAGCTCATGTATATTGAAAATTTTCAAGGATGGAAAAGTCATTTTGAAAACTGGGTGCAAGCTTACAAATTTGACGCATGGTGTTCATTGTTGAAAGATTACGAGAAACCAAAGAATGAACGTGGGATTGAAAAAGCTATTGTTCACTATTCAGAGAGTGACAAATTGAAATTTACAAGTGAGAAAATGATGATCAGTATTCTTCAACAAGCGATTAAAAAAGATATCTTTGTGTTGCTCCAACATAATGGTACAGCTAGATCAATTTGGGAAGCATTGATTCAGAAATTCAAAGGAAGCGCAGATATGATAAAAAAACAAAAAGGCGTTATTGAAGAAATCGTTTGATATGTTTTCAGCTTTTGATCATGAAACAAAAAAGCAGACTATTGATAGATATTGTCATCTGGTATTGGAAATGGGAAGATTGGACATTAAGAAAGAGGATGATGAATGGGTTGATAAACTAGCTGAAGCGCTACCACAGCATAAGTGGGGAACTTATTTGATGGTTGTAAAACATATAAGGAAGTCTGAGAGTATGAATTTGGCACAGTTCATTCAGAAAATTGAAGAACAGGAACTGGATATTCAGAAGACTGCTATCATGACGAATCCAAATGCTCAACAAGATGTCAGTTTGTATTACAGAGGGAACAAGTTTGAGGCTACCCCCAGCCCTAGCCCAAAGATCCAAACTGGTTTTAGTGCTGACAGTTCATCTGGAACAAAGGGTAGTAATGTGACACATAGTGGTGGATCTTCATCTTCATATTCAAGCTTTGATCCGAATCATACAACATCAAGTCCTCGACGACAGAATTCAACAAATCTTCAATGCAATGTCACTTTGAACATTCAAAATGGTCAGAATTTGTCTCCAGAAATAGCCAAGCAACACATGGCATCACTCGTTGCTATGTTGGAATCTTATGAAGGTTTGATTGCTGGCAAGATTGGAAATCTGATGCTTACAAAAGAAGATTATGACCAAATTGATGCAGAGGAACTTGAGTTGATGGATGTGAAGTGGTGTTTGGCTAGTGCTTGTAGGAGGGCAGAAAAGTTTCAACAAATTACTGGTAGAGATGAGTTTCGAGGAATGGCTACTTCTCCGTTGGGTTTTGATAAATCAAAAGTTACATGTTTCCGGTGTAAAAGAAAGGGTCATTTTAAGAGAGAATGTACAAATAAAGAAGCAACCGGGAATCAAGAAAAGAACAATTATTATCAGAAATCAATTTTTCATCAGATTGATCAACAACCTCAACAAAAGGATCCAAAAACTGCTCATGGTAAAATGATCGAAGATGCAAATAAGAAAGCTTATTTTGGTATCATTGATCAAGATGATGAATTTGTTGCTAAAGGATTTAGCTGGGATAAATACATTCCAACCGGTTTAGGCTTTGTTGCTAGAATTCTGGGTGAAGATGAGGCTAATCAGAAAAGAATCCCGATTTTTCCAGATCTTGGAAGTGATATTGATACTGATGATGAAGAAGAACATCTTAATAAAGCTAGAAAAGGCTTAGATCCTGACAGCTTTAATTTCTTTTTTGTAGATAAAATGGAGATGCTGAATCAGAAGAAGATTGCCAGATTGCGGAGAGAGCTGGAAGCAGCAAAAATTCAAGGCAAAGACAGAAGCTGGAGAAGCTAATGTTGAACCAGCAACTGAGAAAGTTGTAGAGAAAATCGTTGAAGTGGAGAAAGTGGTGGAAAAATTAGTTGAAGTTGAAAAAATAGTTGAAGTCGAAAAACTAGTCGAAGTTGAGAAACTTGTCGAAGTAGAGGAAATTGTCGAAATAGAAAAAATTGTTGAAGTTGAGAAACTCATTGAAGTTGAAAAGACTGTCGAGGTTGAAAAGATAATTGAAAAGGTGGTTGAAGTTGAAAAACCATGTTTGAAGTGTTTAGAATCTTGCAAAGTTTGTGAGGAGAAAGATAAGAAGATTGCTGATTTGGAGAAGATAAAGAAGATTTACTGTCTGATATCAAGTATGTAAAAGAGTCGTATGATGTTCTGAATAGAACAGTTGATGGTTTGAACAAAACAAACAAAGAAGTTGATGCTGCCATGACAATGATGAGCTCAACATTAATGATAAAGCAGAGTGTCATCAATGAGTATATCGAAGATTGTGCTAAGCTGAAGCAAGAGTTAGAACTTGAAAAGATTGAGAGTGAAAGGATTAAACGATTATTGTTGAGTTATACTACTTGTGATTATTTGATTGATCGTGTTTATCCTACTGTTGCAGGTCTTGAAGCATTCAAAGATAAAGAGACGAAAGACACAGATGCTGGTAAGACACAAAGAGTCAAGTATAACAAGTGTCCGCCTCCAATCTATGAGAGTTATTCTCCCAGGAATCCTAACGAGGAGCGTCTAAAAAAGGCAGTCAACATCAAGTTAAAGTCTGAAATCATTGATGAATTACCAGACAATATTGATGTCACATTCACAGCGTCTGACACTGATCATGAGTCTGAGTTAGTAAAGAAAGTGGTCGATCAGGTGTTAGATATGGATGAAGAGTCAAAACCGGAGTCTAAGTCTGAAAGTTCGAGTTCGTCAGAAAAGAGTCCAAGTTCACCGGTTAAAAGGGTTTACAATAAAGAATTCCTGTTATCAAAATCTAATTTGAATGATGGACCAATCAAAGTGGCATATACTTTGAATGTTTCAGACAAATTATATTCTGATAAGGAATCCCAATAAGAAGTGTCAAAACTGAAATGATCAAACAGGTTTTCAAACTAACAGAAATTAACATTTCTGAAATACAAGATTTAAATCTTGATGAAAAACCTAAAAAGTACACTTCAAGAGTTCAACAGAGATTGAACAAGAAAAAGGGTTACGGTTCTGGTTATGGTTTTCAAAAGAAACCAAACCATAACAGTAATTTCAAAAAGAAAGGTTTGGGTTTTAATTCTTCAGAAAATTATAAAAATGAGAAAAATTATAAACCAAAAACAAAATTTGTTTCAGGAGGAAGTTCTGAAGATGAGCAGAAGAAACCATTCTGGAAACAATCAAATCAAGAGTTTCTTGCTGAAGTAAAGAGGAATGTGAAGAAGTTTGCTCAAAGAGTTGACAGAAGAACATGTTTTAAGTGCCAAAAAGTTGGACATATTGCTTGGAATTGCCAACAGTTCAACAACACAAAACAGGGAGTTACTTCTAACTCAAAATTGAAAGAAAAACTTGTCTTTGAGAAGAAACAATCAACTGAGAAATCTAAAGTGTTTGAAAATTCAACTTCCGAAGAAGGTGAAAGTTCAAAATGTTTTTACAAAAGAAGAGTTGATTTGAACAAGCAAAAATGGGTTGTAAAATCTGAAAGTAGTTCTGACAATGAATCTGATTCCATAAAATCAGAGGAGTCATCTGTTGAGAAAAAGGTTGAGAATTCCGTTCCAGAGGTGAACGATAAAAATTTTCCCAAGTTGTCGAAGGAAAATTTGAAGTTGAAAGTAGGGAAAACTGAGATTTCAGGTCAATTCTTTGCTGGTAAGAAAGAATTTGATGCTGAAAAAGTGTTTAATGGAAAAGTTAAACATATTTTTGGGAAGATGGTTGATGGGAAAGTAAAAGGTGCAAAAGAAATTTATAAATCAAAATGTTGGTGGGACAGATGGTTGCCACCAAAATCACCCAAGGCTGGTCAGGCTTGGGTGACAACATTTTCACCATAAATTCCTGACTTGCCGGAGCTCCCAGGTTGGTAAGAGTGGAGCAGGAATCGGCATCATTCTTGAAATATTTGGTTGATAAATCTGCAGGTGATATCTTTAAATTGTTATATTTTGATTTGCAAGTGGTTTAGGTTGATAAGTGAACCTACAAGAGGTTGAAAAAGGTTTTCACTTACAAGTGGTAAATCAAGGACATTAAGTTGTACTTGTTTTTCCTAAAAATGATTAAGAAACAATATGATGAACCCCAATCTTACAAGTGATAAAATCAACGAAACTTATTTTCCGGAAAAACCATTTGATTAAAACAAACTTAAGTGTTTTGAAATCAATGGGAAAATAGTTTGTTGAAAGGGGGAGTTCTGATTGTTTATGCCATGTGGATGGCGATTTGAAGTGATTTGATATCAGTTGTCGCTTTGCGTGTATAGTTTGTTTTCAAATTTCCTTAAATGTATTTGCATTTTAAGGGGAGTAAAAATTTCAGAAAATTCAAAAACATTTGAAATTTGAAAAAGACAAAAACATGATAAAATTCAAAATGAGTTTTGTTGTATAAAAGAGGAAATGATAGTACATCAGTGGATGATCACAGCATGCTAAAGAAATGGAAAATCAAAAAGTGATAAACGGTCTCACTGATGATATGCCAGTAGGTTTTTGCACATTTAGTAGATTGTGACGAGATATAAACCTAATTTCAAACTTGCTTATATCGTGGGTAACATCTCTCGGATATATGGGTAACCCCCGAAATCTTGTTTGAAGGACCCCTCTTTCTGAAATACTAGGTCTTTATGCTTAGTGATATCTGGGGTATTATCCCGGGACTTCTGATAATGCGGAAGCAATGGCCTAGTCCCCGGAGAATACTTTACGCTTGCTTGAAATATAGCCCGCCCTCAGCATAAAAAATGATGAAACATTGAAAAAATATGTAAATCATGTGCTGTTGAAGAAAATATCCTCTAAAGGGGACCCACCAAAAGTCGAGCCGTCATCTCTCTGCTGAACGGAAGTTCTGACCTGAGCTCTCACGGTCTCGCAATTTAACCCCTTACAGATATCATCTAGGTATACTCACCTGTAAGACTGAATATTGGGATCTGGATACGGGAGTATATTCTGAGGTGGGACACGCGGATAAGTTTAAGTATCTTAAAACATTAATCTCGTATCTCGAAACAGTTGAACTTTGTGTGAAAATTTACGTGGATCAGTATACTGACAATCTAAGTGAATCCTTTAGAACTTAAAATGTTTAAAGCTTAACGGTGTTGGTGATTTATCTCAAAAACTGATATGATCCTCTTACACAAACTCGCAAAAATATTGTATGCAAATATTTCTTTACTGCATTTCATTTCATGTCAAAGATTTTCGGTGTGTTTTAGCATATATTTTGAAAAATCCAAAAAGATTTTAGACAACTGATGTTGAAAAGCTGATTTTCAAAATTCCGAGTGCTAAACATGACGAACAGGTTTAGGAAAGTTTGTTTGAAGATGTTTTGAAATGAAAATTGATATACATGCAAGTGGTTCATCAGAGACTATCATGTTAAATCATTATTGATTGATATTTGAAAATGATGTGTTAAGTTTATGTCTTCAAGTGGTTAACAAGGTTTCTAGATTTGTTATATCTTATCTTTTATGAAACTTATGTTTTGGGTAGAGAATTTGCAGGTGAGCCAGGTTGCGATTCTTGAACCTGTGAATACCTGATGAGAATGTGAGCCAGACTACGATCCCAGCATAATTCAAGGGGGAGTCTGCTGGTAGATCAACATCTGAGGGAGAGAAGATTTTGAAGATGCAAGAGCCACGTAGAGATCTGATCAAAAGAAGCTGATAGGAATAGAGCCAGGAATTTGATCATGGGAAATTCAAAAAGATATTGAAGTGAGGCAAGAGCCAGATCGAGATTCTGGAAGCCCGAAGACTGATAAAGACTGAAGACGTTGAAGACTCGACACTTAAGACTCGTCAACATCCGAGGGGGAGTCTGTTGGTGCATACGTCTGTCGACTTCGTCTTTTGTATCGAGTCTAGTATTAGAATTGTTAGATCAGGGCACGTTGTACGAGAAAATAGGAGGTTTTAGGGTGTGGTTTAGCTAATTCCGTTTGAAGGAGCTAATTCCGTTTGAAATGGCAATTGACACTTTCAAGCGAAATTAACTTTGTTAATTTCGCTTGAACTGTCACCCCACCACTTTCAAACGGAATCACTTCTCTATATAAACCACACAAGCGAAATCAGTTGTAACTTTCGTCATTTCGGTACCGAACTGCAGCCGACGCGTCGTTTGATCTGTAAAGCTGTGATATCAATAAAACAAGACGATTAATAATGAAACAAGCTGTTTTCCAAGACCGTTTCTTTGTTTCCGCCTTTGAAACAGACAAGAACTCTTCTGATTGACTCGTTTGGGTCACAACTCGATCCTACATTAAAAAACTAACTCAAAAAAACCCCTAAGTTTGTGACTCGGTCACTTTTTACCCGAGCTTTGTAAGTCGGTCACTTTTTACCCGAACTTACATAACATTAGACCAACATGTCCAAAAATGTTTGATCGTTACCATTTTAGTCTACTGGGTTAACTTCATCTATTTTTTCTGTTAACGAGAAGGGCAATTCAGTCATTTTATATGTAATTATGTGAACTAGAAAGGCAATTCAGACATATAAAATGACCGAGTTGTTTTTCCCGTTATCAGATATAATGGATGAAGTTAACCCAGTGGACTAAAATGGCAATGCTGAAACCTTTTTGGAACCACATACGAAAAATGAAACCTTTGGACTAAACTGGCAAAACGGCCCAAACCACAACGACTAAAATGGCATTTAACTCTATATAGTGTTTAAAAAAGGCTCATTCTATTCTCACATTCCAAAATCTTATTTACACATCATTTTCACTCTATCTCTCTCTCTCTCTCTATATATATATATATATATATATAGAGAGAGAGGGAGAGAGAGAGATATATATATAGAGGGAGGGGTGTATGAGTATTAACACCCAAAAATTTTGACCGTTTAACTCCAACTGTTCATTTTTTTGGTTTTTGTTTCATGCGGCAAACAATACCCACACACTTCAAGATGCATGCCAAACCGCATGGGTGGTCGCGTGTTGGGTGTCGAATCCAGCAAATAAATATAAAATATACCTACTAGACACACTAAAAATAGTATGAATGGAAGTCAGGTTCGTGTCCACAGGGATACAGATTAACGAATTATGCCAAAACGTTTTAGACACAGATACGGTTGTTTTGAAAGGGGGTTTTAAGTTTAAACTAGAATGTAAAAAAAAACAATTTTTAATTTTTTAGATTAAAAAGAAAACTAATTAGAGTGGTTGGAAAATTCAGATGTTAAAACTAATTTCAACACCAGGGCAATTTCTTGATTCGGCTCGACTTACGATCATTAACGGTCACGGTGCAATGATCCTTGTTAAATAATAGTTTGTATCGACACTAGACGTCACGCAGTTCGGACCTCCACTCTATTTAATGTCTAACCAAACGCCGTTCGTTGATTAGAGCCAACCCACTACTCTAAACTCACGTCGTTCGGATTTTAGCGTGCGGGTTGCGGGATAGAAGTATCAATTACAATCGAACACTCACGTCGTTCGGAGTGTTTAATTATATTATATAATTCTATTACAATTTGGGTTCATAGACAAACTCAAATTATTATTTTGTTCCTAGTCTCAAAAATTAAAACTTTGTTAGGGTTCTAAAAATTGATTGAAATTTATTAGAAAAATTAATAAGTTGATCAGGTTTATTAACAATCTAATATTTTCCGGATCAAATCCGTATTAAAAACAATAATCATATAAACAAACCACTAAAATAATTGAATCAAACGTGATCGTTTCACATAAGTTTATGAACCAAATCAAAGAAGATAAACCCCGATGTCGAAACTATATGGTACTAGCCGGACATGATGGCTAGTTCAATCAAGTCTATTATCTATATGAATTCAAAGTGGTCATGAATAGTAGATGGCAATTTTAGGTTTTTGGTTTTTGTTTTTTTAGTTGTATTTTATTTATTATTCTTTTGTAAGTATTTTTTTTAATAATTAAATAGCAAGCGATATTTTTTTAAGTATTTGTTTTCTCTTTTAGTTATTATTAATATTTTTATTTATCATTCAATTTAACTTTATATTCTAAATTCATAACCATATACGCTTATTTCTTATTATAACATTTCAACTTATTTGCCAGTGTATTGCGATGCTATGTTATCGCAGACATTGGATCAGTATTGATTTGGTTCGTTACAATACTCGTACAATACATTCACTCGGTGTAAAAGTCAACACGTGTTTTACATTGACTAAAAACAATATAAATGGACACAGGAATCAACACCAATGTTGTTCGAACGGTATCAATCGGTTCAGATTGACGGCAATTGTATCGATATTCATTTATTGTCACAGACAAAGTTGTATAAATGAAAACCTTTCGAAACCAAAAACCCGAAAAATGAATACGAGTACCAGGACCCATGTTGACCGCTACGATATGGTAGCACTACGGTGTCAGTTTATCGAAAGAAAAAAAAATTGGTATTGGAACTAATGCTGTTCATTTGGTTTTGATTAGGTGCACAACGCTAACGACACAATATCCGTTATCAAACAAGAAACCATAGAAATGAATACATATCGGTACCAATGTTGTTCAATTCGGTACATTATGGTAGCGATACGATGTCAATTTATCGAAAGCAAAAAAGAATAAAAATAAATACCGGTACCACTACATATGTTGTTTAGCCTGTTTCGATTCGATTTAGTATGAGAACGACAAAATATTCGTTTTCAATAAAATTTATATTGCAATGCCAGAAAAAATAAACATAGAATGCAAACTAACTGAACGGGTACCAACTAAACAACATTGATCCACTTTTATTGTTTTCAACCGATGCAAGGTTTTTCCTTTCAATTAATATAGCGAGTGTTGATATCTAACGAACCGAACAAATAGTGATCAAATTCCTGCAACGAAGCGCGGGGGAATCTCACTAGTTATATAACAAAACATCCAAAGTTAAAACTTACAAATCAAAGACTCCAATATTAACTGTTCAAAAAAAAATCACCAAAAAAAGATGCCTTTCATGCGATCCTTGTTCCAGCCGTCCAAGATTATCTTCCCCTCTTTTTCGACCAGGTTGTTTTTTAGGATATACTAGGATTAAGACCCGCCCGCGTTGCGGTGCGGGTATATCGTACACATTGAATGGATTAGTTGAAACGTTATATGATGCATTAACCACATGAAAACACACATTTCGAAGTATCCAGTTGAAGTCAATGTCACCTGTATAAGCATTGTGATTGGATCAAACGTAAAGTAATTCAAATTCATATCAAACAATCATTACGTATTATATGTGACCCAACTCATACATAGAAAACATAACGGGTATGAAGGAAAATCTGCACATGTAATCGAAAGGGATTAATTGAGCTTTCAAAAAAAGGGGAGAAAAATAAACCATAATTTGACTCCACTCGGTTCGAAACAAACTATACGAAACATACATAAAATAAACATGAAAACGTATTATATTTGACCTGAATCATGTCCTAAAAAAGTTTACGTCGAAACGTAGAACAACTTGTCAAAAACTGATATGATCCTCTTGCACAAACTCACAAAAATATTGTTTGTAAATATTTCTTTACTGCATTTCATTTTCATTTAAAAATTCAAAAAGATTTTCGGTGTGTTTTAGCATAAATTTTGAAAAATACAAAAAGATTTTCAACAACTGGTGTTGGAGAGCTAATTTTCAAAATTCCGAGTGCTAGACATGATGAACGGATGGTTTGGGAGAGTTGACTTTGAAATAAAAATTGTGATAAATAAATCTACCCAAAAGTAAATTGTTGATGATTAAACAATGTCTGCATGTGGTATATAATTTTGTCAAATTGTTAAATTTGTGAAATTTATTTTGAGGTAGAGAATGTGCAGGTTTCTGTGATAGAGAGCCAGGTTTCGATACCTGAAGACTCTGTGATTTCAACAAGCCAGGCTGCGATCCCAGCATATCGAAAGGGGGAGTCTGAAGACATCCGAGTAGATAAGATTGTTCGAGGGTAGTTTGTTGATGCTGAAGAGAAGAAAGAGATAAAGTTTGAGGATGCTTACACGTTCAGACTGATAAAGACTGAAGACGTTGAAGACTCGACACTTAAGACTCGTCAACATTCGAGGGGGAGTCTGTTGGTGCATGCGTCTATCGACTTTGTCTTGTATCGAGTCTTGCATTACACATGGCACGAAGTTCAAGAAAACAAGATAAAAGCTAATTTCGCTTGAATCATGTGATTCCGCTTGAAGATGTCACCTGGTTATTCCAAGCGGAATTAGACATGTGATTTCGCTTGAGAGTCTGATATCGCTTGAACATGTTATTTCGCTTGTAATGAGATTTTGCTTGGAGCTGTTTCAAGCGGAATCAGAAGTCTATATATAGGTATAGGTCTTTGTCATTTGGAGCGGAATTAGAAAGATTGTTTCCAACGGCGAAGCTCTGTCGAAGTGTCGTCTTGCTGTAAAACTATTCAGGATCAATATAAACGACAGTTAAAAGTGATGTCTAACTGAATTCAACTCATTATGTCTGTTTCCGCCTTTCATTTTTAACAAACCCTTGAGAAAATCAGATCATAATTCAGCTTAAAAGTGACAAAAATGGACCAAAGTTCTAATTCCGCTTGAACGAGTCTTTTAATTCCGCTTGAAAAGTTGTTGCCATTTCAAGCGAAATAACCTATTCCACTTGAAAAGTGTTATTCCGCTTGAAACGTCACAAGCGAAATCAGTGATTTCGCTTCAAACAGTTATTCCGCTTGAGTTGACATTCTGTTTGAAAACTTTAATTTCGCTTGAAGTTGTTGTGCAGGTTATCTCGCTTGAAAGTGTCTGTTTAAGAAACGTGTTACCGAATCACGAGTGAAGAATTTTACAACGCATTTGCAACATCCCCAACTACTCCGGCTACCATTGCTCAAAACATGAACTTGGAAAATGAGACTGGAACTACGCAAAAACCCCCGAAGCTAATGAGTATTGAGGAGTATTATGGTTGGAAAGATCGGTTTGAAAACTGGGTTCAAGCTAATCATTTGAGATCTTGGGAGTGTATTTTGAAAAAGTATGTACTACCACGTACTGATCTGCAGGTTGAGAAAGAAATCTCTAAATTCAATGATAAAGAACGAGACATGTACAGAGCTGAAAAGATGATGATTAGTCTACTTCAGCAAGCTATTAAAGAAGACATCTTTGTATTGCTTCAACATGACAAAACTTCAAAATCAATTTGGGATGCTCTTAAAATCAAGTTTGAGGGAAGTGAAAATATGATCAAGAGTAAAAAGTCGTTACTTAAGAAAGAATTTGATCTATTCACAAGTCTACCAGGGGAAGATACAAAGAAGTTGATTGAAAGATACTGCCACTTAGTGCGTTCTATGTCATTGTTAAGCATAACCAAAGATTGAGAGGAATGGGTAGACAAATTAGCTGATGCTTTACCTCAGAAAGAATGGGGTACATTTTTGATGATCTTAAAGAACACCGGAGTTTATGATGGTTTGACGATTTCTCAGTTCATTGAGAAGATTGAAGGTCAAGATCTTGAACAACAAAAGATTGCGAGGATGAGTAATCCGAGTGGTCAACAAGATGTGAAAATGTATTACAAAGGAAATGTTCAAGAGGCTGAAAGAAGTCCAAAAATTCAAACTGCTTTTAGTGCTAGAGAGTCATCTGGAAATGTTGATTCAAGTCCAAACAGTAGCAGTGGATTTTCTTCATATCCAAGTGTTAATCCGAAGAGTTCAACTTCAAGTTTTCATTCTCAAAGCTCAAAAGGTGGAAATGGTTGTGTGATACAGTGCAACATTGCATTGAATCTTCCAGATGGTCAAAGTTTTTCTGAAGAAATTGCAAAAGATCACATGGCGTTACTTGCAACTGTGCTACAATCCTATGAAGGTTTGGTTGCAGGGAGGATCGGAAATGCTATGCTGACAAAAGAAGATTACGATCAGATAGACGCTGAAGAGATGGAACTCATGGACATCAAATGGTGTCTAGCTAGTGTTTTGAGAAGAGCTGAAAAGTTCAAAATGATCACAGGGAGAAATGATTTTTTGGATGCACATGTGTCTACTTTGGGTTTTGATAAATCTAAAGTTACTTGTTTTCGATGTAGGGAGAAAGGTCATTTCAAAAGAGAATGCAAAAATCAAGAGGCTAGTGGAGCAAAGAATCCTTTTGGAAAAGATGATTACTATCGGAAAGCCATATATCAACAAGTTGCTCATCAACCATATCAACAAAAAGAAACACAAACTGCTCATGGGAAGATGATCGAAGATGCAAATAAGAAAGCTTATTATGGTATCATTAATCAAGACGATGAGAAAATGGCTCCAGGTTTCAGTTGGGACAAATATATATCAGCTGATAGTAAAGCATGCCTAATAACCCAAGATGATGAAAAGTTACCTAAAGGGTTCAGCTGGGATAGGTTTGCGGATGAGAATGGGAATTTTAAAGCTTTCATTGCAAAGATAGTTCAAGAACCTGATTTGTTTACCAAATGGATGAAAGCGATTGGTGTTCATGAGAAGAATCAAGAAGAAGAATCTGTTTCATCCGATGAAAGTTCAGAAGAAGCAACTGATGTTGATCAAACATCATCTGATTCTGGTTCTTCAGATGATAGTTCTGAAAAGACATTAAATTTTGATCAAACACCATCTGATTCAAGCTCTTCAGATGAGAGTTCTGAGAAGAAATTAGATTTTGATCAATCACCAACTGATGACAGTGGTGATGATGAAGAAGAAAAACATATTAATGTTGCAAAAACTCATCTATCTCCTGAAAGTTTTCAATTTTATTTTGCAGATTGCTTGGAGAACCTGAAGGAGAGACGTGCAGCAAAAGAACAAAAGAAAATGAAGAGTGAAAGTGTTGATAAAAAAGAAGAGACTGTTCAAAATGAAGAAGTTAAAGCTGAGAAGGTGACTGAAGCTGAACCAGTGATTGAGATTGAGAAAGTCATCGAAGTTGAAAATATTGTGGAAGTCATCAAGCCTTGCTTAAAGTGTTTAGAATCCTGCAAGCAATGTGCAGAAAAAGATGAGAAACTGAGCGAGCAAGAAAAGATGAAAGAACAATTACTGTTCAATCTCAACTACGTGAAAGAATCTTATGATGTGCTAAACAGAACAGTAACTGGTATACAAAAGACTAATTCAGAAAGAGAAGATGCATTGACAATGATGAATGCTGTGATGATGACAAAGCATAAGGCGATTAATCATTACATTGAAGAATGTGCAAAGTTGCAGCGGGAGTTGGAGACTGAAAAGATTGAGAATGAGAGAATTAGACGTTTATTACAGAGTTATTCTAGTTCTGATTATCTCATTGATCGAATTTATCCAACTGTTGTAGGTTTTGAAGCATTTAAAGATGAGAAGCCAAAGAAAAAGGATACTGGTAAGAAACAGAGTGTTAATTATAACAAGTGTCCGCCTCCGATTTGGGAAGGGTATTCTCCTAGAAAACCGAATGAGGAGCAAGTCGAAAAGGCGGTCAATATAAAGTTAAAGTCTGATATAACCGATGAATTACCAGAAAACATTGACGTCGTTTTTACATCATCTGACACTGATCATGAGTCCGAGTTAATAAAAAAGGTGGTCGATCAGGTGTTGGATACAGATGAGGAGTCGGAGTTAAAGTCTGAGTCAAAGTCCAAGTCTGGGTGTTCAAGTTCGTCCGTCAAAAGTTCGAGTTCGTCGGTCAACAGTAAAAAATCGTCGGTTAAACGGGTGTACAATAAAGAATTCATGTTATCAAAATCTAATTTGAATGACGAAGCAATCAAAGATTCAAAGTGGCATATACATTGATTGATTCAGACAAATTATATTCTGATGAGGAATTTCCAATAAGAAGTGTTAAATTTGAAAAGATCAAAAAGGTTTTCAAACTAACAGAAATCAATATTTCTGAAATAAAAGATGTAAATCTTACTGAAAAACCTAAAAAATACACTTCAAGAGTTCAACAACGTTTAAACAAGAAAAAAGGTTACGGTTCTGGTTCTGGTTTTCAAAAGAAACCAAACCATAACGGTAATTTCAAAAAGAAAGGTTTAGGTTTTATTCCACCAGAAAATTATAAAAATGAAAAATATGTCCGAGATTTTAAATAAAAAATGACATTTGTTTCAGGGACAAGCTCGGAAGAAGAAGCAAAAAGCCCATTCTGGAAGCAATCGAACAAAGAATTCCTTGCCAAGAAGCAAGAGAATATGAAGAATGGAGCTAATCAAAGAAAGGAGACAAGAACCTGCTACAAATGCAATGGAGCTGGTCACATTGCATGGAATTGTTCTGAAGCAACAAAAACAAAACAGGAAGTCTCTAAAAAACTCAAAGGAAAAACTGTTGAGAAAAATGAGTCACCAACGGAAAAATTTAAGATTTTTGAAAATTCAACATATGAAGTTGGTGAATGCTCAAAGACTCATTTTTTTATAAAAAGAGAGCTAAGGACAACCAAGTGTGGGTGGTTAAGAAGATTCTTGGCGATGAATCTGATTCCACAAAATCAAACGAGCCACAATCTGTGTTAAAAGATGAAAACTCAGTACCTCCAATGGATGAGGTTAATTTTCCACCATTGAGGGCTGAGAATTTTAAATCAAAAGTTGGAAAGGTTGAGATATCGAATCAGTTCTATTCTGAGAAGAAAGAATTTGATGTCGAGAAAGCATTTAATGAAAATGTGAAAAAGATTTTTGAAAAAATGGTTGAAGGTAAGGTGAAAGGGGTAAAGGACTTTTATGAAACAAAGAAAGCATCGTATTACCCAGGTAAAGTTGAGGAGGAAACATCCAAGTTTGGTGAAGCTTGGATGTCTGTGTTTAACATATAAAATCCTGACTTTCCGGAGCTCCCAGGTTGGTAAGTGCGGAGCAGGTATCGTCATTTTTCTTAAGAAATCACTTTCGTGAATGATGATTGTTCAATGATTTCGACTTACAAGTGGTTGGTAAAGGTTTTTACTTACAAGTGGTAAATCGGGGACATTAAGTTGTACTTGATTTTCTACAAATGATTGGAAAACAATATGATGAACTCTTAATCTACAAGTGGTAACCCCAACAAAACTTATTTTCCGGAAAAATCATTTTGGTTAAAACAAACTTAAGTGTTTTGAAATCATAATGAGAAAATAGTTTGTTGTAAGGGGGAGTTCTGATTATTTATGCCAAGTGAATGGCGATTTGAAGCGATTTGATATCAGTTGTCAATTTACTTGTACAGTATGTTTTCAAATTTCCGGAAATGTGTTTGCATTTTAGGGGAGTAGAAATTTCAGAAAATCCAAAAACATTAGAAAATTTGAAAAAGTCAAAAACATGATAAAATACAAAATGAGTTTTGGTGTCAAGAAGAGGAAATGATAGTACATCAATAGACAGTTACAGTATGCTAAAGAAATGTAATGATTAAATAGCATTAAATGGTCTCACTGATGATATGCCGATAGGTTTTTACACATTTAGTAAGCTTTTTCGGGATATAAACTTAAATTCAAACTTGCTTATTTCGTGGGGAACACTACTTGGATATATAGGTAACCCCTGAAATTTCGTTTGAAAGGTCCCTCTTTCTGAGATACTAGGTCTTTATGCTCAGTGATATCTGGGGTATTATCCCGGGACTTCTGATTTTGCGGAAGCAATGGCCTAGTCCTCGTAGAATACTTTACTGCTTGCTTGAAATATAGCGCCACCCTCAGCATAAAATGATGAGACAATAAAATTGCTAATCAATGCTGTTGTAAAAAAGATCCTCTAAAGGGGACCCACCAAAAGTCGAGCCGCCATCTCTCTGCTGAACGGAAGTTCTGACCTGAGCTCTCACGGTTTCGCAATTTAACCCCTTACAGATATCATCTGTGGTATACTCACCTGTAAGACTGAATATTGGGATCTGGATATGGGAGTATATTCAAGAGGTGGGACACATGAATGAGTTTAAGTTCTTAATTCACCTAACTCATATCCTGAATCAGTTGAAATTTGTGTGAGAATTTAAGTGGATCAGTATATCGGCAATCTAAGTGAATTGTTTAATTCTTATTGTGTAACTAAGCTCAACGGTACTCGTGACTTGTCAAAAACTGATATGATCCTCTTGCACAAACTCACAAAAATATTGTTTGTAAATATTTCTTTACTGCATTTCATTTTCATTTAAAAATTCAAAAAGATTTTCGGTGTGTTTTAGCATAAATTTTGAAAAATACAAAAAGATTTTCGACAACTGGTGTTGGAGAGCTAATTTTCAAAATTCCGAGTGCTAGACATGATGAACAGATGGTTTGGGAGAGTTGACTTTGAAATAAAAATTGTGATAAATAAATCTACCCAAAAGTAAATTGTTGATGATTAAACAATGTCTGCATGTGGTATATAATTTTGTCAAATTGTTAAATTTTTGAAATTTATTTTGAGGTAGAGAATGTGCAGGTTTCTGTGATAGAGAGCCAGGTTTCGATACCTGAAGACTCCGTGATTTCAACAAGCCAGGCTGCGATCCCAACATATCGAAAGGGGGAGTCTGAAGACATCCGAGTAGATAAGATTGTTCGAGGGGAGTTTGTTGATGCTGAAGAGAAGAAAGAGATAAAGTTTGAGGATGCTTACACGTTCAGACTGATAAAGACTGAAGACGTTGAAGACTCGACACTTAAGACTCGTCAACATTCGAGGGGGAGTCTGTTGGTGCATGCGTCTGTCGACTTCGTCTTGTATCGAGTCTTGCATTACACATGGCACGAAGTTCAAGAAAACAAGATAAAAGCTAATTTCGCTTGAATCATGTGATTCCGCTTGAAGATGTCACCTGGTTATTCCAAGCGGAATTAGACATGTGATTTCGCTTGAGAGTCTGATATCGCTTGAACATGTGATTTCGCTTGTAATGAGATTTCGCTTGGAGCTGTTTCAAGCGGAATCAGAAGTCTATATATAGGTATAGGTCTTTGTCATTTGGAGCGGAATTAGAAAGATTGTTTCCGACGGCGAAGCTCTGTCGAAGTGTCGTCTTGCTGTAAAACTGTTCAGGATCAATATAAACGACAGTTAAAAGTGATGTCTAGCTGAATTCAACTCATTATGTCTGTTTCCGCCTTTCATTTTGAGTAGAACGCCTCTGAACGACTCGTTTCGGGTCCGAACACGATCCTACACTAACATCGCGGTGTTACCGCACTACACCTTGAACCGGTGAGGATGCCCCGCCCTGCCTAAGTTGGCCGCAGCTGCTACTGCACAAATGATTAACTCGTCTTCTGAGTCAAAGTCAATGAGTAACTCGTCTTTTAAGTTAGAGTCAGAGGATGATGATGTTGGTAAATTTATAATTTTGAAAGAATTTAAAGAGTTTTCAAATGAATACAAGAATAGCTTGGTGAATATTTATCTATTTTTAAGGCTTTAAATTAAACTTTTTGTAGAAAAAAATTATTTTGTCAGGGATTTAACTCAAGCAAGAGTTTTAGGCTCTCACTTGTTACATTTGTGAAAATTCGGCTTAGAGCATTCACAATAAGATATTTTTTTCTTATTTTTAGCCTTCAAAAAAATGTCACATCATCAAGTTTTACTATTGTGTAGCTCATTTTTTTCTCTTTTTTGGGTTGTAGTTCTTGGCCAAAAACAAGAAAAAATAGATAGGAGTTGAGGCTCTTTACTATAATATATATATATATAGGGAGAAGATCATGAGAAAACTGATATAAATGAGAAAACTAGAAAACTAACTAAAAACCACTAAAAAGGAGGGGGGAGACTTTTAATGAAGGAGGGTGACTTTTAATGAAGGAGGGGTAAAATTGGAAAAAAAATATATATAACTTTTCAAACATTTTCCATTTCTCCATACCTTATCATTTTAAAACAAAAATGACACCATAAGATCACAAATTTTTGTATCTTTCATTCAAGTATATTCGAGCATATTTTTTATGACATAAAAAAAGATTTATGGTGTCGTCTTGTTTTCAATACTATTATTATAGTAGTGCACATGTGCAATATAACATGTACTACAATTGCATTACATGCTTAAAATTAGCTTTTTGAGTCTATTTTAGCTTTTAGGGTTAGTTTTTTTGGAGGTTTAGGATTAGGATTAGGTTTTTGGGTGGGGGGGGGGGGGGTTAGGTTTTTGGGGGGTGGGGTGGGGGGTTTAGGTTTTTTTCGGGTTTATGTTTAGGGTTTAGTTTTAGGTTTTCGGGAGGGTGGGGGGTTTAGGTTTTTTGGGGGTGGGGGGTTAGACTTTTGATGAGAGGGTGAATTTAGGTTTTTGGGGGGTGGGGGTGGGGGGTTTAGGTTTTTGGGGGGTGTCGGTGGGGGTGGGTTAAGCTTTATGTATTAGTGCACATGTGCAGTACAACCAAAAAAAAGATTTTTTTTTTTTTTTTGAAATTTTTTTCTATACATAAAAAGTAGTGATTTTTCAATAAAAATTTGTAAAAAAAAAAATTTGGTATGTTTTTAGGTTTTTTTTAGGCTTTTTTGGTTAGTTTTTTGGTTTTCTCATTTAAACTAGTTTTCTCATGATCCACCCCCTATATATATATATATATAGAGAGAGAGAGAGAGAGAGAGAAATAAGTGGTTCAAAATAAAAAAAAATGTTGTAATGATGTATTAATGTTTTTCGGTGTTTTTAGGTATTCTTATTGATTGTTTTTGAAGAATAATGTTTTTCTAGGGTATCACCTGAGTAGACACGTTTTAATGGTTTTATATCTCTTTATTATGAATGGTCTTAGAGATCGATGTATTGGTCTAGGAAGTGTGGGAACTCTAGTAAACAATCTACGTGTAAAATTAAAGGTAATAGGGAATTAGCGGACAACGATGGAAGTTTGATTTGAAATTTGAATAGAAGTAGTAGATAAAGCTACTATCTGATTATTTATTCTTTTTAGCCTACAACGATTGACATCTATGGGTATTTGGACTATGGCTTGGATTTTTTTGTTCATTTTTGGTCTCCCAAAATAGTTGGACCCTCGCTACTTGTTATTGTGCCTCGAAACCTACGCCCCAACGATCCATTTTCTCAATCACGCTCATGAGCCTCCAAGGGTAAACCAACCCATGGACAATCCGCGTGGTGTGTTGTTGTTGTGGAGCATACCACCTAAGATAATACACTTGGTCTAATCCCATGCTCAATATCTAATATTTATAACTTAATGATTAAACATAAGTAACTTTAACAATTTATTTATTTTCCTTTACTAATATTATATATAAATATAATAACAACAGGGATGACCGGTGCCATGCTACTGCATGGCAACTGGCCATTGGTAACCCGTTTTAGTTTTTTATTGCTTTTAATAATTTTTTGTCTTTTTACGATTTACTCTTCAACATTTAGTATTCGCACTTATAACCCTTCAACTTTTTAAAAACTTTATAATCATTTTTTACGTTTTTATGTATGTTTCAGTATAAATTCACGTTAATTAAGTTTATTTGAAAATGGGTACGCTCAGATACAATATGTTTTTTTTGCTCTTTTTTACGTTTTCAATTGATCTTCGTTTCAGCATAAAAATTGTTTTACGACAAGTTGGTTTAAATACAACATGTTTTCATTAGACTTTATAAATTCAACTTACTTTACGTTTCAGCGCCACCGCAACACGCGGTACCATTTATAACCTAAGAAAAAATATTTTCAAATTGCTGTTCAATGTAAATTTATTTCGCAAATAAGTGGGACTGTATATAATACGTTTTTGTGCTTATTTTTATGTACATCTTTAGTTTATCTATGTTTTGAAGTAACTTTTGTTCCGAAACGATTCAGGTTTTTGCTATACAAATCTGAGTTACTTTACATTTGGAACTGCTGCGCGTGGGGAATTTTACTAGTTTTAACTAAACATAAAAAAAGATTACTCTTTCTGTTTCTTTTACCTTTTTTAATTAATTTGTTTATCCTTTATTTAGTTTGTCGTTTGTTAATAAGATTAGCCCCTTTTTTCAACTAAAAGCCCATCATCTTTTTCTCTTGAGGTTTTCTATCCGAAAAAAAAAAATTGTTCATTTACAAAGGTTTGTTAGTTTTGATATTTTTGTTTAAAAAAGAAATACAAACCAACGGTTTTAAAAAATTAATATAAAAAAAAAAATAAAAGCATCAAAACTGTATCGTTGAACCGCCAATCCGGGTGACCACCCATCCCGACTTGTTTGGTTTGTCATTTCTTTAAACTATAGGTAGCTATCCGAACCTTTTTTTTTTTAAACCCACCGTTAACACTTCTTAAACTGATTCTTGTTGTAAAAAAAACATGGTTACAATGTCAAATATACAATAACAAGGTTACAAGTTCCTTGGGAGTCAACACACATAATGGTTAAAAAAAAATAGGGGCCACCTATTGGAATTGGAATATATTAGGCTGGAGGGTGTGGTTGGAGACTTGGAGCCCCCTAGGGGTTTTATCAGGCCACGTAAATGATACGTAGGATCCATAGTGTGGATGGAGCCCCCTTTAATTTACATGGTGTAGATGGAGCCCCCTATTAAACAAAATAAAAAAAAATTGTATTGGTTGAAATAGATGTGGGCTCCACCTGAACCCTTCTTCCTTCTCGTTACCATGATACCATGATGGAGCCCCATCAATGGCGCCCCCTCTTGAATTGCATGGCATGGATGTATAGCGCCTTGGGGCGCTATAGACGATGATGTGGCGGGGGTGGCGCCCCCACACCCTCCGGCCTTAGGGTGGGAGGGCACTCATTTTTAGCATCCACTAATCCTAGGATTTTGGCCAATCCTACACCGTCACACGTTATTTTTACCCTGAACTACTCTAATTAGTGACACCACTCCTTTCAAGACCCTAAACCATTCTCTTTTCTAATTAAAAGTAAAATAGATATTTATAAAACAAAACTAAAACTAAACTTTTGATAAAATCAAAAGGTTAAATAATACAAGCTAAAAAAGAAAACATCAAAATACGAAAAGATAAAAAGAAAAACAAATCTAAAAATCGCAAGGCTAGTTATATTTTTTTCACTATTGCACGCAGTGGTGGACACAGGAATTTTTCTGTGGGGGTGCGGAACATTTATAAAAATTTTGTGCCCCAAGGTATATAAATAAAAAATCGGTTCGTATCGGGTCGGTTCGGGTCGAGCCGGGTCATGTAAAACAAAAGAACTAAATTTATATAATCCAAAACATCATCTAACATACTTTCATAAGCAACTCTTTCTCTATATAACATATATACAACTTTCACTTAAATTCTCATCGCCAATCCGATTACGCAAGTATCCACATCAACGAATCCGGAAGATGTATCAACTTTCCTCTTGAGAAATCGCACCATAACGTCCCTGCTCATTGTTCCTATCGGCTATCACAAACAAATTGAGCTATAAGTTCATGGCTCCATAACATATTACATAATGTTTCAACTATTCAAGCCCTAAATATCATAATGTAAATCACCATAAAAATCATCTAAACAACATATACACCATAAAAAAAAAAGCCAAACGTTCTTCACTAAAAAAAAACCAAACATACAGTGGTATGCGACTATAAAAAATAAAAGGCAAAATATCATCACTAACAAAATATAATCCACCATAACATAATGAAAACAAAACGAAGCACATCTCTACTATGGTTAGTATGCGGCTATAATAGGCTGCTGGAGGTGGATAATATCAACAAAAAATCATCAAAAATAACAAAGAAACTTACCCGTGTTTGATCGGCGGTGGTATGGTGGCTGATTACGGTGGTATGCGGCTGCTGACTGTTCACTGTTGTCGCTGTTGATGTACTGATCGCTGGTGTGCAAGGACGATAAAGAGAGCAGGATAGAATATGTAAGGGTTTTGGGCTTGTTTATTTTATTTTAGTTTGAAATATTGTTGTTTGTTGGGTTTGTTTATTGGGCTAAGACTTAGTAGTGGGCTAGTTAAATGTATTGGGTATTTGGGTTTAGTTATTTAGGTATTAAAAGTAATATAATTTAGATAGTATTTTTTATAAAATAAGAGTTTACTAAAGAATATTTTTAAAATATAAATTGATAATATTTTTTACCTAAAGGGTGTGGACGAAAAATTCCAAGGGGTGCGGACAGAATTTTCGACAGAAATTAGCACTAATTTTTTTTTCCCGGGGGTGCGCCCGCCCACCTTGGGCTGGGCTTAGGTCCGCCCCTGATTGCACGTTTTTGGGTTAGAATCATTACCAACATCTGGTTGCGCACATGTTTATGTGAATGTAAACGTCCTCAAGTCCCGGTCATACCGTTTTTCCTTCGTAGCCTCACGTTGCTCACTTGCTCTGCCAGCAGACTTATAGCTGCTTCTCCTACTTTCCTTTCCTTTCCATTCCCGCCGTCTTCTTCGTAAAATCTTCTTTCATTAATTTGTACGTTGCAACGTTGTCAACCAAACTAGCTTTGCTTGACGACTCGGCTTGTCACTTTTTTCAATTTGGTAAAATCTAGGGTAGTTAAGCGTTGCAGTTGCACCCCTTCTTCCCTATTTTTTTTTTCACATGACCCAAATAACTTTTTAATGGTAGAAAGAATAATAAAGAGAAAAGAAATATTGTATCCTTTGAAAATGATTTTAACACCTATTTTTTTCAAGGTACGGTTTTTTTTACAGTTCGGGGAGCCTCTTAATAATTCCACTAAGAGGCTATATATGAATCAGTCAGCATTAAATGTGTTTAATTTACTGGAAAAACACTTTTGAATAAGGTAGTACTCATTCAATTTTAAAATTATGCTAATGAAAATTTTACTCCTTTTGTTCTTTCACTTGTGTTCATAACCCTCACCCGACCACTCACGCAGGGGCGGAACTACAGGGGGGTCAGGAGGGTCTATTGACCCTCCGGCTGCCGGACTGCCATGTAAGGTTTAATCCTTCAACCAATGGGTTTTTGAATTTTGACCCCCGTGTGATAGTTACATGTAAGATTAAATATATTATGTATTAATATTTAATCTATAGCCATTATAATCATTTACATAATAAAGATCAAAATATATAATAACCTATTAAATAATTAGTTGGTAATTGTTGATGGACCATATTACCCTTATTAACTAATTTAGGTTTCCTCCTGGGTGCTTATATAAGGAGAATTAAGTGGAGGTTAAAGGGTTACTCAGTTACACAATTAGACACAACCCATTAGCCATAACATCATAATTTCGACCTCCTCTCCTAATCGAATCCCCTATTCGATTTCTAAGTCCCCATCATCAGTCAGCACCCTAAGGAGGAACCAGATCACGATGACAAGCATGTCGAACTCCATTACTGGATTCTCCACTGCACTTTCTGCTGTGACAGGTATGTTTTACTGTTTTCCCTCATGTATAAACAGAACTGAACCAACATGTGGTATCAGAGCATATGTTGATTAGTCGGTTCTGTTTTGTATCCGTAAATCTGGATTAAAATTGGAAAACAGAATTGAAAACCATAATAAAAATCGTTTTCTGTCATCCGAAATACCATCTCGGATGACATGTTCATTCGTGATTAATGTTCCGAAATCTGAAGTTTCCGAAATATGTTTATATGTGTTATAAAATTCCAGATTTCGGATGAATGTTTGAGTATTTTTTTATTTAGGGTTCATCATGTTCTTAGTTAGAATTCGAAATATCCCTTATGTTTTGGAATATGATTTGAATTGTGGAATGTTTTTCTTGATTTTGATCTAATTCTATCTAATAAGTTTTCGAAATCTGTTAATAGAATACACAGATTATGATTTTCGAAATTTACTGATAAAATTAGATCAATGATAAAATAGGAAACTCTATCACAATCCCAAATTTTCGAATTTTCAGTTATGATTTCGCATTAACAAGCTTGCATAACACACTTCGGATGGTCATTACGGATAAGCATTCCGGATGAACATTGTTCACCCATTACGGATCAACAACTAAGCATTTCGGATGAACACTTGTTCACCCATTACGGATCAACAACTGGGCATTTCGGACTAAGCATTCCGGATAAACACTCGCTCACCCATTACGGATCAGCAACTGACTGATCATTCCGGATGAACACTTGTTCGTCTATTACGGATCAGCAAATAAGCATTTCGGACTAAGCATTACGAATGATCAAAAGGACTAACCATTTCGGATGAATTTCGGACTAAGCATTATCATCCGAAATCATCCGAAATGCATCACGGATCATCAAGAAGTGACTATTTCGGATAAATTTCGGACTAAGCATCATCATCCGAAATCATCCGAAATGACTACACTTACACATCTGTCATCCGAAATCATGAGTGTTCATAAATTTTAGCTGTTTAATGTGATCCGCGCTAACGGGTGGTTTGTTATTAAATAAATGGTTTTGTAATTTACTTAGTTAATTAATCAGAATCAGATAATGTTTTACAAAACCAGAATAGCTTAACTTGAATGAGTTTTTGATGTATCATTTCTGGCCAAAGCTGACTTGACACATCTACTTATCGTTCAAGTATTACAAAAGCTATGTTGTGTGTGCATCATAAGCATGAATGTATTAATTTCTGGCCAAAGCTGATTTAATTCATTCATAGATGGCATACTCAACAAGTGCATAACTAAAGTGATTGTTTCAATTTCTGGCCAAAGCTGATTTGTTACAACCACTTTGCACATATGCTTAAATGATTACACTTCTGGCCAAAGCTGTTTTGTCTTCGTTTAAGTAGAATTTTTTAGCTAAGTCTATTATTTTGATGTTAGTAATAGACAATATCACAGCTTCATAATGTAAAATGGTCATTATTTATGCCTGCCTTAGTTTAACGTGCCCTTAGATCACATTAGGATTTCTTCCTTAGTATCATAACTTGCTCATCTTATTTCCACTATCAGCACCAAATTGCGGGATTCCACCTTTGACTGGTGATAATTTTGCTGCATGGAAGGATGCTCTCATGCTTACTCTTGGGCTGCTGGATTTTGATTATGCTCTAAGAGAGAATAAGCCAGCGGACCTTACCACTACTAGTACTGCTGCTGAGCAGTTAACTCATGACAAGTGGACTAGGTGTAACCGCATGTCTCTCATGTTTATGAAGCAGTCCATAAGCAATGCAATCAGGGGAGCCATTCCTGATTCTGAAGATGCTAAAACCTACTTGGAACATGTGGAGGCTCAGTTCAAAGGGACGTCTAAAGCACACGCTAGTACTCTTATTCTCAAGCTGGTGACAACTAAGTATGATGGGAGGAGCGGCATTCGCGAGCACATCATGATGATGAATGACATGGCCAATAAGCTGAAGGGGCTGGAAATGGAAATCAGTGATGGTTTCCTTGTTCATTTCATCATTACTTCGCTTCCTTCGTCCTTTGAAGCATTCAAGATCAATTACAACACTCAGAAGGACAAATGGACGATGAGTGAGCTGGTCGCCATGTGTGTACAGGAGGAAGAGCGTATGAGGATGGATCGCCATACTGATGTTGCCAACTTCACTACCTCCAACTCTAAGAAGAGGAAGAACAATTATCAGAGGAATGATGCTTCAAAAGTCCAAAGGCCTAATCCTAATCCTAATACAAGTGCACCTTCCAGCTCTAAGAACTCCTTAGGCAGTATCCGCTGCAAGTTCTGTAAAAAGACAGGACACATGCAGAAGGAATGCCCTGACTTTAAGGAGTGGCTGGCTAAGAAAGGTAACGATTATTTTATGATACTTGAGTCCTATAATTTAAGTGTTCCTGCTAATTCTTGGTGGTTTGATTCTGGTTCTATGGTTCATGTTACCAATTCAACTCAGGGATTCCTTTCAATCCGAAAGCTGGAAAGAAACAAAAGAACGCTTAAGGTTGGGGATGATCGAGAATTAGAAGTGAAGGCCATTGGAACATTACAATTAGTTATGAAAACTGGTTTATGTATTAAACTTTATGATACCTTATATGTTCCTGAGGTAACTCGGAACCTTGTATCAGGACCAAAGTTAGACATGGACGGTTTTATTGTTTCCCATGGTCATCGCAAACTCTCTATCCTTTATGATTCTGTTCTTTATGGTATTGGTATTCTGGATGGTGGTCTCTATAGATTAGAACTAGAAGATAACTTTTCCAAATCTTTGTTGTCATATAACATTAATGAATCACTCACAAAGATGGAAGAGAAACGAGACTTAGAAACTTCATCCATGTTGTGGCATCAGCGTTTAGGCCACATCTCAAAAGAACGATTAAATCGTCTTATAAAGGATGAAGTCTTACCTCCTCTCGATTTCTCTGATTTTGGAACATGTGTCAAATTTCTTAAAGGTAAAATGACATTAGCGAATAAGAAAGGTGCCACTAGGAGCTCTAATTTATTAGAACTCATTCACACTGACATTAGTGGTCCCTACCAAATCGCTGGCATAACAGGACATACTTCATTTATCACTTTTATTGATGATTATTCTCGTTACATGTACTTGTATCTAATTAAGGAGAAATCTGAATCTCTTACAACTTTTAAAGATTATAAGACTGAAGTTGAAAAGCAATTAGATCGTCAGATTAAAGTTGTGAGATCAGATAGAGGCGGTGAATATTATGGAAGACATACTGATGTGGGTCAAGCTCCTGGTCCATTTTATGAGTTTTGTAAGGGCCAGGGGATTGTGAACCAATACACCATGCCTGGTACACCTCAGCAGAACGGTGTCGCTGAAAGAAGAAACCGTACCCTTATGAACATGGTGCGCAGTATGTTAGCCAACACTAATTTACCATTATTCCTCTGGACTGAAGCATTAAAAGCAGCTGTTCATATACTCAATAGAGTTCCTTCTAAGTCTGTCCCTAAAACTCCTTATGAACTTTGGACAGGAAGGAAACCGAGTCTTAAATATATGAAAGTATGGGGCTGCATTGCTGAAGCAAAACTTTACAATCCTTTCCTAAGGAAACTTGACCCTAAAACAGTTACCTGTTTCTTTATCGGGTGTCCTGAGAACTCTAAGGGTTATCGTTTCTATTGTCCTTCCCATGTCACCCGTATTGTTGAAACCAAGCGTGCCGCGTTCCTGGAGGATTTCAAGGTCAGTGGGAGCAGTACCAACCCTTACGAAGAATTGCAAGAAGTACAAGACGCGGGGGGGAGAGACTCGTCGCTTACCATTACTCCGATTACTCCTCGTGTACCCAATGCAACTACTGTACCTGAAGCTACTGCACCAACTCCAAATTCACCTCTACAATCAGAACCCATTATACCTCATGACGAAGGCACATCAAACACTCATAACCACGACAACGCTGAACCCGATATTCCACTCAGGAGGTCATCTAGGCAAAGAAGGCCTACTAATATGGATGATTATGTTACCTACCTGACTGAAATGGATCGTGGAAAGCTCAATGATCCTATCTCTTACAATGAAGCCATTAGCAGTGATCAATCTTCTGAATGGAATAAAGCAATGATTGATGAGCTTGAATCCATGAAGAAAAATGACGTTTGGGATTTGGTATAATTACCCAACGGAGCCAAACCCGTAGGATGTAAATGGGTATTCAAAACAAAACTGGATCCGAATGGTAACGTTGAACGCTACAAAGCGAGATTGGTTGCAAAGGGCTACACTCAGAAAGAGGGAATTAATTATCAAGAGACGTTTTCACCTGTCTCTCGTAAAGATTCATTAAGGATCGCCATGGCCCTAGTAGCTCATTTTGATTTGGAGTTACATCAGATGGACGTTAAAACCGCTTTCCTTAACGGAGATTTGGACGAAGATGTTTACATGAAACAACCTGAAGGCTTTAAACCTGAAGGTGAGGAGCATCTAGTCTGTAAGTTGAAGAAATCCATTTACGGGTTAAAACAAGCATCACGTCAGTGGTACCTTAAGTTTGATGAAGTCATGAAGAAGCAAGGTTTTATGAAGAATCAAGTGGATCAATGCACCTACCTCAAGATGAGTGGGAGCAACTTTACTATTCTTGTCCTTTACGTAGATGATATTCTATTGGCAAGTAATAGTTTAGACATGTTGCATGAGTCGAAGCGGTTACTTTCGCATAACTTCGACATGAAGGATCTCAGAGAGGCTTCTTACGTCATTGGCATTGAAATTCACCGAGATAGACAAAAAGGGATCTTAGGATTGTCCCAGAAGGCTTACATAGATCGTGTCCTTACACGATATAACATGCAACAGTGCAAACCCTCTGTCGCTCCAGTAGTTAAGGGAGATGTTTTCGGTTCATTCTAGTGTCCGACAACAGAGGTTGAGAAGGAGCAAATGAGCCAGATACCTTACGCGTCAGTAGTGGGGAGCTTGATGTATGCTCAAGTCTGTACTCGTCCAGATATCGCTTATATTGCTGGAATGCTAGGCCGTTATCAGACTAATCCTGGCCTAGATCACTGGAAAGCAGCTAAGAAGGTACTTCGATATCTGCAAGGGACGAAAGACTATAAACTGACTTATAGAAGAAGTGATCATTTAGAAGTGGTGGGCTATTCTGATTCTGACTTTGCCAAGTGCAAAGATGACAAGAAATCCACTTCGGGCTATATCTTTATGTTAGCAGGCGGCCCTATCTCATGGAAGAGTCATAAACAACAGTTGACCACAACTTCCACAATGATGGCAGAGTACATTGCTGTTTATAACGCAACCTGTCATGGAATGTTGCTTAGAAATCTGATCACTGGACTCAAAATTGTTAATTCCATTTCTAGACCATTGAAGCTTTATTGTGATAATTCAGCTGCCGTTAGTTTCTCGAACAGTAACAGTTCGACTGGAGCTGGTTTATATCTCGATACAAAATATCTGTTCGTACGAGAACGAGTTGAGGAAAATAATCTTTGTATCGAGTATATTAGTACTAAGGATATGCTTGCGGATCCGATGACTAAAGGTCTCCCTCCTAAGATGTAACGACTCTCATCAAAAGTCATAATTATTAAATTAATTTGACCAATAGGAAACCTTAATTAAGACACCCAAGTGATTCTGTGTAAACCCTAAAATTTTCAGAACAATCGGAATCAGGATCAGGGCCCCTAAAACTCAGGGGGGATAAACCCTAGTTGATGATTATCTACAATTATTTGCTGTCAACAAGTCGAAATTAGATCATGTCAACTCATCTGAGCTAGTCCCACACGTGGCTACTCTATAAACCTATTTTTCAAACCATACGATGCGCAGGGGTTTAAGGCCTACGATACGTAAGCCTGTTAAAATACCATACGATGCGCAGGGGTTTTTAGGCCTACGATGCGCAGGGCTGACCAAACTTTGGGTATAAATAGAGGACCTTGGGACTTAATTCTGGACGATTGAACGACACTCAAATTCACTCTGTGCGTTGAGATAACTTCTGTATACTTCAATTAACACACACAGGCACTAAATCGACGCCGCAATCCGGGTATTAGCACAATCGCTATTACGATTCATTGTCCGATCGATCAATATATCCAATGGATGTTTAAGTGCCGCCCACATTAGGGTTATACTTTATCATTCGTCGTTAATTCGATGGATCGTCGTTAATTCGATGGATGAAGTATCGCACTTTGTCGTTCGTTGTGAGAATTTGATCTCGTGAGTTATCGTAAATGCTGGATTGATTACTAACCCAGAATTGTGTGCCTGTTATTAAATTTTAGGTTGAAAAGGCTAAATCAGTAGGCTAAACTCTGCCCGTATAAATTTGCAATGTGAGTCATTCTCTTTTTATCAACTATTTTACAATACCTCAAATTATTTTCAAAAGTTATAATTACAGGGACTAAGTCGTGGATATCTTGAATCACTGGTTAGTGGGGTATTGTGCACATTACTAATTTTCTCACAGTTAGGTTCATTGACCTACTCGGGATAATCACTGTTGGGTTCATTGACCTACAGGGATAATCGTCACTATTTAGGTTCATTGATCTAAATAGTGGTATGACCATCGTCACCATTGTGACATGTCACCATTGTGACAGGATGCCAGATAAAAATAAGATAGAAGCCATTGTAATCGCTCTTATGCTGTAATTAATAACTATGCATCATTATGCAAAATAGAATGATTCACTCAGTATTTCCCGCTGACAAAACATTTTTCAAACATGTTTCAGGTGACCTGTTATGAATCAAGAAAAGTGCCATATAGCACTACAAGCTCAAGAAAGTGGCTCAGTATAAAATAAAGAAACATGTTTTGGAAAATAAAAGATTTCTTTGTGAAATCAAACTATTGTAAATTACCGGGTTTATCCCGAGTTGTGAAATAAAATAATCGGGAAATATTACATTTTAAAAGATCCTGATGAAAACTTCCGCTGTCAAACTCAATTAATTAAATACCGCAGGATTTCTGTCCCGCGGCTCCTGAAACGGGTCAAACCGGGTCGGGGGCCGTGACATAAGGTTTATGAAGAACATGTTCGTAATATGGGATTTAGTAAAGAGCTTATTTGAGCATATTGTACTAGCTTATGTTTTATGTTAATGAAATTTCCTCAGTTTGATTTTGTATGTCTCTTAGAATATGTTTAACCGGTATAATGGCATATAGACAAATAAAGTTACAAATCAAACAAAGGGCTTACGCGTATTTTGATCATGACGATTAGGTTTTAAATTAAGGCTATAGTATGATTAATGGGGGTCCTGAGTCGCATAATGATTCAACGGCTGTATTTCTCTGCTATAGTACTTGTTTAAGGCTAAAATGAGTGTTAACTCCTGATCAGGCTTATCTAATACTCATAGTAAATGATTACTCGGCTAAGTGGGAGAATGTAAGATTAAATATATTATGTATTAATATTTAATCTATAGCCATTATAATCATTTACATAATAAAGATCAAAATATATAATAACCTATTAAATAATTAGTTGGTAATTGTTGATGGACCATATTACCCTTATTAACTAATTTAGGTTTCCTCCTGGGTGCTTATATAAGGAGAATTAAGTGGAGGTTAAAGGGTTACTCAGTTACACAATTAGACACAACCCATTAGCCATAACATCATAATTTCGACCTCATCTCCTAATCGAATCCCCTATTCGATTTCTAAGTCCCCATCATCAGTCAGCACCCTAAGGAGGAACCAGATCACGATGACAAGCATGTCGAACTCCATTACTGGATTCTCCACTGCACTTTCTGCTGTGACAGGTATGTTTTACTGTTTTCCCTCATGTATAAACAGAACTGAACCAACATTACAGGCTTTTGAGATCGTTATGTAAGGTTTAATCCTTCAACCAATGGGTTTAAAAAAGGAAGGAAAAGTGTGAAAAGTGTTCATCGTTTTCTTTTCCGATAGGTGTGATAGTTACAGTCTTACAGAGACTGGTGGGTGTGAAGAAGATGTAGAGGAGATGAATGGCATATTTGTAATTTAATAAAAGTCTAAGGTGTAAGAGTCAAGAGTGGGTCAGTGTGTACTTTCTTTCAAATGCTTTCAATGTAAATAATATTAATTAATAATTTAACTTACGTCTTTTATTTTACAACAATTTTTACTTTTTTATTAATTTTTGCTTATTCCTTGATATAATTTAGTTTGAAATTTATCAAGTTTTTTATTTTTTTTCATATTTTACCTTAGTATTTTTTACATCAGTAAAACATTTATTAGTTATATATTGACCCTCCGGTTAAAAGTTTATGGTTCCGCCACTACACTCACGCACGACCTCCTTGGCCCACCATCGCCAACTATCACCACATCCGCGTACTCTTTTCTTTTATTTATTTTTTCTTTTTTTGAACGGCCAACAAAATCAATCCCGAGCACTCTCGGGGCACTGGACCAAACGGAGTACTCCGAGAGTAACTCGAGTCCACCACAAATTTCAGGGAAAACCCGATAACCCACCCGCCCGTAGGCACAACGGTGAATTTACCAGTAAAACCCGTTTGGCTCAAGGATCGAACTCAATTTTCACTGAGTCTTCTATCATTGCCTATCAGTGTTTCACTTTGCACCAAGTGGGAATTGAACTTACATCTCCCAAGAGAAATGCAAGTCTTCCACCACTTGATCTAGAGATCATTGGTAATACAACTTATAATAAAAGAGGTTTAGAACTTATTGGTTTAGAGTTTCTTACCAGATTTTATACTGCCTTAGCCGCTCAGCACTTAATGGTGCATAAAGTATCAAACAACCCCTTATCAGATCTTGCATTTAGGATATTCGGTGTGGTTATGAAGGGGAAGGTTGCGTTTTTTTGTTCCCCCTTTTTATTGTAATTTTTTTTAAATAAAACAATAAAATAAAAAAGAGTAAACTACCATTTTGGTCCCTGTGGTTTGGGCACTTTTGCCATTTTAGTCCAAATCTCAAACTTTTTACATCTGGGTCCCTGTGGTTTGCATTTTGTTGCCATTTTAGTCCAAAATCCAAAAACCCTCTATTTTGACTGTTGAAAGATGATTATTTTGTCCTTTAGTGCATGGGCATTTTGGTCATTTTTAAATACAAAATGGCAGTTTACTCAAAATAATTAAACCAAAAAATCTGTCTCTCTCTCTCTCTAAAACCCCTCTGCACTCTCTTTCTCTCTCTCTAACACCCCCTCTGCCTCTCTCTTTCTCTCTCCCTCTTCTCTGAACTACCACCACCACACCACTATCCCCACCACCGCATCATCCCCACCCTAAAATGTTTGGTATAAAACTTAGTAATACCCTTAACCTCTCCTTTTTATTTTGAAATCACTGATCAAAACAACACGCACACCCACTGAACCTCTTCATCTTCTACAGCTGGAAACCCTAATTCCTTTTTTGAGGAAATCCGCACACACCACAGAAATTACTGTCTTCTTCACCTTCAAGAATTAAAACCCTAATCCTCATCTCTTACCTACAACACACGACATATTTGCTCTTCATTTCTCCGAGGAGGAGCCGGCACCGGATTCACCGGCCACTCACCCAACAACCCCTCGCTCTCTCTCTGTTTCGCCGACGATGAGAACCGACATCGGAAAACGGCAGCGGCGGCGACCCTGATTCTTCTCCGGTAAGCTTCTGGTATAACCATCCACCATTTTCCTTTTAGTTCTTGTAGATTGAGGACGAAGATAACCTTGTTGCCGACGATTTTTCCGTCCAGATTGGTTCGAGAACAAATGGGTTTTGTGAACAAATGTTCGAGAACAAATGGCTTTTGTGAGCTCGGTACTGTTCAACTCCAGATTGGTTCGAGAACAAATGGGTTTGGTGAGGGTTATTGGATGAAACGAAGAGAAATTGGAGGAATTGGGTGGTGAATTGAATGTAATAACATTTCATTGTTGGTTAACCTTCTCATGGATGATGAATGTTCATCATTATCTCTGCACATTTCAACAAGCTTGTTATTACTGATCGGATTGTTGAAGATATTAGGGTTTGGGTATTTGGTCATTATGAATTTGGGGAAGATGAAGATAGTGTGCTTTTATAGGGTCAAAATTGATTTATAATAACTCATAAAAATGACAAAAATGCCCCTGCACTAAAGGACAAAATAATCAGCTTTCAACAATCAAAATAGAGGGTTTTTGGATTTTGGACTAAAATGGCAACAAAATGCAAACCACAGGGACCCAGATGTAAAAAGTTTGAGATTTGGACTAAAATGACAAAAGTGCCCAAACCACAGGGACCAAAATGACAGTTTGCTCAATAAAAAAAGACATTTATATTAATTAAACCAATAAGATTACATAAAATAAAAAGAAACTGCCAAAATGGTCCCTAAGGTTTGATCACTTTTGCCACTTTAGTAAAAAACTCAAACCTTTTGAATCTGGGTCCCTGTGGTTTCAATTTTATTGCCATTTTCACCCAAAAGCAAAATTTGATCAGATTTTTAAGTTAACATCCATTTTTTGTCTTTTCCCTCCCTTTCAATGAAGGACAAAATGGTCTTTTAACGTCTTTTTACCCATTCATTTAAAAAAAATATTTTAACAAAATTAAATTTAAAAATGATATAATATATATGAGATAATATAATGTGTATATATAGATATAAAGAAAATCCAGTCTCTTACTCTAACTCTATCTCGATACCTCTCTCTACAGCCTCCAACAATCACCTCCACGCAACACCAACAACCATCTCCAGCCACCACCATCCATCACTCCAAAAATCGTCACCACCCTCAACGACCAACAACCACCTCTAGCCACCACCTACCAACACCACCAGAACTAGCTGGGATCTCACCTCCAGCCACCACCCTCCGACACCAGAATTGCCATCACCCACTGTCAAAAACCCAACACCACTGTCGTCAAAACCAAAACACCATTCTCGGCATCGTTTTCTTTTTCTTAGTAACCCGATTTATCTAGGTCACGACAGTTGGATGGTTATAGTTAGGGGTTAGTGGGGATGAGTGAATAAGGGCGGATGAGACTTGCTGGCGTCGATTTTGGATCTGGGATGGGTGTTTCAGTTGACATGATTGGTTGATTTATGGGTCTTTTGGTGCAAGATTACAGCTTTTTGAGTTGGGGTTTTGTTGTTTTGGGGGAAATTAGATTTGTGATGAACCCTTTTGAGGAGATAGTGAATTGAAAAGACCATTTTGCCCTTCATTAAAAAGAAAGGAAAAAAACAATAAAAAAAAACTGATTAGATTTTGGTTTTTGATGAATATAGCAACAAAATTGAAACCACAAAGATCCAAATTCAAAAGGTTTGAGTTTTGGACTAAAGTGACAAAAGTGACCAAACTCACTGTTAAGGGTGTAAAAGCCATATAGTCTAACTAACGCTATATTTTTCCAGGATTTGTTTTTTCATTTCCTCATACATTTGTCTTTCGGGTCCAGCAAGATGATTAATGTTCATAGCGAGTAATTTCAAATCGTCTCGTTTTTCTTTCGCCGTCTTTCTTTCTTCTCTTATTCTCGAGCTTTCTCTTTTTAACTCGAGCATTTCTTGTTGAATTTTTTTGAACGCAACAATATGTTCATTTAGCTTGGATAAATGTTCGGTATAGTCCTCACCCGAACTAGATGAATTTGATGGCCTCTTTTTTGATTTATCTCTACCGGGTGGATGGCTCACTTCAACTTCGACATTATCATCGCTTAAGTTTAGATCACCATAGTCATCACTTGTCTCGTCTTCATCACTTGTGTCGTCATCATCGCTTGTGTCAAGCTTGCGTTTTGCAGGAAGCTTCTTAGCTCCACTTTGGGTTGTTTTCCACCCTCCTTTTGGTTTTGCAATTTCTTCACTCTCACTTTCTGCTTCGTCAGTGTTCTTATTGCTAGACTTCTTTGGTGGTTTGACCACTGCTTTAACCGCTTGGTCTCCAGTTAGCTTTTGTAACTCGGGTACGTATGCAGTTGTCTATCAAAAAACAAAAATAAATAAACAAACATAACTTCATATATTCAATCAAAACATGATTGATAGGTAAAACCGATTTGAATAGACATACCCTGCCTCCAGCGTTGATAAACTCGATCGTCATTCCTGCCAAAAGATACAAGAGGAACCTTTTGTTTTAGACAATACGATATCGTCTGGGATTGTTGTTTCACATTTTGAAAGATTCAGTAAGAAATTTAAACCGCCGTTTTTGCGGCAGAATAAAACCATCAAAGGCAATGTTTAAATACGATGAATGTTTGTCAAATCCAATCTTACCATTTATTTTTCCAGGTTTTTTGCACCATCTATAATGAATTAACCATTCAACCGGAAAATGATTGCTGACCGCATCAACTTCAACTGAATGCTCAATAACCTAAACATTGTCGCCCAAACTCACTGTTAAGGGTGTAAAAGTGGGTCATCCATGCACTACTCGAGATCGGCTCGCTAAACGCTCAAAACGAGCCGAGCCCAAGCTTATACGAGATCAAGCCTAATCTGAGGCTCGTTTAATAAACGAGCCTGAGCTGCATATATCAAGGTTGACTAGGCTCGCGAGCCTAAATTGAAGCTTGCTTAATAAGGCTAGGCTCGCGAGCCTAAACGAGCCTATTATTTTACAATTATACATATAAGATTAAAATTAATCAAATGGCTTGTGTTTATCCAATAACACTTTTCGTCCAAATCCAAAATTATTCGCATTTAGTTTCTGAATTAAGTGATTTAGGAAATGGTCATATTGAAGACGCTTTTAAGTTAAATCTTTCAAGTTTTACATGCTTGATATATTTATTAAAAAACATAACCCTATAGGTCGTCTTATAAGTAAGCGGGTCAAAAGTGCAACCTCTTTATATAACAAATTAAAAAAAATATGAAAAATAATTGTTTACACACCTCTTTAAGGGACATGTGCAGTGCTGCACATCCTTCTTTAGAAATGCTGGCAGCAGCCTGAAGTGGATGGATTTTTGCCTAAAAATAAATTTAATCATTACATAAGAAACACGAAATGTGTGAAACTATAAAACAAGGATACCGACAAAACACAATTAGTAGTAGTAGACAGATTAATAGAGAACGCACGAAACCATAAGATGCTTATTTGGGCTGATATAAGTACGGGATAGAAGGTTTCAACTCCGATTTTAGATGCCAAAAGAAACAGTAAATGTGCAACGATATAAACACACACACACTGACACACACACATATATGCATAATCTATGCACATACATGCATAAAGACATTACTTAAAAACAGCATAACTTTAGACATCCATTAATAAAAGAGAGCGCGAATTTGACTCGTCCGACCCGTTTCTCTTCTAACTAACCTATTTTATATTCCTTGACTGTTTGACCCGTTAGGATAAAGCATAGCATGCTTTAGGGAGCAAATAGCTATGCAATTAATACCGGTGATATGTATCGGTTACCGGTCCCCATGTAAAATATCGGTACCGATATTATCAGCGATATTGACCGATCTTTCAGATACTTGACCATAGTTACGATATTTGACCAATATATCACCGATATTCCTGAATCCTGATATCGGTACCTTTCTTCTTAGTTTTACAATTTGTCTTTCTTCTTATTGCTGCTATTAGTGTTTTAAGTCTTAATTGTTAATTTTTAGTGTTAAATGTTGGTGTTTTAAGTGTTAATCAGTTCCTAGTTGCTACAATTGTTAGTGTTTTGCAAGTTGCAAAAGGTTAATTTGTTAATGGTATGAGAGTATACTGAATAGTTAGTGTTAAATTGCTATATATAAATTCTGCATGATATTAAAATTACCGATATCCCACCGTGATAACCTATATTTCGAATATTGGTCCTTGAGGACCTTGATCAATATCCGATATTTTACTGCATTAACTGCTTAGGCAAATAGCTAACCTGGTATAGAACTTCATCTGCAATCCAATCGCCGATACCTGAAATAAAGCTCTGCCAAGATGCATATCCCCAATGAGTAGATGAAAACATAATCAAATTCATAATGATCATTATGTACCATTCTGCCAACCTGATCGAGTAAGAGAGTCTTTATGGCAACCTTCTTCTTGCTCAGTGCGTCAAAAAGTTCATCTTTTGTCATTGGCTCCAAATAGGCATCTGGACCAAGTTCAGATATCGGGGCCACAGTAGCCGGCTGTCGTTAAATATCATCAAAAGTTTTAAAGATTAAAATCCCTCCCTAATACGTATACCGAAAGTCCAAAAGTAAAATAAAAACAGAGCGGTATATGTGTAACTAGTATCATCGTACATTTTCAAGTAAGCGGACTTTTGCAGATTGCCTTGTGGCGTTAAACGATAGCTCCAAACCATTGTCTAGCTGGCATTATAAGTCAAACAAGAGAGTAGAGAGAGAACAAAGATCAACATCTTTCAGGTAGTAAAATGAACATCATAATAAAAGGAGGTATTTAGTCTTACTTCTATAAATAATTTGGAACATTCGAAAGGCCACTCATCTGTATCTGCATCTCTAACTGCTGACCTGTAGGTATCAACAAAATATTTCATTTGAACCCACAAAAATATGGTAGCAATCAAGCCCTAATTCTTCCTAGGATTAAAAAAGGCCTCACCTTTTATACTTCGTTACATCAACACCTTTGATATAAATAGCACCCTCCCTTCCTGAAACACAGGCAACAGCAATATCAAATATGTAACTCGCTCAACACTTCAACTAACAATAGCTTGAACTCGGCTGATTTTGAGCTCCATTTCTAAAGCTTGAACTAAGCTCGTTTTGAGCTCTATTTATAAAGAGCTAGCTCAAGCTCGAAACGAGCTCTATTTATAAAGTTTAAGCTCGGCCGGTTAGTACGTCGGCTCGTGAGCAGATTTTCAAGCTGGGACTCGGCTCGTTTCTGGCTCTATTTCTAAAACTCAACCTCGGCTCGCGAGCAGGCTTTAAGCTCTATTTCTAAAGCTCGAACTCGGCTCATGTGTAGTTTTTCAAGCTCAGACTCGGCCCGCATCGAACTCTATTTCTACTTTTTTAAAGATCGAGCTCGGGACATGAGTAGTTTTTAAGCTCGGACTCAACAGTCGACTTGCTTCGAGCTCTACTTCTACAGCCGAGCTTGGCTTCTGATTAGTTTTTCAAACGCAAACTCGACAAATTTAAAATAGATATAAATAATAAGCACTTTTAGGATCACGAGCAACTCAAGCTAAACAAGTGACTCGTTTATTAAAGACAATATGGATTTAAATAATCTGAACTGCCAATAATAATCCCAACTGAGTTTATTCCCGACAGTGGTCCCAACTTTTTCAATTTGTTTATATAATGGTCCGCCATTAAAAAAACATAACGGAGTTAAGTTTTTTTCCAAATTACAACCGATGTTTTGGGGCTTTTGATCAGAACAAGGATACGAGTCGATTGATGTAAAACTTACCTCGAAACAGTGCTCCAAACAACGAAAACGATGCTTCAATTCGGGTTTTAAACTTCCAATTAACAAAAATCAAGCCGTTTGGAACACCGTTTCGAGGTAAGTTTTACATCAATCACCCCGTATCCTCCTATCCTCCCAATCAAAAGCACTAAAACGTCAGTTTGTAATCCCGAAAAAAACTTAACTCCATTAAGTTGTCTTTTACAATGGACCATTATAAAAAAAAAATGAAAAGGTTCAGTTGGGATTATTATTAGCCACACACAGGTAGTTCTGATTATTTAAATCAAATTTGCTTTTACTAAACAACAGGCTTGAGTTCAAACTCATTTAAGCTCGGCTCTATTCGAGCTTTTTGAAAAGCGTGTCACCCATAGATCCAGTAATATTATAGTCATATTTTCCAATGCTTGACATATCTCACCGCTAGTTGACAAGCACTCGTAACCGCCTCTTGCTCAAGCTCCTCATCGGTCGAACCATCGCCATCCGCAAAATACTCGTTGTAGTAAAAATTTACCATCGATGAAGAACTAGGAGAATCCATCAAGTTTTTTATAAAATGGTTGTATTTTTTAGAGAGTTTTGGTTGAAAATGAATGAGTTTTGGTTGTGTTTATATATATATATATATATATATATATAGGTAAAAGGTTTAAAAAAAAAATATCAACTAGCCGTTCATGTTTGTGATTGGTTGGTCAACAATGGTGCAAGCGTTTTAATTAAAACGCCAGAAACAAATTTTATCGAAAATAACGCCCCATAACGCGGGGCGTTATAGAGCGTTATTTTTGAATTTTTTTTTTTAAAAACGCCCCACTACGGGCGGTCTGACAGTGTACAATAAATGTTAAAAACTCAACAAACATATACTCTATCATTTCTAGGGTTTGTAAAATTGTTCAAACAAAATCCACTAACCAAACTGAAACAACGGAAAAGGAGGAGAATCAAGCTCAATCCACATAATCTTCCCCTTGCGATGAGCTCCGACGATTGTTTTTCCGGTGACAGATGCTTCAAAATCGGAACGTGAAACACCGTCGATGACGTAAGCATCGTCGTCGTCGGCAACAACAGATCGTATGATTTTCTTTCCGATACAGTTCTCTGCAATGGCTCTTCTAGAAGCTTCTACTTCTGGAAGCTCCGGTTCACGCTCTCTCTTTAGAAGATTGTTTGTAGGTTGACGCTTTCGGTTAGTTGGAAGTCGTCTTCTAGATCGTTGTTCATCTTCGATTATAAGTTGGACTGCGGCTACTACTGTACGAATGAATAACTCGGCTGCTAAGTCTGAATCTGAGTCTGAGTCAGAGGATGATGATGATGGTGGTAGTGGTAGTGGTGGTGGTGGTAAATTCATCATTTTGAAAAGAATTTGGAGGTGAAAAATGGCAAATAAAGGTTATGTATTTATACGCTTTAAAGTGACCCAAGGATTTTGGGCTCTCACTTAAAGTTATGAAAATTGGGCTTCGAGAATTAGGGTTGCAAACAATAGAGATGAGCATAATAACTGGTTCGAAACCCGATCTGGAACCGGTTCCAGTTTCTACCCGCTTTATTGAAGAATCGGTTTAGGGTTCAAAAAACCCATAGTTTTTTACCCGGTTCCACTTTTTATAAAAAAATGGTCTGTACCCGGTTCCTACCCGGAACGGGTTCCTCCGTAACCAATTACTACCCGGTGCATTAAATTTTTGTTGATGTTACCGTTGGAATCGATTCCTAGCTGTTGCAACCAAGCGAAATGTTTTTTAACGAAAGTTACATGACATAAAAGATACATAAAATTAGAACCGGTTACATTACATGACATTTTAAACGAAAGTTAAATCCTACAAATCCTACATTACATAAAACCCTAGACATTTATTTAACAACTAAACATAACTTAACTACTAACAACCTAGATAGTAACCGGTTACATAAAACACACTATACATTCGAAGAACCAGTTCCGGATGCTTCAACGACTTCATTTTTCTTCGCCTTTGTAACCGGACAATGACGATTGGTGTGTTTTTTTTAACGTGGAGTTGGTCGTAGCCTTCATGAATTTGCCACACGCTTTGCACCATGCCATCTTGTGGTTATCGCTCATTAAGCACAAATCAAAGTGCTTCCAAACTGCGGGGTTTCTCTTTGTTTCCAAAACCATAACTACCTCATCGTTGCAGGCCATAACGACCTTGAAAATATAGAATTGAAGGTGTAAGTTATGTATTTTTGGAGTAGGTGTAAGTTATTTTTGAAGTAGTAAGTTATATATATAGTAGAAACCGATCATAATGGCCATTAATCGGTTTCTAACGGCATTATAGCCGTTGGAATCGATTCCAACAGGTTTTGCAGCTTTTTCATTGAATTACCCGATGGAACCTGTTCTTCCGAGGAACCGGTTACAACCCTACCCGGAATCGGTTAGTATTGGTTCTAGTATTAACAGTCTAAAACCGGGTGGGAACTGGAACCGGTTCCATTCACACTCATTCAAGAACTGTGTACGGTTAGGAACCGGTCTCGGGTAAAAAAAGAACCCAATATGCTCATCTTTAGTAAACAAGACTTTAGACTCGAGAGTTACTCATTATTGTCTCGGTTAAAAGTTTGAACGAGCCGAGCTTTAACGAGCCTGAGTTGGAGTCTAAAATAGAGCTTGTTTAGTTATCGAGGCCTATCTCGAGCTTGAAATATAAAGCTCATTTAGGCTTGCGAGCCTAAACGAGTCCAAACTAATTATACATACATATATATATATATATATATATATATGGTAAGGTTCATGCGAGAACCACCTTTATTGCGAGAACCGCGAGAACCAATGTGAACACAACCTAAAATAGCTAAAAAAAAACATAAAAAACCTAACCCCCACCCCCCCCCCCCCCCCCAAACCTAACCCCCCCAAGCTAAATGCTAAAAACTAAAACCCCAAAAAACCTAAAAAAACCCTAACCCCCCCCCCCCCCCCTAAAAAAAAAACCTAAACCCCCCTCCCCCACCCCCAAAAAATCTAACCCCCCACCCCAAGCTAAAATGCTAAAAACTAAACCCCCAAAAAACCTTAAAAAATCTAAAAAAATAAAAAAAAAAACTAATTTTTTTTATATTTTTATGTTAAAATCGCTACTTTTAGTAGCCAAAAAACAATTTTAATTTTTTTTTTTTTGCTACTAAAAGTAGCGATTTTAACATAAAAAATATTTAAAAAAAAATTGTGTGTTTTTTAGCTATTTTTAGGCATTTTTTGTTGTGTTCACATTGGTTCTCGCGGTTCTCGCAATAAGGGGTGGTTCCTAACGGATCTTTGTCCTATATATATATATATATATATATATATATATATAAATGTTGATGATAACATTGGTGAGCCGAGCTCTTGCTCATTTAAGCGATAGTGAAGCGAGCTCAAGGCGACTTTTTAGCTCGTTTGAGGTTATTCTCAAAATAGCACGAGCTCAAATAATTAGGCTCGAGCCGAGCTCAAGCTTCATAAAAACATAACGAGCCGAGCTCGAGCCTAGTCGGGCTCTGCCCGACTCGTTTACACCTCTTTTTGAGATTGATGCATTGGTCTAGGAAGTATGGGAACTATAGTAAACAATCTACGTGTGAAATTAAATGTAAAAAGAATCAGCGGACAACGATAAAAACTTAGTTCTAAGTTTGAATAATAGTAGATAAAGTCATAAAGCTACTATTTGATTCTTTATTCTTTTTAACCTAGTAAGATTTAACCTACAATGATTGAAATCTACGGATACATGGACTAGGGCCCGGATTTTATTTTCGTTTTAGGTCTCCCAATATGGTTAGGATACCCTTGTCTAGTTGTTATTGTGCCTCGAAACCTACGCCCCAACGGTGTATGTTCTCACTCACGCTCATGAGTCTACCAACGGGGAACCAACCTAAGGACAAACGGCGTGGTGCATCGTTGTCATGGAAGGTACCCCCTATAATAAGGCACCATAATACTTGGTATAACGTGACACCCATGCTCAATAATTAATATTTATTACCTAATGATTAAACAACTTTAACCATTTATTTATTTTTCTTTATTAACATTTTAACTTAACTAGTGTATTTCTCCCGCGCTACGCGGCGAGAACTCGGTTAGTGTTGGTTTGGTTCGTTTCGTATTTTACATCAATCGAAAAACATAAAAATGAATAATGGTTTCGATACTACGGATACCGGTACTAATGTTGTTTTGTCGAAATTGTAATGGTACTAATATGGTGTCGATATATGTATAGTTTACTATGAAAAAGAATATGTTTTTAGTACAACTCCCTTTTTTAACAAAAATGTTACCGGCACTCGTATAGTTTACGATACAAAATAATATGTTATTATGAATCTAACTCCATTTTCAACAAAATTTATACCAAAATGTCGAGAAAAAAATTAAGCACAACTACGTATTCAGTTTTTTAACAACTTAACAAATGCAAGTTATTAGCGAAAAAATGAAACTAAATTATTAAGCAATTCATATTAAAAATATAAAAGAAAATATTGAAGGTCTCTGTTCGTTCGTATTTAGTATTAACATATGTTTACAAGGGTTAGGATATAATAGGAAGTTTATTTGGGTAGGAAGCCTAGGAAGTAATCTTGACCATCCATTTATTAATCAAAGGATAAGATTAAATGAGTGAAATTGAAGGAAAAAAAAAGGAGGCGCGTGGGTTTGTCTAGGGGCATTCTAGTTATAACAACCTAAATAATTTTCAACACCCTAATATATTTAGAATGTCCCTATATGTCTTAAAACATACCCCGTATGCGAAAACCGAGCTCAAAATACCCTATATATTAAAAATTAAATAAAAACAAATTCTGTGGAGCTCTCGCGGGCCGCGAAGGCTTTGCCTTCAGGCTACGCGGGGCGCGACAGCTCATAACCAGGGTCGCACCCTGAGATGCCACGTGGCCTAACGCGTGTGGAAGCTATGGGTCGAATCAGCCAAGCTAGGGCCTACCCTAGCTGGCCTCGCGGGCCGCGTAGACCCTTGCTGCATCCTTCGAGGGCCGCGACAAGGTGGTCGATCAGGACTATAAATAGATGCATTCGGCCTTCAGTTTCAATTCGCACCACACAACTTTCTCTCTCAAAATTATGAATAGTTAAAGTAATTTTCGGGCATAATACCCCCCAAATAACGAAGCTCTGCCTCGTTGTAAGTATTATAACCCCCGATTACGTATTAGATATGTTGCCCGATTGATCCAGGGTTCCGTAACGGCTGTCGTGGTTCTGCCCGACGTAGTCGTTGGAATGCCGTCTCGGGGAGGGTATTATTAATGTAAATATTGGGTTATTATACTAACGTGTGTGCATTTGTGTAATTAATAGATAATCACCACGAAATCCTTAAGGAAAACCCTAAGACAGCAATGTGAGTAATCCTTCTTTTTGTGTAAACCTTTTTGTGAGTAATCCTTCTTTTTGTGTTCCCCCTTTCTATTGTAATTCTTTTAAAATAAAAAAAAGACATTTATATTAATTAAACCAATAACATTACATAAAATAAAAAGAAAATAATGAAAATAATAATACATAGAGTAAACTGCCAAAATGTTCCCTGAGGTTTGATCACTTTTGTAACAACCCGACTTTTTGAAGTCAAAGTACAAGTCAAAGTCAAAGGAAGAAAAGATTGCTAATTGGATCTGTCGTTCCTTGCTTAATTATTGATTGTACTCTTTGACTCGATAATCGATACTCTAGTTTATGTTACTTTAGTTGTATTATGTGGAGTGAATGCAATGAATCGCAGTTTAATCGCTAATCTATTTAAACGCTACCTCATCGCTATCGCATCGCAACTCGAATGATATGTTCTGGATATTGTTTTACGTGTGCGCGCGCTATTATGTGTTACTTGTGCATGTTTGTTTATGTTTGATTATTCGATAACGCCATCGCAACCCTATCGCAACGCAATCTCATCGCGAACTCGAATTATAAGGTTTACTGTTGTGATTATTAGTAGTTATGTTATTTATGTAACTATTGTTTAATACTATCGCATCGCTTACTCGCAACGCTCAACGAACGAAATGAAATGTCGGAAACTAACCCGCATAACCCATCCGATCGAAGGACCATTCGATCGAGTGGTCATCCGTCCGGATGACCATCCGATCGGATGGCCATCTGATCAGAAGGCCCTCCGATCCGTCTCCTTGCATCGCCTTTCTCTCATCTTCACCTATAAATAGCACCTGTCACATCACTGTTCATGTGATCTGACAGCTCCTCCTCCGACCATCACGCACTTGGACTATTTTCTCTCGATTCCTCGCGATTCTTGTAAGTTTTCCACCCAAATCTCGTACTTCTATCATCTACACACACTTTCTCATCAATTTCACCAAGAAATCATGACTTTTCACCATGAAATCGACTGATTTGGGTTGCTCTAAGGTGATGTCATCATGGGTTCTCATGAGCTTCAAAGTGTGACCTCATTCCACCAAGAACAACTCAGATCTAAAGGATTTCTACAATGTTTAAACACTGATTTCTCCTAAATCTAAACATAGTTCAAATGTTTCAAACTTTTCTTCAATATTCTCAACTTTTTTACTCAAACCGATAGAATCAGAGCTCATCCAGGCCTTCTACTCGTTCTATAGTGAAGTGTTGGACTGAGAATGGATTTCTAACGGAGAAGACGACCGATTCACAGGTTGAACATGAAGTACCGTCAAGAACAGTTAACTGATCGGACGGGGTGATTCCCATCCGATCGGACGACTTGGACTTAGTGGAATTTCCATTGTTTGACACGTTGTCATACCGTCTTGGTCAAACCGCAAACTTTCTAAACTTAATAAATTTTGCAAGTTTCCAAACGAATAGGTTACCGAACGGATTGCCGTCCGATTGGATTGCCATCCGATCGAACGACAGTCCGAACGGCAGTCGCTCGACCGGACAGCCGTCCGATCGGATAGCCATCCGATCGAACGGCTATCCGATCAGGTATCAAGTATGTTCAATACTTAAACGATTTTCACAAAACTTCAAAGGATATCAGTTTCCACGAGAGGCCATCCGACCGCACGGTCATCCGTCCGGATGACCATCCGACCGGATGGCCTGAATTATAGGAGCACTTGTCTTTTTAGAAAATGTTACAACGAAAACTTCAAAGTCACATCATACACAAACACATCCATCCCACACGGATCACCCTCCGACCGAATGGCCATCTGATGTGTGCAAAATGCAACATATAAATTACATCAATTGTGGCATAAAACTAACCCTTTTTTAGTACTAATGTTGGAAAAAGTGTGCTTTTGTCTTCCTTTTGTATTTTCAGGATTAAATGAGCTCAAATTAACAAAAGAAGCAAAAAGACAGCAAAATCTAACATAAATACAAGAAAAGGAACAAACGTGACATGCCCGACCCCACGACAGCATCTTCCCAAGCAAAACAAGAAGACAGAAGACTGAACAAGCCCCGTGCTCAGCCAGCACGGGGGCGTGCCCAAGTGTCAGCAGAAAAGACAAAGTGGTAGAAGCTTCCATTGCCCACCACGGGGCCGTGCTCAGCGGGCACGGGGCCGTGGTCAACTATAAGATTCACAGAATCCAGGTAAATCTTCATAGTACAGATATGCTTCTGCACACGGGGCCGTGCTCAGCGGACACGGGGGCGTGGTCAACTAATACAGACAAGCTGCATTAAATGAAGAAAGAGAAGGATGTGGACACGGGGCCGTGTCCACAGGACACGGGGCCGTGCCCGAGCTTCTGTTCAGCCTATAAATAGGAGTGCTTGGCTCAAGCTCAAACCATCCCTTGGCACACCACCTCTCTCACACTTCACCCACCACCCACCACCACCATAACACCATCATCCACCACCATCATCCATTGTCCATCATAGAGTGTGTGAGTCAACTCGGGATCCAAGATTGATCGTAAGAGTTCTTGACAATCAAGGCCATGTTTGCCTAACTCTCTTAGATCACTTGGTGAAGACAAAGTGTCTAGTGTAATACTTTTTATTTTTAATCTTTTCGCACTTTTTACTTGGTTTTGTATTAATGACTTTAATAACTAGTTTCATATGTTGAAGGTGATTTTTCCTTATTGTTTATCCGTGGTGTCTTGACATTATTTTACTGTCTATATAAAATAAAAGATTTTCACCATTCATATCTCCACAGTCTATATGGAGGTATGTTGGCTACCTGGTCGGGGGTTAAGGGAACGGTTTGGTAAAGGTCTTGCCTTGTTCAGTGTATAGATCCTGCAAGGACCTGGGTCAAATTTAGTAGGACCTCCTTCAATACTTAACGGTATTGGATGGCGGGGGTCCAAAATCTTTGATCCCCTCATATGTAAGCTACTATTAATACTATAACCCAGCTATTTAGGACTTTATCCCTGCTGACTCAGACTACGTAGCCGAGGGTAACGTCACCTTCAAAAGAGGGGCCTACCATAATTTGCATTAATAACTTAATTAATTATCTTTCAATAATCCAACCCTTTAGGATTGTATCCTTGCTGACTCAAACTACTAGGTTGAGGGTAACGTCACCTTCAAAAAAGGGGCCTACTACAATAACTAAGATAATCTCTTAAAAAGTGCAAAAGTGCGGAAATAATCAAAGGTTACACTATACACGAGTCGGAACCAAGTGATTCATCTTGTCTATCTGTTTTTATTTTTATTTTTATTTTCAGCATTTTAGTTAGTTTTTATTTTTCTAGTTTAAAACCTTTTTTCTAACTTTTTGATTTGATTAGACGTTGAGGATAAACCGGTACTAAAAGCTCTTGTGTCCTTGGACGACCTCGGTATCTTACCAACACTATACTACGCTCACGATGGGTGCACTTGCCCATATGTGTGTTTAGTGTTAGTAAATATCGTGTTTTAAAAATTTAAAACTTGGCTAAAAAAGTGTAAAATGGGCTTAAAATATACTTAAACCTACATATACACCTAACACGCATCACCATCCGTCCGGATGACCATCCGTCCGGAAGGTCATCCGATCGGATCACCCTTCGTCACTTATTGATTTCGACACATTGTTTAACGCACCATTCAACGCTTATACTATCGATTACCTGTTCAGGCTAATCTCTCAGCGCTCCCTTCAATCCAAGAAAGTGTTTATTTACTAAACACGATCTGTGAGTATAGTCGAACCCTTTTTGCTTTATTCACTTTTGGGTGTTACATATGTTACCTATTTCAAATCACTTACAACACACAACGCAACCACTTTTATACGCTAACCGACTCTGCATGTTATACGTGTTACTCGATGAATCAAATCACTTACAACACACAACGCAATCACTTTTATACACTAACCGACTCTGCATGTTATACGTGTTACTCGATGAATGCTTGTATGTTATGTTTACACAGTGATTGTTGCCTGACAACTTAGCAACGATAGTACTATAGTTTGGACTCAGCACCCGTCGTGGACAGGGGTTGTTAAGGGTTTTACTTCACATGTCACAGTGGTGATATGTGTTGCGCATTCTACAACTTGCAGTCATGTCTGTGCATATTTCATTGTCGATAACCTGCTAGCTTCACTTTTCAACAGGTTACATGCTGGTTATGCTTAAACCGCTTTCGCTATCTATTATACTATTAAACTTGTATACTCACCTTTACACTATGTGTATTGACATTTATTTTAACGTATGTGACAAGTGTTTAGGATGCTTGCTTTATTTGCTGGATGTTCTGGAATCAAGCTTAGGTGGTCTTAGAAACGAACTAAATAATTCATGAGTTGTCGGAATAGTTTTTATCTGTCTTTGAGAACAATTTGTCTGTAATAACTGTGTTCCTTGATATGTTACGGTATGGGACGTAATGATTAAATATTTGGTAATCATAGTTGTTATGGAATCTCTTGGACAATCTGTTTCGCTCAGTGTCGCGCCCCGATGTTTCCGCCATAGGTTGGGGTGTGACAACTTTTGCCCCAAAACTCAAACCTTTTGAATCTGGGTCCATGTGGTTTCAATTTTGTTTCCATTTCATCCAAAAGCAAAATCTGATCAGATTTTTCAGTTAACATCCAGTTTTTTTGTCTTTTTCCTCCCTTTCAATGAAGGGCAAAATGGCCTTTTAACGCCTTTTTACCCATTCATCTAAAAAATATTTTAACAAATTTAAATTTAAAAATGATATAATGTATATGAGATAATATAATATGTGTATATAACTATATATAGATATAAAGAAAATCCAGTCTCTTACTCTAACCCTATCTCTATCTCGATACTTCTCTCTACAACCTCCAACAATCACCTCCAGGCACCACCAACAACTATCTCCAGCCACCACCATCCATCACTCTAAAAATCGTCACCACCCTCAACCACCTCTAGCCACCACCTACTAACACCAGAACTAGCTGGGATCTGACCTCCAACCACCACCCTCCGACACCGGAACTGCTATCACTGTCAAAAACCCAACACCACTGTCGTCAAAACCAGGACACCATTCTCGACATCTTTTTCTTTTTCTCAGTAACCCGATTTATCTAGGGTCACGACAGTTGGATGGTTATAGTTAGGGGTTAGTGGGGATGAGTGAATGGGGGTGGATGAGACTTGTTGCCGTCGATTTTGGATCTGGGATGGGTGTTTCAGTTGACATGATTGGTTGATTTATGGGTCTTTTAGGTGCAAGATCATAGCTTTTTGAGTTGGGGTTTTGTTGGTTTGGGGGAAATTAGATTTGTGATGAACCATTTTGAGGAGATAGTGAATTGAAATCAAAACTAGGGTTTTACAGGATTTGTTTTTAGTACGGTTTTTCAATTCGGGTGGTGGATGTAACTGGGTGGTAGCGGCACCAGGTAGTGGTGGTCGAGTGGTGCCGGTAACCCGGGTGGTGGTGGTCCGTAAGTTACAGAGAGTGTATGTGTGAGTGTAGGTTAGAGAGTGGTGGTGATGGTTGATGGTGGTGGTGGTTTGTAGGTTAAGGAGAGAGAGTGTGTGTAGGTTAGAGAGAGTGGTAGGAGGGAGAGAGAATATTGATTTACTTTACCACTGATTTATAAGGTCAATTTTAATTTTTTTAATTTGTTATGATAAAATGTTAAAAGACCATTTTGCCCTTCATTAAAAAGTAGGAAAAAAACAAAAAAGCTGAATGTTAACTCAAAAATCTGATCAGATTTTGGTTTTGGATGAAAATGACAACAAAATTGAAACCACAAGGACCCAAATTCAAAAGGTTTGAGTTTTGCACTAAAGTGTCAAAAGTGACCAAACCTCAGGGACCATTTTGGTAGTTTACTCTAAAACACGACTACCTACAGAGTACTAACGTCTATTAGACGAACGGGTCGTGCCTTGGCTTAGAGTTTAACGTTTTGAGTTGCGTTCCTTATGTTATTCCCAGTTATAATTATTTGTTAAAATAATAATTATTTTAACCTTGAATTATATTTAGTTTTGATATAATTGTTTAATCAACATCTTTGGTATTAATATTTCTCAAGTATTTTAACTTCGTATTTCCTTCCCAAGGATGGGGGTATTTATACATGTATGTTGTAGCTCCGAAATATTATATTTTAAGTCCCACTTAGAAAGTATATATAACTTATTTATCAACAATAATGTATTCCAAAATATATATATTTTTCCCAAAAATAATATATTTTTCACTTCTTGTATCCAAAACAATATTTACCAAAAATATATATTCGTAGAAATATTTTCCGGAATATTTTATAAGTTACGTTTTATTGTTCGGTTTCACAATATCAAGTGTGTAACTTAAATATGTATTCCTTGTGATTTTTGGTATTATTTTGGAGTTGTAAATGTCATGGTAATTGTTAAGTTATATTATTTTACCCTAAAATAATATAACTATTCCATATAGTAAACAAATATTCACACAAGTGTCTTAATATAAAATATATATTCTAAGTATATATTTATCCATTTTTATTTACGAAAACCAACCTCCGATACTTTGTATTTTGTAACAAAACCTATGGCAAGTTTATATTGAAAAACAAAGTTAAAACATATTTGTAAACACTTGTTAGAAAATAATTTCTAAGTGTTGGAATTTTTAGAAAATTTCGCCATAGTTTCCTTTGTAAATGGAGGTGTCCATGCTATTTAGCATATCATTTTCTTTTCGAAAACCATTCAAACAAGAGTAAATTACAAGTTTTGTCCTTTATGTTTACATCAAATTTCAGGCGCTGTCCTTTTGGCCAAAAGTTTACAGGCGGTGTCCTTTACCTTTCAAAATCTTGCACGTTTTGTCCTTTAGACCAAACACAGTTAGATTTTTTGGTTAAATCTAATCATGTGCAAGGCACATGAGGGTACAATTGTAATTTCACCTCCCAAGGACTATTGTGTAAGATAAATTATATTAAGGGGCTATTATGTAAAAATAAAACAAAATAACTTAAAATATTATTTTTATAACCAGATATATATATATATATATATATATATATATATTTCTGAAATTAACAACCACCTATCACCACCATCCTCCACCACCACCACCACCCTTCACCGCCACCACTACCACCCTTCATCATCTACAACCACCATCTCCAAATCAACTCACCAACCAAAAACCCCAAACTAATAATCAACATGAAACCGGCTGTTTCTAAGTAAATTCTCACATAACTTCTGCTTCACAAGTTTCAACAGGCAAGAAAATGCCCAAATCCCTAATTTTCTTTAAGTTGAGTGGTTAACTTTTTTCCCTTGATACAAATATTAATGGTCGAACATCACCTAGAATATTTTTCTGTCTCTTCTCCTTTGCATCGGTTTCTTTAATAAAAGCCCAACGGAAACACAATCCCAATTCCCATCAAGTAAAAACGAACTTTGACGACCCAAACCTCATAAAAATCTGGACCGGGAAATATGAAAATCCCACTGAAAAATAAAATTGGGGATTTGGAAGATTTGGGGGTGATTGCCCATAACCACCCATTCACCCACCACACCTAACCCGCCATCACAACTATCTCTAACCCACCACCACCACCTGCAATTGCACCACAACAGCCACCTCCGCCACGTCCATCTCCATGTACCGCCGTGAGCCGCCACAACAACCACCTCCACCACGTTCCTCCCTGTACCGCTGTGAGCCGCCACAACAACCACCTCCACCACGTCCATCGTCTGAGTTATTACAGTATAGGTTGGTAGACAGAGTGGTGGCCAACATCATCAACCACCTCCATCTGTTGTAGTTAGAGAGAGGTTTGATATCAGAGAGAGAAAAGAAAGTTTATATATTTTTTTATTTTTAAGTTTTTTACAAAATAGTCCCTGAATAAAAATTATTTACAAATAGCCCCTGTGAATGTGAAATGACAAGAATGTCCTCATGTGCAATGCACATGACCAAATTTAACCAAAAAATCTAACTGGGTTTGGCCTAAAGGACAAAACGTGCAAGATTTTGAAAGGTTAAGGACACCGCCTGTAAACTTTTCGCCAAAAGGACAGCGCCTGAAATTTTATGTAAACATAAAGGACAAAACTTGTAATTTACTCTTCAAACAATCAACAACAATTCACTAAACCATATTACACTTACCAAGTGCAACAACTATTCCACTTACAATACAACATGAACTTGATTTTTCTCAAAAACGCGTAGTATTTTGGTGAGGTATTTAGTGGGTTTATTTCCTTCCCAAAATATATTTACTTTTGTTAAAATCTCATTCTCAGGATTTCTAGATGTTTACAACTTGTGAACTCATTTTACAAAAATATTTATTTACCACATCTCCTTGTTTTACTAGCATCCATATACTTATTTTATTTCCAAAAATAGTGTAAGTATATGTAAGAATCATGATCTTTCAAAAACCGTCTTTTAAACTTGGTTTTCTCTAGAAAAATCATTTGTAAATCTCGGATCTACATGATCACCAACACACTTTGTTTACTTATATTTCAAGAAACCATCTTTATTTATCAAGTTCATATTTTTATTAGAAGATGATTATTTTATGCAACACATAATCATCTCCTAATCTTGTTAGATCATGTTTCTAATCATCATCTAACAAGTTCCATATGATGATCAATCATCATATTACTAGTAATCATCAAGCAAACATCATACATTCACTAAACAACATCATATCAACCATATATCATCATATATCATCTTTATGTTTAAGCTTTAAGTTTATGATCTTTAGTGTTCTTGTATAATTCTACATAATATAATCTTTAACCACTAAAAATATGAAGTATCAAGAGTTTAAAGAAGTCTTACAACTAGCTTAAAGCTAGGGAAGATCACAAGTGAAAATGGAGTGGATAATAGCAAACGAGTGAGGTCCTTCAAGATCCGAGCTCACCAAACCTTCTAAATCACCTTGTATCACCTTGTAGTACTCTTGGAATACTTGAGATTGCAACAAAAAAAATGGTGGTGGTAGGACTATGTTCGGTAGTAGCCTTATGTGTGGGAGAGAAGGAATTGTGGTGAGTGGAAGATGATGAAAGATTGTTATGTTACTTATAATCCAAATTCTAATATCCAAAGGGTTTAATGCTCCCCAAAGTACAATCCATATCAAAGCAAATCCCAAAGCAAGATCACATGGGATTTGGGAAGATATGAAGAGATCTTTGGCGTGGGGGGGGGGGGCTTATGAGCCGTGAACTTCATATATGGGGGGGGGGGGGTAAATTGTAATTTGATGGTAAATAATTTAATTAGTGGAAGGTTAAATATTATATCTAATGTTTAATGTGTATGATGCATTTTATAATATGTTAGGGTGCTCGGGAACCATAACTAGCTCAGAAAATAAAAACAATGCTTCTTGCAATATTTTAGTGTCCCGGGTAATGTCCGGTTATTCGGTTAGATACCGTTCCGTTAAAGTGCTAAGTTATTCCGTATAGTGTCCTTTAAGTAACTTTTTGTGACACTTTTAATTCCCGACACTTAGGAAAGCACACAGGACCATTTTGCCATATTTTTGCATGTTACTAGCATGTTAAAATGCTGAATTTTAATGATTAATGCAGAATTCTGCACTTTGAGTGGGTTTTAGGCACTTTCCGGCACTTAAACTATCACATAGTGACACAGTTTTATGGTCCTCACTTCCCTACACTCCATACTAGTGTAGTATCTTGTCTCTGGCTCACACTGGGCCTCAAAACATTGTCTGTCTATGTACTGGCACTGTCAGTATATTTCTGAGTTATCCGCTAACTGTGCTAACTGTGCTTTGTGCATCAAGTTTGTCACTAAAGTTTGTGTGTAATAAATGGAGTGACAGTATGAAATATGATGCATATGTATGTATGTAACAGAAATCAGAAAGCAGTTTCATCATCAGTTGTAATCAAGCACAGTCATTAAGCACAAATTTAATATTAATTAATTGTACGGATACCTGTAATTATGAGGGTTGTCACAAATTTCAGATTTAATCAATGGTGCTATAACTATGTTGGTTCCGTTTTGTATAATATCTTGTCGGCCGGGACAGAAACAAGTGCTTCGACAATGATCTGGGCAATGGTTTTCATTAAAAACCCTAAATCCTTGAAGAAAGTTCAACAAGAAGTGAGGAATGCAGTCAAATCTGAAACGGCGGTAGTAAGGGTCACTGGCGGTGACGATGGTGGCGCTTGTTGTCGGTGTAGAGTTGGTGGGGATGGTGGCTGTTGGTGGTGATCTGGTGGTGGCTGGTTATGGTGAAGAGGGAGATAGAGTATAGAGAGAGATGGTTCTGTGATGGAGAAGGGACAGTGAGATGAGAGACTGAGAGTGTATCTATGTGTTATATATTACTAAAATACCCTTGCTTTTATTTATAAAATTACTTAAATACCCTTTTAGTTAACAAATATTTTGGATGGAGTTAGAGGCGGGGAGTGAAATCATGAAAGGCTTCATAGATCAGGGAGTAAACTGGCTATTTTTAAAGGTTTGGGGGAAAACCATTAAAGTGACCAAACCACAGGGAGCAAAACGGAAGTTTACACTTGCATAAAATAAAAAGAAAATACTAAAAATAATAATACATAGAGTAATCTGCCAAAATGGTCCCTGAGGTTTGATCACTTTTGCTACTTTAGTTCAAAACTCAAACCTTTTGAATCTAGGTCCTTGTAGTTTTAATTTTGTAGTCATTTTCATCCAAAAGTGAAATCTGATCAGATTTCCCAGTTAACATCTAGTTTTTTTTTTTTTTTGTCTTTTTCCACCCTTTCAATGAAGGACAAAATGGTCTTTTAACGTCTTTTTACCCATTCATTTAAAAAAATATTTTAACAAAATTAAATTTAAAAATGATATAATATAATATGTGTATATATAGATATAAAGAAAATCCTGTCTCTTACTCTAACTCTATCTCTATCTCGATACCTCTTTCTACAGCCTCCAACAATCACCTCCAGGCACCACCAACAACTATCTCCAGCCACCACCATCCATCACTCCAAAAATCGTCACCACCCTCAACCACCTCTAGCCACCACCTACCAACACCAGAACTAGCTGGGATCTCACCTCCAACCACCACCCTCCGACACCGGAACTGTTATCACTGTCAAAAACCCAACACCACTGTCGTCAAAACCAGGACACCATTCTCGGCATCTTTTTCTTTTTCTCAGTAACCCGATTTATCTAGGGTCACGACAGTTGGATGGTTATAGTTAGGGGTTAGTGGGGATGAGTGAATGGGGGTGGATGAGACTTGCTGGCGTCGATTTTGGATCTGGGGTGGGTGTTTCAGTTGACATGATTGGTTGATTTATGGGTCTTTTAGGTGCAAGATCAGAGCTTTTTGAGTTGGGGATTTGTTGGTTTGGGGGAAATTAGATTTGTGATGAACCATTTTGAGGAGATAGTGAATTGAAATCAAAACTGGGGTTTTAAAGGATTTGTTTTTAGTACGGTTTTTCAATTCGGGTGATGGATGTAATTGGGTGGTAGCGGCACCAGGTAGTGGTGGTCGAGTGGTGCTGGTAACCCGGGTGGTGGTGGTCCGTAAGTTACAGAGAGTGTACGTGTGAGTGTAGGTTAGAGAGTGGTGGTGATGGTCGATGGTGGTGGTGGTCTGTAGGTTAAGGAGAGAGAGTGTGTGTAAGTTAGAGAGAGTGAAAGGAGGGAGAGAGAATATTGATTTACTTTACCACTGATTTATAAGGTCAATTTTAATTTTTTTAATTTGTTATGATAAAACGTTAAAAGACCATTTTGCCCGTCATTAAAAAGTAGGAAAAAACAAAAAAACTGAATGTTAACTCAAAAATCTGATCAGATTTTGGTTTTGGATGAAAATGACAACAAAATTGAAACCACGAGGACACAAATTCAAAAGGTTTGAGTTTTGCACTAAAGTGTCAAAAGTGACCAAACCTCATGGACCATTTTGGCAGTTTACTCTAAAACATCATTAAAAAGCCATACAGTCTATTTTCCATGATTTGTTTTTTTCATTTCCTCATACATTTGTCTTTCGGGTCCAACAAGATGATTAATGTTCATAGCGAGTAATTTCGAATCGTCTCGTTTTTCTTTGGCCAAATCTTTTTCCTTTTTCAAATTCAATTTTTCTTGAAAAGACGCTTTCTTTCTTCTCTTATTCTCGAGCTTTCTCTTTTTAACTCGAGCATTTCTTGTTGAATTTTTTTGAACGCAACGAGATGTTCATTTAGCTTGGATAAATGTTCGGTATATTCCTCACCCGAACTAGATGAATTTGATGGCCTCTTTTTTGATTTATCTCTACCGGGTGGATGGCTCGCTTCAACTTCGACATTATCATCGCTTAAGTTTAGATCACCATAGTCGTCACTTGTCTCGTCTTCATCACTTGTGTCGTCGTCATCGCTTGTGTCAAGCTTGCGTTTTGCAGGAAGCTTCTTAGCTCCACTTTGGGTTGTTTTCCACCCTACTTTTGGTTTTGCAATTTCTTCACTCTCACTTTCTGCTTCATCAGTGTTCTTATTGCTAGACTTCTTTGGTGGTTTGACCACTGCTTTGACTGCTTGGTCTCCAGTTAGCTTTTGTAACTCGGGTACGTACGCAGTTGTCTATCAAAAAACAAAAATTAAAATAAACATACATAACCTCATATATTCAATCAAAACATGATTGATAGGTAAAACCGATTTGAATAGACATACCCTGCCTCCAGCGTTGATAAACTCGATCGTCATTCCTGCCAAAAGACACAAGAGTCAAACCTTTTTGTTTTAGACAATATGATGTCATCTGGAGTTGTTTTTTTTTCACATTTTGAAAGATTCTGTTGGAAATTTTAACCACCATTTTTGCGGCAGAATAAAACCATCAAAGGCAATGCACACGGATTATTCAACTGAAACTATAAAACTAGAAAAACAGGCTACTATCAGCCCCAACTTCCAACAGCTTGCTTGTTGATGTTTAAATACGATGAATGTTTGTCAAAATCCAATCTTACCATTTATTTTTCCAGGTTTTTTGCACCATCTATAATGAATTAACCATTCAACCGGAAAATGACTGCTGACCGCATCAACTTCAACTGAATGCTCAATAACCTACACATTGTCGCCCAAACTCACTGTTAAGGGTGTAAAAGTAGGTCATCCATGCACTACTCAAGATCGGCTCACTAAAAGTTCAAAACAAGCCAAGCCCAAGCTTATACGAGATCAAGCCTAATCTGAGGCTCGTTTAATTAACGAGCCTGAGCTGCATATATCAAGGTTGACAAGGCTCGCGAGCCTAAAAATTGAAGCTTGCTTAGTAAGGCTAGGCTCGCGAGCCTAAACGAGCCTATTATTTTACAATTATACATATAAGATTAAAATTAATCAAATGGCTTGTGTTTATCCAATAACACTTTTCGTCCAAATCCAAAATTATTAGCATTTAGTTTCTGAATTAAGTGATTTAGGAAATGGTCATATTGAAGACGCTTTTAAGTTGAATCTTTCAAGTTTTACATGCTTGATATATTTATTAAAAAACATAACCCTATAGGTCGTCTTATAAGTAAGCGGATCAAAATTGCAACCTCTTTATATAACAAATTAAAAAAAAATCTGAAAAATAATTGTTTACACACCTCTTTAAGGGACATGCGCAGTGCTGCACATCCTTCTTTAGAAATGCTGGCAGCAGCCTGAAGTGGATGGATTTTTGCCTAAAAATAAATTTAATCATTACATAAGAACAACGAAATGTGTGAAACTATAAAACAAGGATACCGACAAAACACAAATTAGTAGTAGACAGATTAATAGAGAACGCACGAAAACCATAAGATGCTTATTTGGGCTGACATAAGTACGGGATAGAAGGTTTCAACTCCGATTTTAGATGCCAAAAGAAACAGTAAATGTGCAACAATATATACACACACAAACTGACACACACACATATATGCATAATCTATGCACATACATGCATAAAGACATTACTTAAAAACAGCATGACTTTAGACATCCATTAATAAAAGAGAGCGCGAATTTGACTCGTCCGACCCGTTTCTTTTCTAACTAACCTATTTTATATCCCTTGACTGTTTGACCCGTTAGGATAAAGCATAGCATGCTTTAGGGAGCAAATAGCTATGCAATTAATACCGGTGATATGTATCGGTTACCGGTCCCCATGTAAAATATCGGTCGGAATATCGGTACCGATATTATCAGCAATATTGGCCGATCTTTCAGATACTTGACCATAGTTACGATATTTGACCAATATATCACCGATATTCCTGAATCCTGATATCGGTACCTTTCTTCTTAGTTTTACAATTTGTCTTTCTTCTTATTGCTGCTATTAGTGTTTTAAGTCTTAATTGTTAATTTTTAGTGTTTGTTGGTGTTTTAAGTGTTAATCAGTTCCTAGTTGCTACAATTGTTAGTGTTTTGCAAGTTGCAAAAGGTTAGTTTGTTAATGGTATGAGAGTATACTGAATAGTTATTGTTAAATTGCTATATATAAATTCTGCATGATATTAAAATTACCGATATCCCACCGTGATAACCTATATTTCGAATATTAGTCCTTGAGGACCTTGATCAATATCCGATATTTTACTGCATTAACTGCTTAGGCAAATAGCTAACCTGGTATAGAACTTCATCTGCAATCCAATCGCCGATACCTGAAATAAAGCTCTGCCAAGATGCATATCCCCAATGAGTAGATGAAAACATAATCAAATTCGTAATGACATCATGTACCATTCTACCAACCTGATCGAGTAAGAGAGTCTTTATGGCAACCTTCTTCTTGCTAAGTGCTTCAAAAAGTTCATCTTTCGTCATTGGCTCCAAAAAGGCATCTGGACCAAGTTCAGATATCGGGGCCACAGTAGCCGGCTGTCGTTAAATATCATCAAAAGTATTAAAAATTAAGATCCCTCCCTATTACGTATACCGAAAGTCCAAAAGTAAAAGAAAAACTGAGCGGTATATGTGTAACAACTAACTAGTATCATCGTACATTTTCAAGTAAGCGGACTTTTGCAGATTGCCTTGTGGCGTTAAACGATAGCTCCAAACCATTGTCTAGCTGGCATTATAAGTCAAACAAGAGAGTAGAGAGAGAACAAAGATCGACATCTTTCAGGTAGTAAAATAAACATCATAATAAAGGGAGGTAGAGTTAATTACTGATTTCGTCCCTGTGGTTTGTCAAAAATCACTATTTCAGTTCATTAGTTTAAAAATTGCGATTTCAGTCCCTGTGGTTTCACTTTCGTAACCATTTCAATCCATTTATTATGTAAGTACAGGGACTGAAATGGTTACGAGATGGACTGAAATGGTTAGAAAGTGAAACCACAGGGACTGAAATCGCAATTTTTAAACTAATGGACTGAAATAGTGATTTTTGACAAACTACAGGGACGAAACAGTAATTAACTCAAGGAGGTATTTAGTCTTACTTCTATAAATAATTTTGAACATTCGAAAGGCCACTCATCTGTATCTGTATCTCTAACTGCTGATCTGTAGGTATCAACTAAATATTTCATTTGAACCCACAAAAATATGTTAGCAATCAAGCCCTAATTCTTTCTAGGATTAAAAAAAGCCTCACCTTTTATACTTTGTTACATCGACACCTTTGATATAAATAGCACCCTCCCTTCCTGAAACACAGGCAACAACATCAAATATGTAACTCGTTCAACACTTCAACTAACAATAGCTTGAACTCGGCTGATTTTGAGCTCCATTTCTAAAGCTTGAACTAAGCTCGTTTTAAGCTCTATTTATAAAGAGCGAGCTCAAGCTCGAAACGAGTTCTATTAATAAAGTTTAAGCTCGGCCGGTTAGTACGTCGGCTCGTGAGCAGATTTTCAAGCTGGGACTCGGCTCGTTTCTGGCTCTATTTCTAAAACTCAACCTCGGCTCGCGAGCAGGCTTTAAGCTCTATTTCAAAAAGCTCGAACTCGGCTCATGTGTAGTTTTTCAAGCTCAGACTCGGCCCGCATCGAACTCTATTTCTACTTTTTTAAAGCTCGAGCTCGGGACATGAGTAGTTTTTAAGCTCGGACTCGACAGTCGACTTGCTTCGAGCTCTATTTCTACAGCCGAGCTTGGCTTCTGATTAGTTTTTCAAACGCAAACTCGACAAATTTAAAATAGATATAAATAATAAGCACTTTTAGGATCACAAGCAGCTCAAGCTAAACAAGTGACTCGTTTATTAAAGACAACATGGATTTAAATAATCTGAACTGCCAATAATAATCCCAACTGAGTTTATTCCCGACAGTGGTCCCAACTTTTTCATTTTGTTTATATAATGGTCCGCCATTAAAAAAACATAACGGAGTTAAGTTTTTTTTTTTTTTTTTCCAAATTACAACCGATGTTTTGGGGCTTTTGATCAAAACGAGTATACGAGTTGATTGATGTAAAACTTACCTCGAAACAGTGCTCCAATGGACGAAAACGATGCTTCAATTCGGGTGTTTAAACTTTCAATTAACAAAAATCAAGCCGTTTGGAACACCGTTTCGAGGTAAGTTTACATCAATCGAATCGTATCCTCTTCTCCTCCCTACTGATCAAAAGCCCTAAAACATCGGTTTGTAATTCGGAAAAGAAAAAACTTAACTCCGTTAAGTCATTTTCAACGGCGGGCCATTATACAAACAAAATGAAAAAGTCAGGACCACTGAATAAACTCAGTTGGGATTATTATTAGCCAAAAAACAACTAGTTCGGATTATTTAAATCAAACTTGCCTTTATTTAACAACCTTATTTTTAGGCTCGAGTTCAAACTCATTTAGGGCATGTTTGGCTAAGCTTATTATAATTAAAAAGGACTTTTGGAAAAGGACTTTTGGGAAAATGACTTTTTGAAAAGGAGTTTTTAAAAAAAGTGTTTGGATTAGCTTATTGATGTAAAATGACTAAAATGGGCATTCTTTTAGATATAAGGGGGTAAAGAAGAAGTACATTGGTAATTTGTAGTTTGAAAAGTTAAAAGCTGGGCTAGAAGTCACAATATTTTTCTTCTTTGCAAAAAGCCATTTCTAAAAGGACTTTTGGCTGAGCCAAACACAAAAACAACTTATTGGCTTTTTGATAAGTCAATAAGCCAATAAGTTGTTTTGAAAAGCTTAACCAAACATGCCCTTAACCTCGCTCGGTTCGAGCTTTTTTAAAAGCCAACACGTGTACACCTATAGATCCAGAGTCCAGTAATATACATGTAGTCATATACCAATGCGCTTGTGACAGTATACAATAAATGTTAAAAACTCAACAAACATATACTCATCATTTCTAGGGTTCGTAATTTGTAAAATTGTTCAAACAAAATCCACTAACCAAACTGAAACAACGGAAAAGGAGGAGAATCAAGCTCAATCCACATAATCTTCCCCTTGCGATGAGCACCGACGATTGTTTTTCCGGTGAGGGATGCTTCAAAATCGGAACGTGAAACACCGTCGATGACGTAAGCATCGTCGTCAGAAACAACAGATCGTATGATCTTCTTTCCGATACAGTTTTCTGCAATGGCTCTTCTAGAAGCTTCTACTTCCGGAAGCTCCGGTTCACGCTCTCTCTTTAGAAGATTGTTTGTAGGTTTTCGGTTAGTTGGAAGTCTTCTTTTAGATTGTTGTTGTTCATCTTCGATTATAAGTTGGGCTGCGACCTCTACCGTACGAATGAATAACTCGTCTATTAAGTCTGAGTCTGAGGATGGTGGTAGTGGTGGTGGTGGTAAATCCATCACTTTGAAAGAATTTGGAGGTGAAAAATGGCAAATAAGGTTATGTATTATTTATAAGGAGTAAACTGCCATTTTATAAGGAGTAAACTGCCATTTTGGTCCCTGTGGTTTGGCTAGTTTTGCCACTTTAGTCCAAATCTCAAACTTATTACATCTGGGTCCCTGTGGTTTGCATTTTATTGCCATTTTAGTCCAAAATCTAAAAAACCCATATTTTGACTATTGAATGCTGATTCTTTTGTCCTTTTGTGCAGCGGTATTTTGGTCCAAGTGCATTTCATTTAATATTTTGTTAATTATAAAACTAAATTAAAGATCCAGATTAACACCCTCTGTCTCTCTCTTCTCCCTCTCTCTCTCTCTCGAGCAACACCACCGCCACCATCAACACCCACCCATCAACACTGAATCATCATCATCTGTTTCACCCCTCTGTCTCTCTCTCTTCTCTCTCTCTAACACAAATCAAATCCAGTTTCATTTTAATTCTAGAAATCCACAAATCAAGTCCAGTTTCATGTAAGCATCGGAATAAAAAACCAGAGAATCATTCAACCCCATTCCACCGGAGAAGTAGAAGTCTATTCCGGCGTCGAGTGGGACGGATCAGTTAACGGAGAAGTCACCATCAATTGAAACCCTTCAACAGAGGGTTTAGTTTCTTCCACCGTCAACAACCTCTCAAAAAAAGATCTAACAGAGAGAGAGAGAGAGATCTAACCAAAAATGCTCATTCCCTAACCCTCCACCAGATCTGCAATACCCTCTGCACCCACTGACCCCATATCAACAAAAAATCTTACAAACCCTAAATTCAATTTCCCCAAATTAACCCACACACCCAACTAACGTATAGATACAAATCAATGAATCAAGAGACCAAAAAGAACTCAAAAAACATAAAAAGATTCAAACTTTACAACAAAAGAGCAAGAAAAGAGTGAAGAACTTACGATTTGGGTGAAGAACAATGGTGGGTATTTTCAAGATCGATGAAAAATGTAAAGGTGAAGTGCAATCGAGTGTGAATAATTGGATTTTGGGTTCGTAAGTGTGTCTGAAAGAGGGTAGATAGTTAGATACAGGATGCAGGTGGTGGTGGTGATGGTGGAAAGGGAACCTGCTCCGACTAGGATGATGATCTTAGAGAATCTCATGCCTGCTTGCATCGCCATGGCTGCGATTCAAGATTTGCAGAAACGAACGATGATGTTGATGAACGATGATGTTGAAGACGGAGATGATAGAGAGGAGAGAGAGAGAGAAGAGAGGAGAGATGGGTGTTTGCGTTTGGAGAGAGAGAGCTCAAGTCGATGATGTTGATGAACAGATTGTATATGTATGTGTGTATATTAATATATAGATATATATATATATATATATATTAATTTTTGAATTAAGAAAATATTAAATGAAAAGCAAAATGACCAAAATGCCCCTGCACTAAAGGACAAAATAGGAGGTTGTAACAGTCAAAAAATGGGGTTTTTGAATTTTGGACTAAAATGGCAACAAAATGCAAACCACAGGGACCCAGATGTAATAAGTTTGAGATTTGGACTAAAGTGGCAAAACTGGCCAAACCACAGGGACCAAAATGGCAGTTTACTCTATTTATAAGGCTTTAAATTAACCCAAGAGTTTTGGGCTCTCACTTAAAGTTGTGAAAATTGGGCTTGGAGAATTAGGGTTATAAACAAGTCCAGCTACTCGTTATTGGCTCGGTTAAAAATTTGAACGAGCCTGAGCTGGAGTCTAAAATAGAGCTTGTTTAGTTATCGAGGCATATCTCGAGCTTGAAATATAAAGCTCGTTTAGGCTTGCAAGCCTAAACGAGTCCAGACTAAATTTTAGTTTTTTTTAATCTATACTATATAATAAAAGAAACCACTTTAGGGACACTTGTCATCATATTAAGCCATCTCTTATAAATAATTATTATTTTAGTTAATTATAGACAACTCTCCTATTAAATATTATTTAATTTAATATCTTATATAAAAGATTTTCTTACTTTATAAAAAAAAAATTCAGAAAAGAAAATAAACGAATTATGTTGATTTCCCGTATGTGTTGTGGGCTTTAAATCCATACCCATCATGCGTGCATACGGTTTTTATTTTTATGGTATGGTCCATGGTTATGGACGAACAACCTAAATGTATATGGACAAGTGTTAATGAAAACTAGGAGTCTAGAGCGTAGAAGAAAGAGTTAGAAAGTAAACCAATCTTCTATACTATATAATAAAAGAAACCATCGGAGTTCTTGGATCCTTTTCCGCTTTCGAGAATCCCCTCCCTTCTTCCACTCTGTCCCGAAGAGTAACTAGGACCAATTTAGTCACGTTTTCATGTTCCAATTGAACATTTTCCGCTTTTGATTATTCTCTTTACCAAACATATACGGATCCAATCACGATCTTATAATAAGAACAAGAGATCTTTCTATCTCTTATAGATAATTATTCTTTTAATTTAACCTCTTTTAATTAATTATAGATAACTCTCCTACTAAGGGTTAAATTTATTGAGACTTCGTTAACAAATTTTGCAACAACAAAATAATTTATTTTTATCACGAAAACCAAACTTTGTATTAATATATTAAATATTTTTATTTTCACTATACAAAATTACATTTACTCGACCCATGTAACAAATGAGGTTTTTTAAGATATAACTTTTTATTATTTGATATATAAAATTAGATTTATTCAATTCGTTCAATATACAAGGTTTTTTAAGGATATATATGTTTTATTATTTAGTACATAAAATTACATTTATTCAAACCGCGTAATGCGCATATTTTTAAAGATGTATTTTTTTTATTGTTTGGTATTTAAAATTACATTTATTCAACCCGTGTAATAAATGAGGTTTTTTAAAGATGTATTATTTTATTGTTTGGTAAACAATATTACATTTATTCAAACCGTGTAATACACGCGGTTTTAAAGATATAACTTTTTTATTTGATATATATAATTACATTTATTCAACCTGTACAATATTGTTCTTATAGATATAATTTTTTTTATTATTTAATATATAAAATTATATTTATTCAAACCGTACAATAAATAAGGTTTTAAAGATATATTGTTTTATTATTTAGTATATAAAATTTATTTATTCAAACCCGTGTTATAACCTAGTATATATATAATATAAAAATATTGATGATAACACTGGCGAGCCAAGCTCTTGCTCATTTAAGCGATAGTGAAGCGAGCTCAAGCGGAGTTTTTAGCTCGTTTGAGGTTGTTCTCAAAATAGCTCGAGCTCAAATAATTAGGCTCGAGCCGAGCTCAAGCTTCACAAAAACATAACGAGCCGCGCTCAAGCCTAGTCGGGCTCGGTCTGGATCGTTTGCACCCTTTTTTGAGATTGATGCATTGGTCTAGGATGTGTGGGAACTATAGTAAACAATCTACATGTGAAATTAAATGTACAAGGAATCACTGGACAGTGCTAGAAGCTCAGTTCCAAATTTGAATAGTAGTAGATAAAGTCATAAACCTACTATTTGATTCTTTATTCTTTTTATACGACGATTGAAATCTACAGATATATGGACTAGGGCCCGGATTTTATTTTCGTTTTAGGTATCCGAAAATTCGGATATCCGACCGGTTTTGAACACCCCTGGTTGTTATTGTGCCTCAAAACCTACGCCCCAATGGTCCATGTTCTCACTCACGCTCATGAGTCTACCAACGGGGAACCAACCTAAGGACAAACGGCGTGATGCATCGTTGTCATGGAACGTACCCCCCTACAATAAGGTACCATAATACTTGGTATAACGTGACACCCATGCTCAATAATTAATATTTATAACCTAATGATTAAACTGTTGGAAAAATAGGTGAAAATAACATTTTTCACAAATATAGGAAAATGATTTTTTCCTATTTTTGGACTAGAAATAAATATAATAAAATGAGCGGGTTTTATATATTTATTTGTGGGTTTGTGTTCTATGTTGGAAGAGCTTCGCAACAAACTAAACCACGTCCGAAACGGAGCTAGGATGAATGAGATATCGATGCTCAAAGTTGGGTGTATGAAACATTCAATGCTGAAACAAAAGGGAAAGTAGCACCTTGTCCCACATCGGAGGAAAGATGGAACTTAAATGGGTATTTAAGTGGGAACTCTCCTGTAACACCCCGAAAATATAAAACCTAATATTAAATTTATAAAGTATAAATTTAACGAGAATTTACTAATTAGGAATTTTAACCTAGTTAGTTAAAATTCTTTAAAATGGTTCATTACATGGTTAAAGGTTAACTAACTATATGTTGAACAAAGTAGAGGGACCTTAGTTGTTAATTCTGAAACTTAATTAAATGGAACAAATAAAAATAAACCAAACACCCCAAATCTGGGTGTTGGTCGATCAAGGAGAAGCAGGGGGCGACACCCCCTTTCCAAAAACCATAATCTCACCAAAACAATCAAATTGAGGGCTCAAATCTGATCAAAAACGAAATCTGAACATAGAACAGTGATCCTCATCACAAGAGGATTACAAGGTATGTAAAAATTCGTGTTAATCCTTTGTTTGAAATTCTCATGATTTTGGAAAATCTAAGATTAGATGTTGCATGTGTGTTGTTTGATTTGATTAGAGATGATGTAGTGTCTAGAAGTGAAACCTAGACAACTACATATGAAATCATGTCCAATTTCAGGAAATTCCATGAACACCTTGAAGGTGGGTTATGGGTTTTACAAGATGAAGATGAACACTAGGGTTTAGGATGATTATTCTAGTGTAATTTGATTGTTGAAAGTGATTCCAGAAAGATATGATGCTTAAAACACTATAGGAGGGCTTTATTGTTGTCAAGTTAGCTAATTAGCAAGCTAAGAAGTTGATTACTAAAGGTATAAAAATTCTGCATATGAAGTGTTTGTTGAAATGCCTCAAAGAAGACTTGAAAATTAGAATTTTGTAGTTAAAACGCCTAATCGTGATGTTTCAACTATTATGTGAAATATGGGTTACAAAGAGTTCTAAACAAGATAACATTGAACTCTATAGGACAAGATACCGGAACGTCGAGTGGACAAGCCGGTGGTGACTCACGGTTGAAGGGCGTGCGCTAAGGTATGTAACTTGACCCGTTACATTAAGTAAAAAAATTGATCATTGTATTTGGTTTAGTCGAATTATAAAATACAAGTTGTTATGAATTAAAGCTATGATATTGCTATATTGAATATTTGGCCGAAAGATGGATTGAACTCGTTGGTAGTTGTCAAAAAGGAAGAAATTCCATAGACAAGCCAAACGGGTCGGATAATTAAGCAAGACATGATTAATGCTCCAGATTATGTTAGGTTGATTGTTGATTTGGATGTTATATAACTTATCGGAATTACAAGATTTTTATTGTTTAATATCATAGAGGAAAAACTGAATTTCGAGGATTGGGGTCTTGATGTAAAGACTAAACAAAGCAAAACATGGAACCCCAGGTACTACCGTAAATTACGGTAGTACCGTAATTTACGGTGAATGGGAATTGTTTACGGTGCAAAGTTCCTGATTTACGGTGCACCAAGAATTCTCAGGACTCACCGTAAATTACGGTGAGACCGTAATTTACGGTGGAACAAAATTTTTTTTTATTTTAAATTGATGTTTTAATCATATGCTAAGTCTTATGTAATGAAGTCAAAACTAAAGTTGTTAATGGTTTTGACCCTAGGTGATTAGGTGGATCTTACGGATGGTGGTCAAGCTATGTCGAAGAACCGAACACGAAATTTTGAAGCTTCCGCTATGTGTAAAACTTATTAAATAGTTGTTCTTGGGTTGTAAACAAATTCTCAAACAACTTTTGTATGTTCTAACTTTAGTCATTAGTTGACTAAAGTATATGATACATTCTGAAATCTAGGTTAAGCTATTATCTTTTGATATAAATTAGTAATTATTTCAAGTATAAATTCAAGGATGTTACAAGTTGGTAATCAGAGCTCAAGGTTGTCAATAAGTGTTCGGTTCAAGCTTGATCGATCGTCCGGTAAGAATTAACTTATTTTGTTAATAAATTATGTACTATGTAAAAAAAAAATATAATATATGATGAACAAGTATGCATGAAAAGAGTGTGTAAGCTCACTCAAAAACAAGAAATGCATGAAACAAGAATTATTAAACCAAGTTACGGACTTGATTTAATAGAAACAAGAATGATAAAATCAAGTTACGAACTTGATTGAATTGAAACAAGAATGATTGAATCAAGTTATGAACTTGATTAAATCAAAACAAGTAAAGCAAGTGTTATAAATGAAATGTTTAACAATCTATGTAAACATTTCAGAAATAGAGATGGCTGAAGGAGGCAATGATAATGCGGTGCCAAGAGTCACCGAACAAATGAGAGGAGTGATTGCCGAAGAGGTTGGAAAGGCGATCGAAAACAGTTTGTCGGGCTTTATTGATAAAATTCAAAACACGGTTTTATCAATAGTGGAAGGGAGAATCAAGAAATTGGAAGATGGTTCCAATTCAACAAAGGAAAAGCATGGTGGACGAAAGTCTTGTTCATACAAGGAATTCATGGCATGTAAACCACCAATATATAATGGGGAGGTTGATCCAATCGTGTGCCAACGATGGCTAAGTGATATCGAAGGAGTATTCGAGAGAACTCATTGTGATGAAAATGACTACGTAGCTTATGGTACGGGTCAATTAAGAGGCCAAGCGAAAGACTGGTGGGATAACAAAAAGAAGGAGATTGGAAGTGAAGTAGCTAAGGCCATGACATGGGAGGAGTTTAAGACGCCGTTTCTTAAACACCATAGTCCCAAGGCGGTCATAAATAAAATCAAGGAAGAGTTCATGCAACTCAGACACAAAGGTGAATCCATAGACAAGATCACGGGGATGTTTATGGACAAGATGAAGTTCTGTGATGATTTGATAACGAATGAAGAACAAAAGGTCTATTATTATCATAACATGCTAAGCGCGGAGTATAGAGAGTTCATAACCCCTTCAAAGTACGAGACCCTTACCGAGATTGTCAATGCTGCTCGGGAAAGGGAGAGTGAATTGAAGAAAAGTATAGAACGGGGTGAACGAAGGGCACAAGATGTGAATCCAAGCCCTGCCAAGAAAGCAAGAACGAATGAATCAGCAAAGAAATCAGATGCTAAAGGTAGTACATCAGGTTGCAAAATTTGTGGGAAAAATCATAAAGGCGAATGTCGTTACAAGGATAAGCCTTGTCCCATATGCAAGAAAACGGGACATATGGCTATGTCGTGCCCGGAGAAGGTGACGGTTTGTTACAATTGTTATCGAACGGGTCACAAAAAGTCGGAATGCCCGGAACTGGTTGGAAAGAAAGATGGGCAGGAACCAAAGGGTGAAGCCCCAAAAGCAAAGGCAAGATCTTTTCAATTAACCGCCGCAGAAGCGAAGATTGAACCTGACGTGGTCTCAGGTATATTTGCTGTAAATTCAATTCCCGCACACGTGTTATTTGATACGGGTGCGAATAAATCCTTTGTTTCATATGGGTTTATTCGACATCCTTCATTTGTTCTAACCAAATTACCTGTGCCTTTAGAAGTAGAGATAGGTAATAACAAAAGCTTTATTGTTTGTGATGTATGTGAAAATTGTAAACTGAGCATCGATGATGAAGAATATTTGATAAATCTAATCCCGATGTCGATGGGAGAATTCCAAGTAGTCGTGGGGATGGATTGGCTATCTCAATACCATGCAAAGGTCGTGTGTTTTCGCAAAGAGATAAAACTAACATCTCCAAGCGGAAAACACGTCACCATTTATGGCGAAAAACGAGGCAACCCCATAGTATGTTCGATGTTGAAAGCTCACAAGCTCATGAAGCGAGGATGCAAGGCATTCATAATTTATGCAAATGAGACCGAGAAAGAATCACGAAAGATTGGAGATGTACTGGTAGTACGAGATTATGAAGATGTTTTTCCGGAAGATTTACCGGGGATACCGCCTGAACGGGAAGTAGAGTTCGGGATCGAATTGATTCCGGGCGCGAAACCTGTAGCAAAAGCCCCGTACCGACTTGCACCGTCGGAACTACAAGAGTTGATGTCCCAAATCCAAGACCTGCTTGACAAGGGATTCATAAGGCCAAGTGTGTCTCCTTGGGGCGCACCGGTATTGTTCGTGAGGAAGAAAGACGGGAGCATGCGTATGTGTATTGATTACCGGGAGTTAAACAAACTCACGGTAAAGAACCGGTACCCGCTCCCGAGGATAGATGATTTATTCGACCAATTACAAGGCGCGAATTGGTTTTCCAAAATTGACCTTAGATCGGGGTATCACCAACTTAAGGTCAAAGAAGAAGATGTGCCGAAGACGGCTTTCCGCACGAGGTACGGACATTATGAATTCCTCGTGATGTCGTTCGGGCTAACAAACGCACCCGCTGCTTTCATGGACCTCATGAACCGGGTTTGCAAGCCAATGTTGGATAAGTCGGTCATCGTGTTTATCGATGATATCTTGGTGTACTCGAAAAGTGAAGCTGAGCACGCGAATCACTTACAAGAAGTGTTAGAGACACTTAGGAGAGAGAAGTTATATGCAAAATTCTCTAAATGTGCCTTTTGGTTACGAGAGGTTCAATTTTTAGGCCATGTCATAAATGCCGACGGAGTATTGGTGGATCCGTCAAAGATAGAGGCTGTGTCAAAATGGAAACCCCCGAAGAACCCTTCAGAAATTAGAAGCTTTTTGGGGCTTGCAGGGTACTATAGGAGATTCATTCAAGATTTCTCCAAGATTGCGTCGCCGCTAACGAAGCTAACCCAAAAGAAAGCAAAGTTTATTTGGGGAATCGATCAAGAAAAAGCGTTTCAAACGCTAAAAGAAAAGCTAACTCAAGCTCCGGTACTGACATTGCCGGACGGAGTCGAAGACATGGTGGTTTATTCGGATGCTTCATTATCAGGGCTCGGTTGCGTGTTGATGCAACGGGGCAAGGTGATAGCCTATGCCTCGAGACAATTGAAGATACACGAGAAGAAATATCCCACGCACGATCTCGAGTTGGCAGCGGTGGTATTTGCATTAAAAATATGGAGGCATTACTTGTATGGGGTAAAATGCACCATATTCACCGACCACAAGAGTTTGAAATACTTCTTCGATCAGAAAGAGTTAAATATGCGACAGAGGCGTTGGCTGGAAACGGTGAAAGACTATGATTGTGAGATACATTATCACCCCGGAAAAGCAAATGTGGTAGCGGACGCTTTGAGCAGAAAAGCATATTATGTCCCGATACGAGTAAGATCGATGCAACTTGTGGTAACCTCGGGTATACTTGAACGTATTCGAGAGGCGCAATTAGAAGCAGTAAAAGAAGAGAATTGGAAGAAAGAAAGAATAATTGGTCAATTGAAAGATTTGTCGGAAGGGAATCATGGGTTGAAGACTCGATCCGGAAGGATTTGGGTTCCACATACTTGTGGAGTAAAGGCGTTTCTACTTAACGAAGCTCATAAATCCCGTTATTCGATTCATCCGGGTGCAACCAAGATGTACAATGATTTGAAACAAAATTATTGGTGGCCCGGAATGAAGAGGGACGTGGCGAAATATGTGGAAAAATGCTTGACATGTTTACAAGTCAAGGCGGAGCACCAGAAACCATACGGCAAACTCCAACCGTTAGAAATTCCGGTTTGGAAATGGGAACATATTACAATGGACCTGTTAACCAAGCTGCCTAAGACGAATCGTGGTTTTGATGCCATATGGGTAGTGGTGGATAGATTGACGAAAAGTGCTCACTTCATTCCGATTCGTGAGACTTATACGTCAAAAAAGATGTCAGAAGTCTATACCAATGAAATCATAGCACGTCATGGAGGCAGTTGGGATGTTCACCTACCGTTAGTCGAGTTTTCGTATAACAACAGTTACCAATCTAGCATTAAAATGGCACCATACGAAATGCTTTACGGTAGGAAGTGTCGAACCCCAGTATGTTGGGGTGAAGTGGGTCCACGTGAACTCGCCCACCAAGATATAGTACGAGCCACGAATGAAAAGATCGATAAAGTTCGGGCACACTTGAAAGCGGCTCAAGACAGGCAAAAGGCGTATGTTGATAAAAGGAAAAGGCCAATTGAATTCCAAGTTGGTGACAAGGTCATGCTAAAAGTCTCCCCATGGAAAGGTGTTATTAGATTCAGAAAAAGGGGGAAGCTAAGCCCAAGGTTTATTGGACCATTTAAAATTATCGGGAAAGTTGGCAAGGTAGCTTACCGCCTTGAATTACCGGAGGAGTTAAGTGGAATCCATGGCACGTTCCACGTGTCGCAATTAAGAAAGTGCCTAGCAGACGAAACGACCTATATCCATTACGATGATATCGAAGTGGATAATAGTCTGAATTACGCTGTGAGACCGTTGGAGATTTTAGATCGAAAAGTCAAACACTTACGAAATAGACAAATTGATCAAGTCAAAGTCAAATGGGAGCATAGAAAAGGTTCGGACACTACGTGGGAGTCCGAAGAGGAGATGCGACGTCTCCACCCTACATTATTCGGTACGTATAACGGTTTCGGGGACGAAACCCTTTTAAGGGGGGTGGACTTGTAACACCCCGAAAATATAAAACCTAATATTAAATTTATAAAGTATAAATTTAACGAGAATTTACTAATTAGGAATTTTAACCTAGTTAGTTAAAATTCTTTAAAATGGTTCATTACATGGTTAAAGGTTAACCAACTAAATGTTGAACAAAGTAGAGGGACCTTAGTTGTTAATTCTGAAACTTAATTAAATGGAACAAATAAAAATAAACCAAACACCCCAAATCTGGGTGTTGGTCGATCAAGGAGAAGCAGGGGGCGACACCCCCTTTCCAAAAACCATAATCTCACCAAAACAATCAAATTGAGGGCTCAAATCTGATCAAAAACGAAATCTGAACATAGAACAGTGATCCTCATCACAAGAGGATTACAAGGTATGTAAAAATTCGTGTTAATCCTTTGTTTGAAATTCTCATGATTTTGGAAAATCTAAGATTAGATGTTGCATGTGTGTTGTTTGATTTGATTAGAGATGATGTAGTGTCTAGAAGTGAAACCTAGACAACTACATATGAAATCATGTCCAATTTCAGGAAATTCCATGAACACCTTGAAGGTGGGTTATGGGTTTTACAAGATGAAGATGAACACTAGGGTTTAGGATGATTATTCTAGTGTAATTTGATTGTTGAAAGTGATTCCAGAAAGATATGATGCTTAAAACACTATAGGAGGGCTTTATTGTTGTCAAGTTAGCTAATTAGCAAGCTAAGAAGTTGATTACTAAAGGTATAAAAATTCTGCATATGAAGTGTTTGTTGAAATGCCTCAAAGAAGACTTGAAAATTAGAATTTTGTAGTTAAAACGCCTAATCGTGATGTTTCAACTATTATGTGAAATATGGGTTACAAAGAGTTCTAAACAAGATAACATTGAACTCTATAGGACAAGATACCGGAACGTCGAGTGGACAAGCCGGTGGTGACTCACGGTTGAAGGGCGTGCGCTAAGGTATGTAACTTGACCCGTTACATTAAGTAAAAAAATTGATCATTGTATTTGGTTTAGTCGAATTATAAAATACAAGTTGTTATGAATTAAAGCTATGATATTGCTATATTGAATATTTGGCCGAAAGATGGATTGAACTCGTTGGTAGTTGTCAAAAAGGAAGAAATTCCATAGACAAGCCAAACGGGTCGGATAATTAAGCAAGACATGATTAATGCTCCAGATTATGTTAGGTTGATTGTTGATTTGGATGTTATATAACTTATCGGAATTACAAGATTTTTATTGTTTAATATCATAGAGGAAAAACTGAATTTCGAGGATTGGGGTCTTGATGTAAAGACTAAACAAAGCAAAACATGGAACCCCAGGTACTACCGTAAATTACGGTAGTACCGTAATTTACGGTGAATGGGAATTGTTTACGGTGCAAAGTTCCTGATTTACGGTGCACCAAGAATTCTCAGGACTCACCGTAAATTACGGTGAGACCGTAATTTACGGTGGAACAGAAATTTTTTTTATTTTATTTATTTTAAATTGATGTTTTAATCATATGCTAAGTCTTATGTAATGAAGTCAAAACTAAAGTTGTTAATGGTTTTGACCCTAGGTGATTAGGTGGATCTTACGGATGGTGGTCAAGCTATGTCGAAGAACCGAACACGAAATTTTGAAGCTTCCGCTATGTGTAAAACTTATTAAATAGTTGTTCTTAGGTTGTAAACAAATTCTCAAACAACTTTTGTATGTTCTAACTTTAGTCATTAGTTGACTAAAGTATATGATACATTCTGAAATCTAGGTTAAGCTATTATCTTTTGATATAAATTAGTAATTATTTCAAGTATAAATTTAAGGATGTTACATCTCCCTCCTTATTGTTTCATGGAAGCACACACTAAGTGTCCTCGCGAAAGGCGCGGAGCACCCAAACTTGCACTCGCACACGCTCGTGCGCGCGTCGTGGGCGATGAGGCGCAATGTGGCGCTTTGATGGCACACTTTGCACTTCGCATCGCCGCGAGCCGCTTGAGAGCCGCCTTTGTATTTTTGACCATGTGCGCGTGGTGGATCACAGAGGCTGCAAGGACCAGGTGGTGAAGTGGCGTGCAGGTTCGAGGCGCGTGACGTGGCAGTCCGCGCGCGAGTACATGTGGCATGACGGCCCGCGGTTGCTCATGGTGCATAGATCCTGATGTGACGTGCGCGGCGCACCAAAGTGAGCCAAAACGGCGCGACTGTGTGGCGTGCTCGTAGAGGCTCACAGGTGACGTGGCGCACGCGCGCATGGCAGTGAGTGTAACACCTCGTAAAATCGTGTCCAATGATGTGTTGACACGTGTAGTGAACCCTAATAAAGTCAAATGTTGACTATGAGGGACTATTTTCGTTAAAATCGAAAACTTCAATTTTAGAAGGACTGGAAGTGTCAACATGCTTAAACTAAGCCTCAGAGTGACCTTATACGGTGTCCGTATTCTCAAATGGGCCATTTGTTGGACAAGAGGAGCCGTTTGTGGAATTATGTAAAAGTTTGCGCTTCGAAGGGTTAAAAGCGTCAACATGTTAATTCTTACCTCTGAGTGACCTTTTAACAGACCGAGAGCTTCATTATGCTTCATCATATCCTCGGGAATGCCAAATATTGGCTATGCAAGGCTTTTATGCCAATAAGTGAAGTTACGCGCAAGTTTGTAAGTTAGAGGGGTTAAAAGCGTCAACATGTTTAATTACACCTCTGAATGACCTTTTAACGAACCCAAAACATCTCGATGCACTTCCATACTTTTGAGAATGTTTAACATAAGCTACATAAGGCTTTGATGCTATTCAATGACGATATGCGCAAGTTTACGCATTTAAGGGACCAAAAGCGTCAACATTGGGTAATACACCTTTGAGCGACCTTTTAAGCGAATCGAAGCATTGTAATAATTGGACATACATTCGGGAATGCCTCGTATGGGCTATGGAAGGCCTTAATGGCAATAAATGGTATAACGCGCAACTTTACGCGTTAAAAGGACTAAATGCGTCAATGTGAGAAACTACGCTTTTAAGAAGCCTTTTGTATGAACCGAGAGCTTTGCAATGCTCAGTTAAACTTCCGGGTGTGCTGAAGGTTGGCCACGAACATCTTGTATACCTTACAATGATTAAACATGCGAGATTGAAAGTTACGTGCCTAAAGTGTCATTTCTAGAAGCATATATGTAACTGAAAGAAGTCCAGGGGCTGATGTTGTAATAACCTGAAACATACTTAGGCTGGTTTGGGCCTAATAGCGGACCATAAGCCCAATGGGCCGCGTTTGAGTGGGCCAAATCAAACAAACAACAACATAAGTATGCTGTTTCGAAGATCATGCAAAAACCAGGGACCAAATCTGCATTCTGTCAACTTATTCGCTGGGCCTGACCTTCAGGCGGGCCGCGTGGGCCTTGGGCCGACTTTACACGGGCCGCGTGGCCTCTGTATCTGCATATATATTTTTTTTCTTTCCTTCTTGCTTGTTCATCACTCAAATCCACTCTAAACCAATTGTATTCGAATCCTTGGTCAGCAAGATAATTTTGACAGCTGCCATAACACATGTTCTCATCCTAGAAGTCCTCTAAACACATGGATTGATCTCAACAATCCTCAAAAACTATAAATAGGATAAGAACCCAACTATTTCTTTGCTCATTTTTCATTCCTTCTTTGCTTCTCTCAAATCTGGAGCTTTAGGATCTAAATGGGACTTGTATTCTTGTAGAAAAGATAGCATGGACCATTTGTAAGTGTCCTAGCCCACCTTATAGTTCAGATTTATATTTTAATAACCGAAAAGTCAAGTTATCATGTAATAACTTTGACTTTCGGATTAGACTCTCATGGTCCAGCCACTAACCAAATTAAAAGTGGGTATGAGACCATAGTTAGGTAGGTGGTTAACCCCTGAAAGGGCACCTCCTAATTCCTTCGTTTGCTTAGTTAATTGTCGGGTCAAACCATTTAGGTAAAAAGTCAAACTTGGCAGATTTGTGCATATTAATTAAACCATAGATGCAGAGGTTATAAATTATATTTTAACACTCTAATAACTTGGTAATGATTATTAAAACATGTCTAAGCTGGTCCAACTCGACAATTCTAAGTTTAGGGTCGGTTCGCAACCGAAAGTCGCAAAAGCTTGACTTTGCTTTGACTTTTCAGTTCTGGCCCGATTAAGCTTGATTCTTCCATGTTTTAAGCTTCCATTAGGACCATATTATTCAGTAGTATAACCCTCTGGAGTTATATTGCATGGTTCCTTGTGGTTTGAATTATACGCTAGTTTCCGCTATTATGCTTATAAACGCCCATTTTGCCCTTTTGACATAAGAATGAGATTTTTAGAAATGTGAGAGGACAAAGACCTTTGTTACTGATATATAAGCTTGTCCCGAAAATTTGACATCAGTTCTTGGTCCCAAATAGGAGTTATGCTCGATATCGTAATTAGAAGCTTTTAACTAAGTAAATTGCGATATCGTGTATAAAGCATGTTTAAACTTGGATTTTGACCCAAAACTCATTACCTACTGTTAAGATATTATTTTTAGGGATTGTTGGAGTTATTGATCAGATTATAAAAGGATCATGTCATAGAGTTCTTGTATTATTCGGTAAATGACGATAATACCCTTTTCATGCATAAGATGAGGTTTACAAATGATTTGAATGCCAAACCTTTTCCTACTGATTTCATATATTAAATAAATTATTTTGAGCATTCAAAACTGATCAAAATATCAGATTTCCATAAAACCCCTTAATTATCGTCTATTAGCGATTTTTACGCTATTTAGGTGCATAGTATGGTTTTAAACCATAATTAACACCTAAGACTTGTTACCTACTGAATTTTTAAACAAATTTTAATATTATTTCAGTAGGCATAAGTCATGAACTCAGACTTCCAAAAATGCCCGTAAAAGCATATGTGAAATGACCAAAATACCCTTTCGGGGCATAGTTTGGCCATAAATGGTAAACCTCACATATGTATGATATCTTACTGATGTAATGAGATAAACTAAATATTTTTACTGATTAGAAAGGACCAGAACTACAGTTTGTCATAAAATCTCTTTTATAAGTATTAAAATTACCAAAATGCCCTTACGGGACTTAAAATGGTTTTAAATACTTTTTGGGCATATATGTTGACATCCTACTGATGTATTGACATATTCTAAGCATAATAACATATGGAACTTGTATATGATTCATTTGGTTACCCGTTACGCATTCTACGCGTTCGGATCGGTTTATGTAACTAGTTTACGTATGTTTGCCGAAACGGGTTTAACCTTATCATTTTTATCTCAAAATCCGGAATGTGTTTAGTTTACCCATAATATACAAGTATCAAAACTTGTTGGGTCTAAATAACATTCTATTCCGGTCATCGCTTAATCTAGCGTATCGTACAACTTTAGATACTTTAAGCTAGCCGGTTTAAGTCTGCGACTTAAATAAAGACCGTTAGCATTCTGAATTGGTTATGTATTACCATCACTCCAGACTAGAGCCACCCGGTAAAAGCTACCTGCATTTAGATAGATTGGATACGACTGAGTTATTTTGCTGTGAATCAAGTATTAGCTCAGGTAAATACTTTTAACTTATTTTCCCTTATACGGGCTTGGGATACGGTAGATTAATACCGCTTGGTCGGGTGTGGATCTATCAAATGCCGGATTGTGGCTAGTAAATCCACAAAATCTGTTTTGATACTGTTCTGTTGATGACTTAAACATTGGGGGTTAACGACCGTGTCCTGGATATATCCTTGGCTCATTCATTTGTAAATGGCCACGACTTATGCGCAGGGTGTAGGCATACACCGAAAAGATGCCAATAATAAATTATTAATTACCCACAAGTTGGGGATAACTCCTTTATGGGTTTTAAAAGTGGTGTGTCGTTTAATCATGTCTCAGTCTCTGTACTGGGCCCCAGATGTACGGTAAACATGTAATTCAGTATACAAGATTTTATTAAGAATTGTCCCAAGTTATAAAAGGTTTTGTGCCTTGTGCACTTAAATCAATTTTCATAAACTCTTTTCAAATGAGTCGGTTAAATTGTATTTACCAGTGAAAACTGACGTATTTTCAAAAGGCTAAGTGGCAGGTACTACTCGTAATAGGCTGGGAGTTGCTCGGTGTCGAAAAAGAGGATCTTGCAAATCCTTAAAGATGCCATAAAGTCTGCTAAGCTTCATTTTAAACATTCTGTAATGATCCTCCTGTGGATTTGATATTACAGACTCGTCTATAATAAATACTTTGATATTTTCAGACATTTGAGTTTGTAATAATATTTCATATTCCAAGACTTCCGCTGTGCTATTCTGTGTGTGTTTGACCATGATGATATCAACTACGTCACGATACCCCACCGGGCCCACCGGTGATATGTGGAAATATCGGGGTGTGACAGTGAGCCAAGAGGACGCACCGCGCATGAGCGTACAGACCTGGGCGCGCGCGCACCAGTGTGACTTGCGCGCGCGCATAGAAGCTGCCAGTATTGAATGACTGGGCAGTTATAGTTCAGCTTCACAACTGACGATTTAACGGTCTTTGACTGAGAATTAAATGACGTATTAAATTGCATTGAAGACGTTTAATGCAATTTAAACCTCTCTTTTAATTCCTTTTTGACGGTTTCAAATCTGGAGTTGTATAAATACAGCTCTTGGTCACTGCAAAAGACACACCACGAATACCAGCAATACAACAGCATATGCAAACAGTTCTCTACAGCTTACTGATCTTCATCCTGCTCTCTTCAAGGTAGCCTTCGGGTTGTAGGACATCTCCGGCAGTACTTCTGCTCCGGCTGTTGTACCCTGGGAAACAAAACGAGTACTCTTGGGAGACTCGGAATTTGTTTTAAGGGAAGCGTGTGAACACGTGCCTCAGCCACTCTGCTTCTACAATTTTCTTGTATTTTGTTTTATTTCAGTTGTATTCGTACTAGTATTTTTAGCTTTCTTATTTCTGTATTGTAATCGAATTAATAAAATTTGTTTATTTTATTTATTTACACGAACGGTTCCTACAATCTTAAAACAAATTTTTAAAACTGTTCGTGTAATCAAAACCATTCTGTTTGTGATTCAAACCAGTTTTGTTTTCACTCAGTTTGTGTTTTAAAAACAGATTTTTTTTTGTTTTCATCTTCAAATGAGCGACTTTGGTTGAAAACCATTCTGGTTACATTCAGATTGTCCTAAAATTTGCTAAAACTTTCTGATTTGGTCTTCAAAGTTGGACTTAGAAGCCAATCAGCAAGTTCTAAAATTATAAATTTTCTGTTTTTGGACTTCAAAGTTGGACTTTGAAGCCGAAACAGTAAATTGTGGTAAAATTAAAAATTATTAGTTTACTTCTGTTTTTGCGTAAAACAGATTTTTTTACTACAACATTAATTTTTTAATTTTTCAGAATGTCGACCGATAATGTCAACGTTAACAACACGAGTGTTGTGACGGAACCCCCTTGAACGCCACCACTGTGGGAGCGTCCACAGTGGCTAATCATGCCGAGAAGTTCTCGGGTCTACACTTCAAAAGGTGGCAGCATAAGATGTTCTTCTACCTGACCACCATGAACCTTGCGAGGTTCTTAACTGAAACCGCTCCCCAACCTGCGGAAGGGGAGACCAACGCTCAGGCTCTGAGCACGGTAGAGGCTTGGAAGCACTCGGATTTCATTTGTCGAGGCTATGTGTTAAACGGGCTTTCGAATGCATTGTATAATGTGTACTACAATATCAAGACTTCCAAAGATCTTTGGGCTGCCTTGGACAAGAAGTACCAAACGGAGGATGCTGGCACAAAGAAATTTGTGGTAGCCCGTTTCTTGGATTCCAAAATGGTTGATTCTAAAACAGTTATGAATCAAGTCCAAGAATTCCAAATTATACTACATGACATCTTTACGGAAGGCATGACACTTAGCGAGACATTCCAAGTGGTAGCGATGATTGAAAAGTTACCTCCTGGTTGGGTTGATTTTAAGAATTATCTTAAACACAAACGAAAGGAGATGACTATAGAGGACCTTATTGTTCGTCTTCGGATTGAAGAGGACAATAGAATTGCCTAAAAAGGCAGCCTTGCGCAGACTAGTGCTAGCGCAAATTTGGTTGAGCACGTGCAATCCTCTAGGGGCGCGAAGGGTAAGGGGAAAAAAGACAAGGAGAAAGCAAAGGCTAGCAAACTTGGACCAAAGAAAGGGGTTGTGAAAAAAAAACCTCAAACGTTCCAAGGAACTTGTTACAACTGTGATGAGCCGGGGCATCAGGCTAACCAATGCAAGAAACCAAAGCGTGAGCGCGCGCACATGGTGGATGAAGACGGAATGCCTTTGGTGGCAATGATTTCTGACAAAACCGCAATGTTGGATGAGGTCAATGCTGTGACCAACACTCCAAAAGGATGGTGGGTTGATACGGGAGCAACCCGTCATGTGTGCGCAGACAGGAGCCTCTTTACCACCTTCAAAGAGCTTGCGGGAGATGAGAAGCTGTACATGGGAAATGCAGCCACCGCTGACATCATGGGTGAAGGAACGGTGATCTTGAAGTGGACTTCGGGGAAGGAGCTCACTCTAAGCAACGTGTTGTATGTCCCGGACTTGCGCAAGAATCTAGTCTCAGGTTGGTTGCTTAACAAGTTTGGATTTCGTTTAGTATTTGAAAGTGACAACTTTGTTCTTACTAAACGAGGAATGTATGTGGGTAAGGGCTACGCCCAAAATGGCATGTTCAAATTAAATGTAATGGCTGTCAAGAACATGAATAAAATTTCTCCTACTTCTACTTATATGCTTGAGTTTTCTGATTCGAATAAATGGCATGGTAGATTAGGTCACGTTAATTTTAATTCAATACGCCGTTTAATCAATTTAATTTGTATACCAACATTCCATATTGATTCACATTATAAATGTGAAACATGCGTTGAATCCAAACTTACAAGAACATCATCGAAATCGGTTGAACGAATAACCGAACCCCTTGATTTAATTCACACCGATATATGTGATTTAAAAGCGGTACCCACAAGAGGTGGAAATAAGTACTTCATCACGTTTATTGATGATAGCACTAAATATTGCTATGTATATTTACTAAAAAGTAAAGATGAAGCAATAAGTAAATTTATCTTGTATAAAAATGAAGTTGAGAATCAACTTCAAAAGAAGATAAAAGCTTTGCGAAGCGACCGAGGAGGCGAATATGTTGCACCTTTTGCTGATTTATGCGCAAAAAGTGGCATTGTACATGAGTGTACACCTCCTTATTCTCCACAATCAAATGGCGTGGCGGAACGAAAGAACCGCACATTGAAAGAAATGATGAACGCCATGTTGATAAGTTCTGGGGTTAGCCAGGAAATGTGGGGGGAAGCCATTCTCTCGGCTAATTATCTTTTGAACAAGATACCACTCAAAAAGAGAGACGAAACTCCATATGAGTTATGGAAAAGGAAGAAGCCTTCATACAAATACTTGAAAGTGTGGGGGTGCCTAGCAAAGGTGATTGTACCACCTCCTAAGGCTCTTAGGAAATGACCCAAAACTGTTGATTGCATATCCATTGGCTATGCGCATCAAAGTAGTGCACATCGATTTCTTGTACATGAGTCCAAGAATCCTGATGTACATGTCAACACTATCATGGAGGTGAATCCTAACGTTGTGTCTTACTTTGAAAATGTGTTTCCTTTGAGAAGACAAACACATGCAACGTCATCAACACCTAATTTTGAAGTAGGTGAAAGTTCATCTACACCAGTTGATGAGGTAGTTGATGATAAGACACATGAACGACCTGAGGTTGAAGAAAGTAATCGTAGGCGAAGTAAAAGGCCAAGGGTTGAAAAATCCTTCGGTCCAGACTTCGTTAGCTATATGGTTGAGGGCGAGCCCAATACATATCGCGAAGCGGTTTCTTCTTCAGACGGACCTCAATGGAAAGAAGCAATAAAGAACGAAATAGATTCGATATTGCAAAATCATACTTGGGAGTTAGTAGATCTTCCGCCTGGTTGCAAACCACTTGGATATCGTTGGATATTCAAAAGGATGACGAAAACTGATGGAAGTATTGATAAATACAAGGCTAGGTTGGTGATTAAAGGGTTTAGACAAAAGGAAGGTCTAGATTACTTTGATACCTACTCGCCTGTGACGCTCATAACCTCGATTAGATTGGTTCTTGCTATAGCGGCTTTAAGAAATTTGGAAGTTCACCAAATGGACGTTAAAACCGCATTTCTAAATGGCGATTTAGAAGAAGAGATTTACATGGAGCAACATGAAGGTTTCTCCGCCCCAGGTCAAGAGGGTAAAGTATGTAAACTCGTCAAGTCTTTGTATGGCTTGAAGCAAGCACCAAAACAATGGCACCAAAAGTTTGATCATGTCATGATTGACAATGGTTTCAAAATAAATGAGTACGACAAATGTGTTTATTTCAAAGACACAAATGAAGGTTATGTGATTTTATGCCTTTATGTAGACGATATGCTTATCATTGGGAGTAATGATAAAATTATCAAAGCTACTAAAAGCATGTTGAAAGAGAGATTTGACATGAAAGACATGGGTTTAGCGGATGTGATTCTTGGAGTAAAGATCATAAGAACCCAAGATGGTCTTGTGCTAAGTCAATCTCACTATGTGGATAAAATTCTTGAAAAATTCAACTCGGGAGATACGAGTGTAGCTCGAACTCCAGTTGATACCTCCCAACATCTCAAGAAAAATAAAGGAGATGGGGTTGCTCAGTTAGAGTATTCAAGAATTATTGGCAGTCTAATGTATCTAATGACATGTACTAGACCCGACTTGGCTTACGCGGTGAGTAGGCTAAGTAGATACACCAGCAATCTGTGGGCGGATCATTGGAAAGCTATCACGAGGGTGCTTAGATACATAAGATACACAAGGAATTATGGACTGCATTATACCCGACAACCAGCAGTGATCGAAGGATACACTGATGCAAACTGGATATCGGATAATAAAGATTCCAAATCAACAAGTGGGGCTAAGCATATTAAGGTTAACGATTTCAGGAAATCAAATTAACCATGATGCTTTTAATGATTCAGAGGAATCACCTATGTTAGAGAGAAGTGGGGTCGCTTCGAATGGATTTGTGGGGTGCGCAAATCCTAGAGCTCTCGCAGAACCAGGCTAGTGTTCCAGGACCATAATAGGAAACGACAATGAGGGGTTGGCCAAACCAGGGAGAGTATTGTGTGAAGTGTATTGTCGTTTACACAAATGGGGGTATATTCAAGGACATCGCGTCTACAAACTGCTAGTAAGCTAAGTATGCTTCACAAAAGAAGGTTCAAAGGCTACAACCTACCTATCTTGTAATACTCAACTGTCGAAGTTTATCGTTGAAAAGTGTACGGAAAAGATCGATTTCCATACATGTGGGGGATAAGTTGGAAATTTGATGAAAATATCATTTTTCATGTGGGGGATTGTTGGAAAAATAGGTGAAAATAACATTTTTCACAAATATAGGAAAATGATTTTTTCCTATTTTTGGACTAGAAATAAATATAATAAAATGAGCGGGTTTTATATATTTATTTGTGGGTTTGTGTTCTATGTTGGAAGAGCTTCGCAACAAACTAAACCACGTCCAAAACGGAGCTAAGATGAATGAGATATCGATGCTCAAAGTTGGGTGTATGAAACATTCAATGCTGAAACAAAAGGGAAAGTAGCACCTTGTCCTACATCGGAGGAAAGATGGAACTTAAATGGGTATTTAAGTGGGAACTCTCCCTCCTTATTGTTTCATGGAAGCACACACTAAGTGTCCTCGCGAAGGGTGTGGAGCACCCTAACTCGCACTCGCACACGCTCGCGCGCGTGTCGTGGGCGATGAGGCGCAATGTGGCGCTTTGATGGCGCACTTTGCACTTCGCATCGCCGCGAGCCGCTTGAGAGCCACCTTTGTATTTTTGACCACGTGCGCGTGGTGGATCACAGAGGCTGCAAGGACCAGGTGGTGAAGTGGCGTGCAGGTTCGAGGCGCGTGACGTGGCAGTCCGCGCGCGAGTACATGTGGCATGACGGCGCGCGGTTGCGCATGGTGCATAGATCCTGATGTGACGTGCGCGGCGCACCAAAGTGAGCCAAAACGGCGCGACTGTGTGGCGTGCTCGTAGAGGCTCACAGGTGACGTGGCGCACGCGCGCATGGAAGTGAGCTAAGAGGACGCACCGCGCATGAGCGTGCAGACCTGGCGCGCACCAGTGTGACTTGCGCGCGCGCGCGCATAGAAGCTTCCAGCATTGAATGACTGGGCAGTTACAGTTCAGCTTCGCAACTGACGATTTAACGGTCTTTGACTGAGAATTAAATGACGTATTAAATTGCATTGAAGACGTTTAATGCAATTTAAACCTCTCTTTTAATTCCTTTTTGACGGTTTCAAATCTGGAGCTGTATAAATACAGCTCTTGGTCACTGCAGAAGACACACCACGAATACCAGCAATACAACAGCATATGCAAACAGTTCTCTACAGCTTACTGATCTTCATCCTGCTCTCTTCAAGGTAGCCTTCGGGTTGTAGGACATCTCCGGCAGTACTTCTGCTCCGGCTGTTGTCCCCTGGGAAACAAAACGAGTACTCCTGGGAGACTCGGAATTTGTTTTATGGGAAGCGTGTGAACACGTGCCTCAGCCACTCTGCTTCTACACTTTTCTTGTATTTTGTTTTATTTCAGTTGTATTCGTACTAGTATTTTTAGCTTTCTTATTTCTGTATTGTAATCGAATTAATAAAATTTGTTTATTTTATTTATTTACACGAACGGTTCCTACATAAACAACTTTAACCATTTATTTATTTTTCTTTAGTCTTTTTGTCTCTTTAGAATTTTTTTAATTAATTTGTTTATACATGTTTTACATCAATCTAAACTCGTTTAACTTCAAGCCCGAACAGATTGTTAAGCAACCCTGGTTGTAACATCATAAAACCATGTAATACATTGTAAAGTTGGCATAAATTTGTATTTTTATCAGTAACTGAAAACGAGTCGTGTTAAAAACACGACGGATCAAAATATTTACATTAAACCGTATAAACATAAGTTATTCATTTGTCCAGATTAAAAACGCGTATGCAACACAAACAAACACGAATCGAACAATACGTTTATTACACAAAATAAAAACAAAGAAACCGAAATTTAAATGAGAACCTATAACACTTGATCAGGTTTCAGGTTTAGAGTGATAAATCAGCCAAATCAAAAGTTCTTTCAACTGCTTTGCACCATGATGCCACCTTCTTCTTCCTCAGATCCTCATTCAAAACAGGATTAAAAGTAGTATCTTTCTTCAGCCTCTCGCCGTTCGCAAATATCTCGGCTTCTGTCCACACTCCAACTGCTAAACCAGCTGCATAAGCGGCACCCAGAGCTGTGGTTTCAATGTCTGCTGGTCTCACCACCGGGTTACCCAACAAGTCAGCCTGCGAATCACTTCCTCGATTAGATAATTTACAGCTGTTGGATGACAGTAGGGCTGTTCATTTTTATCCGAAACCCGACCCTAACCCGAGTTAGAGAATACCCAAAAAACGCGAACCTTAAATGATTCGGCTATCGGGTCACTTTTCCCAGCCAAAAACCCGAACAACCGACCCGGAAAACCCAAAAAATACCCGAACATTTAATGTCTTTTTTTTAGATGTGTTTTGGTCTAGAGTCTTTGGTATCTGAAACATTATGTTCTAGGACTTTTGAACATTATCATATCATATTGTCAAATATTGTTTGAAATTTTGATGATATTTTTTAAGTAGCATGATGAATTTTAATTATATTTTGCGAAAAAAAAAAACATCTTTTTAATATTACATCTAAACCTGAAAACCGAACAACCCGAACCGAAACCAACCCCGGACCTTAAATGGTTCAATGATCAGGTCACTTTTTCCCAGCAAAAAACCCGAATGACCCGAAACCCGAAAAAACCCCCCGAAGAACACCCCTAGATGACAGAACTAAAGGGCAAAGAATATGTGCATAAAGTTGAGCCGATAATTTCAATTCATTAACTTATGAGTAGAAGATTTAAGTTTTCCTTTTCCTAACGGGTCAAACAGGTAAATATTTAAAAACAAAACATTTGGATTTGGTCCCTAGCTTTCCAAAAATACATAGATGGTCCCTGTGGTTTGCACTTTGTAACGCGTTTAGTCCCCAACTCTTTCCGAAAGTACATGGATGGTCCCTGTGGTTTGCACTTTGTAACGCATTTAGTCCCGAACTTGGACTAAATGCGTCGTTATAAAGTGCAAACCATAGGGACCATCCGTGTACTTTTGGAAAGCTAGGGACCAAATCCATTTTTCTTTAAACCGCAGGGACCATCCATGTACTTTACTCAAAAAAACACTAACAAACTTTTAGAGAAAAGGTTTTTAGGTCAATACAACAAAATCCTAATGGTTTCATCCGTTAACAAAAATGACCCGCTTGAACCCTAACCCGATCCAGCCCATTTACTCATAAATGAGTGAATTCAATTAGATTTAAACGCGTCAAACAAGGGTAAAATCAAGAAAAACAGCTTATGAGTTCAAATAAGTCAAGTGGATCTAACATGTCAAACGGGTCAAGTGTCGTTGAAATTTGCAAGTGTACTTTTAATGCATAAAATCTCCTACATAAACCTTTTAAAAAAAGTTAGATTATCATTTACATAACTTTCATACAAAAAGTGATTCAGGTCAACCCAACCAGACCTAACATTTCTGACCCATTTCAACCCGTTACCCAACCCGCCCATTTTACCACCTCTAACACAAACATACCTGAATCTGCATAAGAGTGTTATTAACAGTAGCCCCACCATCAACCCTAAGCAAAAACTGACCCTTATCATTCTTCTTCTCCCCCTTTTCACCAGCATCTTTATGCATAGAGTCCAACACATCCTTCACCTGAAAACACATACTCTCAAGAACAGCCCGCGCGATATGCGACTTGTTCGTAAACCGCGTAATCCCAATCAACACGCCACGCGCGTCATCACGCCACCACGGCGCAAACAGCCCATTAAAAGCCGGAACAAAATACACACCCCCCGTCGAGTCAACCTTATTTGCTAACTCCTCAATCTCCTTAGCCGAACTAATAATCCCTAAACTATCCCTTAACCATTGAACCGCTGCACCCGCAATCGCAATGGACCCCTCGAGTGCATAATTCGTAGGCGCGTCTTTCCCAAGCTTAAACGCTAACGTGGTCAACAAACCATGCGTTGACTTGATCACCTGTTCGCCGGTATTCAACAGAATAAACGCACCAGTTCCATACGTGCTTTTCGCTTCGCCTTTTTTACACGATTGACCCAACATGGCTGCGTGTTGATCACCTAAACAACCCGAAATCGGAACTCCTGGGATCACCCAGCCTTTCGCGATATGCCCGATAACTTCTGCATTGCTTACGATTTTCGGAAGAAGGTTTTTCGGAATCTTTAACGTTTCTAACGTTTTTTCATCCCAGTTTAGTGTTTTTAGATTCATGAGCATGGTTCTTGACGCGTTAGAGACATCAGTAACGTGTAAACCGTTGTTTACACCGCCGGTTAAGTTCCAGATTAGCCATGAGTCTATGGTTCCGAAAAGAGCATCCCCTTTGTTTACAGCTTGTTTAACAGCATCAACGTTTTCAAGTAGCCATAAGAGCTTGAGTGCACTAAAATATGTGCTTATTGGCAACCCACATGATTCTAGAAAATGAGTTTTTCCTCCTGATAATTCTTTCTCTAGTTTCCTATGAAATATAGAATTTGAAGATGGATTAGTGAATATATTTGTAATTAATGCATATCAACAATCTTTTTTTTAGAGTAAATTACATGGATGGTCCCTGTGGTTTACCAAAATTTTGGATTTGGTCCCTAGTTTTCCAAAAGTACACGAATGGTCCTTGTGGTTTGCACTTTGTAACGCATTTAGTCTCTAGCCAACAAATCTTAAAGTTTCAGCATGTCTAAGTTAGGGACTAAATGCGTTACAAAGTGCAAACCATAGGGACCATCAATGTGACTTTTAACAAAGTTGGGGACTAAATGTGTTACAAAGTGCAAACCACCGGGACCATCCGTGTACTTGTGAAAAGCTAGGGACCAAATCCAAAATTTTGGTAAACTACAGGGACCATCTTTATACTTTGCTCTTTTTATAAATGTGATAATATGTTGTTTGCACAATGCGGTGGCCTTCCGGTACTATCTGATAAGTATTAAAAATAAGGGTTATTGGATTTAATCACCCCTAACTATTGACTATTGGCCGCTGCCACCATGGCCGACCTTGAAGGTGGGCAGGGAGGACCACCGGCCAGGGCCCGATATTTCGAAGGGCACGTTATTTTTTAAAAAACTCGGATATCTATATGTAAAAATAAATAAATTAATAGGGTATACCCATACAAACACCAACATAGGCCACTTACAAAACTATTTTTATGGTTTACATTAATTATTAGCCCATTGGCATTAAGTTTAGACTTTTAGTGAGCCCAATACCCAATTTCGTTAAGGCCTAAGGGCATGTTTTTTCGAGCTCGAACAGGGTACATGAATTCTCAGGGCCGGCCCTGGCTGCCACCCTCAACTATCACTTTGACGCCCGTCACCTCCAACTTAACACTTAGTGTGTTCTGACACCGCGTCGTTAACTGATCACTAACTTTTGATGCTGTTTTTATACTTTTGGGGGTGTCATAGGGATCTTAGGAAGGTTTTAGGGATCTTTGGACACCCCAAAAGTATAGTAACAAGCTCAAAAGTTAGTGATTAGTAAACAACGTGGTGACAGAACAATGTAAGTGTTAAGTTGGGGGTGGTGGGGGTCAAAGTGATAGTTGGGGGTGACAACGGCTAATAGCCAATAGTTAGGGGTGATAAAATCCAATAACCCTAAAAATAATCTTTACGACTTGTTATTTAATTTTTTTTTTTTTTTTGAACGGCAAAGGATCACTGACGGACCACTGGAGTATCATCGTGCCACGAGCGGAACCACCCGATCATATCCATCTCCACTTGATTATCCGAACCCCACCTACCCAGATTGGTGTTAAATTCTATTGTTGTTGAGAGTCTGCTATAACCATTTTTTTACAAATATTCTGGGTACCACTAATAATAGTTTCGGGAAATGACAAACCAAACTAGTCTGGTTGGGTGGATGCCGTTAGCATTTTGACTGTCGTTTTTCGGGTTAACCAAATTTTATATTTTTTTTTACAGATTTTTATTTTATTTTGTAATAAAAAAATAAAATGATAAAAGATGGTACATAATATAATAAATATAATAATATACACACATAATCATGGATGGACCCACTGTATAGGTTGCGGGGTCAATCGACCCTCAAGATTTTTAAACACTGACCCAGAGAATTTTTAGCTTTTAGCTTTTAGATTTATCGGTTAAAAAAACAAATTATTATTAGTTATGTGACCCAACCCGTCTCGAAAAAAAATTTGGATGGCGAGTTATGCGACATTTGAACATAAAAAAAAAATGGGTCGCCAAAGTTTACACGATCAGAAAAACCAAACTATGTACACCCCTTTAAACCGAATGTTCCCATAAATACAAAATCTTTTTAAAGTCAACAAAACTTTATGATCCGACCCACTTACAAAATCTTTTTAAAGTCAACAAAACTTTATGACCCGACCCACTTTGTCGACAACAACAAAGTTAAGTCGTTAAAATCAAGAATTTGATATCATAATGCACATTGAAAGTCAAATCATGACTTTTAGCCAATTACCAACAAGATTTAACCCTAACTGAACAGGTCGTGTTTGCAGGTTGACGGGTTTAACCCAATCTTAATTTGTGGGTTGATTCGAATACCACCCGTTTAACTCGAATTTTTTTTTTTATGTTTTTTGCTTCTTTTCCCAAAAATATATATATATATATATATTGAAATTAAACCTTACTAAAAAAATTACAAATGTATATGATACAACTAATTTAAATTATAAAATCTTATGTCAAATTCTCCTTTTAAGTTATAATAATTATGGCATAAAATACACACCCAAATTCATTTATAACATAAAGCGTATTGTAAAAAAATAAGAGTTAAATGTCATTTTAGTCTCTGTCGTTTAGGTCATTTTGACAGTTTAGTCCAAATGTTTCATTTTTCTCATGTGGGTCCAAAAATTGTTTCACCGTTGCCATTTTAGTCCACTCGGTTAACTTCATCCGCTTTTTCTGTTAACGAGAAGTGCAATTCGGTCATTTTATATGTAATCATGTTAACTAAATGACCGAATTGCCCTTCTCGTTAACAGAAAAAATGGATGAAGTTAACTCAGTGGACTAAAATGGCAACGGTGAAACCTTTTTGGTCCCATAGGCGAAAAATAAAACCTTTGGACTAAACTAGCAAAATGGCCCAAACCACAGGGACCAAAATGGCATTTAACTCAAAAAATAAAATATAATATAAACGGGTTAAACGGGTCAACCAGCCACCCCGACCGGGTTGATCCGAGCTCATCCCGTTTAGCTAAACGTTCGCCGGTTCAACCTAAAACAAACCCGAATCCGTTTAGACTAAACCCGTGTCATAAATTCACACCCCTATCAATCATCCCGATCATAAACAACATAGAATTAGATCAACAAACACAAATCAACAACAAATAACGTAAAATTCACCTGCAAATGGAAGTGGTCCGAACATCCATCCAAACAATAGCATTATGAAGAGCAAGACCAGTAGATTTACTCCAAACAACCGTAGTTTCCCTCTGATTCGTAATCCCAATACCTTTAAGACCCTTATCCACATTATACCCATCCGCTGTAGCCTTATCAATCGCCTTCGATACACACACCTTCACACTCTCAATAATCTCCATCGGATCATGTTCAACCCACCTGCACACCCACAAAAACATATTAACAAATTGGGTCAATTAATCAACGAATTTGAATGGTTTTTTTACCCTGCTTTGGGGCAGAATTGGGTGAATTCGATTTGATGAGATCCAACGGCTTTGGCGTGTTTGTCATAGATGATGAAACGGGTGCTGGTTGTTCCTTGATCGATTGATCCAATGAATGCATCGGTTTTAGCCATCTTCTTGTTCTTGTTTGGTGAAATTTATTGATGAAATAGAGAAATTGGATGAATTTATAAGTGGTTTGTTGCGAGTTTTGGGGGTTTTATTATTTGTTTTTATCTTTGATGTTTTAAAAAAGTCATGGTTGACTTGTGGATAAGTTTAAATTGAAATTTTTTCATAAAAGTGAATCATCCGTGAAGAAAGTTATGATCTTAATTATAGGATTAGGATCAAATACAAAGGATCCTAATTGTAAGAAGTGTAAGAAGGATTTATAGAGTGACAAGTGTCCAATAACCTAAAAAACCCACTACACAAAAAAACCCACTAAAAAAAATAAAAATAAAAAACCTTAAACATCCACCACCACCAACCCCCCGCCCACCCCCCCACCACCTCACCAAATTTTTTTTTTTTTTTTTTTTTTTTTTTTTTTTTTTTTTTTTTTTTTGCCGAGGTGGTGGGGGTGGTGGGGGTGGGTGTTTAGTTTTTTTTTATATTTTTTTTTTAGGTTTTTTGGGGGTGGGGGGGGGGGGGGGGGTTAGGTTTTTTTAGGTTTGGGGGGGGGGGGGGGTTAGGTTTTTTTGGGGGGTTTTTTTGGTGAGGTATAGTTTTTTTTTTTTTTTTGCGGGGGGGGGGGGGGGGGGGGGGGGGGTTAGGTTTTTGGGTGGTGGTGGGGTGGGGGTGGGTGTTTAGGTTTTTGGTGGTGATGTAGTGGGTTTAGTTTTAAGTTATTGGACACTTGTCACTCTATAAATCCTTCTTACACTTCTTACAATTAGAAGTCTTTGTAGAATAACTTGACCCATTAATTATATACTTTTTTATTGAGTATTTAGTTTTTTTTTTAACCGTAAATATGGATCATTGACAGACCATTGAAGTACTATCGTGGCACCCGCAGAACCACGATAATGTTTATACACTAATTCAGGAGTAAACCCAATAAATGTAGGAAAAACCCCTTGTGGAATCGAACCTAGAACCTAATAGTCTTTAAGTATTATCTCAACCCTGAACTATCACTAAACTATAATGTCATGGGCTTTATGGAGTATTTAGTATATTGTAGAATATAAAATAGGTATATGGTTTCGGGTTGGGTTTAGATATATAGTCTCGTAAAATTAGGGAGTCGTAAGAATGGTATCAAATGAACGCCGACTGGACTTATTTTAGTGCATCTTAGATTTAATTTTTCGTTTTTTTGGATTTTTAGCTTATAGATTTAAAAATTTTGTTTCATATCATTGTGTCTCTTTATTTGGCATTGTACCTTTTTTAGCATTGTTTCTTTTTTTGCGATTTATTGTGTCTTTTTTTCTCGGCATTGTGTTATATTTTGTGATTTATTGTGTCTTTGTACCTTACCTAAATTTAGAGGACTGTGTAGGATAACTCAACCCATATTGTTTAATTTAATTAACGTTTCAAGTTTAGTTTTCTATCAGTATTTTTTTACACCTAAACGTTACTAAATTTTATATTTATAAAACTTTTATAGGAGATAAACACCATAGCAGTAGACCATAAAATCATAAGTATTTCTTGTTTAAGTAATTGAATGAAGATGAAAGACTAAGAACGTGAAGACCTATACTTGAAGTAACGTTTTTAAGGGTCGTTGAAGGATTAGAAAGAAAATGTTAGTCACTCGTATTTTCAGGAAGACGTATTAAACAACTGGATTATTCAATATTCTTTCCATTTACTATATATTGGTTAGATACGAACAAAATTAAAAGTATAAAACCTATAATATTTCTGCCCTAACACTATAAAAGTTCTGTGACCAACTAATTGATTTGTATAGGTCTTTACCTAAAAAATGAAGATATTCAAAAATTAATGATAAAAAGTTAATAATTGAATTGGATCTATAAATTATATTATATCATGAATTATTGATCAAACAAACCTTTGACTTAAAATATGTTTCTTGTCTTTAGTGATTAAAATCATGTTGTAGCTTTCTGGTGCTTGGAGGCTGAAGCTTACACAATTTAACTACAGATAGCTCTAAGGGGCTGGTTGTTAGCCTCTGAATGGTTTTTAAGAGGAGACTACCGCTTAATGGAACAATTAAGAATTTTACCAATGAGAAGGTAGAAGAATGTGATATGTGATGATTTACTATTCAGAGGTTACCTCTTATTCATTCAGAGGTTTTAAACCATTAAGAGGTAGCATCTGAATGGTCATTAAGAGGCTACCAAACAGCCCCTAAGTGAAAACAACATTTAATTTGACATATTATTAAAAGTTAAGTATTTAAAAATTAAAGTATCAACTTAAAACATAAATGAATTAAAAAATATATATATGGATCAATGATAACAAAACCTAACTTTTTCCCTAACACTATCAAAAATATGTCAACAACTAACTGATCACGTGTTTATGTGTACGTGTTTAAGAGCTTGGAGAGTTGGAGATATTAAAAGTAAATACATTGCCAAGTGAAAAAGAAATGATAAAAACATATATCCATTTTTATATAAACTATTTAAAGTTAATAAATGAGAATGAGGGTTTAAATTTCTTGATTTTTTAACGGCTAAAAAATACTATACAATCCCAGCCAGCCAGGTAAACCCATTGGTAAAAGACCATTAACGCCTTGCGAACACAAACAACGTTGATAACCTGACTCGCTCATCATTGCAGAGGAAACCCATCGTACTAAGACCCAATGTGGTAAAGACCTGCCCCACCTGATTACATTAAATGAGACTTGAATCTATAATTTCTACATTAGAAGGTCATGATGTGCCTCCTCCCTAATGAGTTGATCCAGGAGTAGTTGTCAATTTTTTGATGAATAACTTGGAAGTAAGATTGTAACGTTAGGCTATAGGGTGTGGTCATGATCTTCATGATCCTTCATATCACCCGTTTTTAATCCATCATAAAAAACCACTACCCTAAAAGTGTGGTCATGACCCAAACCATTATTCTCTTAATTTAATTTATTTTTGTGAAAAGGAAAGGGAGAAATTAAATAAGGATAGGAGGTCCATGATTGTCATGGTTTAATCTATGCCAACCATGGTGGATGAGACGATAAGATGATGTATCAAATTAACAATCCATTAATGATCATATGTGACGATTGATGACCCAACGTCCCAACCCATACCCCACACCCTTTATCCTTATGGAATCTATGCGTTTCCCTATGATTTTTTTTTAAGATAATATATCCTGATTCATTGATCACAACAACCTTTGACCTTAAATCTATTTTCATTGAAAAGTTTGGTGTTTGGCTTTTTGGGTCACCTTTCCATGATATGTGTGATAAGGTTGGATCATCTTCTCCACCAATTATCTCACTTTTATTATATACAATTTATGAAAATGACAAAAAAAATATCAATAGTTATTTCTATATACTTATAAAAACATGATGTTTGTGTTCCCTGCCGTATCGTGCACGCACTTATTGGTCATAACCAAAATCGTTTATGGGTGAGCAATAAATAAATCCTTAACCTAAACCAAACCGAAAACAAACGAAACCGAACCGAAATCATCAAAAAACTGAATTAACTGAAAACCGAATGAACTAAAAACCGGTTATCAATTTTTAGTTCTCTCGTTTAGCTAAAATTAGCTGAACCAAACCGAATCTTTAATATTTTCATATATTTCTAGCTTTTATATCTCCATTTCATATATTTATACTTTCATTTCATGTATTTATACCTCAATTTCATATATTTCTAAGAAAAAGTTTCAGTTGAAGTTTGGTTTTTGCTATTAACCGGAATTAAATGAACCAAAGAAAAACTGTCAATCTAACCGAATAACCAAAGTGATTAACCGAAAATCGATTGGTTAATAAAATAGACTAATCAATGACTTTGGTTTCGACTTCGGTTGAGGATAATAACCGAACCGACCAAACCATGCACAACACATTAAAATGGGTTACCCGATTACTTCACCTTTGATGTATATCTATCACAATGATGCTACAATAAATATTATATAAATAAGAAAACTATTATAAACGAGTATCACAATGCGCTGTATCACTCCCACCCAGTGGCGGACCCAAGAATTTTTATATGGGGGTGCGGAACATTTTTAAAAAAATTAGGCCCCAAGGTATATAAATAAAAATCGGTTCGTATCGGTTCGGGTCGAGTCGGGTCATGTAAAACAAAAGAACTAAATTTATATAATAATCAAAAACACGTCAAACCTTGTTACAAACATAATTAAAACGTCGTCCTACGGGTTTTCATTTTGTGAAATCTATCCAAAACATCATCTAAACCTACTTTCTTAAGCAACTCTTTCTCTATATAACATATACAACCTTCACTTAAATTCTCATCGCCAATCCGATTACGCAAGTATCCACATCAACGAATCCGGAAGACGTATCAACTTTCCTCTTGAGAAATCGCACCATAACGTCCCTGCTCATTGTTCCTATCGACTATCACAAACAAATTGATCTATAAGTTCATGGCTCCATAACTAGGGATGGCAATCAAACCCGAACCCGCTAGGTAAACCCGAAACCCGGCACATTTGGGACGGGTTTGGGGTTGGTTAATTGGGTTTGGGACGGGTTTGGGAATAGTTTTTATTTTTTTCGTGGGTTTGGGACGGGTTTGGGATTTAGTGATATACCCGTTTACCCGTCCCAATTACCCGATAAAGTGTACCCATTTACCCGATTGTATACCCGATATAATTTCTTTTATATATATATATATATATATATATGATACATCCATTTTTTACACATATAGATATTCTATTCCGTATACATTGTAGTTATTTGATATATATTTTTATAATGACAATACAAAATGTAACCGGTTAGTAGTTACCCGACAAATACCCAATGGGTTTTGAGATGAGTGCACCTAATGAGTAATATTTTTAAATTAACGGGTTTACCCGAAACCTGCGGGTATACCCGATACCCGATAGGTATTTACCCGCTAGAAACCCGACGGGTTTTGGGATGGGCTTGGGATAAGCTTATCTAACCGGGTTTAGGTTTGGGATTACCAAAACCCGTCCCAAACCCGACCCATTGCCATCCCTATCCATAACATATTACATAATGTATCAACTATTCAAGCCCTAAATATCATAATGTAAATCACCCTAAAAATCATCGAAACAACATATACACCATAAAAAAAGCCAAACATACTGTGGTATGCGGCTATAAAAAAAGGCAAAATATCATCACTAACAAAATATAACCCACCATAACATAGTGAAAACAAAACGAAGCACATGTCTACTATGGTTAGTATGCGGCTATAATAGACTGCTGGAGGTGGATAATATCAACCAAAAATCATCAAAAATAACAAAGAAACTTACCCATGTTTGATCGGCAGTGGTATGGTGGCTGATTACGGTGGTATGCGGCTGCCGACTGTTCACTATTGTCGCTGTTGATGTTCTGATCGCTGGCGTGCAAGGACGATAAAGAGAGCAGAATATGTAAGGGTTTTGGGATTGTTTATTTTATTTTAGTTTGAAATATTGTTGATTTGTTGGGTTTGTTTATTGGGCTAAGACTTAGTAGTGAGCTAGTTAAATGTATTGGGTATTTGGGTTTAGTTATTTAGGTATTAAAAGTAATATAATTTAGGTAGTATTTTTTATAAAATAAGAGTTTACTAAAGAATATTTTTAAAATATAAATTGATAACACTTTTTACCTAAGGGGTGCGGACGAAAAATTCTAAGGGGTGCGAACGGGATTTTCGACGGAACTTAGCACTAATTTTTTTTTACCCGGGAGTGTGCCCGCCCACCTTGGGCTGGGCTTATGTCCGCCCCTGCTCCCACCGTATCGCGCGAGCATCTTCTAGTTTAGAGAATAACATATTAGATATACACCGTGAGACCAGTGGCGCAGGATAGAAGGGCTTGGGGGGGGGTCGCCCGACCCCCCGAACTTCTCGATGCGTAGTGTTATGAATAGTACTTTCGTATAGGTATATAGGTTGTCACCCCCCCGGTTTCGGGAAAATTCGGGGGGGCGTGGCTTCGCCAATGCGTGAGACCACTATACTATAAGTTCTTTGGTATCTAATATCTATAATGCGCGAAGGACTTGTAGGTGGCGAACAAACATGTTTTGAAATTCACACATTCTGAGTATTTTTTTATGTTTTTTTTTTTTTTTTTAACATGTATGTTAAGATAAGAAAATTGGATATTAAGTTAAAACACCCCATTTAATTTAAATTTAATTTAAATACTATAAATTAGTAATTTATACATGCATGTTCTTATTGCTTATGAAGTTTTTCAATTTTTTTTTACTTTTAGTATATAAGTATTTGATAAAATCCATTTTAACCCAAAACTATTTGAATTTTTACTTTTAATCTAAAACTTTTCATATTTTGCAATTTAACCCCACGACTTTTTTACTTTCAACTTTGGTACCCTATACTTTTCATCTTTCATAAATTTTTCGTTTTACGCTTCGTTCTAAATTTTGAGAGTTAACACGGTGCAACATACATGTGTGGTTCAATGTTTTTACATTTCGTTTTACGCTTCGCTCTAAGTTTTGCGAGTTAATATAACGCAACGTCTGTGTGTGGTTCAACGTTTTTACCCGTCTATTTTTCCTGTTTGACGGGTTCGTCATAACGTGCGGTCCTAGATCGACTTAGTTATTATTTTCTATGTTTTACCGCATCCGCTATCACAGGTTTTGAACCCTTAGATGAGTCTCGCTTGGAGTAGTACTCTGTACTCTCCACTACTTGTAATGTCCATTTACTACTATAATGCCTAGAGACCCCCAGCGGCTAATCCTCGCATGAATTGCTAAGGATCCAATAAGTTCAATGTTTCGGTCTAATTTCTTCGCATTAAGACGCCGTAAACTCAGTGTTGGTGGTCGATTTCGGCAGTGTAGCATTGATGTTATTTGGCTTGGTTTTATGCCCCCGACTCAACACAAGGGTGCTTAATACTAGTTTGATAAATTAGTGAAGTGATAAAATTACAAACTCTAAAGAAAGTACAATTACTGCAACGTTTGCTTGGTTATGTCATTTGGTCCATTTGGACGATTATTGATTTTTTTTTTGGAAAATTTATGATAACAATGCTAGTTGAGGGTAGTATGAAAAACTTAATCAATCATATATTTTTTGCTATTTTATTCTTGAAAATATTTTTAATTAAACTAAATATTTTTTATTTTAGTTCAACTATAAATAAGTTATATATCTAATTGATCTTTTCCTTATCATGACGAATTGAACCAACACCATACGAACAACAAAGATATTGGGATTCTCCTTGAAGTTCCTATGGGTATATATAATTGATTTTTTCCTACCATGACGAACTGAACCAACACCATATGAACAACATAGATATCGGAATTCGGTTTTATGCTTTTCTTGAAGTTCCTACGGGTTTCGTGACGAACCAATTCGTTTCCGACCGAATAACATCGGTACCGCACTACCGCTAAAACCATTGTCAATTCTATATCGAGTGTCTGTATTGATGAGTTTTGTAATAAACCAACCTAATACCATCGAAAACTAGCCGCAAAGCGCGCAGAAACACACTAGTTATCATTATTTTAGAATATTTAAAAACAGTGGTAGACAACACAATGATTATTTAGTGTACTTTAGTATTATATAATCAATCATTTCAAAGTGTTCATTTGTTAGAGATACAAAATATTTGTTGATGTATCAGGGCTATAGGCTGTAAACAAACCAAACGTTCAGCGAATCGTTCGTGAACCGTTCGACGGAAAGTTCGTTTATGCTCGTTCGATTAGCTTAACAAACGAACAAGCACAAAAAAATTGTTTGGTTAGCTTAGCGAACGGACACGGGCAAAGGTCTCGTTCGTTCGACTGCGTTCGTGAACGTTTGGTAATACGTTCGGTTACCTTTGTGCATGTTCGTTCGATTATATTAATAAAAAATAATAAACTTGATTCATCGTTTAGTGGTTGCAGTAGACTTTTTGTGTTTTGATTTGTCATTTGATTATGACAACTCGTATTTTACAACCTTTCTTTGTGCTTTGGTGTAACATGTTTAAACATTATGTGATTAATTGATATGTTGATTTTAATGGAATGATTGTGAGTTTGAACATTACGTATTATGTGTGATTGTGTTATAAGTATGAGTGAATAATAAACCTTGGTCGCACAATAGGAGTCCGATCGCACAAGCCCTTTGGGCCGCACACCTTGTCCTTTGCCACACACCTCTCTCGGCCCATTGTTGCTTGTCTTGTACTCGAAACCAAAAGGCAGCCCAAGCATGGGTTCGGCCCACTCCTCTTATACGCATGCACATATCCCTTAGGAAGTTTTGTTTCTCATTATTTGCAAATTACACAACATACACAAAACCCTACCCTCTCTTTCTCTCCTTCGAAGACCGACGGCAGCCCCTCCTCTCGAAGACCTTCTTGTTTGAAACAATCTCATTCTTGTCACACACCAACCGATGGCGGAAACATCGGAGTGAGACGAACTAGATTGTAAGAGACTTCATAACACTATTTGTGTCAATATTTAATAAACCGATTTCATTTCATAAACTAAATTGTCAACAATACAAGGAAATTCAAATAACAACAAGTTCAAAAGAAATACATAACAACATAATCAAAATTGATACAACATTTAAACCTAAACGTCTATATGTGTATCTAGGCATCATTGCTACTTCATTTCATAGCATCATCATCATCAACCTGTAACATGTTAAAATAAAGTTCAATGCAAAAGCAAAGGCGAGTACACAAGGTTTAAATAGTATAGTATAAGTATAAAGCATTTTACTCGAATCCACATGGCAATTTGTATACAAGGTAACTAGCATGCATAACATTACGTCTAAACCCAAGGTGTCCACTAGTATTTAGCATCCCTCGCCAAAAAGTGACGAGACCGCATAGTATATTGACTTAACAAACCCCCGTCGGGTGGTGTGCTACTCCTATAGCGCTATAATTGTTAAGCGAAGGTATAACATAGTAATGGCATAAAGCATGTATTATCTAGCATAACAAGTAGCATGTATATCGGATTGAGTTCACAAAGTATGTTTAAGTGTGTGTAAGTGTAATTGTTGTATGGTAACATGTTACAACCCAAAAGTGGTTTAAAATGTAAATGGCTCGAGTGTACTCACAAATTTGCTAAGTCTTCCGATTATCCAAGTACTGACGAGTTAATGGAGTTTAGTGTATAAACGGGTTTGAGATTAAGGGTTGTGTAGATTTGGAGTTTAAACAACATGAAAATAACATATGAAAATAATCACTTAGTACATATGATACTTGTTCTTGACACTAGGAAACTCTAAGGAGTTTAAATGTTTTCATGGAACAAGGTTCCATTAGAATCGTGACAAGTTATCATAGTCTAGAATGATGTAATCTAGTACTTCGACATATGAACACTAGTTCATCATCAAAGATTCGATTATTCGAATAATATGTTTATGTATTATCTAGGTTATAATAATATGTCCAATAGTTCAAGCATGAGGTAGAAGATTAAAATCTTCATTTAGGCACCTCTAAATGTCATAGAAATCATGTAGGAGGTAGGAAGATCAAGTCTTCCATTTAGGCACCTCTAGGTGTTCACCACTACACTTGATGTAAAAACAACCAAGGAGGGCCATGAACATACAATAAAGAATGAATAAATACAACTAATCTAAGGAAAACATCAAGTAATGTGTGGATTTACAAGTAGGATAGCCCAAGCTAGTCCTATAATCACACAAACATCAAGCATTAGGCTTGTTCATTACTTGTGGATTAAAACCCAAACAAAACAGAAAGTTTATGTGGTTTTCACCTTTGATTTTGACATGTCTCAGCCTTGTTTTTAAGCCCAACTAACCATTCATTTGATTATGAGCATTAGGACATAGGTTTGAGATGAGAAAACTCAAGTTTGGTTAAGTTTAACAAAGATTAAATGAAAACAGAAACGAACAGTGGACTTTGGAGCCTATTTGCCAGAGTTCCAGGGACTTATTTACTGTGAAATACCCATGGAATCGAAGCTAAGGTCGATCCAACCACATAGGAAAAAGAATGGACCAAATCGGACAAGAAATGAAGAAGTTATGCTCATTTTCATGAAGGATAGTGCTTCTGTCCGAACTTGAAGTTTCAACTGTGTTTTTGGTTGATTTGGGAGTGATTAGAGTGTTGCAAAAATGGTAGGGAGGCTGAGATTAAGTTGTATTTATAGGGGGGATTAGGGTTAAGTTGGGTTGCAATTAATACAAGTGGTTGGGGTTTACACAAATAAAAAAAAAGTAGAAAAGTCCTAATATTTGTTGCTGGTCGAACAAGGCTGTTTAACAGCCACCAAATGTATTATTTTCTTTTCTATGACATAACATTTGATACATATTAATGGTGTATTATAAGTATTATGATATTACTATTCATGGAGTTTAAAACAATTCAAAATGAAGACAATTTAAGCAGCTTAGAAGCTGCGATCACATGGCTGAAAAGCCTTAATTCTTTTCTTTTTTTAATATTAAAATTTGTTTCAACTTTACGTTATTGTATACATTTACTATTATTATTATATTATATAGTTATTAGTGGCATTATTATTATTATATTTATTATTATTACTATTATTATTATTATTATTATTATTATTATTATTATGTTACCACGTATTTAATAGCTAACTAATACGTATAAGTTATGAGTACCAGTAGGTCGGGTATCGGTTAAGTGTATGCATTTGAGATTGGTAACATATAACCCAAGTATTGCGATACGTATAAGCATGTAAAAAAATAGTATTCCATATAAAAGATTCATTTCATTACGATCGAAGTCTCGGATTTACAATGGTTTGAAACGAAATACGAAATACAAAAGGAACAACTTCCAAAAATAGAAATACAAGACACGTTTTCTAATTAAGGAAAGTTACGAAAAAGCAGAGCGTTACAGTCCCCCATGCTTTAGGAAATTTCGTCCCGAAATTTATTCAGAGAAAGACTTTGAAGAGTTTTGTCAAAAGATGATTATTTAAAATTGAGATTTGAAAATTTTAAAATATTTTGAAAAGTGCGAACTTTGAAGAATGGAAAAATAGGTTTGTAAAGGGATCTTTATATATAAAATGGTTTGAAATCAAAATAGTGAGGTAGCTTGCGTAGGAAGTTTTAAGGATAGTAAAAATCACACATTAACAAAATTGTTTATTGAGAGGGACAAGAAGGTTTGGTACTTTAAATAAAGTGATAACTGCCTACTAAGTATGTTGCACAAGAATGAAGAATAGAAGGATAGTTTTAGAGGTAAGAAGATAAGTTAAGATTCGGACGTTTAAACCGACTAGATTGCGAACGAGATTATCGGAGGATAGTGGGGGTATAAGGGTGGATGATTGAAACGTATACGAGTATGAGGATGGTGCAAATATTGGATAAACGAAAGCGATGTGTTAAGGCTGAGGTCTCGTCGTGGATAATCGGATATAATGCGTTTGTGAGTAGTTTAAAGTTTGAATTTGGTCCAAAGGTCTGCAAAGCAATGAATTTCTCATGGCACGTTTTACGTAATTTTGGTAACATGGTGAAAACACTTATATATCGGAAGTACCAGAGGCGTATCCACCATGTTTTGACCACATTACGTCCGTTTCGTATTCGGTGTCATGTTACGTTCCGTGTCTTACCATACACAGTAGTACACTCTAGGGTTCTCATACGCCTATCACTATAATCCCGTGTGCACCCGCGATTATTTTGATCGTCGCATGATCCGCATAGCTTATACTAGTTGTGTATGAATCAGGGTATACATAAAAGAATAAGAATGTGTACGTATAAGAATGTAGTATGTAAGCAAGTCCATGCTTAAGTATGTATGGGACCCACGTAAGCAAATCCCTCGGATTACGCTCGCGTACGGGCACGAATGTATGAATTATGAGTATGAATGAAAGGATGAGCATAAGTTTAAGTATGAAAATGCATGTAAGTATGAGTATAAACATAAAACGTATAAGTAGTATGAGTATAAGTATAAACATAAAATGTATTGTCACGAGTATGAGTATGAGTGTTGATACGAATAATAAGGATTAAGTATGTAGTTTATGTTGAAACATAACGAATTTAAGCATATAAAACGTTTGAGAAATTTGAGTATGTAAAACGTATGATATAACGAAGGCGTCGCGAGGTTTTGACTAAGATGTGTATGATGATATGCATGTATAGTTGTTCAAGCGAAATGTTGAGTTTATCGAAATCGAAAATAGATTGAGTTTGATTTGGAAGGTAGAATGTAGTTTGTAAATGTAAGTGAACATAAAGTACTTATTGGTTATGCATAACGTATTTTGTAATGAATGGAAATGTTACTTTTGTTTAAAAGGAAAAATTTACGTAAGTTGAAGATCGTCGGTCCCCATGAAGTCTTCTTGCCCACATGTTTAGGAAATTTGTATTAAGTAGTGTAGGAAAAAGGGCTTCGAAAATAATAAGTTTGCTTCATTTGCATCAAAATAAGAAATTTTGAATTTAGGAGGTTCTTGTAAAAACGTTGATCTTTAGAAAAAGAGATTTAGCAAAAGGACTTAGTGTTTATTGTAAAGGGTTTTGTCAAATGATTTGTTGATGTTGAAAAGAGTCTTTGGTAAAACGATCTTATAATATCTATAAGGTCTTATAAGCAATTAAGAAAGGTTGATTTGATTTCAATTAAGATTAGATGTCTCTAGTATGATGATATAATGCGAGCGTGTTTTGGTGATTAAGTCGAATATGAAGTTCATGGGCAAGAGTTTCATTGGACCGATTAGGTTGATAGGTAGCATTTCGTAAGGTTTTGAAATTCGGGTAATAAACGTTTTAAGATATGATTAAGAATCTCGTGTATATGAGTTGAGTGAAAATAGATTATAGAATAAGAAGTACATTTGATAAAACAATGTATTTTGAAATCGATATAAGTAGGTATTTTGAATAATGATAAATGATTTAGGTATAAAACATGATCGGGTTTTCATAATAAAACATTTTGAAAGAAAGTTTTGGTAACGATCACCTAGGTAAGGGAATCACCCCTAACTCGTTGGTGAGGTCGTTTTAAGGAAAGAAGGATTGGAGTTAATTATCAAGGTAAGGAAATCACTCCTATCTCGATGATGTGTCTCCATTTTGGTGTTACAAGGAATGTAAACAAAATCGAGTGACGTTTTTGAAACCATGCATACGTATGAATGTAGGAAAAAGATTTAGTATGTTGTGTCTGAGAAGTAAATGTCGAAAGTAAATTTGAATTTGAAAGATTGCATCATATAGATAAATAATAGAAACACATGTTTGATTAAAATTTGGATTGTTCCAAAATGGAACTTTGACTAACCAAAGTGGTCGAAAAGTCTTTTGAATTCGAGGAGCATGCTTTGGCCTAATAGGTGGAATATTCTCGCTGACAAGTCGGTTAACGATATTTACCCTTCCAGTTACTACATGTCCCAAATCAATCGAAATTCCGAGACTTTGCGGGATTTATAAAAAAAACAAGGAATGGAACTAGTCGACAAGGTGCGGGTTTCACCCCTAACTTGACGATTTCGTATCCTAAGTGTGGTTGGTACTCGTCGGGTCAAAATTTTAAATTTCAACACTTGGACGAGGTGTTACACCCTGGCTTTTGCGGAAGCGTGGGTTTATTTGGTGTGACTTCTTAATATCATAGCAACAACCATAACAATGCTATATGATAAAAACATGAGATATTCACCCGTTAATAGAGTTTAGAAAAATACCACATTATGCTTGTGTAACACCCCAAAACCCGAATGTTTATATTCGTTAAATGTTATGCTATGGTACATTAAGAAATAAATGACTAGGCTATTTAACCTAATAAAGTGTATGATAAAAACTATTAAAAAGATGAAAGATATGCCAATCATGTTTTAGTGGTAAACATGGAGGGGTTAAATGGAATAAGATGAAAGTTAGGTTACTAAATAACAAAACACACACAAACACACATAGTGCGTTCGTGAAAGAGCAGGAAGCTTCCTTGGAGCCAAGAACCCTAACTTTCATCTATTTCCTCAAATTGGAAGGCTAAACGAAGCTCAAATTCATAACCAAACACGGATTAATGATCACCTTCACAAGGGGATCGTAAGGTATGTCTTAAAAGTTAGATTGGTGATCTTTCACGAAGTGGGTTATGATATAAATTGCGAATTTGTTCGAAATTGAGAATGAGTGTGTGTTAGAATCATCATCTAGAACATGGATTATGCATGAATTAGGTTAATTTGATGTTTAAGGGTGAAACCCATTAGTTATGGTGAGAATGATGATTTGAATCATCATCCATGTCTAATTCTTGTTGAATGTTGGTGTATTTTGATTTGTATGATGGATTCTTGTTAGAGGAATTGAAAGAAATGTGATACTAGTATGTTTGATGCTCATGCATGTATGATTCATGTTGATTAGAAGGAAGAAATTGATGAATTATGTATAAGATTAGAAGGATATGCATGAACTAGTTGTACACTATGCTTAGGAGGTAGTACACACATCAAAAGCATGAAGAAATTATGAAGAACTTAAGATTAGATCACTTGTAAGTGATTAGAAAAATAGTTATGAAGTGGGTTTTGATGATATGATGAAAATGATAATATGTTCATATTATTGATGTGTGATTTTAAATACCACATGTTGATTAGTAGAAGGATTTGATGAACTGTGTATGAATTTAGAAGATTGTGCATGAATTAGTTGTACGTTATGCTTAAAAGGTGGTACGCACACCAATCGTATGATAAAATGTATATAATGTCGTCCGTATAGTCTATCATGATGATACGGGTATAAAATGATAAGTCGAAAGTTAAATAAAATGAATTGTTGACTTTCTGGAAGTCAACTACGAACAAGAAGCATAATTTAACTTCTTGTTGTGAAGGTAGGATATTAGGAAGTCGTACGTTACATGTTACATCAATACACGTTATATGTAATGACATGATGAACTACATGAGGGCAAACGGATATGGATATGACTATATGGGTTATGCTTGTTAGAAATGACTAATGATATGATCGTCAACATGTACGAATGAATATGCTAATAAGAATGTGATTTCGATGACATGGAAGTATAGGAATCATGTCGAGACGGAATCAAGCACGGAAGGATAATGGGTCAAGAAGTGGCGAGGAAACGAATATGAACACGGATGCATGAGGTAAGTGATTCCGTAATCACTTCTTAGTTGTTTATGTAAAGTTATATGCAACTTAATTAAATATGATAATTGAGGTCAAATAGGAATGAATTGTATGATGTCGATGAAGTATTAAACGGATCTTAGTTTTGATCCGAGCAAGGTAAGTGTGATTAAGAATTGTAACTAGGTAGTAGGATTGGTTACCTATGTAAGTAATTCTTTTGTTGTTAAGGATATAACGAAATTGACAAAAACGCCCTTGATAGGTATATCGGGCAAACGACCTTAAATGTCTATCGGATACAAGTGAATCGATTAGAGTAATGTTTTGGTCATGTGTGAAAGCGAAGAGTATGATCTTGGTATGTCAACAACAAATTAATGCGCAATTACCCATAACGGGTCAAATAATTAGAATATGATAATAAGCCGATAGGGCGTAAGATAAGAATTTCTTTAATCCGGATGTGGGATTTTAAGTTCATAAGATAGAATGTGAATTTACAAGCATGTAGGAAGAAACGGGAGGTTAAACGGATAAACGATTCAAAAGTTACGCGCGTTTTAGTGCGTACGGACGTTGAAACGGAGCTGCAGAAAAATGAAGAATGTAGAGGGCGTCGCCGACGGGCCTGACCCCCGTCACTGACGGGCTTCGGATTGTTTGAAATTGGCCGACGGCCTATGCACCTGTCTACGGGAACTATCAGCCGACGGGTGAAATTACAACCCGTCGCCGACGGCTTGGGACCCCGTCGGCGACGGGCTCTCTTTTGTGAGAATTCTGTTTCTCCGCTTTTGAACTCCCGGTTGCTCCGCAATGCGTCCTGATGCTCCGTTTTTCGACCCGGTGACCAGTTAAGCTCCCGAAAAGTTCCTTAACTTTGTTAAAGTTGCATAAACACAATTTTAATCAAAAGAAGGCCATTCAAGTTTCACGCTCATATAACAACATAAAGTTACACGATTTCGAGGACTGGTTTTCAACCATGTATTAGTAAGTGGTATGTATGAGTTAGCATGTATGTATGAATATAATTAGGTAATTACGAAAGTATATGTACGCGTGAGCGAAGGTATGCATGGGTGTAGTTATAATTCATTTTCTTATGAATGCATGTAAGTATATAGTTATGTATGCAAGTATGTATATATGTAGGTAACGGTGTAAGTATGTACGTAAGTAGTTATATAGGAGTATGAGCATTAGGTATTCAAATATGAAGGCACATACGTGTGTAAGAATGAACGGATATATGTGGATGCAAGTATGTAAGAATGTATGTGAGTAGGTAGTAATGTATGTGCTTATGTAGATGCGTAATTATGTATATGTAAAGACCCGTATGTGTATATATACGTATGTAGAGACGTAGTAATGTAGGGGTATATGTAGATGCGTAATTTGTACATATGAGTGTATGCATGTATGTAGAGATATAGAAAGGCATGTACGCTTGTAGATGTGTATGTATGCATGTAAGAATGAATGTATGCATGATTTAGTTATGTCGTGTACTACGTTATTAATTGGGTGCCTTGAGAGTGAAAGGTAATGCAGGTACATTATTGAAGCCTCACCAGGATAGGGATACGCAGATGAAATGCTTAAAGCTAGAATGATAATGACATGGAAAGTGTACGAGATCGAATCTTGTTTATGTATTATGTACTAATATTATGAATGTATGTGGTGAATGCAAGTTGTACGAATCACGGGAGGTTATCACAAGTACTAGAGATCGAAGATCGAGTCACAAGATGGATTGAACGGGAATAAATGAGTATGTACTATTAGTATACAGGACTTACGCTTTATTTTGTAAAAGATACATATTAAAAAGAACCTTTATATAAGTCAAGACGTTTGTAACGAAAGAAATTTTATGGCACGAATTTCCGCTGCGACTTTTTGTCAAATACGAATTAGGGCCTTACAGCTTGTCTTAAAACATTAGTCACAAAATAAGTTACAAACCTTGACTTGATTTAATGAGTTCGTAAAAACTTAGCAAAAGACTTTAAACAATACTAGGTTTAGAGATATGTAACCCGTCCAGGAAGAGGTTACACCTTCTAAACCCTGGATGACTTCTTTATTCAAACGCAACTTGAAAATACGTGCATACCGTGCCAGATCCATTAGTTCCCTGAAATACATGTAGTTTGAAAAGTCAACATAAAGTTGAGCGAGTTCATGTGTAAGTGAGTTTGTATAAACCCTTGTAAAAATGTCCGTATGTATGAAAATCCCTGGTATGTAGCAATTAAGGAAAACAGAGATCAATTAATGTGTAGCTAATACATTAATCAGTGACATGGTCTAGGAAGCACTCAAACCTGTGTGGGGCTCGCAACACCCGATAGATCTATCACTCATGCCTCTCGGTCCTTATACAAGGATTAATGGTCTTACGATAATAGCCTATCCATTCACGTGATCTAGCAGTAAGTTCCTTAGCTAATCATACCGTGTATAAAACGTTTGTAGTAAATGTAACATGTATTTCACCCCCAAAGTGTAAAAACTGAAAACAGTTAAGAGAAAAGGGGGAAATGAACTCACAGTATTGCGTCTTCAGTATGTGTAACCCAAGTCTCCTCAGCCAACACGACTACCTACAGTGTACTAATGTCTATTAGACGAACGGGTCGTGCCTTGTCTTAGTATTGTGATTTTGGGTTACGTTTCTGGTATTATTCCAAGTTATAATAGTTATGTTTAGTTTTGGAATAATTGTTTATACAATATTTCTGTATTAATACTTCTCAAGTATTCGTATTCGCATTTCCTTCCCAAGGATGGGGGTTTTTAATACGTGTATGCTTTATAATTCCGAAAATACATTTTAAGTCCCACTTAGAAAATATACTTAACTCATTTGTCCAAAATAACTTATTTCCAAAACATATGTATTTTTCCCAAAAATAATATATTTTTACTTCCTTGATTTCCAAAATAATATTCCGCCAAAAACATATGTGTAAAGGGACTTTCTGAAATATTTCGTAAGTACGTTCCAACGTTTCGTAATATAACATTACTTGTGTAACTTAAATAATTATTTTTGTGAGAGCGTTGGTATTATTTTGGAATCGTACTTTCATGGTATTTTCAAGTTATATTTTTTTTACCCTAAAAATAATATATATATCTAGTACACAAAATAACAAACAATCACACAAATGTCTCAGCATAAAATATATATTCTAAATATATGTTTACCCATTTTTATTTGTGAAAACCAACCTCCGATACTTTGTATTTCGTAACAAAATTTATGGCAAAGTTTGTATTTGAAACACAAGTTATAAGATCTACTAGTAACACTTGTTTAGAAAAATATTTTCTAAGTATTGGAATTTTAGAAAAATTCGCCAGAGTTTCCTTTGTAAATGGAGGCATCCACGCTTACTAGCGTATCATTTTCTTTAACATATAACACGTTAGATCGTTTTCAAATAACCAACCCAACATTTAGGCATGCAAAATACCACTTATATTGATTCAGTTTTAATACACAAAACTGGGCTGTTTTCGGGTATTTTAATAAAATAGTTATCTTATTCTAAAAATTCCCAAATTTTTATAGAATGTCTTATTCGATCCAAATATTATTGTGTAAAAATATCGGGGTCCAAATCATCACCAATATTTTATAGAAAATCATTTTCCGGACTGCATTTAGATTTACCTTTTTCTTACTGCAGTTCACGGAATATTTTATTTAAAATTCATCGAAAGTCCGATTTATGAAATTCCAGTTGGAGGATCACGGAGACAACAGTGACCATCTACAATATAAATTTTATGATCTAACTCTACACAAAATTTAAGTTATGACTGAAAATATAACTCTCATTTACTGCTGTAAAAATGCAGCTTTAGCTGCTGTTACAAATCGACGCTTTAAAAATAGTAAACGAAGTCCAAAAATTATGATTCCGGTGCCATTAGAACCGTATTTCATAGTACATAAACCTAGACTTCAGAAAATACATTTTTCGTTAAGTTATAACCTGTTTACAGCCTGTTAAAGTCGGCTGGAAATGCAAATCAGCAAGTTGTTTATAGTATAAGTGCCATTAAAAAGTACACATACGATTACCATTCATTCTAATACGATTAACATCAGACCCTAAGTCATTTACAACAGATTTTTGTTCATTTAATCCAGATTTATCATGTATTATCACCTTTCATCTCGTGACCTTTGTGTAAAACTTTTATGTTCATGCTTTAAGTTATGATCCTTAGAGTTCTCAAGTTTATCATCATGAATCATACTTTAACCACCTTCATAGCATGTAAAACGAATGGATCTAAGAGACTTACCACTAGCACAAAGCTAGGAGAGTTCGAGTGAAGAAATGTGGTGGTTAAAAGAAAACGAGAGAGGTCCTTGAGCTTCTGAACACACCAAGCTTGCTTGTATGATCTCTAGCACCATTGAGTATATGTAAAATGGCTAGAATGGAACTTGATGGTGGTGGTAGAATGGTGTTGGGTGGCGGCCGAACAAGGAGAAGGAAGGAGGAGTGTTTGTGAACTTGAAAGTGGGTTGTGAAGTGAGAGAATGCTTAACTCATGAGTATATTTATAGACCAAGTTCACTAATATCCAATGTGTATTGTGTATTCAAGATACTAGGCAAAGATGAATAAAATAATCAAGTAATTAGAGGGGTGGGTCACCTCATGGTGACCGTCCCATGTAAAGGGGGGGGGGGTATGGTTGGTTTGTGATGGCATAGTTAGGTTCTAGTTAGATTCTAATGATATTAGTTAGTGTATCATGTGTGTTTATTAATATAAAGGGGTGTTAGGGTGTTCGGGGGGACCCTAACTAGCTTAGAAAAATAAAACAATGTGTTTAACAATATTTTTATGTTCCGGGTAAAGTCCGGTTGTTCGGTTTGATACTGTTCCGTTAAAGTGCTTAATTGTTCCGTAAAGTGTCTTTTATAATGCTTTTTGTGTCACAATCAATCCTCGACACTTTAGAAGGTATACATGATCATTTTGTCAAGTTTTTGCACATTACTAACATAATTAAATGCTGAATTTTATTTAAAAGTGCAGAATTTTGCAGTTAAAGTGAGTTTTAGGCACTTCCCGGCACTATAACTATCACCTAGTGACGCAGCTTTATGATCCTCACCTCTCTACACTCCCTACTAGTGTAGTAAACTATTCCCGGCTCATACTGGCCTCGGAGACAGTGTCTGTCTAGTGCTGGCTATGTCAACATGTTTACTGGGTTATCCGTTCTTGTGCTAACTGTGCTTTTGTGCATCAAGTTTGTCACTATAGTTCTGTGTAAGTAATGGAGTGACAGTAATAAAGTATGATGCATGTATATGTATGTATCAGAAATCAGTAAGCAGTTAAATCAACAGTTGTAATCAGCACAGTCATTAAGCATTAATTAAATATAATTTAATTCGTACGGATACCTGATTTGGTGAGGGTTGTCACACGAGGGTCCACTAGAATTCGAAATGGAAATTCTACATCAAGGTGAGGATTTCACTCCTAACTTGATGGCGAATTTCGTGTAAAAAAAAGAATAGGTGGATTGAGAGTCGTTCACCAAATTGTGGGTTTCACTCCTATTTTGGTGATGTTGTCTCGTTTGTGTATTAGGAGTGTTTTCGAGTTTAGTATAAATCGAGTAAAATGACTTAGGAAAGGCGTAAGTTAAAGGAATAAATAAACAAGTATAAACATATAAGAAAACATATCAAGAATAGCACATAAATAATGGGGCAATACAACAAATATTAACACATAATAAAGCAACTATTAACACTCAAGAATAGCATGTGTAAATGGCATATATGGTTAAAAGATTAAAAGAAAATGAATAAAAAGCAATAGAGTATGATGCAAGTAGTTTCGAGCAAGACATAAAAATAAGGCTCTAAAACTATAGACTAGGTAAAAAGCATGGCAATTTTCCTAATTCCCTATAGTTATGGCTCAGATACCAATCTGTCACACCCCAACCGATGGCGGAAACATCGGAGTGAGACGAACTAGATTGTAAGAGACTTCATAACACTATTTGTGTCAATATTTAATAAACCGATTTCATTTCATAAACTAAATTGTCAACAATACAAGGAAATTCAAATAACAACAAGTTCAAAAGAAATACATAACAACATAATCAAAATTGATACAACATTTAAACCTAAACGTCTATATGTGTATCTAGGCATCATTGCTACTTCATTTCATAGCATCATCATCATCATCATCATCATCAACCTGTAACATGTTAAAATAAAGTTCAATGCAAAAGCAAAGGCGAGTACACAAGGTTTAAATAGTATAGTATAAGTATAAAGCATTTTACTCGAATCCACAAGGCAATTTGTATACAAGGTAACTAGCATGCATAACATTACGTCTAAACCCAAAGTGTCCACTAGTATTTTGCATCCCTCGCCAAAAAGTGACGAGACCGTATAGTATATTGACTTAACAAACCCCCGTCGGGTGGTGTGCTACTCCTATAGCGCTATAATTGTTAAGCGAGGGTAGAACATAGTAATGGCATAAAGCATGTATTATCTAGCATAACAAGTAGCATGTATATCGGATTGAGTTCACAAAGTATGTTTAAGTGTGTGTAAGTGTAATTGTTGTATGGTAACGTGTCACAACCCAAAAGTGGTTTAAAATGTAAATGGCTCGAGTGTACTCACAAATTTGCTAAGTCTTCCGATTATCCAAGTACTAACGAGTTAATGGAGTTTAGTGTATGAACGGGTTTGAGATTAAGGGTTATGTAGATTTGGAGTTTAAACAACATGAAAATAACATATGAAAATAATCACTTAGTACATATGATACTTGTTCTTGACACTAGGAAACTCTAAGGAGTTTAAATGTTTTCATGGAACAAGGTTCTATTAGAATCGTGACAAGTTATCATAGTCTAGAATGATGTAATCTAGTACTTCGACATATGAACACTAGTTCATCATCAAAGATTCGATTATTCGAATAATATGTTTATGTATTATCTAGGTTATAATAATATGTCCAATAGTTCAAGCATGATGTAGAAGATTAAAATATTCATTTAGGCACCTCTAAATGTCATAGAAATCATGTAGGAGGTAGGAAGATCAAGTCTTCCATTTAGGCACCTCTAGGTGTTCACCACTACACTTGATGTAAAAACAACCAAGAGGGTTATGAACATACAATAAAGAATGAATAAATACAACTAATCTAAGGAAAACACCAAGTAACGTGTGGATTTACAAGTAGGATAGCCCAAGCTAGTCCTATAATCACACAAACATCAAGCATTAGGCTTGTTCATTACTTGTGGGTTAAAATCCAAACAAAACAGAAAGTTTATGTGGTTTTCATGTCACGGCCCCAGCCCCGGTTTGACCCGGTTCGGAGCCGCGGAACAGGAACCCATGGTATCTTAATATGCGACAGCGGAAAACAGGATCGTTTTAAAACTCAAAATGCCCAATTATTTTATTCCATAAATTGGAGATAAACCCCGTAATTTACAACAGAGGAATTTAACTAGGAAATTCCCTTATTTATTAAAACATGTTTATTTATTTTTAACTGAGCCACCTCTTCAAGCTTGTTAGTGCTCCGTAGCACATTTCCTTGATTTACAGCAGGTCACCTGAAACATGTTTTAAAAATATTTTTATCAGCGGGGAAATGCTGGCGAGTTATACATTTGATACAAAATGACACAATGATATAGTTTACAGTATTAAGAGCGATTACAATTGCCTTTATCATTTATATCACTGACCCAGTTGTCACTTGACCGGACTTGTGACTGTGGACATATCACTTGTAGGTCCTTTCACCCACTAGTGATAAATATTTAGTAGCTATGTGCACATCCCCCCCACTTACTGGCAGTAATTTCAGATAACAAAGACTTAATCCCTGTAACTATAACTTTTGAAAAATAGTTTTGGAAATAGTTTTGGTAAAAAGAGAATAACTCACATTGCAAGTTTACACGGGCAGAGTTTTGCCTACTGATTAGCCTTTTGACCTAGATTAAATAATATACATAAGAACTCGATTAGTAACTGATACAGCATTTACGATAGTTCACGAGATTAAACCCTCACAACGAATGACAAAATGCTATGCTTAAACATTCAGCGGAGTCACAACGAATGACAGAGTATTGCCCGAGTTCTAGCAACACTCAAACATCCGGTTGGATTTCACGCGAATGACAAAGTAGCAGCATTTAAACATCCGGTCGGATAGTTTCAATCGATCAGATATTGAATCGTAGCAGTGATCGAGTTAATACCCGGTATTGGAGCAGCACTACACTAATATTATTGATATTGTCGACTTCTGAGAGCAACCAATTCGTTTTTACGAAATGATTTCGACACCAGTGGATTGTGCAAGTGAAGGGCTATTTATAGGTGAAATTAGGGTCTGACGCGGCCCGCGTAAACCCTAAGCCTAACCTTACGTGGCCCGCGTTGCCGCCCAGTCTACGACTAGCTTTGACTAGTCATACGTAGGTTAGTCAGGTGGTCGACACGTGGCACTGTTACGCTTATCCGGTCAACACAGGGTTGACGCGGCCCGCGTAAGACTATACATGTCTTTTACGCGGCCCGCCTGAGACCCAACATTTTATTTTTCTTGATTTTTAATATAGTGTAGGGTTTCAGGGGTTCGGGTTTTAACTTACGGGTATTATTAGGACAATTTTGAGAGTCCTTACATTCTCCCCACCTTATTTAAAATCTCGTCCTCGAGATTTATTGGAATAAGTGAGGATACTTTCGCTTCATCTCTGATTCCAGTTCCCAAGTGTACTCGGGTCCTCTCCTGGAATCCCATTTGACTTTGACTAGTACCATTTTTTTGTGCTTGAGGAACTTGATTTTCCGATCTTCGATTTGAAGTGGTTTTTCAACGAACTTCAATTTCCCATTTACCTCTACGTCTTGGAGAGGTACGATCATTGATTCGTCTGATAGACATTTCTTGAGGTTGGATATATGAAATACATCATGTACTCCAGCCAATTCTTCTGGTAGTTGTAAACGATAAGCAACTGGTCCTATACGTTGGATCACTGGGAATGGTCCTACGTATCTTGGACTTAGCTTTCCTTTCTTACCGAATCGAACTATTCCTTTCCAAGGAGATACTTTTAAGAGTACTTTGTCTCCTACTTGGAATTCGAGTGGCTTGCGTCGATTATTAGCATAACTTTTCTGGCGATCTCGAGCCATCTTCAATCTTTCCTTGATTTGGGTGATCTTGTCAGTAGTTTCTTGTACAATCTCCGGTCCTGATAACTTTCTCCTATTTCTGCCCAACAAACTGGAGTTCTGCACTTCCTTCCATACAGTGCTTCGAATGGGGCAGTTTCAATACTTGAATGATAACTATTGTTATAGGAGAATTCAATTAAAGGTAAGTGATCATCCCAATTTCCACCAAAATATATTACATGTCTTCCAAGGTTTTGATCGTCTTTTCACTTTGTCCGTCTGTTTGAGGATGATATGCCGTACTTAAATTTAATCGAGTTCCCATTGCTTGTTGGAAACTTTTCCAGAAATGAGAAGTGAAACGACTATCCCTATCCGATACAATGGAGAGTGGAACTCCATGTAAGGATACAACTTCATCTACATACAACTTGGCTAACCTTTCCATGCTAAAGGTTTCTTTCATAGGTAGACAGTGAGCTGATTTGGTTAATCGATCCACAATTACCCAAATCGCATCATTACCTTTTCTGGTTTTGGGTAACTTTGTAACAAAGTCCATTGTTATAAACTCCCATTTCAACACCGGCATTTCTAGTTGTTGTAGTAGGCCTGCGGGTTTCTGGTGTTCTGCCTTAACTTGTGAACAAGTAAGACACTTAGAAACATATCTAGCTATGTCCTTTTTCATTCCATTCCACCAGAAATTGTTTCTTAAATCTTGGTACATCTTATTGTTACCAGGATGAATGGTATACCTAGATTTATGAGCTTCTTCTAGAATCTTATTTCTTAATTCTCCCTGGTTAGGTACCCAAATTCGCTTCTTATGGAATCTCCAGATTCCATCACTACCTTGTTTTAAATCCTTAATTCGCCCTTTCATTTCTTCAGCATTATCGTTGATTGCCGTTTCTTGAATGTTTTTCAGTTGGTCCATTAAGTCTAATTGTAAACTTAATCTAAGAGCACGAACTCGTCGTTGTTTTTCATGATACTTACGACTTAGGGCGTCAGCAACTACGTTTGCTTTTCCTTCGTGATATTGAATATCACAATCGTAATCACTTAGGATTTCCATCCATCTTCTTTGCCTCATGTTTAATTCTTTTTGCCCAAATATATATCTTAAACTTTTATGATCTGTATAGATAGTAAACTTGCTTCCATACAGATAATGTCTCCAAATCTTAAGGGCAAAAATTATGGCTCCTAATTCTAAGTCATGAGTCGTATAGTTTTCTTCGTGCTTTTTTCTATTGCCTTGATGCATACGCAATTACCTTCTTGCGTTGCATTAGCACACATCCAAATCCTAGTTTTGAAGCATCACAATATACTTCAAAATCTTCAACTCCTTCCGGTAAGGCTAAGATTGGTGCATTGGTTAATTTCTGTTTTAAAATCTTAAAAGCTTCGTCTTGTTTGGGTCCCCATTCAAACTTAATTGCTTTACAGGTTAGCTTAGTTAATGGCACGGCTATCTTAGAAAAATCCTTAATAAACCGTCTATAATATCCGGCTAATCCTATAAAACTTCTAATCTCCATTGCTGATTGTGGGACCTTCCATTTGGTGATTGCTTATATCTTAGCAGGATCTACGTGAATGCCTTCGTGATTAACCATATGTCCTAAAAATTGCACTTCTTTCAGCCAAAATTCACACTTTGAGAATTTGGCATAAAGCTTTTCTTTTCTTAACAAAGTTAAGAGTATATGCAAGTGCTGACAATGCTCGTCCTGACTTTTGGAATAAATAAGTATATTGTCTATGAAAACAATTACGAATTTATCCAAATACGGTTTACAGATTCTATTCATCATGTCCATAAATGCTGCAGGAGCATTTGTTAACCCAAAGGGCATGACTGTAAACTCGTAATGACCATACCTAGTTCTGAAAGCAGTCTTAAGTATGTCTTCTTCTTGTACCTTCAATTGATGGTATCCGGAGCGTAAGTCGATCTTAGAGAAATATCTAGCTCCTTGAAGTTGATAAAAAATATCATCAATTCTAGGTAATGGGTATCGGTTCTTAATTGTAACCTTATTCAATTCTCTATAATCGATACACATTCGCATTGAACCATCCTTCTTCTTTACAAACAACATTGGCGCTCCCCACGGGGATGAGCTAGGTTGTATGAATCCTTTACTTAGTAATTCATCTAACTGCTTTTTCAATTCTAGCATCTCAGTGGGTGCTAACCTATAAGGTGCCTTAGCTATCGGTATAGTTCCAGGAATTAGATGAATTCTAAATTCTACCTCCCTATCAGGTGGTAATCCAGGTAGTTCTTCTGGGAATACATCCGAGTATTCTGATACTACTGGAATTTCCTTTAGTTCCTTACCCTTAGTGTTAATGATTACTGAAATCATATACACCATTTCTTGTTTCCTTGAATAACTGGCCAACTTCATTACTGAAATGAATTTCAATGGTTTTCGTGGCTTGTCTCCTGTAACCACCACTAATTCTCCTGCTGGTGTATGAATTTCTATGGAATTCCTATCACAAAGAATTCGAGCATGGTTGGCTACTAACCAATCCATTCCTAACACGACATCGAATTCGGCTAATTTCATTGGTAACAGGTTTGCAGAAAATTTATGGCCTAACAGTTCTATTGTTTCATCTTGCAATACCTTACCTATGTTAACAGAACTGCCGTTTGCCGTTTCGACTGTAAAAATCTGCCTAAGTTGGGTTAAGGGTAAATTAAGTGCTTGGCAGAATGAAGTATTTATAAAACTTTGGTTCGCACCAGAGTCAAATAATACTTTTGCATAAACGTTGTGAACTAGGAACGTACCCGCTATCACGTCAGGAATCAGCTCTGTTTCCTGAGTCGTCAATTGAAAAGCTCTCACATTCTTTTTAGCTCCTTCTACAGGTTTAGCTTTGTTGTCAGCTGGTTTGACTAATTTAGGACATTCTGGTTTGAAATGTCCAGTTTCTCCACAGTTATAGCAAACCCTCGTTTTATTTCTGCATTCTTCTTCACGATGTCCCGGAATTTTGCAAAAATTGCAATATCCCTTACATCTTCCAAAATGCTTCCTTTTGCAAGAATTGCAAAATGGACCAATGGAAGATTGCCCAGTTCCTTTTCTCTTGAAGTTTTTACGATTACCCATTCGAAATCCTTGGGTAATCTTTTGGGCTACTTCTTTCTTTCTATTCTCTTCTCGCGTCCGTACTAATTCGTCAGTCAAAGTATTGGCTAAATCCACCGCATCATCAATTGTGCGAGGTTTCGCAGTTTTGACGAAATTACGGATTTCGCCAATCAATCCCCAAATATATCGAGAAATAAGTACCGGCTCCGGTGAAGCCAGAGTTGGTACTACTCTCGCATACTCGAAGAATGTCGAAGTATATCCTCGACAATCGACATCCACCATCCGATGGGTGAGGAATTTATTGGTCATTTGCTCCTTTTCATATTCTGGACAGAATTTTCTTTCTACCAGATTCTTAAATTCCTCCCAAATCATAGCATACGCCACCGTCCTTCCTTTGGCTTGTAACACCGTGTTCCACCATTCTAGCGCACTTTCTTTAAAAAGATTCGATGCATACATGACCTGATCTTCTTTCACACATTTACTTATGGCAATTACTGCCTCGGTTTTCTCTAACCAACGCAGTGCTGCAGTTGCCCCTTCGTTACCTGCAAACTCAGCTGGTTTACAGGCAAGAAATTCCTTATAAGTGCAACCAGGCGTTGCAGTTCTCATTTTCTTGGGAATCGGGACTTGCAGAACATTATCGTTTCTATTATTATTGTTTCCGCCTCCGTTTATACTATTACTAAAGTTATCCTCAACAGTACGTTTACTAGGAACTATTGGTTGAGGTTCAACTGGAACTCTAGCAGCAGCAAGTATTGCTGGAATAGCATTAGCTATTCCCTGAGCAACGATATCCTCGATATCTTGCCTATTTAGTAATTGCTCTTCATGATTTTGCTCAGATTGAATTACTTCATTAACTGGTTCATTACCAGCGTTTGCCATCTGTTAATTAATTTTATATAAATAATTAGTATAGATACAAAGAATTAGTTATAACAAAACAATTTGCACATAATCACGTTATCATATATAACCAAAAGTTATCAGTTTCCCGAGTTTCATTTCTACATATTATATTATGCATCGTACACACTATTATCATACAGCCGTTTTATTGTTAAGTTATTACACATACTGGTTTTTATGATTATTTATTAAACAAGTATTCCTGCAACTCCCACTATCCGGTCAGCTGGCTTTTTAGAAACGACGCTCCCTCTCGTCATACTTCCAAGTAACTCTTTCTCCAACATCCCTAATTCTGTTTCCTGCATCAATTAACTCTTCACCCCATAGACGAAGTTCAGCCAGATTCTCCGGGCTCATAGTTGGGTATAGTGGAGGTTCTGGGTCAACCTGTGGGAAAAATGTATCAGGGTTGTTTAAGAGATTCTGGAATTGCCAATCAGTTGTCCACCATTCATCTAATTCTACTTGTAACGCCTCGTATTTTCACATTTATATTTTTAGGAAATACATGGTCGATTTTATTTATTTAAATTTGAATCGCAGTCGAAATCTGATTCAGAAACGACAAACGACACATTTTACGCACTTTTAACGCAACCGACAAGCGAACGCGACTAATATCGAACACCGACATTATTTCACGTATTTAAACTTTAAAACAATGTTACACGCCATCTTACGATGCTCGTGTGCGTAAACGGGTCTTGAAACGCAAATTGGGCCTCTAACGGGCTTTAGACCCAAACCCACTCAAAACCCTAGCCTAGTTAAACATCCTAAACCCCCATCTTCTTCATTTAACCCTAGCAGCCACAAACACAAACACAGCGGCCTCTCTTTCTCTCCCGTTCAGATACCGGTGGCCGGTTTCTTTTCCGGCGTCGATCTCCGGCCAGCTACAACCCACCACAACCTTCTCCTTCCTCACTCACAGCCCTCATTCCCTCCTCGCTCTCTCACCAGCCGACAACATTTCACCTTCTCTTGTTTTATACCTTCCTCACACCCACAGTCCCTCGAATCTTAGAGAGGGAGATGCACAGTGAAACAAGAGAGAGAATGAGCAACTGGAGAAGGAGCGACGGCGCGGCGGCGTGATAACCAGAGCAAAAGAGAGAAACGACGGAGCCGGAACCACCTACGATGGCGGCGGCGGCGGCGGCTGTCCAGTACTGCGTTTGGCTCGACTTCGAGTCTGGTTCAGGTTCGAGTGCTTTTTCCTTGTTTCGAGTTTGTTTCGGTTCCGGCAGTTAGGGTTGAGTCGATTTCGGCTCCTGATTGTTTTTGTTCCTGTTTCGAGTTCGAGTTCCGATGGTTCGGGTCGAGTGACACCAGTGGGCTCGGTTCGTACTAGGGTTCGTTTCAGATCCAATCTCGGTTTGGGTGCACAGTCGGCTTCGGTTCAGGTCGGAATCTGAATTGGGTGATGTTTATTTAAGTTACAAAATTCGAGTGTCATTCTAATCGAGTTCACAATCGGTTCAGTTTCAATTTCGGTGCGGATACAAGTCTCGGTCAAACCGCGGTCACGGGTCAGATTCATGCTCAGTTTCAAAATGCGGGTCAAAGCTGGTCAATCTGGTCAAACGGTCAACTGTCGAGTCAAAAACTGGTCAACAACTCGGGTCAACGGTCATATTTGTTCGGTTCAGACTCGATGTTCGGTAAAATTCTAAACGTCTTGAAGTTCTTTATATCATTAATGTTAATGTTAAATTTTTACGCGAAGCGAACACTTATAAATTGTAAACATACATAGAATATATATAGATATATTAGCCTTAAAATTTATTGTTCCGTATTTACCATTGTTATTGAATTGTTGAATTTTGACAAATATCGACACTTAGAGTTGTCGGGATCGTCCAAAAACAGAGGAAACTCTGCCCGTTTTTTTTTTTTTTGTAAAAATCTACGAAACAAAACATGTTTAATCTCGAAACAAAACCTATCGGATCCAATTAGTTTTTATAACAATAATTATAAATGTATATTTATTTTTTTTACAAAACTTCTATGATATTTTTGATAAACTTAAATTAAAATCTTTGCATAAACTATATAAACTTTATATACGTAAAAATATATATACTTATCCATCGACTTGTTACACTTTAAATCGCATTTCAAATCCTCCGTCATAATCCCGTTTACTCATGCACCATCGTTTGCCCTATAGCGTGACCTCGGTGTTCCGTCCTCCTATCTCATCAACTCGTCATACTTGGATAATCGGAAGACTTAGCAATTATGTGAGTATACTCGTATTCCCCTCTTTACTTTTACCACTTTTGGGGTGTAACATGTTTACTTATCAAAAAACTTACACATGAATTATAAACTTATGGACTTTTCATAGCAACGAAATGATGACATGTGCTATGAAAAGGGCCGTTTGCGTAAACACATGAACATTCCTATAACATGCTTGTATACGTGATTGCTTGATACTTTAAACTTGGGTGAAACTTATGTGTTGAACTTATCATTAACTTCGTACGAGCCAAACCGTGACATATGTAGCGCTATAGGATTAACGACCCGCCCGTAAACTTGAGGTTATGTCATGAGAATGTTGCGTTTCCTTGGTTTGATATGTTAGACACATGCCATATTTATTGTTTATCTTGAATCACATGCTTGCTATGAGGAATCGTTTTAAACTTATCTTTTGTTACGTATGTACCAAACTTGTATACTCGCCTTTGCTTTTGCATTGAACTTTAATTTAAACATGTTACAGGTCGAAGATGATGATGCTATGAAATGAAGTAGCGTTGAGGTCTAGATACACATATAGATGTTTAGGTTTAATTGTTGTATCAATTTTGCTTATGTTGTTATGTATTACTTTTGGAACTTGTTGTTATTTGAGTTTATGTAATGTTGACAATTTGAAGTTATGAAATGAAATGGGAATTATTTAATTATCGTCACAAATAGTGTTATGATGTCTCGAGCAATTTTCACACTTCGTCTCATCCCGATGTTTCCGCCATTGGTTGGGGTGTGACAGATTGGTATCAGAGCCATAACTATAGGGAATTAGGAATAATAGGAATGCTTTAACCTAGTCTATAGTTTTAGAGATTTATTCTTAGGTCTTGCTTGAAACTACTTGCATGCTACTCTTTTTACTCTTATTTGTTCGCTTTGACGTTTTAAACGTATATGTCGCTTGTGTGTTAATACTTGACGTGCTATTCTTATGTGACAATACTTGTCTTATTATGTGTCGATACTTGATCTATTGATCTATTCTTTGTGTGTTATTCTCTATATGCCTTTTATGCGTTTATACTTGTTCGTTATTTCCTTTAACATACGCCTTTTTCCAAGGCATTTTACTCGATTTTTGTTAAACACGAAAACACTGATATTATACAAACGAGACGAGTTTACCAAAATAGGCGTGAAACCCACAATTTGGTAAACGACTTTCATTTCGTTTGATTCTATTTTGCACGAAATTCACCATTAAGTTAGGAGTGAAATCCACATCTTAATGGAAATTTCAAATTTAAATTCGTCAAGTAGGGTACGAAGTCGTAAAGTTAGGGGTGAAACCCGCACCTCGTCGACTAGTTCCACACCTTGATTTTTACAAATCCCGCCAGGTCTCGAATTTTCGATTGAATTGGAACGTGTAGTAACCGGAAGGGTAAATACCGTTAATCGACACGCCGGCGAGAGTATTTCACCTATTAGGCCAAAGCATGTTGTTAATTTCAAAAGACCTTTCGACCACTTTGGTGAGTCAACGTTCGGTTTAGGAACCATCCAAATTTCTTCTTATCAAGCTTACGCTTTATTATTTTCGATCTTTTATGATGAAACTCACCCTTTGTCACGACCCATGATCCGGTTTGACCCGTTTCAGGAGCCGCGGGACAGAAATACTGCGGTATTGATTTAATTGAGTTTAACAGCGGAAACAGGATCGTTTAAAGCTAAAATTTTTCCCCGATTATTTTATTTCACAATTCGGGATAAAACCCCGATAATTTACAATATTATGTTTTTACTATAAAAGCGTGATATTACAAAATTTATTTCTTTATTTTATACTGAGCCACTATCTTAAGCTTGAAATGCTCCCCAGCACTTTTCCTGAATTACAACAGATCACCTGAAACATGTTTGAAAAAGGTTTTGTCAGCGGAAAATACTGAGTGAATCATTCTATTTACTAAAATGACACATTTGTTATAATTTACAGTATTAAGAGCGATTACAATGTTTCTATTATCAAACCAACTACCCACGGTACTTGTCACTCGACCGAATCTGTGACTATGGTCATATCCCCCATTGGCTGCCCCAATGGTGACGATTATCAAGTAATGTATACAAAACCCCACATACCGGCTGTAACTTGGTGATTACAAAGACTTAATCCCCGTAATTATAACTTTGATAATAAACATGATTTTGTAAATAGATTTGATAAAAAGAGAGAATGACTCACATTGCTGATTTAATATGGTCAGAGTCTAATCTATGATTTAGCCTTGTTAACCTAATATAAATAACAATGCACACAAAACTGGGTTAGTTAATCAATCCAGCAATTACGATAATTTACGAGATCAAATTCTCCCAATGAATGACAAAATGCAATACTTCATCCATCGAATTAACGATGATCCGTTGAATTAACAACGAACGACAAAGTATAATACTTTACCCATCGAATTAACGATGATCCATCAAATTAATGACGAACGATAAAGTATAACCCTAATGCGGGCGGCACTTAAACATTCATTGGATATCTTGATCGTCGGATAAATGAATCGTAGCAGCGATTGTGCTAATACCCTGTTTTGTAGCAGAATTTCGATACCCGGGGGTGAAATTTTGGAATAACAGTTCGTAACTTAGTGTATTTGTGAGAATTATTTCGTCGTAAAATGTTCAGAAAACGAATGCCAATGTCTGCTATTTATAGTTGAAATTTGGACAGACTTACGGACCGTAAGCCCGACCTTTACGGTCCGTAAAGATCAGGGAATCTTTATAGGTCAGACACCTCAGGGACTAGCTCTAATGACTTGACACTGCACCAACTTACGGTCCGTAAGTTTCAAACTTACGGTCCGTAAGTTTCAAACTTACGGTCCGTAAAAGGACACGTAATTACTTATAGGGTTGCTGAATGTGGGAGTAGGCTTGCTGAGTTACTAATTTCGAATATTTACTTGCTGCCAACGTTTTATATGGATAATCGTCCATAGGGTTTAACCCCCCTTGAGTTTTAGGGGCCCTAATCCTGATTCTGAAAATTATGAAAATTTCAGGGTTTGTTCAGAATCACTTGGGTCTCTCAATTAGGGTTTCCTTTTGGACTAATTAATATATTAAATAGTACTTTTGATGAGAGTTGTTACATTCTCCCCACCTTAAAAAAAATCTCGTCCTCGAGATTTACTGGAATAAGTGTGGATACTTTTTCTTCATTTCTGATTCCAGTTCCCAAGTGTATTCAGCTCCCCTCTTTGATTCCCACTTTACTTTGACCAAAACCAGTCGTTTGTGTTTGAGAAACTTGATCTTTCGATCTTCAATTTGAAGAGGTTTCTCAACAAATTTCAACTTTTCGTTTACTTCTATATCTCGAAAAGGTACTACCAGTGATTCATCTGATAAGCATTTCTTGAGATTGGATACATGAAATACATTATGTACTCCAGATAATTCTTCTGGTAATTGTAAACGATAAGCTACTGGTCCTATACGTTGGATCACTGAAAATGGTCCTACGTACCTTGGACTTAACTTTTCTTTCTTTCCAAATCTGACTACTCCTTTCCAAGGAGAAACTTTTAACAGTACTCTGTCTCCAACTTGGAATTCTAATGGCTTACTTCTATTGTCTGCATAACTCTTCTGACGATCTCGAGCCGTCTTCAATCTTTCCTTGATTTGAGTAATCTTATCAGTTGTTTCTTGTACTATTTCAGGACCTGATAACTGACTTTCTCCTATTTCTGCCCAACAAACGGGAGTTCTGCACTTTCTTCCATACAGTGCCTCGAATGGAGCAGTTTCAATGCTTGAGTGATAACTATTGTTATAGGAGAATTCAATTAATGGTAAGTGATCATCCCAACTTCCACCAAAGTCTATTACACATGCTCGAAGCATGTCTTCTAGAGTTTGGATCGTCCTTTCACTTTGTCCGTCTGTTTGTGGATGATATGCAGTGCTCAGGTTTAGTCGAGTTCCCATAGCTTGCTGGAAACTTTTCCAGAAATGGGAAGTGAATCGACTATCTCTATCCGAAACAATGGAGAGTGGAACTCCATGTAAGGATACAACTTCATCTACATACAATTTAGCCAGTCTTTCCATGCTAAAGGTTTCTTTCATAGGTAGAAAGTGAGCTGATTTGGTTAATCGATCCACAATTACCCAAATCGCATCATTACCTTTTCTGGTTTTGGGTAACTTAGTAACAAAATCCATTGTTATATGTTCCCATTTCCATACTGGCATCTCTAACTGTTGTAGTAGTCCTGAAGGTTTCTGATGTTCTGCTTTAACTTGTGAACAAGTAAGACATTTAGAAACATAGCTGGCTATGTCCTTTTTCATTCCTATCCACCAAAAGTTCTTCCTTAAATCTTGGTACATCTTATTGTTTCCTGGGTGCATAGTGTACCTAGATTTATGAGCTTCTTCTAAAATCTTAGGTCTTAAGTCTCCCTGCTTAGGTACCCAAATTCTACTTTTGTGGAATCTCCAAATTCCATCTGCTCCTTGTTCTAATTCCTTGATTCGTCCTTTCATTCCTTCAGCATCATCCTTGATTGCTGTAGTTTGAACATTCTTCAATTGTTCCATTAAATCTATTTGTAGATTTAATCTGAGAGCACGAACCCTTCGTTGTTTCTCATAATACTTACGACTTAAGGCATCTGCAACTACATTCGCCTTTCCTTCGTGATACTGAATATCACAGTCGTAGTCGCTTAAGATTTCCATCCATCTTCTTTGCCTCATGTTTAACTCTTTTTGCCCAAATATGTATTTTAAACTTTTGTGGTCGGTGTAGACAGTAAATTTACTTCCGTAAAGATAATGTCTCCAAATCTTAAGGGCAAAAATTACGGCTCCTAATTCTAAATCATGAGTCGTATAATTCTCTTCGTGCTTTTTCAACTGCCTTGATGCGTATGCAATTACCTTCTTGCGTTGCATAAGCACACATCCAAATCCTAATTTTGAAGCATCACAATATACTTCAAAATCTTCAGTTCCTTCTGGTAAGGCTAAGATTGGTGCATGGGTTAGTTTCTGCTTCAGGATTCTAAAAGCTTCTTCCTGTTTAGGTCCCCATTCAAACTTAGTGGCTTTACAGGTTAACTTAGTTAATGGTACGGCTATCTTGGAAAAATCCTTAATAAACCGTCTATAATACCCAGCTAAACCTATAAAACTTCTTATTTCCATTGCTGTTTGTGGAACCTTCCATTTGGTAATTGCTTCTATCTTAGCAGGATCTACATGAAACCTTCATGATTCACCATGTGTCCTAAAAATTGCACTTCCTTTAGCCAAAATTCACATTTCGAGAATTTGGCGTACAACTTTTCTTTTCTTAACAAAGTTAAGAGTGCATGAAGATGTTCACAATGCTCTGTCTGACTTTTGGAATAAATAAGTATATCGTCTATGAAGACAATTACAAATTTATCTAAATACGGTTTACAGATCCTATTCATCATGTCCATGAATGCTGCAGGTGCATTCGTTAACCCGAAAGGCATGACTGTAAACTCGTAATGACCATACCTAGTTCTGAAAGCAGTTTTAGGTATGTCTTCTTCTTGTACCTTCAATTGATGATATCCAGAGCGTAAATCTATCTTAGAAAAATATCTAGCCCCCTGAAGTTGATCAAAAAGATCATCAATCCTAGGTAATGGATATCGATTCTTAATTGTAACCTTATTCAATTCCCTATAATCGATACACATTCTCATTGAACCATCATTTTTCTTTACAAACAACACTGGCGCTCCCCAAGGGGATGAGCTAGGTTGTATGAATCCTTTACTTAGTAATTCATCTAATTGCTTTTTCAGTTCTAACATTTCTGTGGGTGCTAACCGATAAGGTGCCTTGGCTATCGGTGTAGTTCCTGGAATTAAATGAATCCTAAATTCTACTTCTCTATCTGGAGGTAATCCTGGTAAATCTTCTGGAAATATATCAGGATATTCTGATACTACTGGTATTTCCTTAAGATCTTTTCCTTTAGTGCTAATGATTACTGAAATCATATACACTATTCCTTGTTTTCGTTCATAATTAGCAACTTTCATTACTGATATGAACTTCATGGGCTTACGTGGTTTATCTCCTGTAATCCTAATCATTTCTCCGGTAGGTGATTGAATTTCTATGGAATTCTGATCACAAAGGATTCTAGCATGGTTGGCTACTAACCAATCCATTCCTAATACAACATCAAATTCAGCTAAATTCATCGGCAATAGTCTTGCAGAGAATTTATGTCCTAAAAGTTCTATGTTTCCTTCTTGCAACACTTTATCTATTTTAACTGAATTTCCGTCTGCTGTTTCAACTGTAAAAATCTGCCTAATATTGGTTAAAGGTAAACTAAGAGCTTGACAGAATGAAGTATTTATAAAACTTTGGTTTGCACCAGAGTCAAATAATACTTTTGCATATACGTTGTGAACTAAGAACGTACCCGCTATCACATCCGGAATAAGTTCTGCTTCTTGCGTGGTCAGCTTAAATGCCCTGGCATTCTTCTTAGTAGTTCCTTCTGTCGTCTTGGTTTTATTATCTACTGGTTTGACCAATTTAGGACATTCTGTTTTATAATGCCCCGCTTCTCCACAATTAAAACAGATTACTGTTTTCTTTTTGCAGTTTTCTTCACGATGTCCTACAGCTTTGCAAAAATTGCAAGTAATATCGCATCTTCCATAATGCTTCTTTTTGCATTTCCTGCAAAATGACGGAGTTGGAGATTGCCCTGTTCCTTTTCTTTTGAAGCTGTTATTATTACCCACACGAAATCCTTGGGTAATTTTCTGAGCTAGTGCCTTTTTCCTATCTTCGTCTCTTGTGCGCACCAATTCATCGGTTAGAGTGTTGGCTAATTCTACCGCATCATCAATAGTGCGTGGTCTCACAGCTTTAACAATATTGCGGATTTCGCTAATTAGCCCCCAAATATAGCGAGAAATGAGTACCGGTTCTGGCGAAGCCAGTGTTGGTACCACTCTTGCATATTCAAAGAATGTCGAGGTATAACCGCGACAATCCACACTCATCATCCGATGATTTAGAAACTTATTCGCCATCTGTTCTTTCTCATACTCAGGACAGAATTTTCTTTCCACCAAACCTTTAAATTCTTCCCAAGTCATAGCATAAGCTATTACTCTTCCTTTTGATTGTAACACAGTATTCCACCATTCGAGTGCTCCTTCTTTGAACAGATTGGATGAATACATAACCTGATCATCTTTACCACATTTACTTATTGCAATGACTGCTTCGGTTTTCTCTAACCAACGCAGTGATGCAGTTGCTCCTTCATTGCCTGCAAATTCAGTGGGTTTACAAGCAAGGAATTCTTTGAAAGTGCAACCAGGCGTTGCAGTTTTCATTTTCTTGGGTAATGGAGCTTGATGTGGTTCCTTATTATGATTATTGCCTCCATTTACACTATTACTGAAGTTATCTTCAGTAATCTGTTTACTAGGAATAATTTGTTGCGGTTCGATCGGATTCTTTATGTCACGGCCCCCGACCCGGTTTGACCCGTTTCAGGAGCCGCGGGACAGAAATACTGCGCTATTGATTTAATTGAGTTTAACAGCGGAAACAGGATCGTTTAAAGCTAAAAATTTTCCCCGATTATTTTATTTCACAATTCGGGATAAAACCCCGATAATTTACAATATTATGTTTTTACTATAAAAGCGTGATATTACAAAATTTATTTCTTTATTTTATAATGAGCCACTATTTTAAGCTTGAAATGCTCCCCAGCACTTTTCCTGAATTACAACAGATCACCTGAAACATGTTTGAAAAAGGTTTTGTCAGCGGGAAATACTGAGTGAATCATTCTATTTACTAAAATGACACATTTGTTATAATTTACAGTATTAAGAGCGATTACAATGTTTCTGATATCAAGCCAACTACCCACGGTATTTGTTACTCGACCCATTGGCCCATTCGTCCAATGGTGTCTGTGACTATGGTCATATCCCCCATTGGCTGCCCCAATGGTGACGATTATCAAGTAATGTATACAAAACCCCACATACCGGCTGTAACTTGGTGATTACAAAGACTTAATCCCCGTAATTATAACTTTGAAAATAAACATGATTTTGTAAATAATTTTGATAAAAAGAGAGAATGACTCACATTGCTGTTTTAATATGGTCAGAGTCTAATCTATGATTTAGCCTTGTTAACCTAATATAAATAACAATGCACACAAAACTGGGTTAGTAATCAATCCAGCAATTACGATAATTTATGAGATCAAATTCTCACAATGAATGACAAAATGCAATACTTCATCCATCGAATTAACGATGATCCATTGAATTAACAACGAACGACAAAGTATAATACTTTACCCATCGAATTAACGATGATCCGTCAAATTAATGACGAACGATAAAGTATAACCCTAATGTAGGCGGCACTTAAACATTCATTGGATATCTTGATCGTCGGATAAATGAATCGTAACAGCGATTGTGCTAATACCCTGTTTTGTAGCAGAATTTCGATACCCGTGTGTGTTATTTAGAGTATTCCTGCTATAACTTAGAGTATACTTCGAATTTTTCCGTCGTTTCAGTACCAGAATTCAAGTCCCAAACCACCCTATTTATACTGAAAATTTTACACCGTCGCGTAGCGCGACTGCCTACCCCCTTAGTCGTCGCGCTACGCGACTGCCAACCTATATTCATAGGGTAGCTACGTGCATGGGTAGGCTTGCTGAGTTGGTGGATTTCTAAAATTTGATTTCTACAGCTCACAATTTGGATAATCGTCAATAGGGTTTAACCCCCTCTGAGTTTTAGGGGCCCTAATCCTGATTCTGAAAATTATGAAAAATTTAGGGTTTGTTCAGAATCACTTGGGTCTCTCAATTAGGGTTTCCTTTTGGACTAATTAATTTAATAATTAGGACTTTTGATGAGAGTTGTTACATTCTCCCCACCTTAAGAAAATCTCGTCCTCGAGATTTACTGGAATAAATGAGGATACTTTTTCTTCATTTCTGATTCCAATTCCCAAGTATATTCAGCTCCTCTCTTTGAATCCCATCTGACTTTGACTAAAACTAGTCGTTTGTGTTTGAGAAACTTGATCTTTCGATCCTCAATTTGAAGAGGTTTCTCAACAAATTTCAGCTTTTCGTTTACTTCTATATCTCGAAGAGGTACTACCAGTGATTCATCTGATAAACATTTCTTGAGATTGGATACATGAAATACATTATGTACTCCAGATAATTCTTCTGGTAATTGTAAACGATAAGCTACTGGTCCTATACGTTGGATCACTGAAAATGGTCCTACGTACCTTGGACTTAGCTTTCCTTTCTTTCCAAATCTGACTACTCCTTTCCAAGGAGAAACTTTCAACAGTACTCTGTCTCCAACTTGGAATTCTAACGGCTTGCATCTATTGTCTGCATAACTCTTCTGACGATCTCGAGCCGTTTTCAATCTTTCCTTGATTTGAGTAATCTTATCAGTTGTTTCTTGCACTATTTCAGGTCCTGATAACTGACTTTCTCCTATTTCTGCCCAACAAACAGGAGTTCTGCACTTTCTTCCATACAGTGCCTCAAATGGAGCAGTTTCAATACTTGAGTGATAACTATTGTTATAGGAGAATTCAATTAATGGTAAATGATCATCCCAACTTCCACCAAAGTCTATTACACATGCTCGGAGCATGTCTTCTAGAGTTTGGATCGTCCTTTCACTTTGTCCGTCTGTTTGTGGATGATATGCAGTGCTCAAATTTAATCGAGTTCCCATAGCTTGCTGGAAACTTTTCCAGAAATGGGAAGTGAATCGACTATCTCTATCCGAAACAATGGAGAGTGGAACTCCATGTAAAGATACAATTTCATCTACATATAATTTAGCCAGTCTTTCCATGCTAAAGGTTTCTTTCATAGGTAGAAAGTGAGCTGATTTGGTTAATCGATCCACAATTACCCAAATCGCATCATTACCTTTTCTGGTTTTGGGTAACTTAGTAACAAAGTCCATTGTTATAAGTTCCCATTTCCATACTGGCATTTCTAATTGTTGTAGTAATCCTGAAGGTTTCTGATGTTCTGCCTTAACTTGTGAACAAGTAAGACATTTAGAAACATAGCTGGCTATGTCCTTTTTCATTCCTATCCACCAAAAATTCTTTCTTAAATCTTGGTACATCTTATTGTTTCCTGGGTGCATAGTGTACCTAGATTTATGAGCTTCTTCTAAAATCTTAGGTCTTAAGTCTCCCTGCTTAGGTACCCAAATTCTACTTTTATGGAATCTCCAAATTCCATCTGCTCCTTGTTCTAATTCCTTGATTCGTCCTTTCATTCCTTCAGCATCATCCTTGATTGCTGTAGTTTGAACATTCTTTAATTGTTCCATTAAATCTATTTGTAGATTTAATCTGAGAGCACGAACTCGTCGTTGTTTCTCATAATACTTACGACTTAAGGCATCTGCAACTACATTCGCCTTTCCTTCGTGATACTGAATATCACAGTCGTAGTCACTTAAGATTTCCATCCATCTCCTTTGCCTCATATTTAACTCTTTTTGCCCAAATATGTATTTTAAACTTTTGTGGTCTGTGTAGACAGTAAATTTACTTCCGTAAAGATAATGTCTCCAAATCTTAAGGGCAAAAATTACGGCTCCTAATTCTAAATCATGAGTCGTATAGTTTTCTTCGTGCTTTTTCAATTGCCTTGATGCATACGCGATTACCTTCTTGCGTTGCATAAGCACACATCCAAATCCTAATTTTAAAGCATCACAATATACTTCAAAATCTTCAGTTCCTTCTGGTAAGGCTAAGATTGGTGCATGGGTTAGTTTCTGCTTTAGGATTCTAAAAGCTTCTTCCTGTTTAGGTCCCCATTCAAACTTAGTGGCTTTACAGGTTAACTTAGTTAATGGTACGGCTATCTTGGAAAAATCCTTAATAAACCGTCTATAATACCCAGCTAATCCTATAAAACTTCTAATTTCCATTGCTGTTTGTGGAACCTTCCACTTGGTAATTGCCTCTATCTTAGCAGGATCTACGTGAATACCTTCATGATTCACCATATGTCCTAAAAATTGCACTTCCTTTAGCCAAAATTCGCATTTCGAGAATTTGGCGTACAACTTTTCTTTTCTTAACAAAGTTAAGAGTGCATGAAGATGTTCACAATGCTCTGTCTGACTTTTGGAATAAATAAGTATATCGTCTATGAAGACAATTACAAATTTATCCAAATACGGTTTACAGATCCTATTCATCATGTCCATGAATGCTGCAGGTGCATTCGTTAACCCGAAAGGCATGACTGTAAACTCGTAATGACCATACCTAGTTCTGAAAGCAGTTTTAGGTATGTCTTCTTCTTGTACCTTCAATTGATGATATCCAGAGCGTAAATCTATCTTAGAAAAATATCTAGCCCCCTGAAGTTGATCAAAAAGATCATCAATCCTAGGTAATGGATATCGATTCTTAATTGTAACCTTATTCAATTCCCTATAATCGATACACATTCTCATTGAACCATCCTTTTTCTTTACAAACAACACTGGCGCTCCCCAAGGGGATGAGCTAGGTTGTATGAATCCTTTACTTAGTAATTCATCTAATTGCTTTTTTAATTCTAACATTTCTGTGGGTGCTAACCGATAAGGTGCCTTGGCTATCGGTGTAGTTCCTGGAATTAAATGAATCCTAAATTCTACTTCCCTATCTGGAGGTAATCCTGGTAAATCTTCTGGAAATATATCAGAATATTCTGATACTACTGGTATTTCCTTAAGATCTTTTCCCTTAGTGTTAATGATTACTGAAATCATATACACTATTCCTTGTTTTCGTTCATAATTAGCAACTTTCATTACTGATATGAACTTCATGGGTTTCCGTGGTTTATCTCCTGTAATCCTAATCACTTCTCCGGTAGGTGATTGAATTTCTATGGAATTCTGATCACAAAGGATTCTAGCATGGTTGGCTACTAACCAATCCATTCCTAATACAACATCAAATTCAGCTAAATTCATCGGCAATAGTTTTGCAGAGAATTTATGTCCTAAAAGTTCTATGTTTCCTTCTTGCAAAACTTTATCTATTTTAACTGAATTTCCGTCTGCTGTTTCAACTGTAAAAATCTGCCTAATATTGGTTAAAGGTAAACTAAGAGCTTGACAGAATGAAGTATTTATAAAACTTTGGTTTGCACCAGAGTCAAATAATACTTTTGCATATACGTTGTGAACTAAGAACGTACCCGCTATCACATCCGGAATAAGTTCTGCTTCTTGCGTGGTCAGCTGAAATGCCCTGGCATTCTTCTTAGTAGTTCCTTCGGTCGTCTTGGGTTTGTTATCTACTGGTTTGACCAATTTAGGACATTCTGTTTTATAATGCCCCGCTTCTCCACAGTTAAAACAGATTACTGTTTTCTTTTTACAGTTTTCTTCACGATGTCCTACAGCTTTGCAAAAATTGCAAGTAATATCGCATCTTCCATAATGCTTCTTTTTGCATTTTCTGCAAAATGACGGAGTTGGAGATTGCCCTGTTCCTTTTCTCTTGAAGCTGTTATTATTACCCACACGAAATCCTTGGGTAATTTTCTGAGCTAGTGCCTTTTTCCTATCTTCCTCTCTTGTGCGCACCAATTCATCGGTTAAAGTATTGGCTAATTCTACCGCATCATCAATAGTGCGTGGTCTCGCAGCTTTAACAATATTGCGGATTTCGCTAATTAGCCCCTAAATATAGCGAGAAACAAGTACCGGTTCTGGCGAAGCCAGTGCTGGTACCACTCTTGCATATTCAAAGAATGTCGAGGTATAACCGCGACAATCCACACTCATCATCCGATGATTTAGAAACTTATTCGCCATCTGTTCCTTCTCATACTCAGGACAGAATTTTCTTTCCACCAAACCTTTAAATTCTTCCCAAGTCATAGCATAAGCTATTACTCTTCCTTTTGATTGTAACACAGTGTTCCACCACTCGAGTGCTCCTTCTTTGAACAGATTGGATGAATACATGACCTGGTCATCTTTACCACATTTACTTATTGCAATGACTGCTTCGGTTTTCTCTAACCAACGCAGTGATGCAGTTGCTCCTTCATTGCCTGCAAATTCAGTGGGTTTACAAGCAAGGAATTCTTTGAAAGTGCAACCAGGCGTTGCAGTTTTCATTTTCTTGGGTAATGGAGCTTGATGTGGTTCCTTATTATGATTATTGCCTTCATTTACACTATTACTGAAGTTATCTTCAGTAATTTGTTTACTAGGAACAATTTGTTGCGGTTCGATCGGATTCTTTATAGCAGCAACGAATGCTGGAATAGCATTGGCTATCCCTTGAGCAACAATGTTTTCGATATCTTGCCGAGTCATATATTGATCTCTTGAATGTTGTTCAGAATGATTAACTTCATTAATAGGTTCATTACCACTGTTTGCCATCTGATAATGTATATATATAAATTTTATTAGTAACTGACAAATAATAATTATATACAAATAATCAGAAAATTATATATAATACAAATATGGTCAAAACAATCGATTTCTCGATTTCATTTCTATATCTATTATAATATGCATCATTACTCACAAATATCATACAAAGTTTTATTGGTTATTTACAGACTAACTTTATTAGTACTATTATACAACTACCATTTTATCATCGTTCTATCTCTCGTTACTGGCTGTTAAAAACGCATTTCCCTCTCGTCGTACTTCCAAGCAATCTGTCCACCTATCTCCCTCATTCTATTCCCCATATCAAACAACTCTTCGCCAAAGTGGCGAAGTTCAGCCATGTTTTCATTACTCATGGGTGGATTAGGTAATGGTTCTGGATCGAATTGTGGAAGAAAAGAGTAAGGATCGTTGACAATATTTTGAAATTGCCAATCGTTCGTCCACCATTCGTCCATTCCTATGGATTGGAAGTGGACTATTGGATCTGGAATTGCTGGTTCCCAGTTCATAGGGAGTTGGTTTTCAATAGGATAGGTAAAAAGATTTGTCTGGACAGGCTGAATCGTCTCACAGTTTTCCAACAGAAAATCTATCTCCTCCTGAAAGGTTCTTTCCTGGGTTGGATTGGAACTCTCTCCGATTTCTCTCTGAGCTGGTATAGACCCTTGCCCAATTTCCATTACTACTTCTTTAGTAATTTCCTCCATTTGTATTTCTATCTCCTTATCCTTCTTTTTGTCTCCAGTTTCCATTTCTTGTTGTTTAGAACTCTCTCCGGTTATAATTTCTTTTCCCTTTTTCAAAGGATTGTTTATTTTGGGCAGTTTTTTAGCTGGCTTCTTCTTACGTATTTTCCTCCATCCTACATAAGTTCTTTTCTTTTGTTTTGGCTTGCTCAAAGGTGGAACCTTGAATTCTACTGGTTGTTCAACATCGGGATAGTAGCTAGTATATTCTTTGGAAGCTTCGATAGTTACGGGATAAAGATTAAGGTTCTGAAAAGCTTCGGATATTCCACTCATGCTGATGTAGCATATATGCAAAATGCATAAAATACTGAGTTAAAATTTACAATTAACTTTGTAATTTATTACATACTGTGTACTAGTTGATTACAAAGATAACTAACAAACACACTCAGGTTTCAAATTTTATTTATCACACAGAGTTTCTAGATTGTGAGAGTAGGGTGCTAAACTTTAAAGATTTATATTTTCTGCTACTGTGGCTAGCATATATAAATTTGCCCATTTCTCATCTAGTTTATCTTCCCAAGGTGATTTATCAATTAATTCCTGAGTTTCTCGTTTAATCCTCTTTTCTCGGATTTTCTCTTTACTTTTCTTAATAATCATTTCCCTCCTTTGAGGAGAAAGTGATTCCTCGTATTGTGCCTTTCGCACAAATATTCCTTCTTCAGGAATTTCAGTCTGATTCGAGGATTTGGTTCGGGATGAACTTCCCTTCTCATTAGATGATCTATCTAATTTAAGATAGATGCTTGACAGCTTTTTCTTACCCATACTGTAACTAACAAATGACCAAATAATCAGTTAATAATACAAATAATCACATAATAGTAATCAGGAAAAATTAAGTATTTTTAAATACTTAATTAGCTTAACCCAGTGGCTCTGATACCACCTTTTTCTGTCACGGCCCCCGACCCGGTTTGACCCGTTTCAGGAGCCGCGGGACAGAAATACTGCGGTATTGATTTAATTGAGTTTAACAGCGGAAACAGGATCGTTTAAAGCTAAAAATTTTCCCCGATTATTTTATTTCACAATTCGGGATAAAACCCCGATAATTTACAATATTATGTTTTTACTATAAAAGCGTGATATTACAAAATTTATTTCTTTATTTTATAATGAGCCACTATTTTAAGCTTGAAATGCTCCCCAGCACTTTTCCTGAATTACAACAGATCACCTGAAACATGTTTGAAAAAGGTTTTGTCAGCGGAAAATACTGAGTGAATCATTCTATTTACTAAAATGACACATTTGTTATAATTTACAGTATTAAGAGCGATTACAATGTTATGATGTCTCGAGCAATCTTCACACTTCGTCTCATCCCGATGTTTCCGCCATTGGTTGGGGTGTGACAGATTGGTATCAGAGCCATAACTATAGGGAATTAGGAAAAATAGGAATGCTTTAACCTAGTCTATAGTTTTAGAGATTTATTCTTAGGTCTTGCTTGAAACTACTTGCATGCTACTCTTTTTACTCTTATTTGTTCGCTTTGACGTTTTAAACGTATATGTCGCTTGTGTGTTAATACTTGACGTGCTATTCTTATGTGACAATACTTGTCTTATTATGTGTCGATACTTGATCTATTGATCTATTCTTTGTGTGTTATTCTCTATATGCCTTTTATGCGTTTATACTTGTTCGTTATTTCCTTTAACATACGCCTTTTTCCAAGGCATTTTACTCGATTTTTGTTAAACACGAAAACACTGATATTATACAAACGAGACGAGTTTACCAAAATAGGCGTGAAACCCACAATTTGGTAAACGACTTTCATTTCGTTTGATTCTATTTTGCACGAAATTCACCATTAAGTTAGGAGTGAAATCCACATCTTAATGGAAATTTCAAATTTAAATTCGTCAAGTAGGGTACGAAGTCGTAAAGTTAGGGGTGAAACCCGCACCTCGTCGACTAGTTCCACACCTTGATTTTTACAAATCCCGCCAGGTCTCGAATTTTCGATTGAATTGGAACGTGTAGTAACCGGAAGGGTAAATACCGTTAATCGACACGCCGGCGAGAGTATTTCACCTATTAGGCCAAAGCATGTTGTTAATTTCAAAAGACCTTTCGACCACTTTGGTGAGTCAACGTTCGGTTTAGGAACCATCCAAATTTCTTCTTATCAAGCTTACGCTTTATTATTTTCGAACTTTTATGATGAAACTCACCCTTTGTCACGGCCCATGATCCGGTTTGACCCGTTTCAGGAGCCGCGGGACAGAAATACTGCGGTATTGATTTAATTGAGTTTAACAGCGGAAACAGGATCGTTTAAAGCTAAAATTTTTCCCCGATTATTTTATTTCACAATTCGGGATAAAACCCCGATAATTTACAATATTATGTTTTTACTATAAAAGCGTGATATTACAAAATTTATTTCTTTATTTTATACTGAGCCACTATCTTAAGCTTGAAATGCTCCCCAGCACTTTTCCTGAATTACAACAGATCACCTGAAACATGTTTGAAAAAGGTTTTGTCAGCGGAAAATACTGAGTGAATCATTCTATTTACTAAAATGACACATTTGTTATAATTTACAGTATTAAGAGCGATTACAATGTTTCTATTATCAAACCAACTACCCACGGTACTTGTCACTCGACCGAATCTGTGACTATGGTCATATCCCCCATTGGCTGCCCCAATGGTGACGATTATCAAGTAATGTATACAAAACCCCACATACCGGCTGTAACTTGGTGATTACAAAGACTTAATCCCCGTAATTATAACTTTGATAATAAACATGATTTTGTAAATAGATTTGATAAAAAGAGAGAATGACTCACATTGCTGATTTAATATGGTCAGAGTCTAATCTATGATTTAGCCTTGTTAACCTAATATAAATAACAATGCACACAAAACTGGGTTAGTTAATCAATCCAGCAATTACGATAATTTACGAGATCAAATTCTCCCAATGAATGACAAAATGCAATACTTCATCCATCGAATTAACGATGATCCGTTGAATTAACAACGAACGACAAAGTATAATACTTTACCCATCGAATTAACGATGATCCATCAAATTAATGACGAACGATAAAGTATAACCCTAATGCGGGCGGCACTTAAACATTCATTGGATATCTTGATCGTCGGATAAATGAATCGTAGCAGCGATTGTGCTAATACCCTGTTTTGTAGCAGAATTTCGATACCCGGGGGTGAAATTTTGGAATAACAGTTCGTAACTTAGTGTATTTGTGAGAATTATTTCGTCGTAAAATGTTCAGAAAACGAATGCCAATGTCTGCTATTTATAGTTGAAATTTGGACAGACTTACGGACCGTAAGCCCGACCTTTACGGTCCGTAAAGATCAGGGAATCTTTATAGGTCAGACACCTCAGGGACTAGCTCTGATGACTTGACACTGCACCAACTTACGGTCCGTAAGTTTCAAACTTACGGTCCGTAAAAGGACACATAATTACTTATAGGGTTGCTGAATGTGGGAGTAGGCTTGCTGAGTTACTAATTTCGAATATTTACTTGCTGCCAACATTTTATATGGATAATCGTCCATAGGGTTTAACCCCCCTTGAGTTTTAGGGGCCCTAATCCTGATTCTGAAAATTATGAAAATTTCAGGGTTTGTTCAGAATCACTTGGGTCTCTCAATTAGGGTTTCCTTTTGGACTAATTAATATATTAAATAGTACTTTTGATGAGAGTTGTTACACCCTTGTCAACTTTGAACCATTTTTCGAGATTTCATTTTTGCTCAACATCATACTCTTACTTTTCATACTATTATACATTAATAGCATGCATGATTTCACGTAATTTTAATTACACTTTTGTAACGAGCAGGGACATATCATCGAGATAGGAGTGATTTCCTTACCTTGACGATTAACTCCGCTTCTTTTCTCATCTTACAACGACCTCACCAACGGATTAGGGGTGATTCCCTTACCTAAGTGATCGTTACCAACGCTTTCTTTTAATAGGCTATATTATGTAAACACGATCATGTTTATACCTAAATCATTTATCATGTATTTCAAAATGCTTCATTTATTTAAACGTACCTCTTATTCTATAATCTATTTTCACATCACTCGCATACACAAAAATTTTAAATGTTACCATAAACGCGTGTTCCTCGATTTTCAAAATTTCACGAAATAATACTTGTCATCCTAGTCGGTTTAATAAATCCGTTGCCCACAAATTCACCAATCAACGTGAACATTGAAACATGCTCCTCTCACACCATTAAACTAGAGATTTTTATTCTCAATCTAGAATCAAATCAACTTTTTTGCACACACCCATAAAATATTATCAATATTATTTAGTCATTTACTAAAATTCCTTATCAAAACCAATGAAACACTTTTCAACAATCACCATGTTCATGTACCAAATTCCTTTTCTAAGGATTAACTTTTTCACAAGAAGCTGTAAGTTTCAAAATTTTCTAACACAAAGTTACTTAAAACGATGCAAACTTATTAATCTCTAGAACTTTCCAAAACCTCACTCGATGCGTCAATTAAATTCAAAACACGTGGGCAAGGAAACTTCATAAGAACCGACAAAATTTTCAACTTATGCAAACCCTTTTAAAACCGCAGTAGCATTTCCATTCCTTTACAAAGTACTTTCCACATAACCAATAGACGTTTTATACTCTCTTACATTCACAAACTAGAGTCTATATTTCGTGACTACTCAATCTATTTTAACTTCACGTTTTGCACAAACAACTAAGTATGCATATCATTTTACCCGTTATAGTCAATATCTCACAGCAATCTCACGTGTGTCACTCGTCCCCTTTTTCTTTCATACTCAAAACTTTTAATCCTTACGCGCATAAACTCGTGTATTTCGATTTATACTATAAACAAAATCATTACTTCCTACATCCATACTTAGACATTTTATACAATCACTTATATTCGCACTTACACATTTATGTTATACTCATGATTCAAAATTCATACGCACGTTTATACATAAACACAACTATACATTTACGTTGTACTTACATTCATATTCATGTTCATACATTTTATGTTTTCATTTTCACTTGTACAACTTTGTTTACACTTATATTCTTACACATGTATTTTATTCATACTTAAACCCTCATGTTTTACACCTATATTCACATTCATATTCATATCTATGCTCATACATCTTATGTTCACATTGATACTTGTATTTATACTCATACGCCTTGTGATTACGCTTATACTCATGTTTGTACTAACATTTATACTCATTTTTCATACGTTTTATGCTTATGCTTATCCACATACTACTTACACGTTTTATGTTTATGCTCATACATACATGCATATTCATACTTAAACTCATGATTCATACATTCTTACCCATACGCGAGCGTAAACCGAGTGATTTGCTTACGTGGGTCTCATACATACTTAAGCATGGACTTGCTTACATACTACATTCTTACACGTGCACATTCTTAATTTTTAAATTATGTATACCCTGACTCATACACGACTAGTACAAGCTATGCGGATCATGCGACGATCAATATAATCGCGGGTGCACACGGGATTATAGTGATAGGCGTATGAGAACCATAGAGTATACTATTGTGTATGGTAAGACACGGAACGTAACATGACACGAATAACGAAACGGACGTAACATGGTCAAAACATGGTGGATACGCCGCTGGTACTTCCTATATATAAGTGTTTCCACCATGTTACCAAACTTTCGTAAAACGTGCCACGAGAAATTCAGTGTTTTACAAACCTTTTTGGACCTAATACAAACTTTAAACAACTCACAAACGCATTATATCCGATTATCCACGACGAGACCTTATCCTTAAGACTACTTTTGTCTATCCGATACTTATGCTATTCTTATACTCATAATCGTTATTAGATCAATCGTTCACCCTTGTACCTCAATTATACTCTGTTGTCTCAAACTCCAAAGACTCTATTTTAAACAAACATCTTCTGTTTGCCAAAATCCCTTTAAGTCTTCCTCTTGAATAAATTTCGGGACGAAATTTCCTAAAGAAGGGGAGACTGTAACGCCTCGTATTTTCACATTTATATTTTTAGGAAATACATGGTCGATTTTATTTATTTAAATTTGAATCGCAGTCGAAATCTGATTCAGAAACGACAAACGACACATTTTACGCACTTTTAACGCAACCGACAAGCGAACGCGACTAATATCGAACACCGACATTATTTCACGTATTTAAACTTTAAAACAATGTTACACGCCATCTTACGATGCTCGTGTGCGTAAACGGGTCTTGAAACGCAAATTGGGCCTCTAACGGGCTTTAGACCCAAACCCACTCAAAACCCTAGCCTAGTTAAACATCCTAAACCCCCATCTTCTTCATTTAACCCTAGCAGCCACAAACACAAACACAGCGGCCTCTCTTTCTCTCCCGTTCAGACACCGGTGGCCGGTTTCTTTTCCGGCGTCGATCTCCGGCCAGCTACAACCCACCACAACCTTCTCCTTCCTCACTCACAGCCCTCATTCCCTCCTCGCTCTCTCACCAGCCGACAACATTTCACCTTCTCTTGTTTTATACCTTCCTCACACCCACAGTCCCTCGAATCTTAGAGAGGGAGATGCACAGTGAAACGAGAGAGAGAATGAGCAACTGGAGAAGGAGCGACGGCGCGGCGGCGTGATAACCAGAGCAAGAGAGAGAAACGACGGAGCCGGAACCACCTACGATGGCGGCGGCGGCGGCTGTCCAGCACTGCGTTTGGCTCGAGTTCGAGTCTGGTTCAGGTTCGAGTGCTTTTTCCTTGTTTCGAGTTTGTTTCGGTTCCGGCAGTTAGGGTTGAGTCGATTTCGGCTCCTGATTGTTTTTGTTCCTGTTTCGAGTTCGAGTTCCGATGGTTCGGGTCGAGTGACACCAGTGGGCTCGGTTCGTACTAGGGTTCGTTTCAGATCCAATCTCGGTTCGGGTGCACAGTCGGCTTCGGTTCAGGTCGGAATCTTAATTGGGTGATGTTTATTTAAGTTACAAAATTCGAGTGTCATTCTAATCGAGTTCACAATCGGTTCAGTTTCAATTTCGGTGCGGATACAAGTCTCGGTCAAACCGCGGTCACGGGTCAGATTCATGCTCAGTTTCAAAATGCGGGTCAAAGCTGGTCAATCTGGTCAAACGGTCAACTGTCGAGTCAAAAACTGGTCAACAACTCGGGTCAACGGTCATATTTGTTCGGTTCAGACTCGATGTTCGGTAAAATTCTAAACGTCTTGAAGTTCTTTATATCATTAATGTTAATGTTAAATTTTTACGCGAAGCGAACACTTATAAATTGTAAACATACATAGAATATATATAGATATATTAGCCTTAAAATTTATTGTTCCGTATTTACCATTGTTATTGAATTGTTGAATTTTGACAAATATCGACACTTAGAGTTGTCGGGATCGACCAAAAACAGAGGAAACTCTGCCCGTTTTTTTGTAAAAATCTACGAAACAAAACATGTTTAATCTCGAAACAAAACCTATCGGATCCAATTAGTTTTTATAACAATAATTATAAATGTATATTTATTTTTTTTACAAAACTTCTATGATATTTTTGATAAACTTAAATTAAAATCTTTGCATAAACTATATAAACTTTATATACGTAAAAATATATATACTTATCCATTGACTTGTTACACTTTAAATCGCATTTCAAATCCTCCGTCATAATCCCGTTTACTCATGCACCATCGTTTGCCCTATAGCGTGACCTCGGTGTTCCGTCCTCCTATCTCATCAACTCGTCATACTTGGATAATCGGAAGACTTAGCAATTATGTGAGTATACTCGTATTCCCCTCTTTACTTTTACCACTTTTGGGGTGTAACATGTTTACTTATCAAAAAACTTACACATGAATTATAAACTTATGGACTTTTCATAGCAACGAAATGATGACATGTGCTATGAAAAGGGCCGTTTGCGTAAACACATGAACATTCCTATAACATGCTTGTATACGTGATTGCTTGATACTTTAAACTTGGGTGAAACTTATGTGTTGAACTTATCATTAACTTCGTACGAGCCAAACCGTGACATATGTAGCGCTATAGGATTAACGACCCGCCCGTAAACTTGAGGTTATGTCATGAGCATGTTGCGTTTCCTTGGTTTGATATGTTAGACACATGCCATATTTATTGTTTATCTTGAATCACATGCTTGCTATGAGGAATCGTTTTAAACTTATCTTTTGTTACGTATGTACCAAACTTGTATACTCGCCTTTGCTTTTGCATTGAACTTTATTTTAAACATGTTACAGGTCGAAGATGATGATGCTATGAAATGAAGTAGCGTTGAGGCCTAGATACACATATAGACGTTTAGGTTTAATTGTTGTATCAATTTTGCTTATGTTGTTGTGTATTACTTTTGGAACTTGTTGTTATTTGAGTTTATGTAATGTTGACAATTTGAAGTTATGAAATGAAATGGGAATTATTTAATTATCGTCACAAATAGTGTTATGATGTCTCGAGCAATCTTCACACTTCGTCTCATCCCGATGTTTCCGCCATTGGTTGGGGTGTGACACTACTGGTAATGGTTGGGGTTGGACAATAGGATCCGGGATAGCAGGTTCTAGATTGATTGGAAGTTGAGCTTCTAATGGGTTGTTGAAAAGATCATCTTCAGTAAACATAAGGTTTGGATTAGCTGGTTCAAGGTTTCCATCGGTAGGTCCGATGAGGTCACTCATTACTAATTTATGGTCTAAGACTTCCCATGGTTTTATTTCCTGGTTTGATCTAGAACTTTCCCCAATCTCAATCACTTTGCCTTTACCCTTGTCTTTTGGATCTTCAGTTTTGGTAGCTTTTCTTGTTGCTGGCTTTTTCCTGCGTACTTTCCTCCATCCCACCAATCTTCTTCTTTTCTTGGGTTTAGGTTTCTCCAAAGGTGGAGCTTGAAATTCTATGGGTTCTTCTTTGTCGGCGAAGTAACCGGTGAATTCCTTGGAAACTTCTATTTTAACGGGATAGAGATTGAGATTCTCTAATGCCTCAGACATTTCATTCATGTTGTTTAGCACAGAATTCTAAGTTAAAATTTTGTAAATCATAAAATCACAGAATGGTAATTTAGAAAATTTAAAATGAACTTATTGCAAACTTTTATTACAACTGAATTTCAAATCTAATATTGGTTTATTGTAATTTTATTTATTTACTTAGTAAAATTTCTGGTTTGTAGGGAATAAGGATGCTAAACTTGAGTTAGGATATTTAAAAATTTGCATTTTCCGCTACACTGGCTAACATGTAAAGATTTGCCCATTTTTCATCTAATTTATCTTCCCATGGTGGTTTGCTGTCTAGTTCCTGAATTTCCTGATTAACTTTCTTTTCTTTTGGTTGTGATCTCTTTATTTTCTCCTGACTTTTCTTAATAATCAAACTTCTTCTGTGAGGAGAAAGTGAATCCTCATACTGTGCCTTCCTAACAAATATTCCTTCTTCAGGAATTTCAGACTGATTTGAGGATTTTGCTTTAGACGAACTTCCTTTCTCGTAGGATGACCTATCTAATTTAAGATAGATATTTGACAACTTTTGCTTACCCATACTGTAATTATCAGATAGTCAAACAGAAAATCACATAATCACAAAATAGCAATTAGGAAAATTAAGTATTAAAATACTTAATAGGCTTAAATCAGTGGCTCGTTTAATAGCTCTGATACCACCTTTTCCTGTCACGGCCCCAGCCCCGGTTTGACCCGGTTCGGAGCCGCGGAACAGGAACCCGTGGTATCTTAATATGCGACAGCGGAAAACAGGATCGTTTTAAAACTCAAAATGCCCAATTATTTTATTCCATAAATTGGAGATAAACCCCGTAATTTACAACAGAGGAATTTAACTAGGAAATTCCCTTATTTATTAAAACATGTTTATTTATTTTTAACTGAGCCACCTCTTCAAGCTTGTTAGTGCTCCGTGGCACATTTCCTTGATTTACAGCAGGTCGCCTGAAACATGTTTTAAAGATATTTTTATCAGCGGGGAAATGCTGGTGAGTTATACATTTGATACAAAATGACACAATGATATAGTTTACAGTATTAAGAGCGATTACAATTGCCTTTATCATTTATATCACTGACCCAGTTGTCACTTGACCGGACTTGTGACTGTGGACATATCACTTGTAGGTCCTTTCACCCACTAGTGATAAATATTTAGTAGCTATGTGCACATCCCCCCACTTACTGGCAGTAATTTCAGATAACAAAGACTTAATCCCTGTAACTATAACTTTTGAAAAATAGTTTTGGAAATAGTTTTGGTAAAAAGAGAATAACTCACATTGCAAGTTTACACGGGCAGAGTTTTGCCTACTGATTAGCCTTTTGACCTAGATTAAATAATATACATAAGAACTCGATTAGTAACTGATACAGCATTTACGATAGTTCACGAGATTAAACCCTCACAACGAATGACAAAATGCTATGCTTAAACATTCAGCAGAGTCACAACGAATGACAGAGTATTGCCCGAGTTCTAGCAACACTCAAACATCCGGTTGGATTTCACGCGAATGACAAAGTAGCAGCATTTAAACATCCGGTCGGATAGTTTCAATCGATCGGATATTGAATCGTAGCAGTGATCGAGTTAATACCCGGTATTGGAGCAGCACTACACTAATATTATTGATATTGTCGACTTCTGAGAGCAACCAATTCGTTTTTACGAAATGATTTCGACACCAGTGGATTGTGCAAGTGAAGGGCTATTTATAGGTGAAATTAGGGTCTGACGCGGCCCGCGTAAACCCTAAGCCTAACCTTACGCGGCCCGCGTTGCCGCCCAGTCTACGACTAGCTTTGACTAGTCATACGTAGGTTAGCCAGGTGGTCGACACGTGGCACTGTTACGCTTATCCGGTCAACACAGGGTTGACGCGGCCCGCGTAAGACTATACATGTCTTTTACGCGGCCTGCCTGAGACCCAACATCTTATTTTTCTTGATTTTTAATATAGTGTAGGGTTTCAGGGGTTCGGGTTTTAACTTACGGGTATTATTAGGACAATTTTGAGAGTCCTTACATTTCACCTCTGATTTTGACATGTCTCAGCCTTGTTTTTAAGCCCAACTAACCATTCATTTGATTATGAGCATTAGGACATAGGTTTAAGATGAGAAAACTCAAGTTTAGTTAAGTTTAACAAAGATTAAATGAAAACAGAAACGATCAGTGGACTTTGGAGCCTATTTACCGGAGTTCCAGGGACTTATTTACTGTGAAATACCCATGGAATCGAAGCTAAGGTCGATCCAACCACATAGGAAAAAGAATGGACCAAATCGGACAAGAAATGAAGAAGTTATGCTCATTTTCATGAAGGATAGTGCTTCTGTCCAAACTTGAAGTTTCAGCTGCGTTTTTGGTTGATTTGTGTCACACCCTGACTTTCCACGTGTCACCGGTGGGCCCGGTGGGGAGTATCGTGACGTGGTTGGCAACATAATAGTCAAAGAACACAATTATATAAATGCACAGCGGAAGCAAAAGATAAATATATTACATTCCGAATAAAAAGTAATATCCAAGTATTACAACGGAAAGTATAGGATCCACATGCGGATCAATATAAAAAGAAAATTGTTCAACAGACTTTGACATCTAGAGCTTGCGAGACTTGAGTAATGATGCCTGGAGTAGCCAGCCTATTTCGTCTAGCACCTGCACTTAACCTTTTTGGAAAATACGTCAGTTTACACTGGTAAATACAACTCAACTTACTCATTTAGAAAAGAGTTTGGAAATTGATTTGAATGCAGTTCGGAAAAAATATCTTTATAACTTGGGACAATTATTTGTATATAATCTTGTATACAGATTTACTTATTTGCCGTCCATTAGCACCGGTTAGAAGAGCCGGTTTAAGTTAACTGACACGCCACAGGTATACTGCCCACAAGGTTGATTCCTTTAGTGGATTACCAGTTTTTACATAATGCATCTGTCAGGTGTACGCCTACACCCCGTGCGTAGGTCGTGGCCATTTCGTAAAATGATGCCAAGGATATCCGGGACATGGTCATTTAACCCCCAAGGGCCATACATCAAATAATACAGAACAAAGCGGGTTATGTAAATACATTAATCACAATCCGATTTAAATGACTACATACTCGACCAAGCGGTACTTTTATAGTACCGTACCCCAAGCCCGTATAGGGAAAATAAGTTAAGAGTATTTACCTGAGCAAAGTATAAATCAAATACAACAATTGCAAGTACTTTTACTGGGCTCCTAATCTGGAACGAAGGTTTATAATAACCTATTAGATTTCTAACTGGTCCTTAATTAAGCCTTAGCTTAGACCGGTTAGTTTCAATGATACGGTTCGTACGCACTATTTAAGCAAAGACCGGATAGAATGTGATTTAGACCCGACAAGTTCGGAGACTTGCTTAATATGGGTATTTCATACACATTCTGGATTTTGAGATAAAACCGATAAGGTTTGACCCGTTTCGGCTAATTTATGTAAACTAGTTACATAAACCGAACCGTACGCGTAATAAGCGTGAAGGGTATTCATGAGAGCCATCTACAGGTTTCCTAAGTTAATATGCTTCAAATATGTTGTGACATTAGTAAGATGTCTTTTATTATGCCCGAAACGTATTTAAACACAAACTATGCCCCGTAGGGGTAGTTTGGTCATTTAAAAGATTATAAAAGAGTTTAAGTATTAACCTGAGTTACAGGTCTGATCTAATCAGAAAAAATACTTAGTTTACCAAGTTATAACAGTAGGATAAAGTATATATGTGAAATTTATCAATTATAACCAAACTATGCCCCGTAGGGGTATTTTGGTAATTTCACATAAGCCGAAAAGCTCAAAACTGAAGTCTGAGTTTAACAACCTTTGCTTACTGTTAAAATATTATAATTTGCCTCAAATATCAGTAGGTATCTCCCTTGGTATGTTTAAAATAGTTTTAGTACATACTATGCGTTAAAAACGCTTAAAAAGGCGATTAGAAGCCGTTTCCGGGTTCGATACTTAAATCTGATATTTTTATATTTCCAGAAGGCTTAAAATGATTTATTTATCATATGTGATCAGTAGCAAAAGGTTTGGAGTCGTTTAGATATGTAAAACTCATTTTATAGCCCGTAAGGGCAAAACCGACAATTACCGGATTAAGCCTACGACTATAAGTTATGCTCAGCCTAAAATTTATTAAAAATCTTTAAAAATACCAAAATAATATATTACATCAGTGGGTAAAATATTTGATATCAAAAAGTAGGCTTAACTAGGCTATACGCTAATTACGTCGTTTTATTAACATAAAGCTTTAATTTTACGCTAACGAGCATAACTCTTATTCTACACCTCAAACTGATGTCAAACTTTGCATACAAGTCTATATATCAGTAATTAAGGTTTCTACTCTTTTACATTTTCAAAAATCATGCTTTAAGGTGAAAAGGGCATAATGGTCAACATATGAGCAATTAACGGAATTATGCGTATTAATCGGATAACTAATGATCCGTGGTGTATAATCACAGAGGGTTATACTAGCATGTAACCTGGTCCAAATGAAGCTCTTAGGTATTTCTAAATCATACCAAAATGGGTCAGAACTGAAGTCAAAGCAAAAGTCAAAGCTTTGCGACTTTTTGTTCCGAACCGGGTCTAAACAGTAAATTGTCGGGTTGAACATGTTTAGACATGTTCTTACACTAATTACCAAGTTATATTAATGATCAAGCAGGTTGTATATGTTCTACATTGCTAATCATGCATAAATTAGAATTTAAGTATCCTATTGACTTTTTAATTACAAGTTTGACCCGACAATTGACCTAGTTAGAGTGGGAATCAGGGGGAACCATTTTGAGGGTTTATTACCCACATAATTACCAACTTATAACTACTTTTAATTCGAGATATGACTGAGCCATTGCTGACTAATCTCGAAGTCAAACCGTAATTACGACGGTTTGACTTTTAGCTAAATAACTAAGCTAAACTTAATCGAGGAAGGTCAAGGGTACTTACAAGGGTCCTATGCACGAGTAGGGATGTCTTGGATCTGCTCCTAAGCTCCAGAAATGCTCCACAATTGCAGATGAAGATGTGAAGAACAATGGTTGCAACCTTGGTCCTTTTATAGTGAATTTCCCACCACAAATTGTTGACACATGGTTCTACTAGTGACCACAACTGATCAACACATGTCCCTAGTGTTCTAGGAGGCACTTAGGGGTCGCACATGAAGTGAAACATCCGTTTTGGGTCGAGTTTTCGTGTAAACAGGCTGCTGGTCGAAGTTTCTGCATCTGACGTCCTGACGCGGCCCGCGTAAGGTTCTCTTAACCTTAACGCGGCCCGCCTGGACCCTGATATCAGATTTTAAATTTTCTATTTTCCACATAAGTGTCCCTTGGCTTCACGAAAGGGCAACTAAGCCTAATTCTTGCATTTTGACCCCTTATTATTTACCCACAAGGGTTTTAGGACTTGTACCCACTTTGCCAAGTCCCTGGACACTTCCGGTTAACCCGAAAAGTCTTAACTTTCAATGTTTACGCTTTAACCCCTCGCACACGAATTTGATCATAACTTTCTCATACGATAACGAAACTTTATAAAATTCATATCGCGCATTCTAGTGAGCATAATTAACAGTTACAAAGCTTCGGGTTTGTCAAAAGGTCACTCAGAGGTATATCTTTAAACATGCTGACACATTTAACCCCTGTAGTTTGAAATCTCTCACTTTTAGCTTCGCATGATCCATGATTTATTCGTTTGATGTTATAAACATCATGTAGGGTTATTATGAAGTATATTTATTCACTGTTGACATTTAGAACCCGTATAATCACATACTTTCCATGTTTGTCAACTTTAGACCTTTTATAACATTCTTTCACACGTTCAAACTTTATGACACGTGTCAACACACACTAGTACAGATTTGATCAAAAGATGCGGTTAAATTGGCTATGAGATGCGGTTATAGACCCGCATCTTATGGCATGACATCTTTTGGCTATGTGCCAAATAATGCGGGTCCAAAAGATGTGGTTCTAGAACCGCATCTTTTGATATATTAACAAATAAACTACTTTTTCCTTAATAAACGTCAGAGATGCGGTTTTAGAACCGCATCTTTTGGTGTTTCATGCTAAAAAAAATAATTTTTATTTATTTCAATTTCTAGATAATTTCATAAAAAATTCTCAATAACTTCCAATATAAATTAACCAAACATATAAATTATAAAGGTTTTAAAGTAACACAAATTAAAAAAGTTTCAAAGTAATACATGTTTAAAGATGAAAGTGATATACAATAACCCAAGTCTCCATACTTGCAACCAAAACAAACATCTTCAGTTTATACTTGCAACTGGAACCGTATAAATTACCTAACAAAACATAACATTGCATGTTAATGGGCTAACTAGTAATACTATTGATGTGAATGAATATTTACATGTTTTCTGAATTTCTGCAACAAAGCCTTTATGACACCTAGAGTGATCCATGACTTGCCCCATCCTTTTTGACACTGTCAATCAAGCATAAAGAGTAAACTGCCATTTTGGTCCTTGTGGTTTGGGCACTTTTGCCATTTTAGTCCAAAGGTTTCATTTTTAACCTGTGGGTCCAAAAAGGTTTCACAGTTGCCATTTTAGTCCACTAGGTTAACTTCATCCATTTTTTCTGTTAACGAGAAGGCCAATTTGGTCATTTTGTATGTAATTCTGTTAACTAAAAGGGCAATTCAGCCATATAAAATGACCGAATTGGCCTTATCGTTAACAGAAAAAATGGATGAAGTTAACCCAGTGGACTAAAATGGCAACTGTGAAACCTTTTTGGACCCACAGGTTAAAAATGAAACCTTTGGACTAAACTGGCAAAATGGCCCAAACCACAGGGACTAAAATGGCATTTAACTCAAGCATAAAAAAACAGTTAATTATAGAAGTTCATAATAAGAAGCATTTTCAAAGCTTCACTAAATATATATACATATATAAAGTGTTTAACAATTTTGTTTGGTCAAAATCTCTCTTTGTCAATTATTTCTATTCTGGGATTAATTTAACTGGGAGTTGGGCCAACACACACTTCTAAAAAATCATCCATTGGCTTCTAAGCGCTGAGAATGGTGAAACAAAAGGGAAGTGTCAAAACCATAAAATAAAAAAAAATAAAAATAATTGAAATTAAATCATATATTTAACATTCCAAATATAGTAATTCTGATATCACTAAACGAAAAGTCTTTATGTAAACAGTAAACCACAAAAGTTTCAAAATATGTATAATGGGGTGATAATCACCTGTTAAGTTATTTGAACGATTTGAATCTGAAGCTGACATCAATGATTGGATAATCATATGAAGTCTTTATGTAAGAGCTTTTCTGTATAAGATCAGTTCGAGACATCTCAGTACGGTTCCCCTTTCGATCGGTTCCCACGTGAACATTTTCTTATCTGTATTCTTTGACTGTTGTGCTTTTGAAGATGACCATTTGTTCCAGTGGTCAGAAGAGATGCGAAGTACGGCTTCTTGTCCGTCACCGGCGGCGGCGGCCTGTGATTCCCTCGATACTTCTGTAATTAATTCAACCTGATTCATAACAATCAAACTATAAAAAAAGAACTTTAAGCAATTCAACCTGCTTCATACCAGCATCACGTTACTCGTATAGGTGAACTGCAATGAAAGAAACTAACCATAACTAAGCCATAGCTAGAACAGTAGAAAGCCCAAATTCTAACAGCGAAAAAATGAACCAATAAACCCTAAAACATAAGGAAATTAAGATTATACGGAAAGGCAACCAAGTAGACATCAATCAACTAACATATCAAAATGTAGCCGCAAAAATCCATTGAACATTAAAAAGATCCATAATATAAGAATAGAAAGCAAAATAAAAAAAAGACATACCTTCGCAATGACGCCAAGTTCATACGTAAACACAAATCGAATAACGCAGAGCCAAAATAGTAGAATGCCCAATCCAAACAACGATAAAAACAGCTTAGCGATAGTTGAATCCGATTGAAAACCTGTTCATTACCAAAAAATCAGAGTAAAGTTAGTACAAAACCACCGAGACATTGCAGAATTTAGGTCTACTTGAAGAAGAAAAGAAAATTAATTAGTACATAACGAAGTAGACGAGATTGAAACGTGCTTACGCTGTCAAATGAAGAATATTAATTTGATCCCTGAAACAATCAATTTGATCCATTCCACCACCATATTTGCATATAAAACCTTTTTTTAAATGATCTGCACTTGCAAGATGTCTAATTCCATTCTCACTAACAAAACAACATAAAAATGTTTTGGAGCTTTCAATGTCATTATGTCAGCTTAAAGACTCAAAACTTAATACTATTTTATCGCTATCTTAAAGAGATGATCAAACAAAAGATCACAAAAACTAAATGAGCAAATGAAAGATCTTTCAAGACTTCTAAACTCTGTATACTTATTGACCACAATTGACTATAAACTCACATTCAAAACAACGAGAAAATCTATATAAACTAACTAACCATATAAACTGCTCCCAAATTCAGTGAAAACAATAAAGAATCCAGATCCTATATCGGGTTATCTTTATTTTTCACCCGGATTATCATACACCTCAAACATAAATTATTCAAATAAAATACAAAATTAAAACCCTAATCATACCTACATCAAAAAATCCAAGAAACTGAATCTATCAATTAATAAATCAAACTTGAAGCAGAACACAACAATTATAATCTCATGAATAAATTGTGAAAAGATAAAAAAAAGAATAAATTAAAATACCTTGCAATAGGGTAAGATCACCTCCTAAGAAAACAAGCAAGTGAAACCAGGAGAAAACTGTAATATGGTATATTAAAAACAAACCCTAACACACTCGATGAATTCACCTTTCTCATTCAATTTGGATTTCAAATATAAGTGCTGGTTGCGAAGTTGTCATTGTGTTTCTTCAGAGCAACGAGCCTTTAACTCAAGTGTACGTGTAGATACCGGAAGACCGAATTAATAATCGAACGATTCAAGGATGTTATCATTTGTTTCTTGTGAAAGATCCTTTGATTGAAAAGCATTAAAATTGTATGTGTTGGTGAAATTGAACACAAGGAAACCCTAAGTCAGCTTATTTGTTGGGTAAACCGATAGAAACAAGACAAGATTAGGTGAAGATTGAGTGGATTTGATCTGAAGCAACGGTTGCAGCGTGTGGTAGATGAAAAGTGAGGAGTTATGACCATAGATAGAGGTCGGGTTTTAGGGGTTATCAGATTGATGGAGGGAAACGAAAACTAAGTTGAAATTTTTGGGGAGGAATATAGGGGACAAAAGATGCGGTCAACCATTTAACCGCACTTTTTCGTTTTAGGCAGACAACGGATGTACTTTTTAGTTTTAGGGGAGGGCAAAAGACGCGGGTTAACCATTTAACCGCATCTTTTAGTTTTGCCATTCGCATCATTTGCCCAATTGTGTACTAGTGACATTATAGGACGTGAATTTTCGAGGTGTTACAATTTGGGAGTGATTAGAGTGTTGCAAAAGTGGTAGGGAGGCTGAGATTAAGTTGTATTTATAGGGGGGATTAAGGTTAAGTTGGGTTGCAATTAATACAAGTGGTTGGGGTTTACACAAATAAAAAAAATAGAAAAGTCTTAATATTTGTTGCTGGTCGAACAAGGCTGTTTAACAGCCACCAAATGTATTATTTTCTTTTCTATGACATAACATTTGATACATATTAATGGTGTATTATAAGTATTATGATATTACTATTAATGGAGTTTAAAACAATTCAAAATGAAGACAATTTAAGCAGCTTAGAAGCTGCGATCACATGGCTGAAAAGCCTTAATTCTTTTCTTTTTTTTATATTAAAATTTGTTTCAGCTTTACGTTATTGTATACATTTACTATTATTATTATATATATAGTTATTAGTGGCATTATTATTATTATATTTATTATTATTACTATTATTATTATTATTATTATTATTATGTTACCACGTAATTTAATAGCTAACTAATACGTATAAGTTATGAGTACCAGTAGGTCGGGTATCGGTTAAGTGTATGCATTTGAGATTGGTAACATATAACCCAAGTATTGCGATACGTATAAGCATGTAAAAAAATAGTATTCCATATAAAAGATTCATTTCATTACGATCGAAGTCTCGGATTTACAATGGTTTGAAACGAAACACGAAATACAAAAGGAACAACTTCCAAAAATAGAAATACAAGACACGTTTTCTAATTAAGGAAAGTTACGAAAAAAGCAGAGCGTTACAATTCTACCTTTCTATCGGTTAGTTTTCCATCATTGTCTAATCGTAGGATAGTCCTGTTATGATTGTATGTGATAACTAGGATTGTTCATGCTAGAAGGTTTAATCATAGGGATCCGGAATATGTGTATGTGTAATGTGATGTTTGGTATGATCTTGGTGTTATGATAATACATAATTAAATAGAACTGCATGATAGGGTTGTGATGATTGTTAAAAGAACCGAATCGGATGATATATGTTGAAATCGGATTGCATGATATTGATCTAGAACCGAATAGATGTAATCGGCTATTATGTTTCTGTATTCGGATTGTTTGCATAATGAGTATTACATGAAGAATTAAGAATTTTAATGTTAACCAAACTATTTGATTCGATGCAGATGATGATGAGTTGTTACAAATAGATGATTATTTAGGGTTCATATGAATTCAATGATGAACGTTTAATTTGATCGAATAATGCAAGATTTGAAACGGTTAAATTATTTGATTGAATCGCATAAATGGAAACAATATAACTGATTTCCTTAAATTTCGAGATTTGGTAAACCGATCGCACAAGTCATTAAATCGCACAAGATCAGTTCTTTGATGATTTGATCGCACAAGCTAGTTCAGTCGCACAAGCTGGGAATTTCATAAAGTACAACTGTTAAAGCACATCGTATAACCTTTTTGAAACTCGATCGCACAACATGTTGTGGATCGCACAAGGTTGTGCTGAGTGCACAACATGTTGGGCCGCACAAATATTAAACTGTTAATGTTATTGGGCCGCACAAGATATTGGGTTGCATGTTTATGGGCTGGGGCATGTTTGGATCGCACAACATGTTGTGGATCGCACAAGGTTGTGCTGATCGCCCAACATTTTGGGTAGGGCCTTGATTTGGGCTCAACTTGCTGAGTCGTATAAGATGATTGGGCTCGCACAACCTCAACGACCCAATCATCTGAATCGCACAATTTGAGTTTTATTTGTGAACTTGTATGCTACTGTTTAATATGCTAAGTGTTGATCAACCAGTTATTATGATGATGCATGTGTGCCATGATCCTTCTGTGTACGTAAACTGTTAGCTATGTGTGAAACCTATGTGAATTACTTGAACCTAGACCTGACTTGTATGGTAACCATGTTAGGACGTGGTTGACCACAAATAGCTCAAGTGACCTTTTGTTTATCTACCGAGCTAATCTAAGGTGAGTTCACACTTTCTACAAGGCATGGGATTCCCGGTGGTTTGGGAATGGGTTAACGTTTAATAAGGAAACCTGCGTATTCTCCTTGGGTAGAATACGTACTCCCACCCTCTTTGTTAAAGGGTGACGACATTGAAACCCGCGTGTTCTTCTTGACACGTACTCCCACCCTCTTGACTGAAGGGTGACAACATTGACACTATACAAAACTCTATCATTAAGTCCCTCATTTTATATCGACTTAATCGCTGGGCCAATGGCGAACGGGTCATTAGTTAAATAGCGCTATTAGGTTTAACAAGCCTCACACCGTGCCGCAGAGGACGGGCGTGGACTAATGGACTTGGGCACTAGTCAATGATGATAGACATTGACGCAGGGCACATAAACATAACTACAGTCAATAGTCGATATGGTAACGGGTCTAGTGGATTACATGGGGAAGCCCCCACTGAATATGGTTTGGGAAACAAGGAACTGGTTAAACTCGTGGTTTTCGAAACAATTTATTGTTTTTGGAACAATGCTAAAATGGACAACCAACTGTGAACTCGCTCAACTTTGTTGTTGATTCGTTGCTATATGTCTTGCAGGTCGTTAGGTGCTTAGATGGAGCTTGCCAGGAGGAAGAGGTCATTGTGGGACATGGACTGTTGAGTTCCATGTTAAACTTATGAACTTTTATACTTTATTATGGTTTTGAACTTAATGCTTCCGCTGATAACTTAAACTTTTTTGAATTGTTTTGACACCAATTATGTTGTTTGGTTTGGACTTTTATTTATTTAATTTATATTGTTCAATATGATTGGTGGTTGGATCCTGGTCAGTCACGCTCCCTGCGGTGGTACTCCGCTTGTGTAATTTGGGGGTGTGACATTGATAGTTGTATTTAACTACTTATGTCCAATATTTAAGGTTAACAATGTTTTTATTTTTTATTTTCAAGTTAAATGTTCGTTTACGTTCGTTTGTGTTAGATGCCAGTGTTCATGAACTGTTCGCGAACAAATGAATTTCCTTAACGAACGAACACGAATATAAACTTGTGTTCGGTATGCGTTCGTGAACAGTTCGCGAACATGTTAATTTCTTAACGAATGAACACGAGCATGACCGTGTTCGTGTTCGTTCGTTTCGATTACATCCCTATATAATAGGGTTAGGCATATATCTTTACGAAATGGGTATATTCCCAGTCGTCCATATACCACGGGGTATTGAAGGACCATACTTTTGTATATCATGTCTATATGACTGTAAATATCATCGAGTATTGAAGAACCATACCTTTGTATATCATGTCTATATGACCGTAAATATCATCGCCTGTAAATTAACATATCTTAAAAGTTATAAAAAACAAAATATGTATAAAATTAACTATTATAATAAAAAAAAATTAAATAATTAAAAAAATTACAATAACAAATAAATATTTGGTTAGTCTTCATCCCTCTAAATTAATAAGAATCACCAAGGTCATATTTGGCACACTTTGAAAGCCGATTATTTGGCACCCAGTGTAAGTAGGTGAAGAAGCATAAACCGAGCGGGTCGGTACTTCTACGATGATGAACGGCCAGACCTCGTCTTCTCTACTTCAACCTAGACCTGTAAACAAGAATAGAGAAACGTGGGCAATTGTAGAGACGGCCGGTAGAGGAAGAATCCTCTATTTCCAGCTACAAAAGTGTTGCCCTATATCTCATGCCCTAATGAGGAGGTGGAGACCTCCTTCTATAGGAGATATGGGAAAACCCTAACCTCAATGGGCCAGGCCCAGTTAGGGGTTGTCTCTACGAGCCCACAGCCTAGTGTAGTATAAACTACAATGCGCTGGGCCTCGCGGGTTAGTACACAATAATAATAATATATAATTAATATAAAAGTGATAAATAGCATAAAAGTCCGACCGTTCGGGTCGGGTCCAGTACCATACCTCGTCATGTCCCCCCAGTCTAGTGTTGCTCCAGCGTGTAAGCGTGGGAGGAGCACTTAGACTTATTAGGAGCTCGGGAGTGAAGATCACTTAATTTTAGGCTTACATGTCATCCGGGTGCAAGAAAGTTGTTGGCCACGTTTGTTGTGGTTGTCGTTGTTTGTGAGTAGAGATAATGGAGCAATGAATAGTATACGATTGTTCATCTTGGAAATTGGTTGGGTAAACCTGACGCACGCTGATTGGTTATAGATAATTGCCATTTGTATTGGCGCATTGCCATGAGCTTGTTAAGGTTGCGTGTATCCGGTTAGGTCTCATGCATGAGTCTTGGAACAGGCTGAGTTTTGGCGGTTAAGTGCCTCGCCCTTGGATGATTTTTGCAGGTGTGGCCCTGCTTTAGCGGTGCGCCCATAGTCGTGTGGGCTACTATAGAATATCCACCCTGTGGTGTGACTTTTGTTGGTTAACATATGGTGCGCTAACGGCGTTCAACACATTGAGAGAGTTGATGTTGATGTGACGACGGTCCCTACCACGCGTCTGTGTCATCGGGATCTCCGTTGTCGTATTGTGCAGCCATTGGTGGTCATAGATGCTGATGTCTGTCGTTATGGACATGCAAAAACCTATTTAAACTATTAGTATAGAATAAGCAGGGTATCGAACCAAGGGAGGACTGTGGAAAGTGTTTTTATGCTAAGTATTGATTAACGGTTACTAAATTGAGAAATCAGTTTGTTTGATTATGTGAAAGAACTAAATTAACGAGTAAAAAAATGTGATTTAATTCAATGGGAGAAAAGATGGTTCCTCCAGATTTCAGGTTTGCAAACAAGTTCAGTTATGTGTTTAATCAAAACATTCACATAGACATAAATGTTTAACCTAATTAACCAATTGTGATAACCAACGACTAAGTACTCCGGTCAATACATAACGGGAGGTTATCGAATGATTATCAATTACAATTACAAACCCTAATCCCCTGTCAAATATATCCCAATTACTAGAACTCTCGGGAACTGAATGATTAAAAATCAAGGTTTAAATAAATGCAATCAGTTACAATCAGTCAATTAAATCCATGGTGAAAAGCATCGAATGCTTAGATCACCAAGTTACAATGATTAGAAACACATAAAAGTACCTAATTACACAAACCCTCCATCCGGAGGAAACCACAAAAAGTTTAGCCGCTCATCTCGCACGAAGAATCTTCAAAAGCTTGAATTGATGAAGAAATCATGGTTGATTCGGTGATGGAATTGAGAATCTTGATGGAATTGGATGGAAGAAACCTTGAATCTTGAGTATCTTGAAGCCTAGGATCGATTGTAGGTGTTAGGTTATGAGAAACTAGGGTTTTTATCTCATAAAAGCCCATCAAAAACCTCAAATTCGCGCCCCCTATTGCCCAGCTTCACCCACGGTTCAGAACCATGGGTCACAGTTCACACAGAGCTGGCAATATTACTTCCACTGTGGGTGAAGGTCTGAAGTGTGGGTCAAGGTGTAAAGTCCCTGTTGATTTTTTTATCCTTACATACCTAAACCTTGGGTGAAGGTGTAGATTGTGGGTGATGGTATAGGAACATATCTCTACCATCCTAAACCATGACCCATGGTGTATGAACCATGGATGAAAACGTGATTCCATGTCTCACCATAGACACCCATATGTGACTTTCAGCAAATGTCAACATTGACCCCTCTACTTTATACTTTCACTTCTCTTCACATATAATTGTCACATATCTTTCATTTAATGACCCGGAGACCCTTCAAACTTCAATATCACTTATTTCTTCAATATTTCAACTATAATTAACTTCCAATTAATTACCAAACGGCCCCTATACTTTGTAGAATCTTGTTTCTTGCACATTTAGACACAAAGCAACTTCCAATTAAGTACCGAATGGTCCCTGAACTTTGTTCTTTCATACTCCTTTCACTCGTGGGCCTTCATATCACCCGAACAAACTTCAATATTCATCATCAAGTTGCAATATCCCATCCAAAGCTCACAACTTCATCTTTAACCATCGTAAATGCACCGATTTACGTGTTTTACCTACAAATCACCAAAATCTCATAGTTACTTCATTCCAAGCAAATAGACACATCAAATACATATAAAACATGATAATTAACCACTCTAAAGCTCGGGTTTCACCCTCTCCATCAGATGCACATGCGGATGTTATGCCACCTTAGGCGAATGTAGAACTGCTGGCAGTTGTACCAGCCATCCTTATTGATGATCCGACTATAGCAATCATCGTTGCAGTCGGGAAGAATGTTATACAATGCACCCCTGCAGAAGTGCTTGCTATGCTCAGTGACCTCAGAAGGATGCTTAGAGCGTTATTTATGTCCCCCACAATGTTTTTATAATTGTGAGACAAGTACTTGGTTTTTCATCAGTGGTTGTGCATCTATTACCAAGATACCCACCGGAGTAGTAGTGGTTGAATACACCTATTACCAAGATGCCCACTCTTAGCGCTATATAATTTGATCATCCGACTTTGTTATTATGAAAAATATTTCGTGTCAGAGTTGTTTTTTACCGGGATATGCAGTTCAAATGCGGTGGTATGTTGTGTTTACAAATGTTTATATGAACACTTGTAGATATCAGAAAGTGCTTTATAACCCGCGCGGCGTTAATGAGCACTTGAACAACAAAGTGCTTTCTACGCGCTTGGCGTGAGTGAACACTTTATGTAAGCTACTAAGTGCTTTTCCTGGATGCGCACTGGCGTGTGTAATGCTTATAGTAGGTGGCATGTCCGTTTACCTCGCCGACTGTGGCGTGAGGATTTTCTTTTGTCCATGTCACGGACTGGTGTGGATAATACATATCCGAATAAGTATTTTTCCTGTCGCATAGCGTGTGGAATACTTATTCGAATAATCAAGTATACTAGTTTTCTCGTTCATTTGTCTTGACTACCAAATTGCATATGCGTGTCAAGTGGTATAGTTGTAGGCCAAATGATGTGAAGTATAAATATTGTCTGGCGTATTAAAACATCCACATTATATAAGAAACGGTGCGGGATAATGTGCGGTGGATATCCCCTTAATGGGCAGCCTGAGAGAAGATGATCGCTTTTAGGCGTAGTGGCGCTATAGCCTGCTAGTCCCCCAGTTCAGTGCTGCTAAATAATGTTAGTAGCATTGAACTTAAATTGTGAATGCTAATAAGAGACCAGGTATATGTATATAAAAGTAGAACACATGCGGCAATTAATGCAAGAGTTATACCTGTTGGGCAGAAGTCTATGTATCTCACCAAAATGTTGCTTGACGAAGATGCAACACTACCAAGCATGTAATGTGGCGGTAATTGTCGAGGATGTTATCCAACCCAGTCCACATACTTGAATAAAGATCATCAGGCGTGTAAGCCGGGAGGTCCAAGTCAACTCCCTCAGTGTAATGCTGCAATATTATGTTAGTGGCCATTGAACTCTTGACAATAAATTGGTAAGCGTAAGTTTTTGAATAGGTGTCGTTAAGCTGTAACGAAATTCACACTATTATCATGTCCTTGTATACTGTATGTCAATAACAAGAGTTATGAGTCTTACTCCTTTGTTCAAAACAAAACCTCAAAATGTGCCCTCAGAGAATCATATCAGAGAAAGTGTAAGATTTGAAGCCTATTGATCTAAGGGTCTAAACTCAAATAGGCTGTCACACTCCAGCCAGATGTAATTTCGTCTTAGAAAACACATATTTGGTTTTCATGACACGCTCATAAGACGTGTTCGTGTCTGTCAAATGGTTTTACCATCTGAGTATTACCAAGAATAAAGATTAAGCCAAGTCACTGTAAGCTAGAGTGGAGGTTGGTGAGTGGCACAATTGATTATAGATGAGGAGATTTGACATATGATATGTGATGAAACAATCAAATATATGCAGGTACAAAAATAATAATAATAATAATTAATAAGGCGTATGTTTGACTTGGTCGATTGCGATCAGTCAAGTCAACTACTGAAAATGATGTGGTCTAAAGACTCACACGCTGACAAGTCACATGACAAATAGGATGCGTTGCGGTGGAACAAGGCTCACGCGAGGCGAAAAGATTGTTGCCAAATACGTAACACAACGGTAAGAGTCACTCAGCCGGCGGGATGGTTCGGAAAGAAGTTGTCTAAATCAAATCACCACCTTCAACCATGTAAGTTACCAGTTCAATGCCAAGGATGCCATTAAATAAGGATCGTATGGCGTGTAAACCGGTATGTTTAGCACCATGATAACATCCGATAATACCAGTATTATACCATGTGATTCCCCAGATATAACGAGCATCGCATCCTTGGAAAGAAAAATATTATACATGGTCGATATGTTCCGTCTGTTGGATCCAAAAGTGGACCTGTTTTAACTGCATATATGGTCAAGCCCAACGCTTGCTACAAAAATATTAGCTCCTGGCGATAAATGTTTGTATAATACTAGTATATTTGGCTAGTACCAAGTATATTATACGCATGATGCCAATATTCACCAAAAGTCAAGGGTTTATGCCAATTTGATTTCATAAATGATGCTAGATATGGCTATGTAAGCGCATGACATGGACAATATTGATCCGGCTATAGAGACTTTCTATAATACCATCGAATTTCGAGTTGGGTGATTGTATGATTGGGGCATCAAGCATACAGTTATTATGAAACATTCAACTTGGATCTGGTATACTTTCGAGTTGAGCCAAAAAAAAGGTGGACCAGATTAAACTATTTTTAGAGTGATATATCCCCCCACCACATGTTGACGAATGTGGATTGAATCATGAAATAGTGAATAAAAGGGGAGCCTTCAAAGAAAATGAATAGTATAATGTAGGTCGCTTGAGTGTGACCACACCTTCAATACGTCAGACATGGTGTGACCGATGCCCGTTCGTTGATGGCGCGAATAAAGATGGTGTCAACCGGAGATGGCGTGAATGGACCAAAAGTCGGGAGTGGAGAAGTAAGCGTCCGAAGGAAAGGCGCGTTAAATAAGATCTTCTGCCGGAGAGGCGGGTGGAATATGAGCTTCCGCCAGATGTGGCGGGTCGAATAAAAGCTTCCCCGGAAGTGGCGGGTTAGAGAAAAGTTTCCACCGAAGGTGGCGGGTTGAAGAAGAGCATCCGCCAGTGGTGGCGGGCTTCCGCCGAAGGTGGCGAGTTGACTAAAGGTTTCCGCCGGTAGTGGCGTGAGAGAGCACTCGCGCGGCGAGGTTTACTTGTGATACAGAGGTTGCCCGCACGATGAAATATGCTCGTGATACAGTTTATACTTTGTAAGCGTGTTCGTATGTAACTAAGCATGGGTGCGCGGGCGACTTACGCGCTCTTATGTAAAGCAGCAGGGTCGCATGGAGATAAACATGTGGAGCAGAAGGCTCGCCTGGAGACTAGCGTGCTCATATGCAAAGGAGCATGCGCGTATGACAACTTACGTGCTCGTAAGTAAAGGAGTGTGCGCTTGCCAGCGCATGTGTGCTCGCTCGTATATAAAGTAGCCTGCGCGCATGACGACTTACGTGCTCGTATGTAAAGTAGCGGGCTCGCATGGAGACCGACGTGCTCGTAAGTAAGGAAGCATGCGCGTATAGCGACTTACATGCTTGTAAGTAAAGGGGTATGCGCGTATGGCTACTTACGTGTTCATATGTGGTGCAGCTTTTTAGGCTTTCATCGGTGTTCATGAGGATCGCTCATTGCGTTTTACCGATCGAATGTATTGCCAGTCCGAAACATTGTCCTTAGGAGATGCTCGTTCTCTACGTCCATGCTCCGTGATATGTGAAAACAAATTTCGACCCTCAAAATGATGTTGCCTCCTGCTCGTCTTTCATTATTGCTGCTTAGTAAATGTTAGTAGCATTGTACTAAAATACTGGTTTTGAATAAGCAAAATATGCATAAGATATGTACATCGCTTGTAATGTGTATACCTCGTATTTATCAAGAAGAGATATAGAGGGGTTTTTATTTAACACGATTGCTAAATTGTTTTTAGGGCAGGTGTCCCTCTAAAATGTGGCAATGACATCATTGGTGAGCATGTTACCAAATTCAAAAGCTATTAAATTTAGTTGTCTGCATGGTTGGATACATACTTTACTTACATTGACTTCATTGTTATATGTTCCAAAACGTGAAATTTGAAGTTTTAAGCCATAGCTCAATGATGTTAGTGATCCACAATTTCACAATAAGTTTACCAACCAACTGTTCGATGCAAACTCTTGGCCTTGTTAAAAGATTGCATTAAAAAAAAAAACAAGGCAGAACCATCGGCACGCGCAAAGTGCCCTCAGGCGGAGCTTTACCGCGGATGCGTAGTTGATTGTAGGCAGGCGAAACTTTTCGGCGTGCGTAGGATTCCGCCACGCGGGTGTCACCGGCGCGCTCGACCAACCGAGTGCGCGTTCTGTCATTCATGAATCATTTGCACCAAGTTGTGTTAAGATGATCGGCTATGGTCACCATGTTTCGATCCGGTATCCCCAAAAGCTGTCTTGCGAATAAGATAGCTCAACAACAAACTTGTTCGAAATATCGAAGGGCCCACCTGGTAGTTATATTGCTATATACGCGCTTTTGAATAAGGATCATTGGTGTATAAATCAGGAATGCCCCGGTCTTATGGTCGTCTTTAACGCGGTGCAACAACAATAATATCATGCTGTGGCAGTCCCCCAATTCGGTGCTCGATGCAGCTAAATATGTTAGTAGCTTTGACGTAGCAATTAAATATTGAAAATAATGCCATATGCACAAAAACAATGTACCAAAACTATGATTGTGAGGACTGAGCACCCCTTATATATCCGTCGTGCGTGGTGGCTTTCGTAACCACACCTTTCTAAGGGTGATCGTAAGGAAAAGAGATTGTAAAACGACAACTATTGCTCATTTTCGTGGAAAATGGACCAGCGGGTGAAGTCCTTGAAGTGTGAGCATGTCTTAGGGTTGCAGGCTGGTTAACTGTATGGTATATAAGTTTAAAGGTAATGAGCCTTTATCCGCCAGAAAATAAGCCTATAGATCTCTCCATGTGAATAAGTTTCTAGATACCTGTATGTCTTATGTCAAGCATAGAAACGAAGATTTTGACAACGACAAAGAAAGTGCAAAACTTGGGAACCGTTACCCCGCGGGTGGCGGAACATGTTGTCATGCGCGGGAGGCGGACATTGAGATCTTTGGTAAATGTTTATTCATGACATAAGTTAATAATATATATATCCTTGTTATCACAAAAATCAAAAACTTACACCATATAAATGGGAAACTTATCTCAAGATTTAATATCTTCACGAGATATATGACAAACTTATTTGTTTGTTGGACCGGCTGGAGGTATTTTTGAAAAAGGACCATGACAGAACAAGTTTGTTTTCTCAACATATGCAAATTCAGTCCTTAATCACCCCTTGGGCTAACAATATAATTAATTTAGAAGAGTATTTAGGGTTTCATAGGTGACGTAAGAGAATCTTGCAAGTTGTTATCCTCTTCACAAAATTTTGCTAGCCTTTAAAATTGTTTTACATGACTGTCATATCTCGATGAGACACAAACTTGTATCAAAAGAAAAGGGAGGTAAACCACTTACCTTAGTAGGTGTATAAATGGTGGTTAGCCTTGTTAAAGGAGGTATAGAACCCCACCAACCATGAATCTCAGAATTATTGTTTGAGAAAATCTTGTACGGCTACAGATTTACATCTCTCGTAGCTGATGAAAAAAGCCCATATCTAGAAAATTGGTAGGAGAGAATAGCGAGATGTGGTTCGTGCCTGGTCCTACGGATGGCGCCAATGAAGAAGCATAAACCGAGCGGGTCGGTACTTCTACGATGATGAACGGCCAGACCTCGTATTCTCTACTTCAACCTAGACCTGTAAACAAGAATAGAGAAACGTGGGCAATTGTAGAGACGGCCGGTAGAGGAAGAATCCTCTATTTCCAGCTACAAAAGTGTTGCCCTATATCTCATGCCCTAATGAGGAGGTGGAGACCTCCTTATATAGGAGATATGGGAAAACCCTAACCTCAATGGGCCAGGCTCAGTTAGGAGTTGTCTCTACGAGCCCACAGCCTAGTGTAGTATAAACTACAATGCGCTGGGCCTCGCGGGTTAGTACACAATAATAATAATAATAATATATAATTAATATAAAAGTGATAAATAGCATAAAAGTCCGACCGTTCGGGTCGGGTCCAGTACCATACCTCGTCAGTAGGGCTGCAAACGAATCGTACGAACACGAACTAGACGTTCGTGTTCATTTGTTCAGGAAATATATGTGTTCACGAACTGTTCATGAACACTTACGGAATGAGATTCTATGTTCATGTTCGTTTGTTAAGGAAATGAACATGTTCGTGTTCGTTTGTTAATTTTAGGTAACGGACGTTCATGAACACAAATTAATGTTCATGAATACAAATAGAAACAAACGAACACAATACATATATATTGATACTTGTTAAATATCTTAATTGTCGGAATTTTGAAGTGTTTAAATAAAATTTATAAACTAAAACACTAATGAACTATTGAACATAAACGAACAGGTTACCGAACGTTTACGAACATAAATGAGCGAACACGACCTTTGTTCATGTTTGTTCGTTTAACTAGACGAACAAAGTTTCTTGTTCGTGTTCGTTCGTTTATTAAACGAACGAACACAAACAAACAACCCACCGAACGGTTTATGAACTGTTCGCTGAACGTTCGGTTCGTTTGCAGCCCTAAGTGTAAGTGACGAGGGTCATTGAGAAAAGAAAGAAACTTGGGGCCACATGTACACGAGGCAGCCGTAGGAACATAACAACACAAAAGTAATAAAATACCTAATATAATAATATATAGAGGTGCACAAACCGGTTAATTTCAATAACCGGTTAATCTGACCTTTTGACTTTAACTGGTTATTTTTTAACTAGTCTGTTTAATTACTTTACCTGGTTCGATTAATCAACCGGTTATTTTCGGTTAATAACCGTTTTTTTTTTCTTTTTTTAACTTTTCGGTTAACCGGTTCCTATACTGAATATTTATAATTGGTTACTATCGGCGGTTAAACTTAACCACTAACCGGTTAATGTTATACCGATTAATTAACCGGAACTCCAGTTAATTAACCGGTTATTTTGCCCACCTCTAGTTGTCCTAGTTATTAATAATTCAACGAAATGAAAAGTAACTAAATATAAGTTTTTATTTATTTATTTAATATTCTGAATTCATATATGAGGATTATGAGGAGAGGGTGGGAGGTGGGGTCACTAAATAAGCTAACGAGGACATTATTTATATATTAAAATTACAACACAACGAAGAGTAACATCATTAAGGGGATGAGCAAATGGTATTGGGTACCAGTATTGGTATCAAATGTACCAAAACGGATATATTTTCGGTTCCGCCTTTTGACATTTGCGGTATCGGTTTGGCACCGGGTTTTACCCTCAAATACCGGTACCGTACCAGTACCGACCGGTACCGTACCAGTACCGAACCGCACCGTGCCAGGTATATTCGGTACCAGTACCCACTTTTGGGGATTTTCGGTAACTGTATTTTCGGTACCAGTTGGTACCGAGCTCATCAAATCCTATAGCAACGTATCGGGTACAAGTACTGGTAGGGGTGTAAACGAGCCGGGCCGAGCCCGAGCTCGACCCGGCTTGAGATCGGCTCGTTAGGTTTTTATGAAGCTCGAGCTCGAGCTCGGCTCGGTTCGAGCCTGGCTCGGTTCGAGCCTGGCTCGGTTCGAGCCTGGCTCGGTTCGAGCCTATTTCTTTGAGCTCGAGCTCGGCTCGCGAGTAAAACCCAAAGCTCGAGCTCGGCTCGAACTATTTTGAGAACAACCTTAAACGAGCTAAAAGCTCGGCTCAAGCTCACTTCAACATCGCTTAAACAAGCCAAAGCTCGGCTCGAGCTCGGCCCATCAATGTTATCATCATTATTAATATATTATATATAAAAAAATTAAAATTTGGTTTGGGCTCGTTTAGGCTCGCGAGCCTAAACAAGCTTTCTATTTCAGGCTCGAGCTCGGGCTCGATAACAAAACGAGCTCTATTTCAGGCTCGAGCTCGGGCTCGGGCTCATTAAGGCTTGGCTCGTTCAAGCTTTTAACCGAGCCGATCACGAGTAGCTCTCGAGCCTCTAGGCTTGTTTACACCCCTAAGTACTGGTATCAAATTTACCAAACCGGGTATATTTTCGGTACCGAATGGTATCGACTTTTGACATTTTCGGTATCGGTTCGACACCGGTATTCACCGGTTTTTACCCTCTAATACCGATACCGTACCGGTACTGACCGGTACCGAACCGTACCTTACGTCCGTACCAAGTATATTCGGTACCGGTACCCACTTTTGGGGATTTTCGGTGACGGTATTTTTGGTAACGGTATTTTCGGTACCGGTTGGTACCGAGCTCATCAAATCTTGTACCAACGTAGCAAGTATTGCACCGTTTAGATTACTTTTCATACACATTATAAGTAAACTGTATTTCGTTTGAATAAGGTTTTATATACACAACTTATTTTGTTTTTTTGTTTTTTTTGTCTTTTTCTATAATGAATGAATTGTAGCATGTAAAATTAACTTGGATGTTTACATTATTGATGAGCAAATCATATCAAATCCTGTAATCAAACCGGTATCGTATTGGTACCAAATTTACTATACCAATCATTTCCGGTACCAATTTGTACTTAATTTCGATGATTTTCCAGATCGGTACTTTCAGTACCCTTATCGGTACCGAGCTCATCTATATTTTAACGTGTTAGCACCGTAATAACTAAACTGAAAACAACCGAATTTCCAACGTGTAGGACGTGTGGGTCCTATTATTATATATTAGATTATTTAAATCGCTTTTTTAGGACGAAGTGACTATCGTTACCACGTCATTTTTATTTATGTTTTGATATTTGGCATCTGCTTACTGTTACCGACATGCGTTTTACAGACATTAGGTCCCCGCCGCAACGCACGGATGGAAAATCAACTAGTAATATTTATAATCAACTAAAAAAACTAACGCACTTTATTAAAGGACGGAGGCCCAAAAAAGAAAAAAGAATAATATAGACGCCCAATTTGCGATTCAATATGAACAATATAAAAGCCCAATTACGATTCAATAATGAACTCATAAAAGCCCACTTGCGGTTCACTGAAGTTTGCATTCATATAACCGAAAGCTCCAAATCAAACCCATTTTTTTTTTAAACTAGGGCTGTTTGTTTATCTCTCTGCTTCAGACATTTTACTGGTTCAACATTTAATGGTTCTGACTGTTTGTTTCACGAGCAGATGTCTGAATAGTTCAGACATTTGCCTCTGAATGGTTAAGCATTATACAGAGTCTGAATGGTTAAAACCTATAATCTAAATTGGTCAGACATTTATCTCTGAACAGTTAAGCATTATACAGGCTCTTAATGGTTCAGAGGTTTAACACTTAATGGTTCAGACCTCTTACTAGTTCAGCACTTAACCATTCAGATGTTGCCAAACAGCCCCTAAAAGGACTATATGGTTATATCTTCGTTTTAGGCTCAAGCTCGGCTTGAGCTCAATAAGTAAGGCTCGACTCGTTTTAAGTGTTTTCTCGAGCCGATCTCGAGTAGTTCGCGAGCCCGATCTACTCGTTTGCACCCCTGGTTATATCTTCGTTCTCATAATATCTAAGTCGGTATTATAATACGTATTGAAGGGCTCAATACCTCAAACAAACAATCGATCATTCGAATCACCTTCTTATATTGCACACACTGTTTCGTTATCTTGCTGCTGCTGCTGCAACTATCTTATCTTGCTTGATTTAGATCAAACCACTTGATTAATCATGGTACGTATCTCTCATCCTTTTTTCAGTATCTCTTACTTTCTTAATTAGGTTAAACTTTCGCAATTTGGGCAAACAAGAACACCTCAATCGTATTTCTTTTTCTAAAGGGTTTGATTCTTCATATTGTGTTGAGAATTAGTATTTGTGCGATTTGGGTATTAGGGTTTAGAAACTTTTATGTGAAAAAGTTACAGTTTTGACTTTTGCGTGATGTTTATGTTATATTTGATTTGATTTTGAATCAGGGAACATTAATGGAAGTTGGTTAGCTCTTTTTATGATGGATATGATAGTTTTTAAGGTTGTTTTGATGTTTTGTGGATAGTGACTTCCAACTGTTCGACGAAATGCCTGAATGGGGTTTTCATTGAAATCTTGTAATTTCATACTTAATAGTTGATGTTCATGTTATGTTTGCAATTAGTTTGAATCTGGGAACGTTAATGGAAAGTTAGTTAGCTCTTTTTATGATTAATATGATAGTTTTTATGTTTGTTTTTGATGTTTTGTGGACAGTGACTACCAACTGTTCGACAAAATGCCTGAATGAGGTTTTTTAGTGAAATCTTGTGTTTTGATGCTTAAGTGTTGGTGTAATCATAACTGTAGCTTGAACTCAAAAGGTTTAGATTTGAATCTAGTTTATCGATACGCTGGGAGTTTTTATTGTCTTTTCTGATGGGTTTGATTTTTTTGTGTATGTTTTGTTTCTTAATTGGGGATTTGAATATTTTTGTAAAAAAGGTTATAGTTTAGAGTGATGTTCATGTTATGTTTGATATGAATTTGAATCTGGGTACATTACTGGAAGTTAGTTAGCTTCTTTTTCTGATGAATATGATAGTAGTTTTATAAGTTTGTTTTGATGTTTAGTGGATCACGACTTATAACTGTTCGACAAAATGTCTGAATGGGATTTTTTCAGTTAAATCTTGCATTTTGATACATAATAGTTGGTGTAATCTGTAAATGTAACCGTAGCTTGTAACATTTTGGTGAGTTTGACAGGCTTTTGAACTTCAGAGTTCGAATTCGGATCCAAAATTTACATTTGTTTTTTTTTTTTTTTTCAGGATATGGAAAATGATGATGATTACGTGGAATACGTTCCCGTTGCAAAACGAAGGGCATTAGAGGCGCAAAAGATTCTTCAACGTAAAGGAAAAGTCACCACTATTGAAGACGAAACGGAAAAAGCGAAAGAAACAGAAATGAAACCAAGTTTACTCGTAAAAGCATCCCAACTTAAACGCGACCAACCCGAAGTCACCGCAACCGAACAAGCAGTCCAACAAGAAAAAGAAATGATGGAAAATCTCTCCGATAGGAAAACGTTAATGTCGGTTCGCGAACTCGCAAAAGGCATAACATATTCCGAACCTTTACCAACCGGTTGGAAACCACCTTTACCAATAAGACGAATGTCTCAAAAAGCACGCGACGTTATACGAAAACAATGGCATATTATCGTTGATGGCGACGACATCCCGCCACCGATTAAAAACTTCAAAGACATGCGATTTCCCGAACCCGTTTTACGAAAACTGAAAGAAAAAGGAATTGTACAGCCAACACCTATTCAAGTTCAAGGACTGCCCGTTATTTTATCCGGAAGAGATATGATCGGAATCGCGTTTACGGGATCGGGAAAAACATTGGTTTTCGTGCTGCCGTTGATTATGATGGCGTTACAGGAGGAACATATGATGCCGATTGCTTCCGGGGAAGGCCCGTTTGGGTTGATTATTTGCCCGTCGAGAGAGCTGGCTCGACAGACGTTTGAGGTTATCGAGGAGTTTTTAGCGCCGTTGAAGGAGTATGGATATCCGGAAATACGACCGTTGCTTTGTATTGGTGGTGTGGATATGCGATCGCAGTTGGATATTGTTAAGCGAGGTGTTCATATTGTTGTGGCGACACCTGGGAGATTGAAGGATCTGCTTGCTAAAAAAAGGATGAATCTTGATAATTGCAGGTACGCACTTAATGTTTTTATCATTTAATATTTAAACTTCGAGTAAAGTACACGAATGGTCCCGGTGGTTTGCACTTTGTAACGCATTTAGTTCCCAACTTTGTCAAAAATCACATGGATGGTCCTTGTGGTTTGCACTTTGTAACACATTTAGTCCCTAACTTGGACCTGCTAAAACATATAGATATGTTGGTGGGGGACTAAATGCGTTACAGAGTACCAACCACTAGGATCATCCGTGTACTTTTAGAAAGTTAGGGACCAAATTCAAAATTTTGGTAAACCACAGGGACCATCCGTGTACTTTACTCTTAAGCTTTTAAACTTTTAACTCTGTAGGTAGAGATAGCAAAGTAAGCGGGTCGGGCACGTTGGGTTATGGGTAAAAATTGATCAGGTTGCGTTAGGTTTACCATTTTTTCTGGATTTTATAAATAGTTAATGTATCAATATGGTTAGAAAGACTATTTTTTTTTAAATATTTATAACGGAACAATTCAGGAGATCATAAGTTGTAAGCATTTTGATACACTTGGGGCAAATTCTATCTTGTTTCGTTTTTAGCTATATAGTATCTTGTTCTCATTTAAACCGTTGAGATCAAATATAATCCAAGTCGATATTTTTAAGGTAAATCGGTCAGAACTGCTGGCTCTATGATTGCAAATAACCATATTATTGAAATAGCTATCGTACTTTTTTAGAACAATCTAGGAGGTTGTAAGTTCAAGCTTGATACACTTCAGGTAACTCAAATCGATCATTTTTAGGTAAACTGGTTGGAATTGTAACTCAAATCGATCATTTTTAGGTAAACGAATTGATATTTTTAAAGTAAATGGGTCAGAATTCCTGACCCATTAGCTATATATTATTTTACCAATCAAATCAATCATTTTTAGGTAAACGGGTCGATGTTTTTAGGTAAATAGGTCGATATTTTTAAGGTAAATGGGTTGATATTTTTAAGGTAAACGGGTCAGAATTCCTGACCCATTAGCTATATATTATTTTACCAACTTATTAGAGATAAAATGCTACTCAAATCGATCATTTTTAGGTAAACGGGCCGGAATTATCGGCTCTTTGATTACAAACAACTATATACACAACTGTTTTTGAAAGTATATTTTAATTTATAATAGAACAGTTTTGGGGGTTGTAACTTCAAGCATGTGATACACTTCAAGTGAATCCTGACTCGTTTTCTTTTTAACTACATATATTATTTCACCAACTCGTTAGGGTTAAAACATAACTTAATATAACCCGAACCGACCTTTGTTTGGGTACACGGGTTGAAACTTGAAATTGCCACCTTTGCTTGCGGTTCAAGCATTTCCATGTTTCTTAGACATTATTATCATTATTCAGTTACTATACAAGTATATATGGATAAATATACATACAATTTTGTGCAGGTATTTGACTTTAGACGAGGCAGATAGATTAGTTGACCTCGGATTCGAAGACGACATACGAGAAGTGTTTGACCACTTCAAAGCTCAAAGGCAAACTCTTCTATTTTCCGCCACAATGCCTGCAAAAATCCAGAATTTCGCCCGAAGCGCGTTGGTCAAACCCATCACAGTCAACGTGGGCCGTGCGGGAGCCGCAAATCTTGACGTGATCCAAGAAGTCGAATACGTGAAACAAGAAGTCAAACTTGTGTACCTCCTCGAATGCCTACAAAAAACACCACCACCCGTGTTAGTATTCTGCGAAAACAAAGCTGACGTGGACGACATTCACGAGTACTTACTATTAAAAGGAGTCGAAGCGGTCGCCATTCACGGCGGGAAAGATCAAGAGGAACGAGAATACGCAATCTCGTCGTTTAAATCGTGTAAAAAAGACGTTTTGGTAGCCACAGATGTTGCATCAAAGGGTTTGGATTTCCCGGACATCCAGCACGTGATAAACTACGATATGCCTGCGGAGATCGAAAACTACGTTCACAGGATCGGGAGAACCGGGCGATGTGGGAAAACGGGAATCGCGACGACGTTTATCAACAAGAATCAAAGTGAAACTACGCTTCTTGATTTGAAGCATTTGTTACAAGAAGCGAAACAGAGAATACCGCCGGTATTGGCGGAGTTAAACGACCCGATGGAAGATGTCGACGCGATTACGGATGCGAGTGGCGTTAAAGGGTGTGCTTATTGTGGTGGATTAGGGCATAGGATTAGGGATTGTCCTAAATTAGAGCATCAAAAAAGTCAACAGATTGCTAACTCAAGGAGGGATTATTTTGGTTCTGGAGGATATAGAGGAGAAATATGAGTTTTTATTTGTTGCTGAATGTTTGATATTTTTGTGTTGTATGAATTTTTGTGAGATCAATCTGGTTAGATTCTGAACTTTTGTTTCTGGGTTTGAAAATCTTGAGTGGCAATTTGGGTTTAATCAATCAGTGGTAGTTATAGTGATTTTGTTTACCATTTTAAAGAACTTTTATAGAATAAGAATAAGATATGTAGGTGTAACAAATACAGTCGGAGGTAGTTATGTGTTTAATAACCATGATAATACCCTAACAGATATAAATGTTTATATGGTTGTTGTATATCTCAAATTAAAATTGGTTTTGTATTGAACGATCCTCAATCTATATACATAGGTTAGTTCTTGTTAATCCGTGTGATGTGTTTTAAGGTGTTTGAAGGGTTGGATAACATGTCTTAAGAGTTATATAGATATAAATAAAGACTAACGTGCAATATCAGTTATCAAGGACGATGGGGAATATAATCCGTGCGGTGTAGTTGTGTATAAAAATGGAGGGTGGAGAGTTTTAAGGTGTTTGAAATGTTGTACAACATGCCTTAAGAGTTGTACATATATATATAAAGATAGAGGTGCAATATCAATTTTTAAAATGGACGGTGGGGATTATAATCCGTGTGGAATAGTTGTATATAAAAAAGAGATTGTATAAATGTGGTGTGTTTTAAGGTGTTTGAAGGGTTGTACAACATGCCTCAAGAGTTGTATAGATATAGATAAAGATAGAGGTGCAATATCGGTTTCCAAAATGGACGGTGGGGATTATAATCCGTGTGTAGTTGTGTATAAAAATGAGATTGTATAAATGTGGTGTGCTTTAAGGGTTGTACAACATGCCTTATGAGTTGTATAGATATAGATAGAGGTGCAATATCGGTTTCCAAAATGGACGGTGAGGATTATAATCCGTGTAGTGTAGTGGTTGTGTATAAAAAAGGATGGGGATTGTAATCCGTGTGGTGTGTTTTAAGATGTTTGAAAGGTTGTACAACATAACTTAAGAGTTGTATAGATATAGATAAAGATAGAGGTGCAATACCGGTTTTCAAAATGGACGGTGGGGATTATAATCCATGTGGCGTAGTTGTTTAACCAAAAAAAGGATGGTGGAGATTGTAATCCATGTGTGTTTTCGGGTGTTTAAAGGGTTGTACAAAACATAAAGACGGTTAGCGACGATGCAAAATGTCAAGTGCACCATCAAATCACCCATCGTCCAAGCCACAACGCTAGTCTCGTTCTAAAGAAAAAATTTCCTTAATAGGTTCGCACATATTTTAACCCGTTCTCTTTTAATTTTGCAGTCCAAACACACAACTTCAAACATAGCTATCTCATTCATCTTAGCTTCATTTTAGACACAGCATAGCTCGTTGCGAAGCTCTCACACAATCCAACACAAACCTAGAAAGTAATGATTATATTAACAAAAATTGCATCTAAATACTTATACTTTGATACAACATAAGCACACTTTTAAACCATCTAAAAAACTTCTAATAATCAAACACTTTTCCATCCGGATTACACGAACGAAAAGCAAAAAAAAAAAATATAGAAAAAAAATAAAACAATTCACAATAAAAACCCTAGAACCATTTCAACATTTACCTTACACACACCAAGTTAGATCTACTACTTCAACACAACACATCTAAATCTTTAAAACTTCCCCCATGCAAAACAAGTGTTTTAAAAAACTCGTGTTGCGGGACCCACTGCAGTCATCTCTGCCCTTGTTCAGACCCCGAGCCTCGTGCAGGTGACGTGGCAGCTACGTTGCTAGTTGACGCGTTTTCGGCCGGTGGTGGGACCCCCCATTTGCCTTCTGATTCGAGCGGCTCAAACACATGAACCACCCCGTCTGAAAGCCCTAACGCAAACTGATTAGGTTCTTGGGGGTGAGCAGCGATCACCATAGGGTGCGGGTGCACATTCAGATTGCTGCAAAAAAAAAACATAAACGATTTGAAAACCGTTGTAGAAAGTTGGTCAAACAAGTCAAAGTATTAAAACTGTGTTTTAACAACATTTACCTGAGAACCGAAGGGGAAAGATAAACGGATGGATTGATGCGGCACCGTAAGCGTAAATGAGAAGCGGTGAAGACACACACGGTTGCATCCAAGAAACATGCGTATACGAGTTGACTATCGCATGAATATGTGGCGTGTGATATTGTGGCGGATGATTCACGTGGGACCCACTGTAGAATTTAACGATTTTAACAGAAAAAAAAAACATAATGTCAATGACAAGATGAACATAATAAAATAATGAGATGACAATTGAGACCCAAACAACCTAAAAGCGGTTATTTAAAAGATCAAAAAGTTAAATTAAAAAGTTGGCTACAAATCGAACTAGTGATAAACGGGTCAAAAGTCGCCCAAAGTGTAAATCTTACCTAAAATCAGTCAGCTTTGGGTTTCTATTTATTCGAACAAGCCAAATGAGTAATATTCATGCAAAACGGGTCATGTGCTTAAAATCCCTTATAAATCCATTAATTAAATAAATAATGCTGTTATAATAACATAGTTTCCGTAATCTTATATAATGCATTAATTACTTACAAAGTTTTTTTTTTAAATTAGATTCTTTAAAAGTTTATATAATTTGAGGAGTCAAAGTCTAGAAACCGAAATTAATATTATTGAATAATTAGGTTACAATATATATAGGCCCATAATAATATAGTCTAATATTTAGTTTTGGTTTTGGTTTTTATGTTATCAATATTTGTAAAAAAAAAAATAATAATAAAAGAATTATCGAGCCGGCTCGATTTGGCTCGAGCGCTCGAACATTTTACGAGCTGAGCTGACTTTTCAGCTTGATAAAAGAAACGAGCCGAGCCGAGCCGAGCTGGCTCGTTTAAGATGCGGAATCAAATTCTCACCTGTTTTATACACTCGAGTTTTGACGTTTCATATATAGCGAGTTGTGTCTCGTGTACAACAAGAAAATGGGTCTGATCTTGATGAAACTGAACACGCGTATCCGATTGTGCAGCTGTCGCCCTACCAGACGGGAGTTGCAAGTATTTCGCCTTTTGTTTTTCCCATCCATCAGAACTCCATACACATATCTAAAACAAGATTATTTCATAAAAACGAGGATAAAAACACTTGAAAACTTTTCTTATTAAGATTCAGCTATGATTCAAGAAAATGTTACTGACCTGAGAATCTGCACCAGATGAGACGAGAACATTGAGCACATGAGAGAAAGCTAGACCCGTAATTCTTTTCGAATGGCCTTTAAGTTTGCTTTTGACCTTCGTGTCAAAGAAACAATAATTCAAAATAAGAAAAAAAAAAGTTAATCTGGTGATTTACGTAGATCTATCAGATATTTTGTGTGGCAAAATGGTGGGTCAGGTGTAGGGGTGCAAACGAGCCGAGCGGGCTCGCGAGCTGCTTAGTGTAATATTAGTTTTTATTAAAACATTTACCCTTTATTTAAAGATGTCTAGTAAACGAGCTGAGCTTATTTAAACTTGTTTACAAGCCGAGCCCAAACCTAAACGTAAGCTTGTTTATAAATGGGCCCGAGCCCGAGCTTCACTTATCGAGCTCGCGAGCAGTACTCAGGTGAATTGAGTAACAGGTCAAAACACGTTTAGGTCAAAATAGGTCAATTTTTTTGTGGAGTCAGTTTGGGTTATTGGTCCACAACACGTTTTTATTCGAATTTGTTTTTTAAATCATCTATGATCTATGTCAAACTTAATTATAAAAACTAAACAACTTCAATAATAATCTATAACTTTTGAATGATTTAAGGGACGTCTTATGCATTAAGATATGGCATGAATCGACCCATTTATATTTTAATAAAGTGTACACTTTGAGCGATTTTCGACCTATTTACTTTTTAGCTAACTTTTTTTTTATTTTACCTGTTTGACCCATTTCTTTTTAGTCAACTTTTATTTACCTATTTGACCCGTTAGGGATCTTACATAACTCGAATCGACCCACTAATAAGTCAAGGCGTAGAAATTACCACCGTCATAAAAAACATGTAACGTTTATGTAATATTTTACCTCATCAACTCGAACATTATATATTTGAATTGTTGAATCATCCATTCCGATAGCAATTATATTATTATCTTGCGGATGGAAAGCCAGAAATGTCGCTGCTGGTGGTGGGGACATGAACGTTGTCATCGTCTGCATTTGACCAATTCAAAAAGTCAATCTGGTTGACCTCAAAAGTCAAACATTATCACTATTTGCAAAACTAGAGGGGGTAAAAACGGAAAAATAACAAATTAACAATACCTTGAATGTCATCATGTTAAATAAAGAAATCTTTCCTCCTGATGCTGACATCACATACGAATCATTTTTCGATAAAGCGAAACATGACACTGATTCTTCAGGGTTCATGTCCGCCACGTCATTCGTCATCAAAATCCCGCTTGAAGGTTGCCATAGCTGCGGTGAAATACCCGCTGTTGCCTGCATATTAGGGGTTGAGAGTGACTATATGATATTAGATAATCAAAATCAGATATATAGTTGTAATGAAAATTTGAATGTGCTACTGATGTCTGAAAATATCATCAGATAATCAAATGTTAATTACGCATACTATAAATATACTATTTTTTTCCATCAACCAACTTTGGCCCCTCAACTTTGGCATTAACCAACTTTAGCCCTCAACTTTGAACCTCAATAATGACATGTTTAGCCCCTCAAATTTAATAATGACATGTTAAGCCCCTTAACTAAAACATCAAACAACTTTAACTCTCGTGATTTGCTTATTTTTATCTATGTTTCGAACCCGCTGCAGAGCGCGGGTAGTAACCCACTAGTTATTTAAAAAATGGGTAAATAGGTAAATTCATTTTATCGTTAGATAATGAGTTTTGTTGCAGGTAATATGAACCTAATTATCAAAAAGTGATTAATTGGACCCTAATAATAAGATAATCAGAAGTTTAATAAGTTCATCCAAATACTAAAGACAAATAAACAAATAATCAGTTCCAAAAACACCCTTAATAAGCATCAATCTTACCTTGCCACTTGAGTTACGCTCGTTACGTTGCCACTTCCACAACAAATGAATGGCATTTGATGCTAATGCCAATATGGCATTTCCTGAATTTGTATATATTAATCTTGATATCTAAACAATAAAAGAAAATTAAATTAATACAATTTCCGCCCAGTTTTATTACAAAATCATAAGCTAAAGAATTCCCGTCCACTAAACACACCTTTGTTACTCTCATATTTTCCGGAAGCTTCAGTGACCGACACTGAGAAGATTCACTTATTTCCGTAAGCTTCCAAATCTTCGATTTGTCGTTCGGTTCTTCAGTAATTCTCGGTTTCACATCCGTTAAGTTTCTGGTATCTCCATTCTGGAAAAAATTAAAATTATAACTATGAACAAATAGCGATAGTATAAGTTAAAAAAATTGTGTGAATATTTTTCTAAGTCAAACACGAACATTGACCGTTCCAGAAATAGAGCCGACTGAGGCAACCCTTTCGGTTAATCCAGCACTAGTAGGAGCGACAGAGGCGGCGGCTGATATTGCATTATTTATAGCAGGCTGCATATTATATAATCATACAAACAAATATTATAAGGTACTTGTAAAGAGGCAATTTCAACCTATTTCATTATGAACGGGTCGATCTTGGTTGTGTTTATCCTAAACGGGTCGAGTTAAAAAAGGGGGAATTTATGTATAATTAGCGTTTCGAAACAATAAAATTCTCTATTTATCCATTTCGACTAAAGAATGTTATTAATAACTGGATTAATTTTATTTAGGGTAAAGTACACGGATGGTCCCTGTGGTTTACCAAAATTTAGGATTTGGTCCCTAGTTTTCCGGAAGTACACAGATGGTCCCTGTGGTTTGCACTTTGTAACGCATTTAGTCCCTAACTTGGACATGCTAAAACCTTTAGATTTGTCGGCTGGGGACTAAATGTGTTGCAAAGTGTAAACCACAGGGACCATCCGTGTACTTTTCGAAAGCTAGGGACCAAATCCAAAATTTTGGTAAACTGACAAACTGTTTACTTTACTCTTTTATTTAATATATAAACTTTTTAACTTTGACAAAAATTAAATGTTTATAATAAAAACGTTTGAATTGGGCAAAAAAAATGACATGGTCAACGGTCAACCCAACTTGTTTCAGCCCGAACTTGTTTTGACTTGGTAGTTGGTACTCAACCCACGCATCTTGTCATTTCTAGTAATGTTGACTTACCTTTGGAGCTTCGGGGGTTCTTGAAGCAGCATCATAAGAAAGATTCTCAAAAGTGCGAAGCAATCTAAGACCATCAGAATTTGCCAAGATCTTGATTCCATTATCACTGGAAGAAACGGCCAACAGCGCACCGTCTTTATTAAACCGGATACGTGGGCTTCCCTTCATTTAATAAATTGATCAACAACAGATTAGACTTCGTAAAAAATGAGCTACCAAACAGTTTTTCAGAAGTGGGGGATGTGTTATTTGAAGCGATTATGGGATAATCGTATCTAAGTACTAGGGCTATAAATGAACCGAACGAACATGAATATGTGTTCACGAACTGCTCATGAACACTTACCGAATGAGATTTTTTGTTCGTGTTCGTTCGTTAAGGAAATGAACATGTTCGTGTCTGTGTCCGTGTTCGTTTGTTAATTTTAGATAACAAGCAAAAACAAGCGTTCATGAACACAAACGAACACAAACTAATGTTCATTAACACAAATGAAAACAAACGAACACAAACAAGTGTTCATGAACAGGATATATAATACACGGATACTTATTAAATATTTTATTTGTCTAAATTTTGAAGTATTTAAATAAAATATAATAATTAAAAACCCTAATGAACTATCGAACACAAACGGACATAAACGAACACGTTGCTGAACGTTCGCAAACATAAATGAATGAACACGGTCTCTGTTCATGTTCGTTCATTTAACTAGACGAACGAAATTTCTTGTTCGTGCTCGTTCATTTATTAATAGAACAAACACAAACGAACTTCCCGCCAAACGGTTAGCTGGACGTTCGGCTCATTTGCAGCCCTAGATCTAACACATCATGGTCAGAAATAGTATGGGGAATGATGTGGTTCTGCTGTTAGAAGTTGAAATATTTAGATGTTTTTAACAAATACTCATTATTTTAGGAATTAATAGGCAAATGACCAAAAAGATTTTTCGTTACATTATAAAAGAGACAATTGCAAAATGAGAATAAAATTCGCTCTAATAATTTAAAGCCAAGGGGTATTTATGTACTTTCGACCCTTGGATACCAGTCTTATTGCAGTTTGTAATAATTTGATTATACAAAATATGATCATTCCCTGTATATTTATATAAACAAAAAATCAGATGCACCAGTTGTTTAAACAAACAACAAAAACTATTTATTATGAAACAAAGTTTATTACCGGAAGACCTCCATCAGCATCAACACTCATCAAAAGTTGAGTATTATCCATATCCCAATATTTGATAGCAAAATCATCACCAGCTGCCAAAAATCGGTTTTTGGTTGTATCGAACTGAACAACACCTAAAGATCGTTTACGGAACCCGAGATACGTCCGTTTCACTGCTCCTTCGCTCTCATTCCATTCCACAATATGTGACTCCCCATCTTTGCTTGTCCCACATGAAAAAAGCCTAAATATTTTATCAAAAAAAAAAAAAAAGATGGAGAACAGAAGTTACAACCTGAAATATATGAAGGTTCAAATTAACTCAAAAGTCGTTAATCCGGATTAAAGGTGGCATTTTCGACCGATTTACTTATGCATAGGTAGGTTTATTTTATTTTTATCCAACGGGTTTTGCATAAAATAAAATAAAAAATATTGCTGACAGGGAACAGTCAAATGGGTCAAAACATGGAAAACAATCCAAAAAGTGTTATTTCAATGCATAAAACCTCCTAAATCATGTCATTCAAATAAAAAAAAATTACTTAAATTATACAAACTAGGGTCGTAGTCACCCGCGCGTTGCGCCGGCACACCATTACAACCAATAAATAAATTTGTAAAATTAAACAAAATGTTATCTAAATGTGTTAATGTTATTTGCGTCGTAGCTCGGTTCTGAGTATCAAAATAATAAGAAAAGATAAAACAATAAGGTAAATAACAAAGGTAAACGTAAAAGAAAACGATAGAAACTCGGTCGTTTTCGGTGCACTCGTTATAGCAAACGAAAAAAATAGTTAAAAAGTATGTGTTCAGTTCGTTAAAAAAATTCAAATTTAAAAGCGGTTTTTCCATACCGGTATTGGTTTTGTTTGTTAAAAAAACTAAACTCAAAAAGCAAAAAATAATAATAATAATAATAATAATAATAATAATAAATAGACCCAAATAGCAAAGCACTATACTAAAAAAAAGCTCAACTTAGCAAAAGCCTTCAAGGCTCATGTTGGCAAATAGGCACGAATGCACGATTCAACTTCCTTTCTTTTATATAGAGATAATTCTAAAATCAAATTTGATATATTGATCATTTATTAAAAAAAAAAATTAGGAAGTATTTCGGTTTAAAACTACCCATTTTGACCCGTACCAAAATTGTCTCTTTTGTTAGGAGCCATTACCAAACCCGCCCAGGCCACCTGTTTTTCCACCTCTAGTCCAAAACTCCAAATGCAACAAACCTCGTTCCATCAGCACTATACGCCATTGTCGTGCACCACCGACCAGGCGCCTCATAATCGACTCGGGATCCCATGTTATCATATAACCAAGCTTTTATCTTCCCATCAAGAGCTGTTGAAAATATAAACTGAAGAAAAACAATAAAAAAATCAGTTAAAGATGAAAATTTGTTTTTACAGTTTTACCTATGAATGATTCGATTCTAAGTAATCGATAACGTGTTAAATGGGTAAATCACAAAAGCTAGCTAAAAACTAAAAAGGAAAGCGGTCAAAAGGCTGGTGTCTTATCGTGTTTAACAAGTCTCTGACGACGCGAATAATACAAGTATTAAACATGAATACAACTCATTTAACTACTTTATATCTCATGTCTATAACACAGTTGTATGTTTTATGTACCAAGAAGAAGAATTGATGGATCCTAGCCTCTTATTTTTATTCATTTTTAAATACTAAAAAATCACGTAGTGTACTTTTTAGTAAACAAGTGAAGTCTTATCGTGTCTTATATAGGTGACCTATTGCCAGCCAAACGGGTTGAAAGTCACCCAAAGTGTATTTTTAATGTATAAAATAAAAATCTCCATATCATGTATTTCAAGCAACTACATTATTATAATACAAATATAATTCTTGTTTTCGTATTTGACGCCATGATCGTTTAAAAAGAAGACTTCCAAAGAGTGTATTTTTAACTATAAAATTAAAACCTCCTAAACCAACTTATTCCAAATACACATGTCAAGTTTTGTAATCATACACACAAATTGTTGTACAAAAAAATCTGTTATTTTCACAAAAGGATTTATGGGTTAACTCAAACCAACCCAACCCAACCCATACACAAAATTACTCATTTTGACATGTTGACAAAACCACCATTTTGCCATATTAGTTACCTGGATATTTTCTTTATAGTGAGGGCATACGGAGTATACTGGAGCATCATGCCCTTCAAAAGTGTACTGTCGTGTACCCGTTGCAGCATCCCATACCTACGAAACAATATAAACATGACTATTAGCATAATTAACGATTATTATATACATTTAATTTGACTGTAAGCATTTCCTACGACAAACAAACCTTGATTGTCTTATCATCCCCACATGTTATTACACAAAGTTGCTTATTGGGATGAGAGAATGCAAGATCATTAACTCCACCAACATGTGCATCAATCTATAACAAATATAATAAAAGCGGTAAGTTTAGGTAACTATATAAAAAATATGATGTGTATGTATGAAAGGAAAGAAACAAACCTCTAGATGTTGTCTAACATCATCACCGCCATGATATGAATATATTTGTACAATGTGTCTTGAATATGCAACTCCTGTTCATATGAAAAACGAAACAAGATATCAATTAGAATATCATGTGCGTTGTCTCTTTTTAGTGCAAACAAAAAGTAGAAAGAAAAAGAACTTGTTATTTTGGGATTTATTATATCCCTAAAAGTTCAAAATTTCATATATACATCCTTCTAAATTTTATGATGTCATATGTATCTTTTCTAAAGATGAAATATATCATAATACATTCATACCTACTCAATAAACTAAAGATAGAACATCATTGGTGTGTATCCTATCAATACACAATGTTCATTGTGTTTATCGGCAATTAGTAAAATATGATACTAAATAAAATTTTGAACTTTTAGACGAACATATACATGAAATTGCAAAATACTTCTATGCATCCCATGGGAAAAACCAGTGTTCGAAAAATCGGGATTAATCGGCGACTAGTCGCTAGTTTGTCTCACTGATTAATTATCAGGTAATCGGTGAATTAATCGCTAGTTTCTTGAATAAAATGATTTTCGGACATTTCATGCACGAAAAAACATAAATAAAATCGACCCATACACAAGTAAATGGGTCGAAATTGCCATATCTAACTAATACACTAATTTAGTAGGACTTACCAAACAGTGAACCATCTGGACTCCATATTACACGGTTCACAGAAACACCAGGGTCTTTTACAAGAGCAGCCTAAATTTAATAAAACGAAAAGATTAGTACAAATATCAAAAGTATCAAAAGACACATGGATGAATTTATAAGAAAAAAGAACCTGCAAAGGCATCGAACATGCACTGATATCCCAAACTTTGAAATTTCTAAGAACCAATTTGTCCCGAGAACCAACTTCCCACAATCCAATATCGCCCACATTTGTTCCAACTGGTGCATCATATTTATATAATCACAATGTCAATATCAAGTCAAAATTGTTTAAGTGTAGTGGTTTTAAGGATGAAGGGTGTGGGGGCATGGATTGGGTCATCAATCGCCACGTAGGATCATTAATGGATTGCTACGCCACCCCCCTTGCCTCATCCACCATGGTTGGCATGGATTAAACCATGGCAACCATGAGGCTCCTTTCCTTTTTCAATATTTTCTTTTCCTTGTCACAAAAATAAATTAAAATAAGAGAATAGTGGTTTGGATCATGACCACACCCTTAGGGTAGTGGTTTTGGATGATGGATTAGAAGTGGGTGACATGGCGCTGATGTGGAGGGAGGGTCATGATGACCATGAGGGTCATGACCACACCCTATAGCCTAATAACCACGTATAAGTCAAAAAAGATATGAAATCCAAGTATGTTGTTCTATTTAATGCAACTAGCTAGTTGACAAAAGCCAAAGAAATGAAACAGTGTTCTTATAAAAATAAGATAAATTGCATTTTACGTCCTTTAAGTTTGAGCAAATTTGCAGGCGTTGTCCTTTAACGAACGAAATTACATTGGATGTCCTTTATGTTAGGGTTTCTCATCATGCGGTGTCCTTTTGCCCTAACCCAGTTAATTTTTTTATGTTAACCCTTAACATGTGCCACTCACATGAGGGTATAATGGTCATTTTCACTTAAAATATGTCTTCCTCTTGTAAGTTTCATGGGTTTTTTTTTAAGTTATCAAGTGAAAATGACAATTACGCCCTCATGTGAGTGGCACGTGTTATGAGTTAACAGAAAAAATTAAGTGGGTTAGAGCAAAAGGACACTGAATGATGAGAAATTGTAACATAAAGGACAGCATTTCGTAAAGTCAGCACGTAAGTAACGGACTTTTGAGTCTGGTGATTTAATTTGAAAGAAGTTTCTATTTACTGTAACTTAGCCATTTACAAAACGTCAAAATAATTGATTACCTAAGAGTAATGTTTGTTGAACCGGATGAAAATCCATGCTCATAGGAGATGAACCCTGGTTTAGAGTTCGTGCAACGGTTTTCGGCAAATCATCGGGTGCATTAAAAGCTTGTGTATGACTATTATGCCCTTGGAATGCGGCGGGCAACGCGTTAATTGGTAAACTTACCTGAAGAATGTGACAAAATAAACACAAAAAACATTAATATAATGCTTATAAACTAATATAAATATTATAAAAATATATATATAATTTTAAATTAGATTACCTCCTCAGTTATGCCCATGGGCCTTGTTCTTTTGCTCATGTGATCGGAATCCCCAGTTGGGAAGTCTAAAGAAGGATTTGTTGGAGTTCTTGGATGCTTCAAAGCAGCTGCAAAATTAAAAGAAATAAATAAATATAAAAATCCAGATATTAGTGTTTGGATAACATACTTTAGGTTACTATCGTAATAGTATTGTTTATCTAATCATAACGAACACGTTTACTATTCATAAAATTATTTAAAAAACTAGACAACCCGATCCCGCGTGTATATGAAACCGAACTAAAAATACCTCCTTTCCAATTTCCACCCAAAACTGTTTTACAACTATTTTATCTATTAAAACTTGCCAAACACTCAACACTGACTAATATGATTATTACAACTCCAAGCAGCAAAAACGCTTCTAAATAGTTCTAATAGTGTTCAAAAGAGACCATTAATTAAATTTTCAGTTTGTATCAAATGGTACACTAATAGTCTAATAATATTGCTTGAAAAATATATGCAAGTACAGTTAACTTTCTAAAAAAATATTAAATAGTGCCATAGGGGTTAGATAGTGAGTTTGATACTAGTTGCAACAAAATTGATTTTCAAAAGGTAGATAAATGTTTTTATTACTGCTTTCAAGCACTCAACACCATCCAAACACTATTTCTTACATGTTTTTTATAACAACTAATTATCTGATTTAAACTGTTATAGGATAGCAAAATGACCTGGAATAGATGGCCCACCAAGACCAATTGCACTACCGGAAACACTCGGATGAGCTACTTGAGGTGGATTAGACATCCAACCGGCAAGCGGGGTTGGAACAGGACCCTGTGTAGGTTGAAACGGCTGCAGGTTTATACGCCAGTTTGGTCAAAACTATCGAAACTTAGTCAACATCCCAAAACAGTCAAAACAAAGTGCACAATACAAAATTACGAACCCCGTGTGCACCTAAAGGAGGAAAGCCTCCGGCTTTAGGTAATGGCCCAAGCAATGGATTATTTGCAGGTGATGGGGCCCGTGCACCGTTCGGTTGACCACACGAATGGTCAACGAATAATGTTTTGATGTCAGGATTCGGTCTCGGGTTTTTACAAAGTTGATGCTGCCAATTCAAACTTGCACAACAAAATAAATAACATTAGTGTAAATAGTAAAATACATAAACCACCATCCATATTTATGATTATGCGAAATTTAAAATTTTCATACGGCATACCTTTGATTAATTAGAGTTCGTAACCTTGAATTTTTAAGGTTAGGAAACTGTAATTTGTCGCGAAACAAGGGATTTGCTTCGATAAGCTTCTTGAGCTCAACTAACATTATAGCTCTAGCTGATTTTGTATCTCCGTATTTTGATAATTGCTCGTTTTCCCTTCGACATAAAAGAAATCGACATCAAATTCATTCTAGATTTCTATTTATTTAAATATTTAAGAATTCAAAATTTGAAGTACCTAAAATTCTCCAATGTCAATAATTGAGTTATCTCCTTAAAAAGTTCTTCATTAAATGAAGCAAATACTTTAAGATCCTTTACAAGAATCTCCACCGCCTTCGATCAATCATGCCTAACAAAAAAATTCGATACGTTTATGTTTTAAAGATTCATAATTAATCATTTATTCGACTAATTCAGAAAAAAAAAACACTTACTTATCCAATGCTTCAAGATACTTCTGCTTCCTGATTTCGAAAAATATCTTCATCGAATACCGATTATCATCGACTTTCGTAAAACCCGAAAGATACTTCTCAACATCATCCCAATTCCCATTTTGTACCTCATCCTCAAAATACTTCATGTTAAAGAAAAACCCTGATTCTTGTTCCAACCTATAATAAATCCCAAAAAAAAAAATCACACATAAATAAAAAAAAATGTATTTATAATTCCATATAACATAACTTTTTAAACGCCCCGCTTGCGGTATGCTCATATAATGTATATATGCGTGGGTGCTCGGGGGGCAAAAGTGAAAGTGCACTAATTTTAACGTTATTTTACTAATTTCGTGAAAATAACGTTAAAAGAGGGGGATGGTTAATCATGCATCATGTGGTGGCGTTGATAGCCAAAAGACAAGGGGGTACATGCACTAATCGGCGTTTGTCTCAATTGCTGAGTGTTATGTGCCTTATGTCCAAGGCTTGATGCAAAACTACAATCGAGCCGGGGGTCTCATTGGAAGCAGCCTCTCTATTCCGACGGGGTAGAGGTAAGGCTGTCTACATCTCACCCTCCTCAGACCCTACCTTAGCTTTGCTATTGGTGGGATATACTGAGTATGATGATGATGATGATGATAACATAACTTTTTAAAATAAATTATTTAAGCTCAATTCAAACAGTTTTGGGGTATTTCCTTAATAGTAAAAGATTCAAACACTAAAACATTTAAGTCTTTAATCATGCAATGCCATATTACAACTCTCAAACTTGTTTTTTTTTTAAATTCATATAATATATTTTATAATCATTAATTTACAATTGCAACTCAATTTCTACAGTTTTGGGCAACTTGTTTAGGTCAAATAACCCTTTATTTCATCAGGGTATTTCCTAAAATAGTAAAAAAAAATCAAACACTAAAATCTTTAATCATTCAATACCATGAAATAACTCTCAAAACCCACATCCAAACACTTACATAAACACTAAAGAACAACAACAAGAACATTAAAAGTTACAAACTTTATTTATAAGACTAAAATATAAAGTGAAAGACTTACTTGTGAACAGTTTCTTTAAACTTTTCTTCATCAAGAAACTGCAGGATCAAGAACACAAGCTCTCTACTGAGAGACGACATTGGGGTCAAATGGGGAAGATGAAAGCTAGTGAAGTTAGGGTTCAGATCTGTAAAAACCCAGAAAGCAAGAAAAGAAACACAGGGTCGGCTTTACCCAAATAAGTTGAGCAAATTGTTTTATCTTTATTTATTATTTAGTTGGATAAAAATAATACATTTATTTATTGCTTCCACAAACTTCAACGTTCAAAACTAATAAAGTTAGGAGTTGTTTGTTTAGAATGTGGGGTATGGGGCTTGGGTTGGGACGTAGGTTGGCTGAAAACGCCCAAGCCACCATCTCGGGTGGGCTTGGGTTTGGGCGAGAGTTTGAAGTCGGGCGTGGGGCGGGTCTAGCAAGGTGACATGGCGGGCTCTCAATGGCCAAACCAAACTAGCCGTTGGGGCCATCATTTAGAAAAAAAAAATTCCTTTATCTTACCATATTTAACATTTTTCTCACACAATATCAAACACATAAAACACAATCTTGCCATGAGTTCTTCAAGTTCAAGTGAATCGTCATCATCATCTGACGATGGTGCGGAAATATTTCTACAAACGATCGCGGCGGTGGTGAAAGCTATCGTGGAAGACGAATACGATGAGGAAGAGACTCTGCAACCTAAACGGAGGAGAAGGTACATCGCTCGTGAACGGCACACCGCTAACGATTTGTTGGTAAGCGATTACTTCTCTGCTGAACCTAAGTATGATGAAAAATGTTTATGCGTCGTTTTCGTATGAGTAGAAACTTATTTTTAAGGATATCTAGAGATCTTGAGGAGAAGTATGTTTATTTCCAACAAAAACCGGATGTAACCGGGCAATTAGGATTTAGTACGTGGCAAAAGGTCACGGCCGCACTTAGGCAGTTAGCGTACTGCAATAGTTCGGACATTATGGATGACTATTTAAAAATGTCTGCACGTGTAGCTAGAGAAAGTCTTCACAACTTTTGTTCGTGTATTTTAGAACTTTATAGGAAAAGATATTTGAGAAAGCCCTCGTTCAGCGACACGCAACAAATATTGGAACATCACGCAGATTATCATGGGCTACCCGGGATGCTAGGTAGTTTAGATTGTATGAAATGGCCTTGGGAACTTTGTCCTGCCGCATGGCTAGGCGCTCACACGAGTGGATTTCACGGGATGCCAGCCATTATGCTTGAAGCGGTTGCGTCCCAAGATCTTTGGATATAGCATGCGTTCTTCGGTATGCCAGGTTCACATAATGATATTACCATCATAAACCACCCGCCCCTTTTCAATGATCGGGTAAATGGTATAGGACCCAAAGGAATTTTCTTTGTAAACGGGGTTGAGTACGTGTATGGGTACTACCTAGTTGATGGGATTTACCCAGAGTGGGGGGTTTTCATAAAATCGTTCACAAGACACAGTACCATAGATCCAAAGAGATTAAAGTTTAACAGGGTCCAAATGGCTGCATGTAAAGACGTCGAGCGAGCATTCGGTGTTTTGAAGAAAAGGTGGCGAATATTGGCAATGCCTTGTCGACTATGGGACAAGGATCAGATTAGAAACGTGATGTACACATGTATCATTCTTCACAACATGATTTTGGAGGATGAAGGTAGAGCGGTCGTTACCTACTACGATGACGATGACCCCCAACCAGGTAATGTTACAGACGAGATAAAGCGTCAAATGAATATTTGATCAAGTCAAGGGATATACATCACAACCTTCGATCGGATTTGGTGGATCATGTTTCAACGATTCCTGGGTTCGAAACCGACTAAGACGACGAAGAATGGTAGTTTTTTTATTTTGATAATTATTTTATATGTTTATGTAGTTTTTAATGGTTATAAATATATATATATATATATATATATATTAAAAAAACTGATGTGGCTTGGCCACGCCAGCCAAGCCACGCCCACCATACCCCATACAAAATGGGTTTGTGAATTGAGTTTTCAAAGTTCCACGTGTCAATCCATGCCCCAAACCCCCGCCCCACCATACCCCACAGTCTTACCTCTTAATGAGGCTCTTAGTGGTTCAGATTTATTATTGGTTTAGCACTTAATGGTTCACACTGTTTGTTTCATGAGCAGATATCTGAATGGTTCAGACATTTGCCTCTGAATGGTTAAGCATTATACAGAGTCTGAATGGTTAAGACCTCTACTCTGAATTGATCAGACATTTGCCTCCGAACGGTTAAGCATTATACAGGCACTTAATGGTTCAGACTGTTTACTGATTCAACACTTATTGTTCATGTTGGTCCCCTTTGGCGCCCCTGTTCAAATGGTGCGACTTTCTTCTCTCGTTGAGACGGGTGTTTGTAAAGTATATAAACATTCAAAGAAAAAAATAGAGACAGTGAGAGTGATATATCTTCAATGATTAATTCTTATTAAACAAAGAAGAAGGGGTCGATCCGAGAATAAACTTGAATCTAAATGTCACCCCCTGGGCCAAACCAGGGGTAATCTCACAAGAAAAACTCTATATGAAATATTACAATACAAGACACACATAATTCCTTCGTAGGAATTATGTATTTATAGAGAATTTCATATGTCTATCTCAAATGTGATTGGTTAATGAGAAGTTGGTTTGTGTGCTCATCCATTATTTTAATATAACTTATCTTCATTTTTCACCAACTTGTTCCTTTTCTGATGAAATCACTTCACATATGAGATAATATGTTTTCTGATGAAAAAGTTTTTTCATAAAGGTAAAGATCCTTTTTCCTTTTCTGATGATTTCTTTTCCAAGTGAAAAGATTCATTTTCTCTACAAAAGGAAAAGATTCATTTTTACTAGAATGTTAGTTTCTTGCTTTTTCCCATATGAATATTTTCTTTTGAAACCATTTCCTTTTTTTTATGGAAGCCTTTTTCATAGAAAATATTTAATGTGTTAATAAGATATATTATCTTATTAACACAATTCTTTGACTTTGTATCTTGTATACTCCATAATGTCCCGCTAACATTTTGAAGTCTTGTAATCTTGTAGTGATCTTTAATCAAAGAATTAGAAGCTTGATATTTTTCTTTCTCGGTCTTCATATTTAGTACTTTTGGGACGGTTCGTCGGTCGGTTCGTGTTGACGGAATTAATTCTAAGTACCTTAAACTATTTTTAACAACAAATACAATAAAGTTTCCTAACAGTCACCCCCTATTTGCTGTTAAAAAATACAAACAATGTATTTATACTTAAAAATAACAAATAAACTTTCTGAAGATATATCTTTCTTTTCTTCTTGTCACGTTATCATGTAGGCACCTTTTTAGTGATATTCGTTGACTGTATCTTCATTGGCATGAAAGTTTATTTTGCAAACATCCGACATTTTATGGATGATCATCTGATTATATTTCATTTGTTGTTATAATTCTTCACCTCGATTTATACTTCCACCTAAATGTAAGCATTATATCTTGTATCCCTACAACATAGGATATAAGTGTCTTCTATCCAATATAGGATAAGTGTTTAGGCTGTCGATTGATGAGGCTTCAAAAAATAACGAATCATGCAAGCTATAAAAATGATCTTGAACCGTCGAGATTTTTTTTTTCGGATCAGAATATCTGATGAATCTGATGAAATTTCTGATAAAACCGAAAAAAAATCGTTTTTTTTTTTTGACAGAATTTCTGATGGAATCTGATAGATTCTGATGAAATAATCAGAAAATCTGAAAAAAAAAATTAACAGAAAATCTGATGTTTTCTAATAAATTCTGATAAAATAATCAGAAATTCTAAAAAAAGTTTTTATTTTATTTTTTTTAACAGAATTTTTTGATGGAATCTGATGGATTCTGATGAAAATCTGATAAAAAAAATCAGAAAATCTGATTTTTTTATGAGATGAGAGGGAATGAGTAAGGAAAAGAAATATTGCTTACACATATTTTTCTGGTGGAAGTCTAAGTACATGTTCTTTTCTTTAAGGAATATTTTGTGAAAACTTTATAAAAGATAATAGTCATGAGTATGTTTTCTAAAGTTATACACATTTTTTTTAAATCTCTTTTTATTATTCCTTTTTTTTTTGAAGATTAACTAACCATAATTTGGAGTTATTTCATCAAATAAGATACAAATAAACTTTATTTTATCAAAAACTTTATTTTTAGATGTCAAAATTTTTCTTTCTGATAAACTAAAGTTTATTTATGAGTAAATTGCCATTTTAGTCCCTGAGTTTTGTCCAAATTTGCCATTTTAATCCTAATAGTTTTTTTTTTGCATCTGTGTCCCTGACTTTTCCCTTTTGTTGCCATTTTGATCACTTTGCTTAACTCCATCCAAAAACTCCATCTTTAACCAGGGGTATTTTGGGATTTTCATTTTAAATGTTTTTAATTGCCATTTTGATCCAATTCCAAAAAATCAAAAAAATTCCAAAAAATCAAAAAAATTCCAAAAAATTCTAAAAAATAATAAAAATTCTAAAAAATCATAAAAATTCTAAAAAATCATAAAAATTCTAAAAAATCCAAAAAATCCGTTTCGGCGTGAACCGTTTCGACCCATACCGTTTCGAAGCGGAACCGTTTCGACGCGAACCGTTTCGACCCGTACCGTTTCGAAGCCGAACCGTTTCAAGCTGAACCGTTTCGACCCGTACCGTATCGAACCGAACCGTTTCGACCCGTACCGTATCGAACCGAACCGTTTCGAGCTGAACCGTTTCGAACCCGAACCGTTTCGAGCTGAACCGTTTCGACGCGAACCGTTTTGACCCGTACCGTTTCGAAGCCGAACCGTTTCGAACCGTACCGTTTCGACCCGTACCGTTTCGACCCGAACCGTTTCGAGCTGAACCGTTTCGAGCTGAACCGTTTCGACGCGAACCGTTTCGACGCGAACCGTTTCGACCCGTACCGTTTCGAAGCCGAACCGTTTCAAGCCGAACCGTTTCGACCCGTATCGTTTCGAACCGAACCGTGCCGTATCGAACCGAGCCGTTTCGACCCGTACCGTTTCGAACCGAACCTTGCCGTATCGAACCGTGCCGTTTCGACCCGTACCGTTTCGACCGGTACGGTACGGGTCGAAACGGCATGGTACGGGTCGTATCGAACCTTCCCGTATCGAACCGAAACGGTACGGGTCGAAACGGCACGGTTCGGTTCGAAACGGTACGGGTCGAAACGGTTCGGCTCGAAACGGTACGGGTCGAAACGGTTCGGCTTCGAAATGGTACGGGTCGAAACGGTTCGGGTCAAAACGGTACGGGTCGAAACGATTCGCGTCGAAACGGTTCTGCTCGAAATGGTTCGGGTTCGAAACGGTTCGCGCCGAAACGGATTTTTTGGATTTTTTAGAATTTTTATGATTTTTTAGAATTTTTATTATTTTTTAGATTTTTTTGGAATTTTTGGAATTTTTTTGATTTTTTGGAATTGGATCAAAATGGCAATTGAAAACATTTAAAATGAAAATCCCCAAAATACCCCTGGTTAAAGATGGAGTTTTTAGATGGAGTTAGGCAAAGTGATCAAAATGGCAACAAAAGGAAAAAGTCAGGGACCCAGATGAAAAAAAAAACTATTTGGATCAAAATGCAAATTTGGACAAAACTCAGGGTCTAAAATGACAATTTACTCTTTATTTATCTTTGTTTAACTCTTTTTTTTTTTTGTGTTTTTATATCCTTTTTCTACACATCTTAAGAAAAAAATACTAATAAAGATAAAAATAATAAAACTAATAAAAGCAAAAATAAAAGTAATGAAAATAACAAAAAAAAAATAACTCTACTACATACTTTTTTTTTCTTTGAATCTGCAAAAAAAATTCTTTTTACCTTTAACAGATCATTAATATACATCTCTTTTACAGGAGCAAGGGATCTTGGAAATAATTTATCCAATCTGTTCTGATACCACTTGTTGGTCCCCTTTGGCGCCCCTGTTCAAATGGTGCGACTTTCTTCTCTCGTTGAGACGGGTGTTTGTAAAGTATACAAACATTCATAGAAAAAAATAGAGACAGTGAGAGTGATATATCTTCAATGATTAATTCTTATTAAACAAATAAGAAGGGGTCGATCCGAGAATAAACTCGAATCTAAATGTCACCCCCTGGGCCAAACCAGGGGTAATCTCACAAGAAAAACTCTATATGAAATATTACAATACAAGACACACATAATTCCTTCGTAGGAATTATGTATTTATAGAGAATTTCATATGTCTATCTCAAATGTGATTGGTTAATGAGAAGTTGGTTTGAGTGCCCATCCATTATTTTAATGTGGCTTATCTTCATTTTTCACCAACTTGTTCTTTTTCTGATGAATCACTTCACATATGAGATAATATGTTTTCTGATGAAAAAGCTTTTTCATAAAGGAAAATATCATTTTTTCTTTTCTGATGATTTCTTTTCCAAGTGAAAAAATTCCTTTTCTCTACAAAAGGAAAAGATTCATTTTTACCAGAATGTTAGTTTCTTGCCTTTTCCCATATGAATCTTTTCTTTTGGAACCATTTCCTTTTTTTTATTCCAAGTGAAAAGATTCATTTTCTCTACAAAAGGAAAAGATTCATTTTACCAGAATGTTAGTTTCTTGCTTTTTCCCATATGAATCTTTTCTTTTGAAACCATTTCCTTTTTTTATGGAAGTCTTTTTCATAGAAAATATTTAATGTGTTAATAAGATATATTATCTTATTAACACAATTCTTTGACTTTGTATCTTGTATACTCCATAATGTCCCGCTAACATTTTGAAGTCTTGTAATCTTGTAGTGATCTTTAATCAAAGAATTAGAAGCTTGATATTTTCTTTCTCGGTCTTCATATTTAGTGCTTCTGGGACGGTTCGTGTTGACGGAATTAATTCTAAGTACCTTAAACTATTTTTAACAACAAATACAATAAAGTTTCCTAACAGTTCAGATCTCTTACTGGTTTAACACTTAATCATTCAGATGTTGTCAAACGGCCCCTTAGTGAGAAAAAAGATATTTAAAAACCACTAGAATTGAGAAAATTATATGCAAAAAGAATTACAATAATCGAATAAAATTTCGTGAATTGATAATTTAAAGAAATTGTAGGGTAGACGGTTATGTAAACGTCATATGTATATCACTATATTTATTGGTGGAGTCACATTATGGTGAACGGGCTCACCTGACACCATTGAATTTTATTTATCATGTGTAACATATAATAATAAAATTTCGAGCGACACTATTGTTTTCATAAATGTTTTACATAGTAAAAAAAAATCCCAATTACATAATTTATAATAGTGGACTTTAAATCACCAATCTTTGAAAAGTACAATGGTTTAAGTCTAGTGACAAAAAAAAAAACATGAAATAGAAGCATGTTGCTCTATTTATTAAGGGCAACTTTTTATATTTGACCGTTTTATCATTCTTGTCTATTACTAAATTTACCAATAAAAAATAAAATAAATTTTCAACATTTCATTCAGAGTGTATTGTACCTTTCAAAATTACTTTTTATCTAACTTCTCATTACATGGTCATTCAATCTTCATTCCAATGGTCTTCAGTCACTGCAAGTGACTATTTTCATTGTCTTGTTCGTGTTAGACCACACCCGAAAATCCAGTTGTAGAGGGATTCAAACCCGCAACCTAACAACTGCAAACAACACATCGTACTACAGGTCATACGTTATCTTTGTGTTATACTTTCTTTGCCCTTGTATTTATCATAAAATTACGCATTGATTAAAAAAAAGTGAAAAGATAACATGCCACGTGATAGACCTTCACTGCCTAACTGATTATTGTTCACAAAACTCATAAAGAATGTTGATCTCTATAATAATAATAATTAGGTCAATAATAATAGAGTAAACTGTCATTTTGGTCCATGAGGTTTGGTCACTTTTGCCATTTTAGTTCAAAACTCAAACATTTTAAATCTGGGTCCCAGTGGTTTCTATTTTATTGCCATTTTGTTCCAAAAATCAAATCACCTCTTATTTGGCTATTAAAATCTGATTATTTTGTCTTTTACTTCAGGGGCAAAATGGTCCATCTTAATTATTATAACATATTATTAATTAAATTAATTATATTAAATCTCACTTTACCCTATAACCCAGATATATCTTCATCTTCTTCATTTCTCCCCGCACCCAAACCCTAATCCCTAATCCTCATCTTCTCCCATGCAAATCAGCTACAACAACCGCTCATTCACCATCATTTCCCCGCCCCTTTGTTTCCATATAGGCATCCTTGCTCCAGACATCTCTCTCTAACAAGTTGTCTCGGTGAGAGGGAATAATGTAGAGTAAGAGTTTATTATTTGGTGATGGACCATAAATGGTAAGAAAAGAACAAACTGCATATAATGTTGATGAGGGAACATAAAGTAGATTTATGAACAAAGAGACCGGGTATTGGTGAATTGAATGGGCACGGCATGTGGTGGTGGGCCATGGGAACGCTGACGAGTTGTTGTTGTCAAAAGTTGCTGCTCAGTTACATTTGCCAATAGCTTGTTACTTGTTAGAGAGATTGGATGGGGGCTACAAGGACGGTTTATTACAAGTGTCAATCATTTTGTATGGATGGATTTTGTTTAATTGTGGTTTTGTGAGATTGTGAATTCGAGTGTTTAGGTTTTGATTGGTGAACGAGCAGTTGTTGTAGCTGATTTGCAGGGGAGAAGATGAGAATTAGGGATTAAGGTTTGGGTGTGGGGAGAAACGAAGAAGATGAAGATATATCTGGGTTACATGGTAAAGTGATATTTAATATAATTAATTTAATTAATAATATGTTATAATAAATTAAGATGGACCATTTTGCCCCTAAAGTAAAAGACAAAATAATCAGATTTTAATAGCCAAATAAGAGGTGATTTGATTTTTGGACCAAAATGGCAATAAAAGTGAAACCACAGGGACCAAGATTTAAAAGGTTTGAGTTTTGGACTAAAATGGCAAAAGTGACCAAACCTCATGGACCAAAATGACAGTTTACTCATAATAATAATAATAATAATAATAATAATAATAATAATAATAATAATAATAATAATAATAATAATAATAATAAATTGCAGAAAACAACATTTATGTTTGCCTCAAACTGCACTTTATACCTTTCACTATGAAATCGGTAAAAACCAACCTTTATGTTCATGTTTTGATATATGGTTCAACCTTTACCACTAACCCGTTAGATTTTTTGGTTAAGTTATCTCACATGCTTTGCATATGAGGGTATTTTAGTCTTTTTAAATCCTTATTTTCTTTTCTATTTTTTGTTTCATTAGTCAAACATCAAAAGTCCTTTTAATCTCTGCACATACACACACCTAAAATATATATATAAAAACATATACATACATAAATTTAACAAACTTATACATACACACTATAACAACCCTCCTAAATAATTCCGACACCCTAAAAATATTTAGAATGTCCCAAAACGTCCAAAAATACACCCCATATACGAAAACCAGGCCCAAAATACCTTTATACAATTAAAAATAAAATAAAAATACAAAAAATGAGTCTGTCGCGGGGCGCGACAGACTACTATTGAGTCTACGCGGGCCGCGACCGAGTGACGGGTGGCGAAACCCTAGCCCGCCATGTGGCAGGACACCCGGATGAGCTATGCTTGTGATTCGACGAGGCTAGGGTCTACACCCCTAGCTCGCGGGGCGCGTAAGACCCCCCTGGGCTTTCGCGGGGCGCGACCAACTCGACGAACAGCCCTATAAATTCCCTTGATCGACCTTCAGTCCAACTCGTTCAATTCTCAAACATTCTGTCTCAAATTCTATATAGTAGGCACTATACCTGGGCATTATACCCCCTAATTAATGAAGTTATGCCTCGTTGTAAGTATCATAACCCCCGGTTACGTATTAGATACGCTGCCCGATTGATTTAGGGTTCCGTAACGGCTGTCGAGGTTCTGCCCGACGTAGTCGTTGGAATGCCGTCTCGGGGAGGGTATTACTAATGTAAATATTGGGTTATTATATTAACACGTGTGCATTGTGTAATTAATAGATAATCAACAGGAAATCCTAAAGGAAAACCCTAAGACATCAATGTGAGTAATCCTTCTTTTTGTAAACCTTTTTGTGAGTAATCTCCTTTTTGTAAACCTTTTTGCAAACTGTTTTTACAAAACCTCAAATGTTTTACATTATATTAAACAGTGATTGAGTATTTGTATTCTATAATTATCGTCGGTATGTTGGGGTTTTGTATACAAAATTTGTTACTACATTGTGAGTAGTAACATGACCACAAGTCGGGTTGACAGTACCGTGGGTGGTAATTAAAGTAGATGGAATCAAATATAATTGTGCGACCACCCTCAATACTGTAAAACGGTTTTACCTAGCTTGATTGAACTGGGATTCACTCACCAGTATTTCCCACTGACAAAATGTTTTTAAACGCGTTTCAGGTAACAAAATGTGAAAGCCAAAATGAAGCCAGCTGGACAGCACTGAAGGCTTGGAAAAGTGGCTATAAAGTTACCTAAAATAAAGAGATGTTTTTATTTAAATAAAATAGGGTTTATCCATATGAAAATGTGTGTACTGAAAACTTGGGAATTTCCCACGTGTTTAATATTATAAAAGTGTGGTATTTTACTCTGGTAAAATATTTCCTAACTACGGTCCTGATGTAATTTCCACTGCCAAACTGATAAACACCGATACCACTGAAACTGGCCGCGGCCGCCCGTTCCCGGGTAGTTAGGGGACGGGGTTTGCGACACACACCAGATCGAATACACACTAACAATCTTCATATACACACCACAACACAATATCTACAACCCACACACACAGATCCAAAACCACACACACAATTCAGTTGTGAACATCGTATTTCATAATAGACTGTTTTCCCGATGAAAATTGCAAGTGGATCGGATAATTACAAAATTATGGTTCCAGTTCTAGGTTTAGATTTTAGAATCACAAGTCCCCAATCACTTCATATTCAACTGATTTCACACAAATTTCATAACAAAACTGTTTTGGTCAAAAATCACACAAGGATAATACAACCAAATCCGATTTTGTGAGGTGTGATGCTTGAATTGATGAACAAATGTATGAACAATATATGAATGAAATGAATGTGGGACACAAGGATTTATACGAGGAAAAAGCCCTTGATCAATATATGATCTCCGGCACAAAAAAACTTGGGTGATGGAAACTACCGATCACCAACTATATTAAACAAATGATGTTACAAATCGGGATGATAACAAGCTTGTTACAAGGAACACTAGTGTGCAAAAAGTGTGTAATCGCCAATAAGTTGCAGAGAGTTCTCGAGTAGTGTGTGTTTTCTAACTTGTTCTATCTAATCAAGCTTGTTATCCCCTTATAAAAATAGAAATAAACTAGCTAACTAACAATCCGCAAAAGATGCTAGCTTCCCACGACCTCCATAACGGTCACAAAGGCCATGCACGTGCAGAATAATGGAGCATATTCCCCTAGAATCTCGGTTGTACCAAGTCCCACTCGTATACTCCTGCAAAACAAGTTCAAACATAATGGAAACAATTGTTAGTACAAGGATCATAATGAGGATCCTGGATCCTTATTCCTGCAACGTCTTCTGAGGATCCTTACTTCATACTGAACTGAGGATCCGTGATCCTGGCTGCACTTGAGGATCCGTGATCCATAAGATATGAAAATCCATCCCTAACAATTGCCCCCAAAATATGAGGAATTAAATATAACTAGATGAGTCATATTTTCTGCTTTATCTCGAACGAATTGGTTAACGTAAATATAGCCGTTGTAATCGGACTAGCCGTTGTGAACGTGACGTCAACGACAAGACTTCCTGCAAAATCATCATTATAAATTAAGAGTTAGAGATAAGGATCAAGATGCATTTAAATTTGAGCGTTTCACTCCTTTAAATCTTCATCCGGAGATCAAATAGGTATTCTCTATTTCCTTCTCTCTAAATCCTTCTATTCCGATCCTCTTTTCTCCGAGCATCCATGGCTAAGATGGTTCTCCGATCCTCACCTGCTTAGGATCCTAAAAAGGACAGTCCTCTAAAAAGCCAAGGCGTTACCAAAAACCCTTCACTGGAACTTTATCGTTTTACGGATCCTGAGATTGATCGGATTAGTCATTGCTTTCCGACTGAAGCCGTCTTCAGATCCTTTGACTCTTCAATGAAGAGTGACTGTGTTTCTGATACTTGGGTCACTTTTCCAGCCACCCCTTTCTGATAGGATTTTCTTATCCTTTCCCTGCTTTTACACAATCCTTCTTCACACTCACGGGCATGTGCTACATACAGGCCATGCCCATGATGTGAAGAGTTCTTTATACCCTTTAAAACATCATAGAGCAAGAGGATGTAGACATAGGAATATCTGAGTTGAGTCAGTTATATAACCTTGTTAGCCATGGTTCGCACCGTTTCCTGTTCAAGCATAAACCTGGTCAGCCTCATCCAATCCTCAAAACCACCAAAAATGATACCCACTGGAATAGCCATTTCTTCTTTGTGAGGAGGGACTCAATCCCAGATGGGAAAAACATTCCCAAAAAGTGGATCACCCATGGTAGGATATGGGATCCTTAGACAAGGATCATAGTAGGATTCTTTTTTTGTTAAGGATAACTGATCCTTTTTTCTGTTTTTGCAGCTGTCTCGCTTTCTCATATTCAAGAAACACCTGCAACAAAAGAAAGAGTTTCTGCTTTCTGGAACCTTGATCCTGTTGTAAGGACATTTCAAGCCAAAGCAAAGGACTCACAAGAAGTATCCTCCGGTTCCTTCACAATGTCAAGTAAGTATTCAAATCTGTTTATGAATAAATAATTAAATGAAAGTAAAATATGAATACTTATCTGTGTTTTGCACTTGTAGGCGCTGGAAAATCCTCAAAATCAGCTTCCAGGTTCAGTGTCAGTGACCTTGACGCATTTGCTTCCTCCAAGTCCATCAAGAAGGAACTAGCTGCCAGTCCCAGCATCCCGAACCCTAAAGGCATGAGCAAACTGGGCAAGGGTGCCAAGAAAAGAAAAGCCTCTGAACCCCTTGAAGGCCTCCCTCTCATCCAATGCCAGTTCGAGGAGTATGTCTCCGAGGTAAGGATCCTGGATCCTTAAGTCTGATCTTCCATTTCTGAGGATAACGGATCCTGACCATGTGCTTGTTTTATGCAGAAATTTGCTGAGATCCAAATGCTCCTGGATCATCATCTCGAAGAGGCTGAGCAAAAGAACCTGGACCTCCAGAAGATATTCCTGGCCAAAGACAAGACAATCTCCTCCCTCGAGAAGGATCTCAATCTGGTGAAAAAGGAGCTGGTCTTGACCCAAATCACAGCTAAGCAGGAGAAGGAGAAGAAGGAGGTGATGGAAGGGCCAAAGCTCTCTGCTACAATCGCCATGCTCAAGATCAAACTTCAAATAGCAAAGGAGGCTGAGGATCCTTCTTTTGACATGTCTGCCTGGAATCAGGAGGCTTGGGAGCTGAAGCTGGCGGAGCTGGATGATGAAGAGGAAGCTGAGGAGGTCTTGGCAATCGAGGCTGGTAGCAGTGGGCTGAAGGATCCAGTGGAAGGAGCAGCTGGTGGTGATGATGCATCGAAGGTGTAGGCTGCAGCAATAGGCGATGATGGATTTATCTAGACGCGGCCGGAGCCCATTTTTTATGGTTTAATGGTTTTTTGTTTGTTGGTGTTTTAAACAATGGTTTGTATGGTGAACAATAGTATTAGGGTTTAAGGATCACTGATCCTTCGAACAATAGGGGGTAACAAAGGTGGATGGGTCCTTCTGTTTGTGGAGGATGAAGCCTTTGGTGCCCCTCGCCTTTATTTCCTGCACTTTATCGAACATTTAGTATGGACACCCTTTGCCAACCCTAGTGGACGGGCCACGTTTTGCTGGTAGAAGCTTGGGTTGGCAATTTTGACAACCTTTTAAAGGGTTAACTATGATAAATAAATAAACTTTAACCTTTTGACTATCTTGGCGTTGTTTATCTTTCATATGTCTAACTTTCAATTGTTATTGCACAATTCTTTGAACTTACAAGTTATTAGTGAAAGTATAAAATCAGTTTAGGTCAAAAAGTTTAGGATATGATCAAGGATCAAATATCCTATAATCAAAAAATTTGAAAAGTGATATAACCTAAGGATCATATATCCTATTGTCAAAGAATAAGGGTAACATTGATAAATTAAGAATAAAATTAAAGTAAATAAGGATCATACCAGAGAATCCAAGTTAGGATCCTAAATCCTTGATGTTTATGATTATGATAACCAAAAAACAAACCTTGTATGAAGTTAGGATCCAGGATCCTTAACCGCTTAGCTATAGAAACCTGAAATAAGACACAACTTGGGACTAAGCCAACTGCAAAAGGAAGAGTTAGTGACTGGGGACAAGCCCAACAATCTGGGGACAAGCCCAATATACTGGGGATAAGCCCAAAAAACTGGGGACAAGCCCAAAGGATCTTGTGTAAACTGGAGTATGGCCCTAACTGGCGACTATCCAAATTTAGTGACATGAAAATGCTAAAACCTTAGCTAACGTGAAAACGTTAGAAACCTTAGGAACGGATTTATGGTACATCTACCGTTATACTTAGGATCCTGAATACAGTCAGTACAATGAAATTGTCAGCCCATAAAGCGGGTACTGGTCCCATTGACTTTAACTGCACCAGGATAATTGTGCGCTACTGGCGAAGGTAGTAGTTACCTTAAACTGGGGACGAGCCCAAAAACTGGGGATAAACCCATAAAACTGGGGACAAGCCCATAAAACTTAGGAGACTTCTGTGGATACTTGATCCTCTGTCAAGGATCCCTGAACTTCCGCAAAACTCAGAATCTTAGTGAAGAAGGATGAAGGATCCTGGATCTTTTTCCTTGTAAATAAATAAATAAATTAAAGAATTAGGTAAATTAGAATCATATTATTACCAAAATGAGGATCATATATCCTCTAAGTGTCACGGCCCCCCGCCCGGTGTGACCCGGTCCAGAAGCCGCGGGACAGAAAACCCGTGGTATTTGTATTTAGTTTGGCAGCGGAAATTTTAACAGGATCGTTTAAACTTGAAAATGCCCAATTTATTTTATTTCACAAATTTGGGACAAATCCCATGATTTACAATAAAGGAAATTTCACAAGAAAATTCCCGGTTTTACAAAACATATTTATTTATTTTATTAAGTCACTTCTTCAAGCTGGTAGTGCTTCACGGCACTTTTTTCCTGGATCACAGCAGATCACCTGAAACATGTTTAAAAAGATTTTTATCCGCGGGGAAATACTGGCGAGTCATTCAAATTGCACAAAAGATACATTGTTACCAATTTACAGCATTAAGGGTTTTTATATTTGCCCCTATCATATAATTATCTGGTTCAGCTGTCACTCGACCGAATCTATGAAATGTGATAAATCGTTAGTAGTAATGTGCACAAAACCCCCACATACTGCCAGTAATTAAAGATTAGCAAAGACTTAATCACTGCAAAATATAACTGGAAAACATTTAGGGTTTTGTAAAGCACTTTGATAAAAAAGAGAATGACTCACATTGCAAGTTTAGTTGGACAGAACCTTGCCTACTGATTTATTCTTGTAACCTAGGTAAATAACAATGCACACGAAACTAGGTCAGTAACTTAATACAACATTTACGATAAACTCACGAAATCAAAACCCTCACGGCGAATGACAAAGTATAGCCCGTATTCGGGCAGCACTTAAACATCCATCGGATTGGTTTCAATCGATCGGACATTGTATCGTAGCAGTGATCGAGTTATTACCCTGTTGTCGCAGCAGAGTGTCGGGATTTTGATTGTTTTTGAAAGAAACTGGTATAACTAAACGTACGTAATGAAATTTTCCGTCGTAATAACACCAACATGCAAGTGCCAAACCCCTGCTATATATACTGAAAAATGGTCTCCCCGCGTGGCGCGCCAGACCCACCTGGTCCTGGCGCGTGGCGCGACGGGTCCACTTTTAGGCTAGGGTAGCCTCGTGTCTAACTTAGCCCTGGAGAGTCAACATTCGATGAATTTCGAATTTTACAGCGAACTGTGAAGATAATCGTCAATTAGGGAATACCCCCATTGAGTTTTAGGGGGCCTTGATCCTAGTTCCAACTGTTCTGAAAATTTTAGGGGTCATGCAAAATTACTTGGGGGTCTCAATTAGGGTTTCCTATTGGACATAATAAGATAAGGAATAATAATTTTGGCGAGAGTTGTTACACTAAGGATCCTTTATGTATACCGGACATGAAAATAGCCAAGGATCCTTGATCTTTTTTACATGAAGTATCTTTTCAAATGGACAGCATTCCAAGCTTTTGGTAACAAATCACCTTCCATTGTTAACAATCGATATGCCCCCTTTCCTGCCTCAGCTTCAATAAGATAGGGGCCTTCCCACTTTGGTGCTAACTTGCCATCAGCAGGATTTGTGGTATTTTGGAATGCTTTCCTCAACACCATGTCATCAACTTGAAACTTTCTGATCCTGACATTCTTGTTATAAGCTCCAGCCATCCTTTGTTGATAGCTAGCCAATTTTATCCTCTCCAAATCCCTGAGGTCTTCTATGGTATCCAAGTCTTGAACCAAGTTTTCAGCATTTCCCTCAGGATCACAGATGCTTGTTCTTGCAGTAGGGACTACCATCTTTGTAGGGATCACTGATTCTACCCCAAACACTAAAGAAAATGGAGTCTGGCCAGTAGCATTCTTGGGAGTTGTTCTATCAGCCCATAACACATAAGGTAGCTCTTCTGCCCATTTTCCTTTCTTGGATCCAAGCTTCTTCTTCAAGTTGTTGATGATGATCTTGTTGGATGATTCTGCTTGACCATTAGCTTGTGGGTGCACTGGTGTTGATGTTATCATCTTAATCCCCCAGCTGTCACAAAAGTTAGTATTTCTACTCCCAATAAATTGGGATCCATTATCACAAACAATTTCAGAAGGAATACCAAATCTGGTAATAATGTTTCTTTTAATAAAGGATATCACTTCTTTTTCTCTGACTTGAGCAAAGGCTTCAGCTTCTATACACTTGGAAAAGTAATCAGTCATGGCAAGCATAAACACTTTTCCTCCTGGTGCTTTGGGAAGTTTGCCAACTATATCCATTCCCCATCTCATGAATGGTCAAGAAGAGGATATAGGATGCAGGAGCTCCGCTGGTTGAGGAAGGATATTGCTATGTCTCTGACAAGCATCACATTTCTTTGCATAATCCACAGCATCCTTCTTCATAGTAGGCCAATAGTATCCTGTCCTAAGGATCCTTGAGAACAGTGGTCTGCCCCCAGTGTGGTTTCCATAATCTCCTTCATGAAAATCATTTAGGACTTCTTGAATTTCAGGATCCTCAATGCACCTTAGATATGGACCTGCAAGAGATCATTTATATAACATGTTATTTAATATTATAAATTGAGATACCTTGACTTTGAAAGCTCTGGGGTTTTCTCCTGTAGGAATTGTTAGGGGAGGATTTTCCAAATCCTAAGGATCACGGGTCCTCAACTGCTACCAGGATCATGGATCCTCAATTCTATTTGAATTTAGGATCCTCAGCAGGTGTCGCATGATCAGGATTCAGGATCACTGTTGTTATCCTACTACTAACAATTGTCTTCCTTATACGTAAACTTATTTTGCAGGAGCAAAGGCATGGACCAAGTCTCACCGAAATTCCTGGAGCATATTCTCTAAAGATTCCGCACGTGTTTGACCATTATGGACGATGTGGAGATTGTGGGGAGCTTGCATAATTATCGGATAGTTTGTTAACTTAGTTATTTCTAATTTAAAATGGGGATAACAAGCTTGATAGAAACACTTAGCAAATTTAGCAACCACACACACTCGTAACAGCTCTCGGTCAGCTCTCAAGCAATACTTGGCGATTTCATACACTTTTTTGCACATTACACACTAGTGATCCTTGTAACAAGCTTGTTATCATCCCAAGTTGTAAACTACTTTGGTTTAGTCTTAGTTGGTGATCGGTAGTTTCCATCACCCGAGGTTCTTTATGCCGGAGATCAACTCTTGATCAAGGGCTTTTTCCTCGTATAAATCCTTGTGTCATTTGTTCGTTACATTTCTGAGTGATCCTTAATATTGTTCATTGATTCAAGCATCACACCTCACTACAAAAGATTTGGTTGCATTATCTTTGCTTGATTTTTAACCAAAACAGTTTGGCGCCCAAAGTGGGGCAATTGGTGCTTCATTTCTAAGAAATTCTTGTTATTGTGGTTATTTCGGTTCATTACAACCAAGCAGATGGCTTCTTCAGCAAAGAACACATCAAGCTCTATGCCGGCAATGAGTTCTTCACAGGGCGTTCCTCCTTTGCCTCCACCACCTTCTGGATCCCAGAAGAATGCCGAAAATGCTGCAAAGAGACAAAGCCCCATTTTTCCAAAACCACCAACTTCTTCTGTTTCTTCTAGTCCTACTACTAGTGATATTTTTACTTTGATTTTGCCGATGAGGGATCACATACAAGAGCAGGACAAAACCAACGAAAGGATCCTCCGGGAGATAGGTGACATCAAGAAACAGAAGAGATCAGGAGAGGATCACTCTCCTCTGATACCAAGGTCACTGGATTTTGACACTCCAGCCGTAACCGCCCTGCAATGTGCAGCTCCAGACATCCAGTACCAGAGCGGACCATTGGGAAGATGTTATGGAACTACAACTACGAGTCAGGCTTTTAGGTCTCACTTCCAGCCTCAAGGATCCTATTTTCAGCCTTCGGGATCCTCTTTCAAGCATCAGGGATCCTTCATCAGCTCAGGAGGATATTTGGGAATGCACACAGTCCAAGGATCCTCTCAGGTTCAAGGATCCTCTGGGGTCTAAGGATCCTCCGGGGTCCAAGGATCCTCCATGGTTCAAGGATCCTCTCAGGTTCAAGGATCCTCATTTCAGGTTCAAGGATCCTCTCAGCCTCAGGGATCCTCTCAGGTTCAAGGATCCAACATCTTTCAAGATCAAGGATTCTTAAGAAGTATACAACCCCCAAGCACAGATGTTCATCAAGGAGACTTCATTCCAATGCAGACCATTGCCTCTTCTGGTCCTTCCATCATTCCAGAATCCCATCAATATGGATTCACATCTGCAATTACTAACTCAAATCCTATGGGAGGTAACACTTTCAATAATTCTTATAATACTAACTATGGCTCTATGCAGGATACAGGTATCAATCAAGCTATAGCTAGGGAATTACAGAAGCTGAAGGATATGATATCCAGCGTTCCAGGAGTGGTTAAGCCCATTCCTGAAATTGCAGATGGAAGCCATAGGATATCTCGTTTTGCACCACCCATTTGTGATGCTGAGATACCCAAAAGGTTCCAAATACCAACTATGAAGCGGTATGATGGTTCAACGGATCCAGAGGAACATGTAGCTCAATATAGAGAGAGGATGGAGATCAACCCCATCCCAGAGAGGTTAAAAGAAGCATGTCTATGCAAGGGTTTTGGATCCACACTCACAGGATCAGCTCTTAAGTGGCTGCTAAGTCTTCCCCCTTACTCTATTACTTCATTTGCTAATCTAGTTAATCTGTTTAATAGTCAATTCTCTTGTAGTAGAAAATTTGAACGATTAACTAGTGATTTATATAGGATAACACAAGGTCAAAATGAATCACTTAGAGATCACATCACTAAGTTTAGTAAAGAATCCTTAGATATCCCTAATCTGGATATAGCCACGGCTGTGGAAGCCTTTAAAATGGGTTTACTTAGGGATTCATTATTCTATGATGATCTTGTTATGACCCCATGCAGGAATCTTGATGAAGTAAGAACCAGGGCCCTTAGATTCATCCGTCTAGAGGATGATAAGAGGATCCAGGAGAGATTGGCAGGATCCTCAAAACAGGAAAAACAAGGATCCTACTTCAAGAATAACAAGTTTAAATCCTACAACAAGTCTGACAACCAGAACGTGCATGCAGTAGAGCAGGAAGAGGATGATGAGGATTATCCTCCTATTTCTGAATACTGTTTTTCTGTTGATAACAATGAACTAATTCTTGCAATGCAGAATCTAGGTGAGAAAGCAAGATGGCCAAGGAAAAGTGATAAACCAGCCGCAACAAAGGATAAGTCCAAGTGGTGTGCATATCATGAGGATTTCGGACATCTCACTGAAGAGTGTATCACACTTAGAAAGGAAATTGGTTACTTGTTAAGTAAGGGGCACTTGAAGGAGCTTTTGGGACGAAAGAAATCAAGGATCCAGGATCCTGAAAGGATCCCGGAAAAGGCTCCTGCTTCTCCAGCAGATGCACAAGTTATAAACTTCATATCCGGAGGATCAGACATTTGTGGTATTTCCTTTTCAGCAGCCAAAAGACATGCCAAGGAAACCAAGATGGATAATGGAGACAGACCCATCCGGACCTCCACTGTTACCAAGGATAAGATTAAACAAGGCATGTCCCAAGGATCCTTTCCCATTACCCCACATTGACTCCATGGTGGATACTACCGCGGGTCATGAGTTGTTGACTTTTATGGATGCTTCATCTGGATTCCAACAAATTCAGATGGAACCATCTGATCAAGAGGATATAACCTTTATGACCCCAACTGGTATATATTGTTATATTGCTATGCCATTCGGACTAAGGAATGCAGGTGCTACTTATCAAAGGCTAGTCAATATGATGTTCAAGGAACAAATTGGACACACTATGGAAGTCTATATAGATGACATGGTGGTTAAGTCCAAGAAAGCTGAGGATCACCTTAAAGACTTGGAGGAAGCATTCAATATCCTTGACAAATTTAATATGAAACTAAATCCTTCCAAGTGTCATTTTGGTGTTAAGGCAGGTAAATTCCTATGCTATATGGTGACAAAAAGAGGCATTGAAGCAAGTCCAGAGCAAATTAAGGCTATTGTGAATATCAAATCTCCTGCCAATGCTAAGGATGTGCAAAGATTGACATGTAGGATCGCAGCCTTGAACATATTCATATCCAAATCCTCAGAAAAATGCAAGGAATTCTATGACATTTTGAGGAAGAACAAGAAATTTGAGTGGACTGAAAAGCATGAAAATGCTCTCAAAGCTCTTAAGGATTACCTATCCTCAGCCCCTGCCTTGATGAAACCAGAAAAAGGAGATGTATTATCCTTGTACCTGGCGGTATCCTCTAAAGCAGTAAGTGCGGTCCTTGTTAATGATCACGAAGGTACACAACATCCTGTCTATTATGTAAGTAAGAGTTTGCTTGATGCTGAATCCAGGTATTCACATTTAGAAAAACTTATCCTTGCACTAATTATGGCATCTACTAAATTAAGACATTATTTTGAAACTCATGCCATTATTGTTAAGACTAATTTTCCAATTAAGAATGTTCTCAGGAAACCTGAAATGTCAGGAAGGATGGCTAAGTGGGCAGTGAAGCTTAGTGCTTATGATATAAGATATGAGCCAAGGACTGGCATCAAATCCCAAGCCTTAGCTGACTTTGTGGCAGATTTTAGTAGTGACTTGCAAAAGGAAGCTGAGTTAGAAGTCCAACAGCTAGAAGAAACTAAGGATCCTTGGATACTTTTCACTGATGGAGCCTCTAATGTCAAAGGAACAGGACATGGAATACTACTAAAATCGCCACAGGGGGACATAATACCCCACTCCATAGCTTGTGAGTTTCAAACTACTAACAATGAGGCTGAGTATGAAGCCTTGATAGCTGGTTTGCAAATTGCCAAGCATATGAGGATCAGGTATCTTGAGGTACATGTAGATTCATTGTTAATTACTAATCACTTTAATGGATCCTATGCTGTTAAAGGTGAAAGACTAATCAAATATTTTGAGATAGTCAAAGAACTGGCACTCTCTTTTGTTTCCTTTAGTTTGACACAGGTACCTAGAGAAGAGAATGCAGAAGCTGATGCATTGGCCAATCTAGGATCATCCTTGAAGATTCCAGAGGATATCAGGATCCCTATTATCCACATCCTATCCCCTGCTATTGAGGATCATGTAGCCATGGAGATAGGAAAGGATTCTGCAATCATCCCTAGCGATGATACACAATCTCATTCAGGATCATGGATCCTTCCAATCATGAGATACATACAACATGGAGAGATTCCTACAGGAGAAAATCCCAGGGCTTTCAAAATCAAGGTATCTCAATTCACAATATTGAATAACATGTTATATAAACGATCTCTGGCAAGACCATATTTAAGATGCATTGAGGATCCTGAAATCCAAGAAGTCCTAAAGGATTTTCATGAAGGAGATTGTGGAAACCACACTGGGGGCAGGGCATTGTTCTCAAGGATCCTGAGGACAGGATACTATTGGCTACTATGAAGAAGGATGCTGTGGAATATGCCAAGAAGTGTGATCCTTGTCAGAGACATAGTAATATCCTTCACCAACCAGCAGAGCTTTTGCATCCTATATCCTCTTCTTGGCCATTTATGGATGGGGAATGGATATAGTTGGTAAACTTCCCAAGGCACCTGGTGGAAAAGTGTTCATGCTTGCTATGACTGATTACTTCTCCAAGTGGATAGAGGCTGAAGCCTTTGCTCAAGTCAGAGAAAAAGAAGTTATATCCTTTATCAAAAGAAACATTATTACTAGATTTGGTATTCCTTCTGAAATTGTTTGTGATAATGGATCCCAATTTATTGGGAGTAGAACTATTAACTTTTGTGACAGCTGGGGGATTAAGATGATAACATCAACACCAGTCCACCCACAAGCTAATGGTCAGGCAGAATCATCCAACAAGATCATCATCAACAATTTGAAGAAGAAGCTTGGATCTAAGAAAGGAAAATGGGCAGAAGAACTACCTTATGTACTTTGGGCTGATAGGACAACTCCCAAGAATGCTACTGGTCAAACTCCATTCTCTTTGGTATTTGGAGCAGAATCAGTGATCCCTACAAAGATGGTGGTTCCTACTGCAAGAACAAGCATTCGTGATCTTGAAGAAAATGCTGAAAACTTGGTTCAAGACTTGGATATTATAGAAGAACTCAGGGATTTGGCAAGGATAAGGATGGCCAGTTATCAACAAAGGATGGCTGGAGCCTACAACAAAAATGTCAGGATCAGGAAATTCCAAGTTGGTGATATGGTATTAAGGAAAACATTTCAGAATACCACCAATCCTGCTGATGGAAAGTTAGCACCAAAGTGAAGGTCCCTATTTGATTGAAGCTGAGGCAGGAAAGGGGGCATATCGATTGCTAACAATGGAAGGTGATTTGCTACCAAGAGATTGGAATGCTGTCCACTTGAAGAAATACTTCATGTGATAAGGATTCATGATCCTTATCTGACAAGTATCCTTGAAGGATCCTTACAAGACCAAGGATCCTCATTTTGGTAATGATCTAATCTCAAACTATTTCATTCTTTAATTATCCTATATACAAGGATAAGGATCCTGGATCATTTATCCTCCTTTCACTTGATTCTGAGTTTTGCAGAAGGTTTAGGTATCCTTAACAAAGGATTGAGTATCCACAGAAGTATCCAGTTATTTGGGCTTGACCCCAGTTATTTGGTTTTGACCCCAGTTGTTTGGGCTTGAACCCAGTTCTTTGGGCCTGTCCCCAGTATCGCCAGCAGCGCACGATGATCCTGGTATAGTTCATGGCAGTGGGACCAGTACTCGCTTTAGGGGCTGACAATTTCATTGTACTGGCTGTATCCGGGATCCTACGTATAATGGTAGACGTACCATACACCCGTTCCTAAGGTTTCTAACGTTTTCACGTTAGCTAAGGTTTTGGCATTTTCATGTCACTAAGTTTGGATAGTAGTGAGGGCCATACTCCAGTTTACACAAGATCCTTTGGGCTTGTCCCCAGTTATCCTTTGGGCTTGTCCCCAGTTATCCTTTGGGCTTGTCCCCAGCATATTGGGCTTGTCCCCAGAATTGTTGGGCTTGTCCCCAGTTACTAACTCTTCTCTTATATTTGGCTTAGTCCCAAGTTATGTTCTGTTTCAGGGTTTTGAAGTTATACAGCCAAGGATCCTTGATCCTTACCTTTTACTAAGGTTCGTCTTTTGGTTATCCTGATTATGAATGTTAACGGGTTAGGATCCTAACTTGGATTCTCAGGTATGATCCTTAATTACTTTGATTTTATTCATTATTTATCTAAGTGACCCTTATCCTTTGACAACAGAACTAGTGATCCTTAAGTTACATAACTTTTCTGAATTTATTGACTATAGGATGTTTGATCCTTGATCATATCCTAAAACTTTTAAACATGATTTACTAAACCCTTATCTTTTACTGACAAATTCAAAGAAAGTGAATAACAACAATTGAAAAATAAAGAATTCACAAGGATAACAACACGAGAAATAGCCAAAAAGTTGAAGTTATTTTTATTCACAAAAGTTAACCCTTCAAAGGTTGTCAAAATTACCTACCCCAAGCATCTACCAGCAATACGTGGCCCGTCCGCTGGGGTAGGTAAAGGGTGTCCATTGTTAATAGGTCTTTCAAGTGCAGGAAATAAAAGATGGCAGGATAACAAGTGGCTTCATCCCCCAAACAAAGGATCCATCCACCACCTATTATCCTACCTATTGTCTAAGGATCCATGATCCATAACCCTAGAAACTATTGTTCAAAGTACAACCCAACATTGTTTAAAACACCATAACCAAAAAACTACCAAATCCTAAAAAAAACGGGCTCCGGCCGCGTCTAGAAATATCCTTCATCGCCCATTTCAGCAGCTCACACCTTGGCTGCATCACCTCCAGCATCATCACCACCAGCCTGATCCTTCCCGCTGCTGCCTACCTCAAGCGCCAAGACCTCGATAGCCTCCTCCTCATCCTCAAGCTCAGCTAGCTTTGCCTTCCAGCCCTCCTTGTCCCAAGTGGTCCTGTCGAAGTCAGGATCCTCAGCCTCCTGAGCCATTTGTAGTTTGCTCTTATACATGGTGATGGCGGCAGAGATTTTAGCATCCTCCAGCTGTTTTGGTCAAAAATTACCGAAGTAATTAAGTGATCAAATTAGTTAAGTGAGGTAGTGTGCTAGAAGTAAATGTAAAAAATGTGTTAATTAAATTACTTGCAAAAATAGTTTAAGGATACGGCTCGGGATATTGAGCTGTATCGACGATCAAACAATGAGCAATTAATGAGCAAAAAGTAAAGGAAGTGACACGAGATGTACGAGGAAAGCCCTTGATCAATCTAGATCGCCGGCATAAAACCTCGGGAGCTGACAATCGCAGCTGCCTTGTTCTTCAATTGCTTCAAAAATCAGGATACAGTGCAGGATGTGGTACGGATCGACTAAGTGTTACAACGAAAATGAAATACAAGTGTGGTGTTTGCAACTAGCTAGAATGTGATTGTGTTCGAGAGTGTAAGTGTGAAATGATGTGTTCTAAGTTGATCCGACCTCATCTATTTATAGTAAAGATAAGATAACTAACTACCCTAAACTCGCGGGATTCACCGAATATTCCTTCTTGGAACGTTGCAGACCTGGTCTTTCGGGCTCAACGTCTCTTTCTCAACAAATTCGTCCGAGTCTTGAGGAGAAGAAGTCCTTGTGACCGTTAGCAAGCCTCTGCCCTTAACCTGCACGTGGTTAATTCAATAAGCTTCAGGATATCGCCCAAGATGTCAGCAATATCCTCTTCCAGCATCCTGATTACAAATAAACAAACAAAGGCAGGATATTGGTCAGGATACATATGTTAAGAAAATGACCCCTAACAATTGTCCCCAAATATATCAGTTGGGATACCAATCCAACGGATATATTTCAAAAACCTTATCCCACAACTCAAGGCATTTAAAATGAAGCGACGGTCAAGATCACATCATAACTTCCAACGCGTTTTTTACTCCATGGAGATCCACAATGCCCCTATATCTTCTCTTTTCTTGTTTGAAAAGCAGATATCTTCAACAGACCCTTCAGGTAATTCTCCATTTTCGACTTTCTTCCTGTCAATTTATTTCATCTTTCTAGCAATGGCCGCCGAGACCTTCACCCAGCAGAATCTTCTCAAAAATCCCGAAAAGGAGATCTGCGCCTTTGACAACGCAGATATTGCAGCTTTAAGAGCCTCCGGCGCTTTCCCTGATAGCACAGTCTTTAGGCCATTTGATCGGTCAATCCGATCGGATGTTAGTTCTACCGAATGGATCTGTTTTCCAGCATATCCTTTTTCACTAGGCCTTCGATACCCCTTCCCAGAATTCATGATGCAATTCTTTCGTATTACTGGCATCTCTTTTGCTCAAACCATGCCCATGGTTTGGAGAGTACTAATTGTACTCAACCAAATCAAAAACCTCCACTGTTCTGACCTCTGCATCGAGGATCTACCTATTGCTTATCGCCTCCGATCCCACGGCTCTAGCCGGTTTTTGCTTTTTTCAACCTCCAGCAAACCCCTGATCCTCAAAGCCACCAAAACTGAAGACGGATGGCAACGCAAATTCTTCTTTGTCAAACGAGATTCCATTGCTGAGGGTGCTAACCTTCCGGTGGAGTGGTTAACCACCGGTAGGATTATAAATATCCTTACAGACGATTTAATTGTTATCCCCTATTAATATTCTTCTTTATGCAGTGAACTTTAAGGAAGTTGCTCCTCCTACCGCCGAGTCAGAAGAGAGAATCAACACCGTTTACCTGTTACCTGCAATAGACAGGACTTTTACCACACACGTTCCGAGTTCAAGTCAGTACTCGTCATCCGAGATGTCTGGTAAGAATTCCTTTCAGAATAATTAGTCAAAACAATATAATGATAAAGAATAAAACTTTTTCCTTTACACAGCGCCAGCTAAGATCCCTGAAGTCTTTGATCTTGACGAACTGGATAGCTATTCTGACCAGATCCAAGTCAAGAAAGAACCTGGCTCCAAGACCACTGCTACATCCAAACCCAGCAGCTCCAAAGCCATCATCATTCCTAAACCTTCACCGGCTACCAAACCTCGGAGTTCGAGCTCCCGCAAGAGGAAAGAACCTGATTCTCCTGTCGTTTCTGACACATTTCCTTATGAAAAGCATGGATTCATCGAAGCCAGCGGTTTTATGACTTCTTTTCTTAACCAAGTTAGTATCTTTATATCATATCCTGCAATTTAGACTGCTTTCATAGACTTAATAATAATATTGATCCCTGTCCTTTTACCTTTGCAGGGTCTTGAGCGTTTGGTTCACCTATATCAAGAATCCTGCAAGCTTAACAAAACACTTGAATCCAAGCTAAAGGAAGCAGAAATCACAATTTCAGACCAAGGTATGATCGCGGCCGCCAAGTCTCGTCATTACGAGGAGAAATACAAAGCTATGACCCAGGAACACCAAGTTGCTCTCAACAAGGCTACTCTTCAAGCCCAAGCTGATCTGGAAGCTGCCCATGTGCAGTACGAACAGGATATGGTCAGTTACCGAGAAAGCCTCAAAAGTTCCGTCGTCATTTCTCTTCTCCAGGCTAGGTTGAAGATGGCTCACGAAGCCAAAACATTAGGCTTCGAATGCCCTTCTTGGGACGTTGGAGCCTGGGAGACCAAACTGAAGAATCTTGGTGGTACCTCTTCCAAATCAATTGTCGATGATCCTTCTAAAGTAGTTAAAAAGGCAACCGATGCTGACAAGGATGCTGAGGCGGATCCCAGGATGAATGTTGCTGAAACTGCTATGGAGCAAGAAGGCACTACCCCCTAGAGCTTATTTTTATTCGAACAATTTTATGTCTTTATGAACAATTTTCATTTCTATCTCTAAACAATTTGATAACCGAAGGCGGATGGGTCCTGGGTTTCAGGATGAAACCTTCGGTTATCAACCAGTGTTGATCGCTTTAAGAATAATTTCATCTTTTGACTTATTTTTCTGTTGCTTTGCATTGTTTAGTGTAAGTTTTAGCTTTGTAAAAATTTCATACTGTTATTTTACAAAATATCTTGACCAGTATGCTTAGAAACATACCGCAGAAGTCTTTTAAATGGATCTTCCATACGTTCTTTTAATTTTGTAAAAATTTCTTTAGAAAGTAAAAAATAGTTTATCTTTTTTAAAACCAAGTTTTGATGATGATCAGAGTTTCAAGCCAATGCTAGTTTCAAACATCCCAGTCAAATATCCTTAAAAGGACTTTGAGGATATGTGTCAAGATACTTAACATGATGTTATTAAAAATTCAAATGAGGTTTGCAAAGGAAAGATCATACCAGACATAGGATATAAACCTATTACCAAACTTCAATCCCTTTGCAACTCTTCCAATGAAGATGTCCCCAGTGCAAGGTACTTAATGCATTAGTCGCAAATTTCATTCTTTTAACTTTACACCACCATCTTGGCAGGGATGTCCCCTGCGTACAATGTCTTCAAGTATCTTAGAAATCTATTTAATGTCAGTTTCCATGGCATAAGCAATTTTTCTCGTTCCGAGGGTATAACCCAAGGATGTACTGGAGATAAATCCTTTGTATCCTGGGGAAAATCCCAATTTTTCATGCGCTACAGGCGGGAGTGTATAAACTCCAAGACTTAGAAAGGTGAAAACCTTTAAACCTTAGAGAGTATGAAAATACCCTTTCGTGAGAGAGGGTGATCAATCCTCATATACCGTTAGGATTCAGGATATAGCCAATGGTAACGAAATTGTCAGCCACTTTTACATGGACTGGTCCCGCCACCTTGAACTATCCCTGAATAACTTGCGCTCCAGGCGGGGTGTTTAAACCCAATTCGGAAGAAAGGTGAATACCTTTAAACCTGTGAAGGGATCAGTATCCCTTAAACGTGAGAGAGGGGGCCAATCCTCTAATCTTCTGAGTTATCCCGAGTGCATATTCTGGAGCTATATCCTGAAACATATCTTGCAAAACAAATGTAAACTAAGGTGGGTGTTAGCTTGGCTAACACCCCTCCGATGCTTAAGTCAGTATCAAGTTATAAAGAACAAATTACACCAAACACATTTAAAAGAAGTAAGAATTCATACCATCTCGAGTTAGAAATTAAATTCTAGACTCACTTGAAATAGAGCTTAAGGTGTATAGCATTCCAAGATCTCGGTAGCATATCTCCCTCCATATTCTTGAGTCTATACGCTCCTTTCCCTGCTTCTGATTCAACTTCATATGGTCCTTCCCATTTTGGAGCTAACTTGCCATCGGCAGGATTAGTAGTATTTTGGAAGGCCTTTCTTAATACCCAATCTCCAACCTTAAATCTTCTGGTTCTAATATTCTTGTTATATGCCCTGGATATTCTCTGTTGATATGCTGCCATCCTTAGCCTTGCCGCATCTCTCTTTTCATCTATAGTGTCTAAATCCTGACTCAAGGCTTCAGGATTCTTCTCAGGATCACTTAAGATAGATCTTGCAGTAGGTATTGTCATCTCCGTTGGAATCACTGCTTCTGCTCCAAACACCAACGAAAATGGGGTTTGACCTGTTGCATTCTTTATCGTTGTCCTGTCAGCCCATAAAACAAAGGGTAATTCTTCTGCCCATCTTCCTTTTTTGGCTCCAAGCCTTTTCTTTAAGTTGTTGACAATTATCTTGTTAGAGGATTCTGCTTGTCCATTTGCTTGAGGATGTACCGGAGTTGATGTGATCATTTTGATTCCCCAACTCTTGCAAAAGTCAGTAGTCCTCTTACTTATGAACTGAGAGCCATTGTCACAGATTATCTCAGATGGTACTCCGAATCTGGTCAGGATATTCCTCTTGATGAAGGATACTACTTCTTGGTCTCTTACTTGAACAAATGCTTCAGCTTCAACCCACTTAGAGAAGTAATCCGTCATTGCTAGCATAAAGACTTTTCCTCCCGGAGCTTTCGGTAACTTTCCCACTATATCCATACCCCACTTCATAAATGGCCAAGGGGAAACAATAGGATATAATGGTTCAGCCGGTTGATGCAGTATGTTACTATGTCTTTGACACGAGTCACATCTTCGAGCATATTCTGCGGCATCTTTTCTCATTGTTGGCCAATAATATCCTGTTCTTAATATTTTTGAGAATAACGATCTGCCCCCAGCATGGTTACCACAATCCCCTTCATGTATATCCTGAAGGACTTCTTTGGCTTCAAGATCCTCCAAGCATCTCAAATACGGTCCTGCAAGAGATTTCTTGTATAAAATATTATCTATAATAGTGAATCGTGATACCTTCATCCTAAATGCCTTAGGATTTTCATCTCCAGGAATGTGTCCTTCTTTGAGATATTTCATGATTGGAGCCGTCCAGGTTCTAGGATCCTCTTCAGGATATTCCGCCCCAGGATCCTGAATACCAGCTACTTCTTTATCCCGAGGATTCGTTGCAGGATATAAGACATGTACTATTGGTATTTGTGTCCCTTCAGGTATCCTGATCGACGATCCCAGATTTGCTAAGGCGTCTGCTTCAGCATTATCTTCCCTTGGTACCTGTTCAAGTATAAAAACATCGAAATATCCTGCTAATTTTTTGAGAATATCGAGATATTCGATTAATTTCACTCCCTTAACTGCATATGATCCATTAAAATGGTTAGTAATTAACAGAGAGTCAACATATACTTGCAAATTTTTGATACTCATGCTCTTAGCCAACTCTAATCCTGCAATTAAAGCCTCATACTCTGCTTCATTATTAGTAGCAGGAAATTCACACCTAATAGCCTGGGGTAATATGTCCCCCTGTGGCGATTTTAGTAGTATTCCTAATCCTACTCCTCTTACATTAGATGCACCATCAGTATATAATGTCCAGGATCCTGAGGATTCTCCTAGTTGTTGATCTTCTAGATCTACCTCATCCTGAATGTCACTACTAAAGTCAGCCACAAAGTCAGCTAAAGCCTGAGACTTTATGGCATTCCTAGGTTCATATACTAAATCATAAGCACTCAACTTTACTGACCACTTGGCCATCCTGCCTGACATCTCTGGTTTCCTAAGCACATTTTTAATAGGATAGTTTGTTTTAACATGAATCCTATGTGTCTCGAAATAATGCCTAAGTTTCGTTGATGCCATAATTAATGCTAGTATCAATTTTTCTAAATGAGAATACCTAGTTTCAGCATCTAACAAACTTTTACTAACATAATAAACAGGGTACTGCTGACCTTCATGGTCTTTTATAAGAACGGCACTTACAGCATTCCCTGATACAGCAAGGTACAGGGATAGTGGTTCACCATTTTCCGGCTTCATCAATAGAGGTGCGGTTGAGAGATGCCGTTTCAAATCCTGTAGGGCTGCTTCATGCTTTTCCCCCCATTCGAATCTTTTGTTCTTCTTTAGGATATCATAGAAGTCTTTGCATTTCTCCGAGGATCTTGAGATAAATCTGTTTAGAGCTGCTACTCGGCCTGTTAATCTTTGTACATCCTTCATATTCGAGGGTGATTTTATATCCAGGATAGCTTTAATCTGCTCCGGGCTTGCCTCTATCCCCCTTTTCGTCACCATATACCCAAGAAACTTTCCTGCCCCCACTCCGAAATGGCACTTAGCAGGATTCAGCTTCATATTATACTGATCCAGGATATCAAATGCTCCTTTAATATCCTGGAGGTGATCCTGAGCTTTCTTTGACTTTACTACCATATCGTCAATGTATACTTCCATGGTGTCCCCCAGTTTGTCTTTGAACATCATGTTTACCAATCTTTGGTATGTTGCACCTGCATTTTTCAAACCAAAAGGCATAGCTGTATAACAATAAATACCTGTTGGCGTCATGAAGGCGGTATCCTCCTGGTCAGAAGGCTCCATTTGTATCTGTTGAAATCCTGAGGATGCGTCCATGAAAGTCAGCATTTCATGCCCAGCAGTGGCATCTACCATTGCATCAATATGGGGGAGAGGAAATGGGTCTTTAGGACAAGCTTTGTTCAAGTCTGTGTAGTCTACACAAACTCTCCATTTCCCATTCTTCTTCTGTACTACAACCACGTTTGCTAGCCACCTTGGGAACTTAACCTCTCTGATCATTCTTGACTTTAATAATCTCTCAACTTCCTCTTGGATAATCGTGTTCCGCTCAGGAGCAAACTTCCTTCTTTTTTGTTGCACAGGCTTGAACGACTTATCAATTCCAAGCTTGTGAGTGATGATATCTTTGGATATGCCAGTCATATCCTCATGTTTCCATGCAAACGTAGACATCCTGCATTTCAAAAAGTTAATTAATTGTTCCTCAATATCCTGAGGGATATTGGTCCCTACGAGCACCGAAATATCGGGGTTATCCTGGTCCAGGATAACTTTCTTCACATCCTGCTCCGGATCCTCCACGATATCCTGGGCCCGCGTCTTTAATTGCTATGCTGCACTAGTTCTGGCTGAGGATTTCATCGAGGAGGAGTAGCATTCTTTCGCCTCCTGCTGATCGCTATCAACTTTAACAACTCCCCAAGGGGTAGGTATCTTGATGCATTGGTGATATGTTGATGGCACGGCCTTCATATCGTGAATCAATGGTCTTCCTAGTATGATGTTATAGCAGGATAGAGAGTCCATCACACAGAAACGTTGTATCGAGTTGACTCCTTTAACGTACACCGGCAACTTTATCTCTCCCACTGTGTTTCTGGCTTCTCCGCTGAATCCGACAAGCACGGTGGACTTCGAAGTTATATCCATTGGAGACACATTCATTCTTTTAAGTGTCTCTAGCTGGATTATGTTGACGGAGCTGCCATTATCAACCAATATCCTGCGTACAAAATGGTTAGCCACATATAACGTTATTACCAGAGCATCATGGTGAGGATCCTGGACAGTATCCCTGTCATCAGCATCAAATGTGATCACTTTGTCAGTTGTGAGTGTAGCCATCCTGACAGGTTTGTCACCCCTTTCGGCTTTGGCTTCCTTTGCGTGTCTCTTTGCTGCCGAATACGAAGTTCCACAAATGTCGGATCCCCCCGAAATGAAGTTGATTATCTTGGCATCCGCGGGAGGTGATGCAGCTCGCTCAGGATCCTTCTCAGTATCCTGACCCTTATTCTTCTTCTTTCCTAAGAGATCTTTCAGATATCCCTTGCTTAGAAGATAGCTTATTTCTTTCCTTAAAGCAATGCAATCCTCAGTCATATGTCCGAAATCTTCGTGGAAAGCACACCATTTCGACTTATCTTTCCAGTCAGCCTTTTGTTGATTCTTTCGAGGCCATCTAGCCTTGTCTCCTAGACCCTGCATAACATACATCAATTCAGGAATATTAACAGAAAAGCAATATTCAGACAACTCAGGATACTCTTCAGGATCCTCATCTTCGACAGCATTCACTCTCTTGTTTTCATTTCTACCATATGGTTTAGGCCGATATGACTTAAATGAGGATTCTGACTTCCTGTTAGTCGATTCATAAGTGTTGGATGAGTTCATCCTTTCTTGCATCTTCTTGTCATCTTCCAGACGGATATATCTCAAGGCCCTGTTACGAGCTTCATCGAGATTCCTGCAGGGATTCATTACAAGATCCTGATAAAACTGAGAATCCTTTTGTAATCCCATCTTAAAAGCTTGCACAGCTGTTGCAACATCAAGATGTGGGATATCCAAGGATTCTCGACTAAATTTGTTCACATAATCCCTCAAGGATTCTTGAGGCCCTTGAGTTATCCTGTAAAGATCACTGGTTAGTTTCTCAAAACTCCGACTACAAGAAAATTGACTGTTAAATAAATTAACCAAATGAGCAAATGAAGTAATTGAGTGAGGAGGAACGTTCAACAGCCATTTCAAGGCTGATCCTGTTAGAGTAGAACCAAATCCCTTGCACAAGCACGCTTCCTTGAGCTCCGGAGGGATAGGGTTAATCTCCATTCTTTCCCTATACTGGGCAATATGCTCCTCAGGATCCGTAGTCCCGTCATAAAGCTTCATGTTGGGAGTTTGGAATCTCTTTGGGATCTCAGCATCACATATAGGGTATGCAAAACGAGATATCTTGTGGCTATCTTGAGATACTTCCGGGATCGGCTGGACCACCCCAGGTACACTAGATATCATGTCTTTCAACTTCTGAAGTTCCCTGGTAAGTGCTGATGTTACACCTGTATCCTGCAAGGATCCACCACTGTTAATAGCATGAGTATTATTATTATTAGACACGTTACCAGTTGGAGGATTCTGCCCATATCCTGAAGCATATCCTGAGCTCCTTATGGTTGACATCCGGGCCAAGGAGGGTATTTCAGGAGTATGATTCTGAGGAAGACTGGGCACGATACTCCCCCTATTATCCTCGGTGTACACAGCTGAGCTAAAGTTCAACGCTCTGGGGTGTAACGGGGTGACATTGTCCTCCGCAGATCTGCTCGAGCCAGCCTTCAGGAGTTGTATCTCCCTCAAAAGCATTTGGTTTGTTTCCTATTGCTGCCTCATTTGTTCCTGCACACTTCCAAATAAGGTTAAAATTTCATCATTAGAAGCTAAAACGGGAGCAGATCCCTGGACACTCCGAGTTGGGATAACATCTTGAGATTGTGTAGAGGCTGGCATCCTTGGAGGAGGTGGTGGAAGCACCGAACCGGTAGTGGCAGAAGTCATAGCAGACACAGTAGAGGAACTCATGTTTGATCTTGAGGCCATTATAGATAATGTGGCAAAAAGTTTTGAAAATAGAAAACCGATTAGCGATTTGACAAAAAGTTTTAGTAAAAAGAGCACCACTTGCCCCACGGTGGGCGCCAAATTGTTTTGGTCAAAAATTACCGAAGTAATTAAGTGATCAAATTAGTTAAGTGAGGTAGTGTGCTAGAAGTAAATGTCAAAAATGTGTTAATTAAATTACTTGCAAAAACAGTTTAAGGATACGGCTCGGGATATTGAGCTGTATCGACGATCAAACAATGAGCAATTAATGAGCAAAAAGTAAAGGAAGTGACACGAGATGTACGAGGAAAGCCCTTGATCAATCTAGATCGCCGGCATAAAACCTCGGGAGCTGACAATCGCAGCTGCCTTGTTCTTCAATTGCTTCAAAAATCAGGATACAGTGCAGGATGTGGTACGGATCGACTAAGTGTTACAACGAAAATGAAATACAAGTGTGGTGTTTGCAACTAGCTAGAATGTGATTGTGTTCGAGAGTGTAAGTGTGAAATGATGTGTTCTAAGTTGATCCGACCTCATCTATTTATAGTAAAGATAAGATAACTAACTACCCTAAACTCGCGGGATTCACCGAATATTCCTTCTTGGAACGTTGCAGACCTGGTCTTTCGGGCTCAACGTCTCTTTCTCAACAAATTCGTCCGAGTCTTGAGGAGAAGAAGTCCTTGTGACCGTTAGCAAGCCTCTGCCCTTAACCTGCACGTGGTTAATTCAATAAGCTTCAGGATATCGCCCAAGATGTCAGCAATATCCTCTTCCAGCATCCTGATTACAAATAAACAAACAAAGGCAGGATATTGGTCAGGATACATATGTTAAGAAAATGACCCCTAACACCAGCAGCTCAGCTTTCTCATGATCAACATTTATCTGAGCCATGACCACCTGCTTCTTCGCCAGATTGAGGTCCTTTTCAAGGGAGGAGATGGTCTGATCCTTGGCCAGGAAGAACTTTTGGAACTCCTGATGCTTTTGCTCCGCCTCTTCAACGTAAGCATCAAACAGCATTTCGACCTCAGCAAATTTCTGCAAAGAAAACAAGGTAAAGTTCAGGATCACGTGATCCTCGAGTGGGCAGGATAATCAAGCATAGTAAGTGATCCTTACATCAGCAAAGTACTCTTGGAACTGGTGGCGGATTAGGGGTAAGCCTTCAAGATTGTCAGCCTCGGAGGCCTTTCTTTTCTTTCCCCCCCTTGGAGGTGGTAGGCTTGGGAACCACAACACTCGGGCTAGCAGCAGTCTTCTTCTTCCCAGACCTGGGAGCAACGGTAGTAAGATCGGTGACACTAAAGCGGGAGGCAGACCTTGAAGATTTTCCAGCGCCTGTCAATCCAAAATAACAAGATAAGTGTTCCTGTTTTATTTTCATTTAAACATTTAATTACATACAAACATGGATACTTACTTGACATAGTGACTGAGCCTTAGGATACTTCTTGAGAATCCTTGGTGATTGCTTGGAATGATCTTGTTGCAGGATCAAGATTCCAGAAGGCCTCGATCCTCTTTTTTGTTGCAGGTGATGTAATGAGATGAGAAACAGAGATGGCTGCAAAACAGAAAAGAAGTCAGTGATCCTCAACAGAAAGAAGGTTATCCTATGATCCTTCTATAAGGATCCTCTATCCTACCATGGGTGGCCCATTTTCTTGGAAGATCCTTCCATCCGGGATGGAATCCCTCCTGAAAAAGAAGAAACCTTTCTTCTACTTGGTATCATTCTTGGTGGTTTTCAAGATTGGATGAGGTTCACCGGGTTTATGTTTGAATAGAAAACGATGTGAACCATGGCTCACAAGGTTGTACAAGTCAGCAAGTTCAGACAATCCTAAATCTATATCCTCTTGCTCAATGATCCTTTCTAGGGTATATAAAGCCCTCCACATCATTGGCATAGCTTGGATATAAGATATGCCGGTAAGGGAGAAGAAATATTGGGTAAAATCAGGAAAAGGATAGGAATATCCTATCGAGAAGGGGGTGACTGGAAATGCAACCCATGTTTCAGAGATAAAATCACTCCGGACGGTAGGGTCAAAGGGTTTGAAAACAGTGCTCGCCGGAAAGCAATGACGGATCCTGTCGATCTCAGGATCAGTAAAGCAGCAACGTTCCTTCGGAGAGTCTTCGATGATCCCTTATCTTTTTAAGGGACTATCTTTTCGATGATCCTTAGCAGGGGATGATCTTAGCTTCATTGTGATTCAGAGAAAGAAGAAGAACATAGCAAGAAGAAGATGAAGAGAAAGAGAGAAGAGAGAGATACCTGCTTGGTCTTCGAATGTGGATTTAAAGGGAGTCTTGCTCGAATTTAAATGCACATTGATCCTTATCTCTAACTTCAATTTATAATCATGATTTGCAGGGATGTCGCTTCAGATGACGTAAGATCTGCAACGGATAGTTCGATCATAACGGCTATATATCCGTTAGTTTGTTGCGGATAAGATCAAGAAAATACAACTCGCCAATTTGCACTTTACTCCTTATATTTTGGGGGCAATTGTTAGGGGAAGATTTTCCAAATCCTAAGGATCACGGGTCCTCAACTGCTACCAGGATCATGGATCCTCAATTCTGTTTGAATTAAGGATCCTCAGCAGGTGTCGCAGGATCAGGATTCAGGATCACTGTTGTTATCCTACTACTAACAATTGTCTTCCTTGTAGGTAAACTTATTTTGCAGGAGCAAAGGCATGGACCAAGTCTCACCGAAATTCCTAGAGCATATTCTCTAAAGATTCCGCACGTGTTTGACCATTATGGACGTTGTGGAGATCGTGGGGAGCTTGCATAATTATCGGATAGTTTGTTAACTTAGTTATTTCTAATTTAAAATGGGGATAACAAGCTTGATAGAAACACTTAGCAAATTTAGCAACCACACACACTCGTAACAGCTCTCAGTCAGCTCTCAAGCAATACTTGGCGATTTCATACCCTTTTTTGCACATTACACACTAGTGATCCTTGTAACAAGCTTGTTATCATCCCGAGTTGTAAACTACTTTGGTTTAATCTTAGTTGGTGATCGGTAGTTTCCATCACCTGAGGTTTTTTATGCCGGAGATCAACTCTTGATCAAGGGCTTTTTCCTCGTATAAATCCTTGTGTCATTTGTTCGTTACATTTATGAGTGATCCTTAATATTGTTCATTGATTCAAGCATCACACCTCACTACAAAATATTTGGTTGCATTATCTTTGCTTGATTTTTAACCAAAACAGGAATCTCTCCATGTTGTATATATCTCATGATTGGGAGGATCCAGGATCCTGAATGTGATTGTCCACCATCACTAGGTATGAATGCAGCATCCTCTACTATTTCCAGAGCCGTGTGATCCTCAATAGCTGGAGCCAAAATGTAGATGATGGGAATTTTAATATCCTCTGGAATCTTCAATGATGATCCTAGGTTGGCCAAAGCATCAGCTTCTGCATTTTCTTCTCTGGGTACCTGTGTCAAACTAAAAGAAGCACAAGAGTCTGCCAATTTCTTGACTATCTCTAAATATTTGATTAGTCTTTCACCTTTAACAGCATAAGATCCATTAAAGTGATTAGTAATTAACAATGAATCTACATGTACCTCAAGATACCTGATCCTAATGTGCTTGGCAATTTGCAAACCAGCTAAGGCTTCATACTCAGCCTCATTATTAGTAGTTTGAAACTCACAAGCTATTGAGTGGGGTATTATGCCCCCCTGTGGCGATTTTAGTAGTATTCCTAGTCCAGTTCCCTTGATGTTTGAAGCCCCATCTGTGAAGAGTATCCAAGGATCCTTAGTCTCTTCAAGCTATTGAACTTCCAACTCAGCTTCCCTTTGTAGATCACTACTGAAATCTGCCACAAAGTCAGCTAAGGCTTGGGATTTAATGGCAGTTCTTGGCTCATATCTTATATCATAAGCACTAAGCTTTACTGCCCATTTAGCCATCCTTCCTGACATTTCAGGTTTCCTGAGAACACTCTTAATTGGAAAGTTAGTTCTAACAATAATAGCATGTGTTTCAAAATAATGGCGTAATTTAGTTGATGCCATAATCAAAGCAAGGATAAGTTTTTCTAAATGTGAATACCTGGATTCAGCATCAAGCAAACTTTTACTTACATAATATACAGGGTGTTGTGTACCTTCATGATTAGAAGAGACTGCCAAATATAAGGATAATATATCCCCTTTTTCTGGTTTCATTAAGGCTGGAGCTGAGGATAGGTAATCCTTAAGGGCCTTGAGTGCATTCTCATGTTTTTCAGTCCATTCAAATTTCTTGTTCTTTCTCAGGATGTCATAGAATTCATTGCATTTCTCTGATGACTTTGAGATGAACCTGTTCAAGGCTGCGATCCTTCCTGTCAACCTTTGCACATCCTTGGCATTGGAAGGGGACTTAATATTCACAATCGCCTTGATTTGCTCTGGACTTGCCTCTATGCCTCTTTTTGTCACCATGTATCCTAGGAACTTGCCTGCTTTGACACCAAAATGACACTTGGAAGGATTCAATTTCATATTGAATTTATCAAGGATATCAAATGCTTCCTCCAAATCTCTAAGGTGATCCTCAGCTCTCTTGGACTTAACCACCATGTCATCTATATAGACTTCCATAGTGTGTCCAATTTGTTCTTTAAACATCATATTGACTAGCCTTTGATAGGTAGCACCTGCATTTCTTAGTCCAAATGGCATAGCAATATAACAATAGATACCAGTTGGGGTCATAAAGGCTGTATCCTCTTGATCAGATGGTTCCATCTGAATTTGTTGAAATCCAGATGAAGCATCCATGAAAGTCAACAACTCATGACCCGCGGTAGCATCCACCATGGAGTTAATGTGGGGTAATGGGAAAGGATCCTTGGGACATGCCTTGTTTAAATCAGTAAAATCGACACATACCCTCCACTTTCCATTTTTCTTTTGAACAACAACCACATTGGCTAACCACCTTGGATACTTAACCTCTCTAATCATACCTGCTCTGAGCAACTTATCTACCTCCTCCTGGATGATGGCATTCCTCTCAGGTGCAAACTTCCTCCTCATTTGATGTATGGGTTTAAATGACCTGTCAATGCCAAGTTTATGAGTAATAATATCTTTAGAGATACCTGTCATGTCTTCATGCTTCTAGGCAAAGGTAGTTTTTCTTTTCTTTAGGAAGGATACTAGATCCTCTTCAATATTGTTAAGGATCCTGGATCCTATAAAAGTTTGGATTCAGGATCCTGAGGATCCATCAGGATATCCTTGACATCTTGTTCTCTAGCCTCCAGGACATCTCTTGGAGGATGCTTTAATTGCTATTGCTCCCTGGGTCTCGAGGCTGGCTTCATTGATGAAGTATAGCAATTCTTGGCTTCTTGTTGGTCACTTTCAATCTTTACCACCCCCCATGGAGTTGGGAGTTTCACACATTGATGGTATGTAGATGGATCTGCTTTCATGTCATGTATCCATGGCCTGCCAAGGATAACATTGCAACAGGATAAGCAATCTATAACACAAAATTTTTGAAAAGTATTAACTCCCTCTATATAAATGGGAAGTTTAATGTCCCCCAATGTGTTCTTGGTTTCTCCACTGAATCCCACAAGAACTGATGATCTTGTGATGATTTCTGATTCAGGGATGGTCATCTTCTTAAGGACATCAAGTTGAATGATTTTCACTGAGCTTCCTCCATCTATGAGAATCCTGCTAACAAAATGGTTAGATATAAACAAAATAATAACAAGACCATCATGATGAGGATCCTGAATATCCACACGATCATCCTCATCAAAGGATATAATTTTCTCCTGTGTAAGGATCGAGGTCTGGACGGGTCTGTCCCCATTGTCCATCTTTGTTTCTTTGGCATGCCTCTTGGCTGCTGAAAAGGAAGTGCCACATATGTCTGATCCTCTAGATATGAAGTTGATAATCTGTGCATCTGCTGGGGGAGCAGGAGCTCTTTCCGAAACTTTTTCAGGATCCTGGATCCTTGACTTTTTTCTTCCGAGAAGCTCCTTCAAGTGCCCTTTGCTTAACAAATAACCAATCTCCTTCCTGAGTGCTATGCATTCTTCAGTGAGATGGCCAAAATCTTCATGATATGCGCACCATTTGGATTTGTCTTTTGTTGCAGCTGGTTATCACTCTTTCTGGGCCATCTTGCTTTTTCCCCTAGATTCTTCATTGCAAGGATTAGTTCATTGTTATCAACAGAAAAGCAATATTCAGAAATGGGAGGATAATCCTCATCATCCTCTTCTTGCTCCACTGCATGCACATTCTGGTTATTAGATCTATTGTATGGTTTGGATTTGTTGTTCCTGAAGTAGGATCCTTGCTTTTCCTGCTTTGAGGATCCTGCTAGTCTTTCTTGGATCCTTTTATCATCCTCTAAACGGATGAATCTAAGGGCCCTGGTTCTTACTTCATCAAGATTCCTGCAAGGGGTCATGACAAGATCATCATAGAACTGTGAATCCTTAAGCAAACCCATTTTGAAGGCTTCTACAGCCGTAGCTATATCCAGGTTAGGAATTTCCAAGGATTCTCTATTGAATTTAGTAATATAATCTCTAAGTGATTCATTTTGACCTTGTGTTACCCTATATAGATCACCAATTAAACATTCAAATTTCCTACTGCATGAGAATTGGCTATTAAACAAATTAACTAGATTAGCAAATGAAGTAATAGAGTAAGGGGGAAGACTTAGCAGCCATTTAAGAGCTGATCCTGTAAGTGTGGATCCGAAACCCTTGCATAGACATGCTTCTTTTAACCTCTCGGGGATAGGATTGATCTCCATCCTTTCTCTGTATTGAGCTACATGCTTTTCTGGATCCGTTGAGCCATCATATAGCCTCATGGTTGGTATTTGAAACCTCTTCGGTATCTCTGCATCACAAATAGGTGGTGCAAAATGAGATATCTTGTGACTCCTATCTGGAATTTCAGGAATGGGCTTAACCACTCCTGGAACGCTGGATATCATATCCTTAAGTTTCTGCAATTCCCTAGCCATAGCTAGGTTGATACCTGTATCCTGCACAAAGCCATGGTTAGCATTATAAGAATTATTCAAAGTGTTACCTCCTGAAGGATTCAGGTTTGGAATTCTGGATGTGAATCCATATTGGCGAGATTCTGGTATGATCGAGGGACTAGACGAAGCAATAGTCTGCATGGGGATGAAGTCTCCCAAACGAATATCTGAACTTCCGGGTTGTACACTCCTTAAAGATCCTTGATCCTGAAAGATGTTGGATTCTTGGTATGCTAAGACTGGGGGTCTTGGAGGATAATCCATGGATCCGTAAACCTGAGATGAGGATCCCTGAACCTGAGAGGAGGATCCTTGAACCTGAGAGGATCCCTGAACCTGAGAAGAGGATCCCTGACCCTGGAATGAGGATCCTTGAACCGTCTGTGCTCCCATATATTCTCCAGAACCGAAGAAGGATCCTTGATGCTGGGAGGAGGATCCTTGAGGCTGAAGAGAGGATCCTGAAGGCTGAAAGTAGGATCCTTGAGCCTGAGACATTGCCAACGATCCATAACGTATACTCGACAATCCACCCTGGTATTGAGTGCCTGATGCTGTGGAGTGCTGGCCTGTTATGGCTGGAGAATCAAAATTCAGTGATCTGGGCACCAATGGAGAGTGATCCTCCGGTGATCTCTTCAATTTCTTGATGTCATCAATCTCTCGAAGGATCCTGTCATTGGTTCTGTCCTGCTGCTGCATGTGATACTTCATCTGCAAAATCCAAGAATAAAGATCATTGTTAGTAGGACCAGAAGAAGCAGTAGAAGTTGGTTTTGGGAAAACGGGGGTTTGTTTCTTCGCAGCATTTTCAGCATTCTTCTGGGATCCAGAAGGTGCAGGAGGCAAATGTGGGATGCCCTGTGAAGAGGTGACCGCCTGCATGGAGCTTGAAGTGTTTTTTCCCTGGGAAGCCATGTAGTTGAAGGTAATGAACCGAAATGATCAAAATGAACAAAATTTCTCAGAAATGAAGCACCAATTGCCCCACGGTGGGCGCCAAATTGTTTTGGTTAAAAATCACACAAGGATAATACAACCAAATCCGATTTTGTGAGGTGTGATGCTTGAATTGATGAACAAATGTATGAACAATATATGAATGAAATGAATGTGGGACACAAGGATTTATACGAGGAAAAAGCCCTTGATCAATATATGATATCCGGCACAAAAAACCTCGGTTGATGGAAACTACCGATCACCAACTATATTAAACAAATGATGTTACAAATCAGGATGATAACAAGCTTGTTGCAAGGAACACTAGTGTGCAAAAAGTGTGTAATCGCCAATAAGTTGCAGAGAGTTCTCGAGTAGTGTGTGTTTTCTAACTTGTTCTATCTAATCAAGCTTGTTATCCCCTTATAAAAATAGAATTAAACTAGCTAACTAACAATCCTCAAAAGATGCTAGCTTCCCATGACCTCCATAACGGTCACAAAGGCCATGCACGTGCAGAATAATGGAACATATTCCCCTAGAATCTCGGTTATACCAAGTCCCACTCGTATACTCCTGCAAAACAAGTTCAAACATAATGGAAACAATTGTTAGTACAAGGATTATAATGAGGATCATGGATCCTTATTCCTGCAATGTCTTCTGAGGATCCTTAATTCATACTGAACTGAGGATCCGTGATCCTGGCTGCACTTGAGGATCCGTGATCCATAAGATATGAAAATCCATCCCTAACAAAAACCATGGGAATCTGACTACGAAAACACATTCACATTCACATTCCATAACATAATTGTAATTAAATTAAAAAAAAAGTAGACGAAATATGATAAAAACTGAGATTTTTGGAATAGAGGCCCGATTCGAAAGGGTCAAGCCACCAAATACTTGGATATACTGGTAACAAAACCTAGCCTAGACACAAATCATAAAACTAGTTATTCTACCTACTAACAGAAGTGCCCTAAACTCCCAACTCAGTCACGAACTGTATGATACAATTCAAAGTGGTACTCCAAGTCCTCGTCGTTGTTGATGGTTGTTTTGGTCAAAAATCAAGCAATGATAATGCAACCAAACTTTCTGTTGTGAGGTATGATGCTTGAATTGATGAACAACAATAAGGATCACTCAGAAATGTAGTGAACAAGTGACACAAAGATTTATACGAGGAAAAAGCCCTTGATCAATGAATGATCTCCGGCATAAAAAACCTCGGGTGATGGAAACTACCGATCACCAACTCAGATTAAACAAGAAATGTATTACAACTTCGGATGATAGCGAGCTAATTACAAGGATCACTATAGTGTATTGTGTAAAAATATGTGTAATCGCCAAGTGAATTATCGAGAGCTGGTGAGAGCAGTTGTAAGAGTGTGTGTGTTAGCCAAAAATAGGCAAGTGTTTCTATTTAGCTCGCTATCCCGTTTAAAAATAGAAAATATCTAAGCTAACAAACATTCCGCATTTCATGCAAGTCCTCCACGAACTCCATAACGTCTACTTCAGTTAAGCACGTGCGGAATAAGCCATGGAATATGCTCCAGGAATATCGCCAAGACTAAGTCCAAGCTCGTACTCCTGCAAAACAATACCATATTCAAAGTAGACAATCGTTAGTATAAGGATCCTTACGATGATCCATGATCTTGATCCTGTAATACTTCTGAGGATCACTAATTCAAACAGAAGTGAGGATCACCAAACCCAATAGTAATTGAGGATCACTGATCATTGAGAAATCCTCCCCTAACAATTACCCCCAAAATATAAGGAGTAATAATGTAAAATAACGAGTTGTATTTTTGTTCTTATCCGTAACAAATCAACGGATAACTAGCCGTTGGAGTCGGACTAGCCGTTACGAGCATGACGTCAGTGAGGTGACTATCCTGCAAAACCATCATTATAAATTGAAGTTATGGATAGGGATCAATTCGCATTTAAATTCAAGAGAAACCCCCTTTAAATCCACATTCGAAGATCAAGCAGGTATCTCTCTTCCTCTTCTCCCTTTACGTTTTCTTTCTCTGTTCATCTTCTTCTCTACCCTTATGACCAAGATGATGTTAAGATCCTCTCCGGCTAAGGATCACACAAAAGACAGTCCTCTTAAGAGCCAGGGGATCATCAAAGATTCGGCGAAAGAAAGATGCTGCTTCACTGACCCACAAATAGATAGGATCCGACATTGCTTTCCGGCGAACACCGATTTCAAACCGTTTGATCCCACCGTTCTAAGTGATTACGTTTCTGAAACTTGGGTAGCTTTCCCGGTCACCCCTTTCACAATAGGATACTCGTAATTCACCCAGTCTTTCTTCTCCCTTACCGGCATCTCCTACATTCAAGCTATGCCAATGATCTGGAGGGTCTTATATACCCTCGAAAGGATCATTGAGCAAGAAGGAATTGCTCTAGGAATGCCGGAGTTGGCAGAGATGTATGATCTCACAACATTTGGATCCCACCGATATCTATTCAAGCGTAAACCCGGTGAAGAACACCCCATCTTCAAAGCCACTAAGAATGATACCAACTGGAAACGGCGATTCTTCTTTGTCAGAAGGGATTCTATCCCTGATGGAAAGGATCTGCCAAGGAAGTGGACCACCCATGGTAGGATAGAGGATCCTGAGAAGGATCACCAGATAACCTTGTTTTTGTATAAGGATCACTAACACCCTTTTGTTTCTGTTGTACAGCTATCTCTGTTTCGCACCTTATACCATCACCTGCCACCAAGGAAAGGATTGCTGCTTTCAGAAGACTTGATCCTGCAACAAGGTCATTCAAAATAAACACCCAGGACTCTCAAGAAGTATCCTCAGGTTCTGTCACTATGTCGAGTAAGTATCCTGTTTTTTGCATAATTAAATGTTTAAATAAATAGTTAAATATGAATAGGATAAGGATACTTATCTGTTTTGAATGTGTAGGTGCTGGAAAATCTTCAAGATCTGCCTCCAAATTCAGTGTCACTGGCCTTGACACTGTTCGATCCTCAAAGAAAAAGTCTGCTGCTAGCCCCTCTGTCATAGTCCCCAAGGCAACCACTTCAAAGGGAAGAGGTGGAAAGAAAAGGAAGACCTCTGAAGCCGACAACCTAGAAGGCTTGCCTCTGATCCGTCACCAGTTCCTCGAGTACTTTGCAGATGTAAGGATCACTGACTTAGCTTAGTTATCCTATCCACTTGAGGATCATGTGATCCTAACTTTATATTGTCTTTTCTGCAGAAATTTGCTGAAATCGAGGACTACGTAGGCAATGTTGAAGAGATTGAGCAGAAGTGTGTGGACCTCCAAAAGATCATGCTAGCCAAGGATAAAAAGATTGCCTCCCTTGAAAACGACGTCAATCTGGTAAAGAGGGAACTCGTCCTGGCTCACATCCCTGCCGACCAAAAGAAGGCTGAAATCACCTGTTTTGGTCAAAAAATCTGTTGAGGATATTGCAACCAAACTCTATGTTATGGGGGTATGATGCTGATTATGTAATAGCGATGAGGATCACTTCAATGTAGGTTTGCACAAACAACACAAGGATTTATACGGGGAAAAAGCCCTTGATCAAGAGTTGATCTCCGGCACAAAAAACCCCGGGTGATGGAAACTACCGATCACCAAGCTCTAATAAATGATTAAATGTTTACAACTTCGGATAGTAACGAGCTAGGTACAAGGATCACTACGGTGAAATGTGTAAAAAGTGTATGAGATTGCTAAGTGTTTGAACGAGAGCTTGTATGAGCGTTTGTACGAGTGTGTGTAACTGAGAAATGACTAAGTGTTTTCTACTAGCTCGTTACTCCCTTTTTAAAATAGAAATAACCACCTAAACTAACTATCCGACTTTCGTGCCAAGCCTCCACGTTCTCCACAACGTCCATTTTTAGCTAAGCACGTGCATAATATTTTGGGAATATTCTCCAGGAATGTCGCCAAGACTTGGTCAAGCTTGTTATACCTGCGAGATGCTATAAAACATAAGTAAACAATCGTCAGTACGAGGATCCTTAAAGTGATCCATGATCCTGATCCTAAAGCCCTTCTGAGGATCACCACCTGTCACAGAAGTAAGGATCACTAATTAGGATAACGAATAAGGATCACTAATTGTTAGAAAATCCTCCCCTAACAATTGCCCCCAAAATATAAGGAGTAAAGTTGTAAATGTGTGAGTTATATTTTCTGATCTTATCCGCAACAAACTAACGGATATATAGCCGTTAAAATAGAACTAGCCGTTGCGATGATGATGTCACGGAAGTGACAATCCTGCAGAATCATAATTATAAATAGAGATAGAGATAGGATCATTATGCATTCAAATTCGAAAGAAACTCCCTTTATAATCTCAGTTGAAGATCAATCAGGTATCTCTTTCTCCTCTTTCTTCCTTTCTTACTCTGTTCTTCTTTCTTTATCTTCATCACTTCGAAAATGTTGCTCCGAAGTTCCCCGGCCAAGGATCACAAAAAGGATAGCCCTTTGAAGAGTCAGAAGATCATCAAGGACTCGGTGAACGAGAGGTGTTGCTTTAACGATGCACAAATAGATAACATCCGTCACCGTTTTCCGGCGAATGTCTTTTTCAAACCTTTCGATCCAACTGCCCTGAGCGACTATGTTTCAGAAACATGGGTTGCCTTTCCAGTTACTCCATTTGCTATAGGGTACACCTATCCTTTCCCGGAGTTCACACAATCCTTCTTTTCCCTTACCGGCATATCTTATATTCAAGCCATGCCGATGATTTGGAGGGTTTTATACACCCTAGAGAGGATCATTGAGCAGGAGGGTCTTGATTTAGGAATGTCAGAACTGGCGGAGTTGTATGATCTTACTACCTTCGGTTCCCACCGTTATTTGTTCAAACGAAAACCCAGTGCAGATCATCCTCTTCTCAAAGTCACCAAAAACGACAAAGATTGGAAGCGTCGCTTCTTCTTTGTAAGAAGGGATACCATTTCAAATGGAGAGCACTTACCAAGAACATGGTCCACCCATGGTAGGCCGGAGGATCCTGGGAAGGATCACCAGATGGTCATGTTTTTGTAATAGGATCACTAACCCCTTTTTTGTCTTGTGTCATGCAGCCATCTCCGTTTCACATCTCATCACAACACCCGCAACCAGGGAAAGACTTGCTGCTTTCTGGGGACTCGACCCTGAAACTAGAACTTTTAAGACAGTAACCCAAGACTCACAGGAGGTATCCTCAGGCTCTGTCACGATGTCAAGTAAGTATCCCTGTTTAAAATTTAAATAAATAGTAAAATGTATATTAAGAAAAGATACTTATCTTGTTTTGGTCGTGTAGGTGCTGGAAAATCTGCCAAAGCTGCTTCAAGGTTCAGTGTCACCGATCTCACCACTGTCAAATCCTCCAAAAGAAAGGTCCCTACTAGCCCGACAGCCTCAATCCCCAAGGCACCCCTCAAAGGGAAGGGAATCAAGAAGAGAAAGACTTCCGAGGCTGAGGATTTGCAGGGTCTGCCCTTAATTCGCCACCAGTTCCTCGAGTACTTCAATGATGTAAGGATCACTGTCTCTGCTTGTATATCCTGCTGATCTGAGGATCACTTGCTCTTGAACTGCTTTGTCCTTTTCCTTTGCATAAATTTGCTGAGATCGAGGATTACGTCGGCCATGTTGAGGATCAAGATAAGAAGATTGCCGATCTCCAGCAGGTTGCTGTGCTCAAGGATCTTGCACTTGCTGATCTTCAGAAGGAACTCCAGGATACCAAGCAGAAGATGGCTAAGGTGCTGGTTAACTTTGACTATGAAAGGCAGGAGATCACAAATGATGCTAAAGTTTCTGCCGCCATAGCAATGTACAAAACCAAGCTTCAAATGGCCTTGGAAGCTCAGGATCCTGCCTTTGACAAAAGTAGCTGGGAAATTGAAGAATGGAAGGCAAGGCTGGCTGAATTGGGTGATGAAGAGGAGGCTGAGGAGATTCTGGCAATTGAGGCTAGTGGCAGCGGGTTGAAGGATAAAGCTGAGGATGCAGCGGCTGGTGGTGATGATAATGCAGCGAAGGTGTGAGCTGCAAAAATGGGCGATGATGGAAATTTCTAGACGTGGCCGGAGCCCATTTTTTATGATTTGGTAGTTTTTTGGATTGTTGATGTTTTTGAACAATGGTGGGTCTGTAATAACTCTAAACAATAGTTCTTAGGTTTAAGGATCATGTATGATCCTTTGGACAATAGGCAGGATTGCAATTGGTGGAGGGATCCTCTGTTTGGGGGATGAAGCCATTGTGATCCTGCCGCCTTTATATTCCTGCACTACCTTTGAACTCATTATCATGGACACCCTTTACCTACCCCAGCGGACGGGCCACGTTTTGCTGGTAGATGCTTGGGTAGGTAATTTTGACAACCTTTAAAGGGTTAGCCTTATGTTAATAAATAAAAACTTAACCTTTTGTCGCTTATCATGTGTTGTTATCCTTTTTAATATGTTACTTTCCAACTGTTGTAATGTTCATTCTGTTTATACTTATCAAGCCTTGAAAAATTAGAAAAGATATCCAAAAAGTTTAGGATATGAACAAGGATCACATATCCCATAACCGATAAGTTTTAAAAAGTGATATGATTTAAGAAATACAAGTTCAGTTGTCAAGTATAAGGGTTATTTAAAAGAATAATGAATAAAATCAAAAGAGTTAAGGATCATACCTGAGGATCCAAGTTAGAATCCTAACCATAATAAGGATAACTATAAGATAAACCTTAGAGTGAAATAAGGATCAAGGATCCCTAGCTGCCTATCTTCAAGGACCTGAAATAGAGCATAACTTGGGACTAAGCCAATATAAGAAAAGAGTTAGCAACTGGGGACAAGCCCAAGGATAACTGGGGACAAGCCCAAGGATAACTGGGGACAAGCCCAAGGATAACTGGGGACAAGCCCAAGGATCGTGTGTAAACTGGAGTATGGCCCTAACTGGCGACTATCCAAACTTAGTGACATGAAAATGCCAAAACCTTAGCTAACGTGAAAACGTTAGAAACCTTAGCTAACGTGAAAACGTTAGAAACCTTATGAACGGATGTATGGTACGTCTACCATTATACGTAGGATCCTAAGCATAGCCAGAACAATGGAATTATCAGCCCCTAGAACGAGTACTGGTCCCAAAGCCTTGAACTATACCAGGATCATCGTGCGCTACAGGCGGAATCTGGGGACAAGCCCGAATAACTGGGGTTAAACCCAAAAGACGGATTGCTTCTGTGGATAACCAACGTCATGCTAAGGATACCTGAACTTTCAAAACTTAAACTCACGTGAGAGATGGATAAAGGATACATGATCCTTATCCTTATAAGAGAAAATAATGAAATGAAATAGCTTAAGTTTAGGATATTACCTAAGTAAGGATCACCGATACTTTGAGGATCCTTTAAGGATATCCCTTTCGCTAGGATCACCTCTGCCATGAGGATCCTTGTCACATGAAATATTTCTTCAAGTGGACAGCATTCCAAGCTCTTGGTAGCAAATCACCTTCCATGGTTAGCAATCTATATGCCCCCTTTCCTGCTTCAGCTTCAATCAAATAAGGGCCTTCCCATTTTGGAGCCAATTTTCCATTAGCAGGATTGGTGGTATTCTGAAATGCTTTCCTTAACACCATATCTCCAACTTGAAACCTCCTGATCCTGACATTTTTGTTGTAAGCACCAGCCATTCTTTGTTGATAACTGGCCATCCTTATTCTAGCCATATCCCTGATTTCTTCGATAGTATCCAGGTCTTGAGCCAAGTTTTCATTATTTTCCTCAGGATCACGAGTACTTGTTCTAGCAGTTGGAACCACCATTTCTGTTGGGATCACCGATTCTGCCCCAAACACCAAAGAGAATGGTGTTTGACCAGTAGCATTCTTAGGGGTTGTCCTGTCAGCCCAGAGCACATAGGGTAGTTCTTCTGCCCATTTCCCTTTCTTGGATCCAAGCTTCTTCTTCAAATTGTTGATGATGATCTTGTTGGATGATTCTGCCTGACCATTAGCTTGTGGGTGGACTGGTGTTGATGTTATCATCTTAATCCCCCAGCTGTCACAAAAGTTAGTGGTTCTGCCCCCAATAAATTGGGAACCATTATCACATATAATCTCATAAGGAATTCCAAATCTAGTTATAATATTTCTTTTAATGAAGGATATAACTTCCTTTTCTCTAACTTGGGCAAAAGCTTCAGCCTCTATCCACTTGGAGAAGTAATCAGTCATAGCTAGCATGAATACTTTTCCACCAGGTGCCTTAGGGAGCTTGCCAACTATATCCATACCCCATCTCATAAATGGCCAAGAGGAGGATATAGGATGCAATAATTCAGCTGGTTGATGAAGGATATTGCTGTGTCTCTGGCAAGGATCACATCTTCTGGCATACTCCACAGCATCTTTCTTCATGGTTGGCCAGTAATATCCTGTCCTCAGGATCCTTGAGAATAATGCCCTGCCCCCAGTGTGGTTTCCACAATCTCCTTCATGGAAGTCTTTTAAAACTTCTTGAACTTCAGGATCCTCAATGCATCTCAAGTATGGTCCTGCAAGAGATCGTCTATACAACATATTATTCATAATTGTGAATTGAGATACCTTAGATTTGAAAGCCCTAGGGTTTTCTCCTGTAGGAATCTCTCCATGTTGTAAGTATCTCATAATTGGTGAGATCCATGATCCTGATCCTGAATGGGATTGAGTACCCTCACAAGGGATAATTGCAGAATCATTTCCTATCTCCATAGCCTCGTGATCCTCGATAGCCGGGGTCAGGATATGGATAATAGGAATCTTGATATCCTCCGGGATCTTCAAGGATGATCCTAAGTTAGCCAATGCATCAGCTTCTGTATTTTCTTCCCTTGGTACCTGTGACAAACTAAAGGAAACAAAAGAGAGTGCCAAACTTTTGACTATCTCTAAATACTTGGTTAGCTTTTCACCTTTAACAGAATATGATCCATTAAAGTGGTTTGTAATCAACAAAGAATCTACGTGTACCTCAAGATACCTGATCCCCATGTGCTTTGCAATTTGTAAACCAGCAATTAGGGCTTCATATTCAGCCTCATTGTTAGTGGTTTGGAATTCACAAGCTATGGAATGGGGTATTATGTCCCCCTGTGGCGATTTTAGTAGTATTCCAAGCCCTGTGCCTTTGACATTTGAGGATCCATCAGTATAAAGTATCCAAGGATCCTTGGTCTCTTCTAGCTGCTGGACTTCTAGCTCAGCTTCTTCTTGTAAATCACTACTGAAATCAGCCACAAAGTCAGCTAATGCTTGGGATTTGATGGCTGTCCTAGGCTCATATCTTATATCATATGCACTCAATTTCACTGCCCACTTAGCCATCCTTCCTGACATCTCTGGTTTCCTGAGGACATTCTTAATTGGAAAATCTGTTCAAGGCTGCTATCCTTCTTGTTAGCCTTTGAACATCCTTAGCATTGACCGGAAATTTGATATTCACTATTGCTTTGATCTGTTCCGGGCTAGCTTCAATGCCTCTCTTTGTCACCATATATCCTAAAAATTTACCTGCTTTAACACCAAAGTGACATTTTGAAGGATTAAGTTTCATGTTATATTTGTCAAGGATATCGAATGCTTCCTCCAAGTCTCTTAGGTGATCCTCAGCTTTTAAGGATTTTACCACCATATCATCTATGTAAACCTCCATAGTTTGTCCAATCTGATCCTTGAACATCATATTCACCAGCCTTTGGTATGTTGCACCTGCATTTCTTAATCCGAACGGCATAGCAATATAGCAGTATATACCAGTTGGAGTCATGAAGGCTGTATCCTCTTGGTCGGATGGTTCCATTTGGATTTGTTGAAATCCAGATGAAGCATCCATAAAAGTTAACAGTTCATGACCCGCGGTTGCATCCACCATGGAGTCAATGTGGGGTAAAGGGAAAGGATCCTTGGGACATGCCTTATTTAAATCGGTAAAATCGACACATACCCTCCACTTTCCGTTTTTCTTTTGAACAACAACCACATTGGCCAACCATCTTGGATACTTGACCTCTCTAATCATACCTGCCCGGAGCAATTTCTCTACCTCTTCCTGGATAATGGCATTCCTTTCTGGTGCAAACTTCCTTCTCCTTTGATGGATTGGTTTGAAGGATCTGTCGATGCCGAGCTTGTGAGTGATAACATCTTTGGATATACCAGTCATATCTTCGTGTTTCCATGCAAAGGTAGTCTTTCTCCTTTTGAGGAAGGATATGAGGTCTTCTTTCATTTCGCCAAGGATCCCTGATCCGATATAGATTTTGGATTCAGGATCATCAGGATCCATGAGGATTTCTACCACATCCTGCTCTTTTGCCTCCAAGACATCCCTTGGAGGATACTTTGATTGCTATTGCTCCCTGGATCTCGAGGCCGGTTTCATCGATGAAGTATAGCAATTCTTAGCCTCCTGCTGATCACTATCAATCTTTACTATCCCCCAAGGACTAGGGAGCTTCACACATTGATGGTAAGTAGATGGGACTGCTTTCATATCGTGTATCCAGGGCCTGCCAAGGATAACATTACAACAAGATAAACAGTCAATAACAAAAAAATTTTTATAAGAGTGTAGGCCTTCAATGTATATTGGGAGTTTGATGTCCCCCAGGGTGTTCTTAGTTTCGCCACTAAATCCCACGAGCACGGAGGATCTTGGTATGATCTCTGATTCAGGGATACCCATCTTCTTTAGAACATCAAGCTGGATAATGTTCACTGAACTTCCTCCGTCTATAAGGATCCTGCGGACAAAATGGTTAGATATGAAAAGAGTAATAACTAAACCATCGCGATGAGGATCCTGGATATCGACACGATCCTCTTCGTCGAAGGTTATGACTTTTCCTTCGGAGACACTTGATGTTCGAACTGGTCTTTCTCCATTATCCATTTTAGTTTCCTTTGCATGCCTTTTAGCTGCTGAGAAGGATGTGCCACAAATGTCGGATCCTCCAGAAATAAAGTTTATCACTTGTGCATCTGCTGGAGGAGCTGGAGCCTTTTCAGGGATCCTTTCAGGATCCTGAGTCCTTGACTTTTTTCTTCCCAACAACTCTTTTAGATGCCCTTTGCTCAACAAGTATCCAATTTCCTTTCTTAATGCAATGCATTCTTCTGTAAGGTGCCCAAAATCTTCATGATATGCACACCACTTTGATTTATCCTTAGTTGCAGTCGGCCTGTCATTCTTTCTTGGCCATCTAGCTTTATCACCTAGGTTCTGCATGGCAAGGATTAGTTCATTGTTATCAACACTAAAGCAATATTCAGAAATTGGAGGATAATCCTCATCATCCTCTTCTTGATCAATAGAATGCACGTTCTGATTATCAGATCTGTTGTAGGATCTGAACTTGTTGTTCCTGAATGAGGATCCTTGCTTATCCTGCTTTGAGGATCCTGTTAACCTCTCCTGGATCCTCTTATCATCCTCTAGCCGGATGAACCTGAGGGCCCGGGTTCTTACCTCATCTAGGTTCCTGCATGGTGTCATAACAAGATCATCATAAAATAACGAATCCCTAAGCAATCCCATTTTGAAGGCCTCAACAGCCGTGGCTATATCTAAGTTGGGAATGTCTAAGGATTCTTTACTGAATTTGGTAATGTAATCCCTTAATGATTCATTATGACCCTGGGTTATCCTATATAAATCACTAGTTAATCGTTCAAATTTTCTACTACAAGAAAACTGATTATTAAACAAGTTAACTAGGTTAGCAAATGAGGTAATAGAATAAGGAGGAAGACTTAGCAGCCATTTGAGAGCTGATCCAGTAAGAGTGGATCCGAATCCCTTGCACAGGCATGCTTCTTTTAACCTTTCTGGAATTGGATTGATTTCCATCCTTTCCCTATATTGTGCTATGTGTTCTTCAGGATCAGTCGAACCATCATACAGCTTCATTGTAGGCACATGGAACCTCTTGGGTATCTCAGCATCACAGATTGGTGGTGCAAAACGAGATATCTTGTGGCTCCCATCTGCAATCTCTGGGATAGGTTTGACCACTCCCGGAACACTTGATATCATATCCTTTAGCTTTTGCAATTCTCTGGCCATGGCATGATTGATACCTGGATCCTGCATAAGACCATGGTTAGTAGTATGAGAATTATTAAAAGTGTTACCTCCCATTGGATTCAAGTTAGGAAGAATGGATGTTAATCCATATTGTTGAGACTCTGGAATGATCGAGGGACCAGTAGAGGCATTGGTCTGCATTGGAATAAAATCCCCTTGATGGATATCTGAACTTCCTGTTTGCAAACTCCTCAAGGATCCTGGCATCTGGAAGGATCCCTGAAACTGGGATGATCCTGGAACAAAGGAGGATCCTTGAACCTGGGATGATCCTGGAACGAAGGAGGATCCTTGAACCTGGGATGATCCTGGAACGAAGGAGGATCCTTGAACCTGGGATGATCCTGGGACGAAGGAGGATCCTTGAACCTGGGATGATCCTGGGACGAAGGAGGATCCTTGAACCTGCTGCATTCCTGAATATCCTCCTGTACTCGTGAGGGATCCCATATGCTGAGGATAGGATCCCGCTGGCTGGAAATATGAACCTAATGCCTGGGTCATAGCTGTTGTTCCGTAGTGCACTCCTTTTGGTCCACCCACATATTGAATGTCTGGAACCACTGACGGCTGAGAAGTAATCACCGGAGTATTAAAATTCAAAGATCTGGGCATCAGTGGGGAACGATCCTCTGCCGTTTTCTTCTGTTTCTTAATTTCGTCAATCTCTCGGAGGATCCTTTCGTTGGTCTTATCCTGCTCTTGTGCATGATTCCTCATCTACAAAATCAAGGCATAGAGATCATTAGTAGTAGGATTAGTTGAAACAGAAGAAGTAGGTGGTTTTGAGAAAATGGGAGTCAGTTTCTTCGCAGCATTCTCAGTATTCTTCTGGGATCCAGAAGGTGGTGGAGGCAAAGGAGGAACGCCTTGTGAAGAAGTGAATGAGGGCATCAAGTTTGAAGCATTCTTCGATGAGGAAGCCATCTGCTTGGTTGTAGTGAACCGAATTAAGCACAAAAATGCGTATTTTCTTAAGGACGAAGCACCAATGGCCCCACGGTGGGCGCCAAACTGTTTTGGTCAAAAAATCTGTTGAGGATATTGCAACCAAACTCTATGTTATGGGGGTATGATGCTGATTATGTAATAGCGATGAGGATCACTTCAATGTAGGTTTGCACAAACAACACAAGGATTTATACGGGGAAAAAGCCCTTGATCAAGAGTTGATCTCCGGCACAAAAAACCCCGGGTGATGGAAACTACCGATCACCAAGCTCTAATAAATGATTAAATGTTTACAACTTCGGATAGTAACGAGCTAGGTACAAGGATCACTACGGTGAAATGTGTAAAAAGTGTATGAGATTGCTAAGTGTTTGAACGAGAGCTTGTATGAGCGTTTGTACGAGTGTGTGTAACTGAGAAATGACTAAGTGTTTTCTACTAGCTCGTTACTCCCTTTTTTAAAATAGAAATAACCACCTAAACTAACTATCCGACTTTCGTGCCAAGCCTCCACGTTCTCCACAACGTCCATTTTTAGCTAAGCACGTGCATAATATTTTGGGAATATTCTCCAGGAATGTCGCCAAGACTTGGTCAAGCTTGTTATACCTGCGAGATGCTATAAAACATAAGTAAACAATCGTCAGTACGAGGATCCTTAAAGTGATCCATGATCCTGATCCTAAAGCCCTTCTGAGGATCACCACCTGTCACAGAAGTAAGGATCACTAATTAGGATAACGAATAAGGATCACTAATTGTTAGAAAATCCTCCCCTAACATCACCAATGATGCCAAAGTCTCTGCTGCCATTGCTATGTACAAAACCAAGTTGCAAATGGCCGAAGAAGCTCAGGATCCTGACTTTGACAAGAGCAACTGGGACGTTGAGGGCTGGAGGGCAAGGTTGGCTGAGTTGGAGGATGAAGAAGAGGCTGAAGAGGTTCTGGCAATCGAGGCTGGTGGCAGTGGCAAGGATCAGGTGAAGGATACTGGAGCTGGAGAGGATGGTGATGCAGCGAAGGTGTAGGCTGCATGAATGGGCGATGAAGGACATTTCTAGACGTAGCCGGAGCCCATTTTTTTTAGAATTTGATAGTTTATTTTGGTTATGGTGTTTTCTTGTTGAACAATGGCGGGTTGTATTTGAACAATAGTAATTAGGGCTAAGGATCATGGATCCTTTGAACAATAGGTAGGATTACAAATGGTGGAGGGATCCTCTGTTTGGGGGATGAAGCCATTGTGATCCTGCCATCTTTTGATTCCTGCACTTTCCAGACCTATGAACAATGGACACCCTTTGCCAACCCATGTGGACGGGCCACGTTTTGCTGGTAGAAACGTGGGTTGGCAATTTTGACAACCTTAAAGGGTTTAATGTTTTGTGAATAAAATAACTTTAACTTTTTGACTATCTCCCGTGTTGCTATCCTTGTTAGTATTTTACTTTTCAATTGTTGTGATATGCATTTTGTTTCAACTTATCAAGTAAAGGAAAAATTTAACAAATATCCTCAAAAATTTTAGGATATGATCAAGGATCACATATCCTATAGTCGATAAGTTTTGAAAAGTAACATATTTTAAGGATCATAAGTTTAGTTGTCAAAGGATAAGGGTTACTCAAATAAATAATGAATAAAATCAAAATAGTTAAGGATCATACCTGAGAATCCAAGTTAGGATCCTATCCTTTCACACTTATAATCAGGATAACCCAAAAGACAAACCTTAGTAGAAAGTAAGGATCAAGGATCCTTGGTCGTTTATCTCCAAAAACCTGAAATAGGATACAACTTGGGACTAAGCCAATATAAGATAAGAGTTAGTAACTGGGGACAAGCCCAACAATTCTGGGGACAAGCCCAATATACTGGGGACAAGCCCAAAGGATAACTGGGGACAAGCCTAAAGGATCGTGTGTAAACTGGAGTATGGCCCTCACTGGCGACTATCCAAACTTAGTGACATGAAAATGCCAAAACCTTAGCGAACGTGAAAACGTTAGAAACCTTAGGAACGGATGTATGGTACGTCTACCATTATACGTAGGATCCTGAATATAGCCAGTACAATGAAATTGTCAGCCCCTAAAGCGAGTACTGGTCCCATTGCCATGAACTATATCAGGATCATCGTGCGCTACTGGCGAAACTGGGGACAGGCCCAAACTGGGGTCAAGCCCAAATAACTGGATACATCTGTGGATACTCAATCCTTAGTTAAGGATACCTGAACCTTCAAAACTCAGAATCAAGTGAAAGGAGGATAAAGGATACAGGATCCTTATCCTTATATAAGAGAATAAAAGAATGAAATAGTTTGAGATTAGAATATTACCAAGATGAGGATCATCTGTTCTGTAAGGATCCTTCAAGGATACTTGTCATGTAAGGATCACGGATCCTTGTCACATGAAATATCTCTTCAAATGGATAGCATTCCAAGCTCTTGGTAGCAAATCACCTTCCATTGTTAGCAATCGATATGCCCCCTTTCCTGCCTCAGCTTCAATCAAGTAAGGGCCTTCCCACTTTGGTGCCAACTTCCCATCAGCAGAATTGGTAGTATTCTGAAATGCTTTCCTTAATACCATATCACCAACTTGGAATTTCCTGATCCTGACATTTTTGTTGTAGGCTCCAGCCATCCTTTGTTGATAACTAGCCATCCTTATCCTTGCCAAATCCTTGATTTCTTCTATAGTATCCAAGTCTTGAACCAAGTTTTCAGCATTTTCTTCAGGATCACGAATGCTTGTTCTTGCAGTTGGAACCACCATCTCTGTAGGGATCACTGATTCTGCCCCAAATACCAAAGAAAATGGAGTTTGGCCTGTAGCATTCTTGGGAGTTGTTCTATCAACCCAAAGCACATAAGGTAGTTCTTCTGCCCATTTTCCTTTCTTGGGTCCAAGCTTCTTCTTCAAATTGTTGATGATGATCTTGTTGGATGATTATGCCTGACCATTAGCTTGTGGGTGGACTGGTGTTGATGTTATCATCTTAATCCCCCAGCTGTCACAAAAGTTAGTAGTTCTATTCCCAATAAATTGGGATCCATTATCACAAACAATTTCAGAAGGGATACCAAATCTAGTAATAATGTTTCTTTTAATAAAGGATATAACTTCCTTTTCTCTGACTTGAGCAAAGGCTTCAGCCTCTATCCACTAGGAGAAGGGATACCAAATCTAGTAATAATGAATACTTTTCCACCAGGTGCCTTAGGAAGCTTACCAACTATATCCATTCCCCACCTCATAAATGGCCAAGAAGAGGATATAGGATGCAAAAGTTCTGCTGGTTGGTGAAGGATATTACTGTGTCTCTGACAAGGATCACACCTCTTGGCATACTCCACAGCATCCTTCTTTATAGTGGGCTAATAATATCCTGTCCTCAGGATCCTTGAGAATAATGCCCTGCCCCCAGTGTGGTTTCCACAATCTCCTTCATGGAAATCCTTTAAGACTTCTTGGACTTCAGGATCCTCAATGCATCTTAGATATGGTCCTGCAAGAGATCGTTTATACAACATATTATTCAATATTGTAAATTGAGATACCTTAATTTTGAAAGCCCTAGGATTTTCTCCTGTAGGAATCTCTCCATGTTGTATGTATCTCATGATTGGGAGGATCCATGATCCTGAATGAGGTTGGGCATCATCACTAGGGATGATTGTAGAATTCTCTCCTATCTCCATAGCTACATGATCCTCGATAGCAGGGGTTAGGATATGGATAATAGGGATCTTGATATCCTCAGGAATCTTCAAAGATGATCCTAGATTGGCTAATGCATCAGCCTCTACATTCTCTTCCCTTGGTACCTGTGTCAAACTAAAGGAAACAAAAGAGAGTGCCAATTCTTTGACTATCTCTAAATATTTGATTGGCTTTTCACCTTTAACAGCATAGGATCCATTAAAGTGATTAGTGATTAATAATGAATCTACATGTACCTCAAGATACCTGATCCTCATATGCTTAGCAATTTGCAAACCAGCTATCAAGGCTTCATACTCAGCCTCATTGTTGGTAGTTTGAAATTCACAAGCTATGGAGTGGGGTATTATGTCCCCCTGTGGCGATTTTAGTAGTATTCCAAGCCCTGTTCCTTTTACATTAGAGGCTCCATCAGTGAAGAGTATCCAAGGATCCTTAGTTTCTTCAAGCTGTTGGACTTCTAACTCAGCTTCCTTTTGCAAGTCACTACTGAAATCTGCCACAAAGTCAGCTAAGGCTTGGGATTTAATGGCAGTTCTAGGCTCATATCTTATATTGTAAGCACTAAGCTTCACTGCCCACTTAGCCATCCTTCCTGACATTTCAGGTTTCCTGAGAACATTCTTAATTGGAAAATTAGTCTTAACAATAATGGCATGAGTTTCAAAATAATGTCTTAATTTAGTAGATGCCATAATTAATGCAAGGATAAGTTTTTCCAAATGTGAATACCTGGATTCAGCATCAAGCAAACTCTTACTTACATAATAGACATGATGTTGTGTACCTTCGTGATCCTTAACAAGGACCGCACTTACTGCTTTTGAGGATACTGCTAAGTATAAGGATAATATATCCCCTTTTTCTGGTTTCATCAAGGCCGGGGCTGAGGATAGGTAATCCTTAAGAGCTTTGAGGGCACTTTCATGCTTCTCAGTCCATTCAAATTTCTTGTTCTTCCTCAGAATGTCATAGAATTCCTTGCACTTTTCTGAGGATTTGGATATAAATTTGTTCAAGGCTGCGATCCTGCCTGTCAATCTTTGCACATCCTTAGCATTGGCAGGAGATTTGATATTCACAATAGCCTTGATTTGCTCTGGACTTGCTTCAATGCCCCTCTTTGTCACCATATAGCCTAAGAATTTACCTGCCTTAACACCAAAATGACACTTGGAAGGATTTAGTTTCATATTAAATTTATCAAGGATATTGAATGCTTCCTCCAAGTCATTGAGGTGATCCTCAGCTTTCTTGGATTTAACCACCATGTCATCAATATAGACTTCCATAGTGTGTCCAATTTGTGCCTTGAACATCATATTGACTAGCCTTTGATAAGTAGCACCTGCATTCCTTAGTCCAAATGGCATAGCAATATAACAATATATACCAGTTGGGGTCATAAAGGCTGTATCCTCTTGATCAGATGGTTCCATCTGAATTTGTTGAAATCCAGATGAAGCATCCATAAAAGTCAACAACTCATGACCCGCGGTAGCATCCACCATTGAGTCAATGTGGGGTAATGGGAAAGGATCCTTGGGACATGCCTTGTTTAAATCAGTAAAATCGACACATACCCTCCACTTTCCATTTTTCTTTTGAACAACAACCACATTGGCTAACCATCTTGGATACTTAACCTCTCTTATCATACCTGCCCGAAGTAGTTTGTCTACCTCTTCCTGGATAATAGCATTCCTTTCAGGTGCAAACTTCCTCCTCTTTTGGTGAATTGGCTTGAATGACCTGTCAATGCCAAGTTTATGCGTAATTATATCCTTAGATATACATGTCATGTCTTCATGCTTCCAGGAAAAGGTAGTTTTCCTCCTCTTAAGAAAGGATACTAGCTCCTGTTCAATGCTGCTAAGGATCCCTGATCCTATGAAGACTAGGGATTCAGGATCATCAGGATCCATAAGGATTTCCTTCAAATCCTGTTCTCTTGCCTCCAAGATATCTCTTGAAGGATACTTTAATTGCTATTGCTCCCTTGGTCTTGAGGCTGGCTTCATTGATGATGTATAACAATTCTTAGCCTCTTGTTGATCACTCTCAATTTTAACCACTCCCCATGGACTTGGAAGCTTTATACACTGATGATAGGTGGATGGGACTGCCTTCATATCATGTATCCATGGCCTGCCAAGGATAACATTGCAACATGATAAGCAATCTATAACACAAACTTTTGATAAGAATGCAATCCTTCAATATAGATTGGGAGTTTGATGTCCCCCAATGTATTCTTAGTTTCTCCACTGAATCCCACAAGTACTGAGGATCTTGGGATAATGTCAGACTCCGGGATATTCATCTTCTTGAGGACATCAAGCTGAATGATGTTCACAGAGCTTCCTCCATCTATAAGGATCCTGCAAACAAAGTGGTTAGAAATAAATAATGTAATTACAAGACCATCATGATGAGGATCCTGGACATCAACACGATCATCCTCATCAAAGGTTATAACTTTATCCTAGGTGACAACGGAGGTCCGGACGGGTCTGTCTCCATTATCCATCTTGGTTTCCTTAGCATGTCTTTTTGCTGCTGAAAAGGAGCTACCACAAATGCCTGATCCACCGGATATGAAGTTTATGACTTGTGCATCTGCTGGAGGAGCAGGAGCCCTTTCCGGGATCCTTTCAGGATCCTGGATCCTTGACTTCTTTCATCCCAAAAGCTCCTTCAAATGTCCCTTGCTCAACAAGTAACCAATTTCCTTTCTCAGTGCAATACACTCTTCAGTGAGATGCCCAAAATCCTCATGATATGCACACCACTTGGACTTATCCTTTGTAGCAGCTGGTTTATCACTTTTCCTTGGCCACCTAGCTTTCTCACCTAGATTCTGCATTGCAAGGATTAGTTCATTGTTATCAACAGAAAAACAGTATTCAGAAATAGGAGGATAATCCTCATCATCCTCTTCTTGTTCCACTGCATGCACGTTCTGGTTATCAGATCTGTTGTAAGACTTTGATTTGTTGTTCCTAAAGTAGGATCCTTGTTTATCCTGTTTCGAGGATCCTATTAATCTATCCTGGATCCTCTTGTCATCCTCTAGGCGGATGAACCTAAGGGCCCTGGTTCTTACTTCATCAAGATTCCTGCAAGGGGTCATAACAAGATCATCATAGAATAATGAATCCCTAAGCAATCCCATTTTAAAGGCTTCTACAGCCGTTGCAATATCCAAGTTAGGAATATCCAAGGATTCTTTACTAAACTTAGTGATGTAATCTCTAAGTGATTCATTTTGACCTTGAGTTACCCTATATAAATCACTAGTCAATCGTTCAAATTTTCCACTACAAGAGAATTGACTATTGAACAAGTTAACTAGATTAGCAAATGAAGTAATAAAGTAAGGGGGAAGACTTAGCAGCCATTTATGAGCAGATCCTATGAGTGTGGATCCAAATCCATTGCATAGACATGCTTCTTTTAACCTTTTAGGAATTGGATTGATCTCCATCCTCTCCCTGTATTGAGCTACATGCTCCTCTGGATCCGTTGAACCATCATACAGTTTCATGGATGGTATCTGGAATCTTTTGGGTATCTCAGCAACACATAAGGGTGGTGCAAAACGAGATATCCTATGGCTACCGTCTGCAATTTCAGGAATGGGTTTAACCACTCCTGGAACACTGGATATCATATCCTTGAGCTTCTGTAACTCCCTGGCCATAGCCTGATTGATACCTGTATCCTGCATTAAGCCATGGTTAGTGTTGTATGAATTATTAAATGTGTTACCTCCCATAGGATTCGTGTTTGGAATTCCAGATGTGTATCCATATTGGCGGGATTCTGGTATGATCGAAGGACCAGATGAAGCAATGGTTTGCATTGGTATGAAGTCTCCTTGATGAACATCCGAGCTCTGAGGCTGCATACTTCTCAAGAATCCTTGATCCTGAAAGATGTTGGATCCTTGAGACTGAGAGGATCCTTGAATCTGAAAGGATCCTGGGACCTGGGAGGATCCTTGGACCTGGGAGGATCCTTGGACCTGGGAGGATCCTTGGACCTGGGAGGATCCTTGGACCTGGGAGGATCCTTGAACTGCATGCATTCCCAAATATCCTCCTGAGCTGAAGGATCCTTGATGCTGAATAGAGGATCCCGATGGCTGAAAATAGGATCCCTGAGGCTGGTAGTGAGAGCCAAATGCCTGACTCATCCGGAGCTGCTGAGTGCTGGGAAGTTATGACTGGAGTGTCGAAGTTCAGCGACCTTGGCATCAGAGGAGAGTGATCCTCCACTGATTTCTTCTGTTTCTTGATCTCAGCGATCTCCCGGAGGATCCTTTCGTTGGTTTTGTCCTGCTCTTGTGCGTGATTCCTCATCTGCAAAATCAGAGCATAAAGATCATTAGTAGTAGGATTAGTTGAAACAGAAGAAGTTGGTGGTTTTTGGAAAATGGGGGTTTGTTTCTTCGCAGCATTCTCAGCAATCTTCTGGGATCCAGAAGGTGGTGGAGGCAAAGGAGGAACGCCTTGTGAAGAACTGAATGAAGGCATTAAGCTTGAAGTGTTCTTCACTGAGGAAGCCATCTGCTTGGGTGTAGTGAATCGAAATGACCACAAAAATACGAATCTTCTCAGGAATGAAGCACCAATTGCCCCACGGTGGGCGCCAAACTGTTTTGGTCAAAAATCAAGCAATGATAATGCAACCAAACTTTCTGTTGTGAGGTATGATGCTTGAATTGATGAACAACAATAAGGATCACTCAGAAATGTAGTGAACAAGTGACACAAAGATTTATACGAGGAAAAAGCCCTTGATCAATGAATGATCTCCGGCATAAAAAACCTCGGGTGATGGAAACTACCGATCACCAACTCAGATTAAACAAGAAATGTATTACAACTTCGGATGATAGCGAGCTAATTACAAGGATCACTATAGTGTATTGTGTAAAAATGTGTGTAATCGCCAAGTGAATTATCGAGAGCTGGTGAGAGCAGTTGTAAGAGTGTGTGTGTTAGCCAACAATAGCCAAGTGTTTCTATTTAGCTCGCTATCCCGTTTAAAAATAGAAAATATCTAAGCTAACAAACATTCCGCATTTCATGCAAGTCCTCCACGAACTCCATAACGTCCACTTCAGTTAAGCACGTGCGGAATAAGCTATGGAATATGCTCCAGGAATATCGCCAAGACCAAGTCCAAGCCCGTACTCCTGCAAAACAATACCATATTCAAAGTAGACAATCGTTAGTATAAGGATCCTTACGATGATCCATGATCCTGATCCTGTAATACTTCTGAGGATCACTAATTCAAACAGAAGTGAGGATCACCAAACCCAACAGTAATTGAGGATCACTGATCATTGAGAAATCCTCCCCTAACAATGGTGATGGGCGAAAACGTAATGTTAGGATCATGCGTCTGCATGGCGGTGGTCGGAAGCCATGGTGGTGGTGGATCTTTAAGCAGAGAAAGAGAGAAAGAAAGAGAGAGATAAATGGATAGATAAGGTAGGGTGGGGGTGGGGTGGAGTGGGGTGCATATGGGTTTTTATTAATAAAAAAAGTATTGTTTTCATTTAAAACTAAAAGACTTAAACCCCCTTACGTGAAGGCATGTGAGTCCATTTAACTGAATTTTTTGACGTGGTTAGTGGTAAAAGTTGAACCATGTATCAAAACATGAACATAAAGGTTGGTTTTTGCCAATTTTATAGTGAAAGGTATAAAGTGCAGTTTGAGACAAACATAAAGGTTGTTTTCTGCAATTTTTTCTAATAATAATAAATAACAAGTAGTGACCAAAAAATACATGAAATAGAAGTATGTTGCTCTATTTATTAAGAACAACTTTTTATGTTCGACCGTTTTATCACTCTAGTCTATTCATAAATTTACCAATCAAAAAATAAAATAAATTTTCAACATTTCATTCAATTTCAACATTTCATTCAAAGTTTGGTTTCATTTCCAAGTGTTTTATAAAACCCTATTGAACCTTTCAAAATTACTTTTTATCTAACTTCTCATTACATGGTAGTTTAATCTTCATTACAATGGTCTTCGGTCACTGCGAGTGACTATTTTCATTGTCTTGTTCGTGTTAGACCACACCCGAAAATCCAGTTGTAGAGGGATTCGAACCCGTAACCTAACAACTGCAAACAACACACCTTACTACCAGGCCATACGTTATCTTTGTGTTATACTTTCTTTGCCCTTGTATTTATCATAAAATTACGTATTGATTAAAAAAGTGAAAAGATAACATGCCACGTGATAGACCATCATTGCCTAACTGATTATTGTTCACAAAACTCATAAAGAATGTTGATCTCTATAATAATAATAATTAGGTCAATAATAATAATAACAATAACAATAGCAATAGCAATAGCAATAGCAATAGCAATAGCAATAGCAATAGCAATAGCAATAGCAATAGCAATAGCAGCAACAACAACAACAATAAAACGATAAAAAAACAAAGTGAAATACATCAATTAAAGATATTAGTTGTTTTGGTCAAAAATCAAGCAATGATAATGCAACCAAACTTTCTGTTGTGAGGTATGATGCTTGATTCGATGAACAACAATAAGGATCATTCAGAAATGTAATGAACAAGTGACACAAAGATTTATACGAGGAAAAAGCCCTTGATCAATAAATGATCTCCGGCATAAAAAACCTCGGGTGATGGAAACTACCGATCACCAACTCAGATTAAATAAGAAATGTATTACAACTTCGGATGATAGCGAGCTAATTACAAGGATTACTATAGTGTATTGTGTAAAAATATGTGTAATCGCCAAGTGAATTATCGAGAGCTGGTGAGAGCAGTTGCAAGAGTGTGTGTGTCAGCCAAAAATAGCCAAGTGTTTCTATATAGCTCGCTACCCCGTTTAAAAATGGAAAAATATCTAAGCTAACAAACATTCCGCATTTCATGCAAGTCCTCCACGAACTCCATAACGTCCACTTCAGTTAAGCACGTGCGGAATAAGCCATGGAATATGCTCCAGGAATATCGCCAAGACCAAGTCCAAGCTTGTACTCCTGCAAAACAATACCATATTCAAAGTAGACAATCGTTAGTATACGGATCCTTAAGATGATCCATGATCCTGATCCTGCATTACTTCTGAGGATCACCAATACAAACAGAAGTAAGGATCACTAAACCCAACAGTAATTGAGGATCACTGATCATTGGGAAATCCTCCCCTAACAATTGCCCCCAAAATATAAGGAGTAATTATGTAAATAAACGAGTTGTATTTTGTTCTTATCCGTAACAAATCAACGGATAACTAGCCGTTGGAGTCAGACTAGCCGTTACGAGCATGACGTCATTGAGGTGACCATCCTGCAAAACCATCATTATAAATTGAGGTTATGGATAGGGATCAATTCACATTTAAATTCAAGAGAAACTCCCTTTAAATCCACATTCGAAGATCAAGCAGGTATCTCTTGAGGGTCTTATATACCCTTGAGAGGATCATTGAGCAAGAAGGAATTGCTCTAGGAATGTCGGAATTGGCAGAGATGTATGACCTCACAACATTTGGATCCCACCGATATCTATTCAAGCGTAAACCCGGTGAAGAACACCCCATCTTCAAAGCCACTAAGAATGATACCAACTGGAAACGGCGATTCTTCTTTGTCAGAAGGGATTCTCTCTCTGATGGAAAAGATCTGCCAAGGAAGTGGAGCACCCATGGTAGGATAGAGGATCCTGAGAAGGATCACCAGATAACCTTGTTTTTGTATAGGGATCACTAACACCCTTTTGTTTCTGTTGTACAGCTCTCTGTTTCGCACCTTATACCATCACCTGCCACCAAGGAAAGGCTTGCTGCTTTCAGAAGACTTGATCCTGCAACAAGATCATTTAAAACAAACATCCAGGATTCTCAAGAAGTATCCTCAGGTTCTGTCACTATGTCAAGTAAGTATCCTGTTTTTTGTATAGTTAAATGTTTAAATAAATAGTTAAATAGAAATAGGATAAGGATACTTATCTGTTTTGAATGTGTAGGTGCTGGAAAATCTTCAAGATCTGCCTCCAAATTCAGTGTCACTAACCTTGACACTGTTCGATCCTCAAAGAAAAAGTCTGTTGCTAGCCCCTCTGTCATAGTCCCCAAGGCAACCACTTCAAAGGGAAGAGGTGGAAAGAAAAGGAAGACCTCTGAAGCCGACAACCTAGAAGGCTTGCCTCTGATCCGTCACCAGTTCCTCGAGTACTTTGCTGAGGTAAGGATCACTGACTTAGCTTAATTATTCTGCCCACTTGAGGATCATGTGATCCTAAACTTTACATTGTCTTTTTGCAGAAATTTGCCGAAATCGAGGACTACGTAGGCAATGTTGAAGAAACTGAGCTAAAATGCCTGGACCTCCAAAAGATGATGTTGGCCAAGGATCAGAAGATTGCTTCCCTTGAAAATGATGTCAATCTGGTGAAGAGGGAACTTGTCCTGGCTCAAATTACTGCTGACCAAGAGAAGAGTGAAATCACCAATGATGCCAAAGTCTCTGCTGCTATTGCTATGTACAAAACCAAGTTGCAGATGGCTCAAGAAGCTCAGGATCCTGCCTTTGACCAGAGCAGCTGGGACATAGAGGGCTGGAAGGCTAGGCTGGCTGAGTTGGAGGATGAAGAAGAGACTGAAGAGGTTCTGGTAATCGAGGCTGGTAGCAGTGGCAAGGATCATGCGAAGGATACTGGAGTTGGAGGAGATGGTGATGCAGCGAAGGTGTAGGCTGCATGAATGGGCGATGAAGGACATTTCTAGACGTAGCCGGAGCCCATTTTTTTAAGAATTTGGTAGTTTATTTTGGTTGTGGTGTTTTTGTTGAACAATGATGGGTTGTATCTTGAACAATAGTAATTAGGGCTAAGGATCATGGATCCTTTGAACAATAGGTAGGATTACAAATGGTGGAGGGATCCTCTGTTTGGGGGATGAAGCCATTGTGATCCTGCCGTCTTTTGATTCCTGCACTTTCTAGACCAATGAACAATGGACACCCTTTGCCAACCCATGTGGACGGGCCACGTTTTGCTGGTAGAAACGTGGGTTGGCAATTTTGACAACCTTAAAGGGTTTAATGTTTTATGAATAAAATAACTTTAACTTTTTGACTATATCCCGTGTTGCTATCCTTGTTAGTATTTTACTTTTCAATTGTTGTGATGTGCATTTTGTTTTAACTTATCAAGTAAAGTAAAAATTTAACAAATATCCTCTAAAATTTTAGGATATGATCAAGGATAACATATCCTATAGTCGATAAGTTTTGAAAAGTAATATAGTTTAAGAATCACAAGTTCAGTTGTCAAAGGATAAGGGTTACTTAAATGAACAATGGATAAGATCAAAACAGTTAAGGATCATACCTGAGGATCCAAGTTAGGATCCCAACCTTTAACACTTGTAATTAGGATAACCCAAAAGACAAACCTTAGTAGAAAGTAAGGATGAAGGATCCTTGGTCGTTTATCTCCAAAAACCTGAAATAGGATACAACTTGGGACTAAGCCAATATAAGATAAGAGTTAGTAACTGGGGACAAGCCCAACAATTCTGGGGACAAGCCCAATATACTGGGGACAAGCCCAAAGGATAACTAGGGACAAGCCCAAAGGATAACTGGGGACAAGCCCAAAGGATAACTGGGGACAAGCCCAAAGGATCGTGTGTAAACTGGAGTATGGCCCTCACTGGCGACTATCCAAACTTAGTGACATGAAAATGCCAAAACCTTAGCTAACGTGAAAACGTTAGAAACCTTAGGAACGGATGTATGGTACGTCTACCATTATACGTAGGATCCTGAATATAGCCAGTACAATGAAATTGTCAGCCCCTAAAGCGAGTACTGGTCCCATTGCCATGAACTATATCAGGATCATCGTGCGCTACTGGCGAAACTGGGGACAGGCCCAAACTGGGGTCAAGCCCAAATAACTGGGGTCAAGCCCAAATAACTGGATACTTCTGTGGATATCCAATCCTTAGATAAGGATACCTGAACCTTCAAAACTCAGAATCAAGTGAAAGGAGGATAAAGGATGCAGGATCCTTATCCTTATATAAGAAAATAAAAGAATGAAATAGTTTGAGATTAGAATGTTACCAAAATGAGGATCATCTACTCTGTAAGGATCCTTCAAGGATACTGGTCAGGTAAGGATCACGGATCCGTGTTACATGAAGTATTTCTTTAAGTGGACAGCATTCCAAGCTCTTGGTAGCAAATCACCTTCCATTGTTAGCAATCGATATGCCCCCTTTCCTGCTTCAGCTTCAATCAAATATGGGCCTTCCCATTTTGGTGCCAACTTTCCATCAGCAGGATTGGTGGTATTCTGAAATGCTTTCCTTAATACCATATCACCAACTTGGAATTTCCTGATCCTGACATTTTTGTTGTAGGCTCCAGCCATCCTTTGTTGATAACTAGCTATCCTTATCCTTGCCAAATCCCTGATTTCTTCTATAGTATCCAAGTCTTGAACCATGTTTTCAGCGTTCTCTTCAGGATCACGAATGCTTGTTCTTGCAGTTGGAACCACCATCTCTGTAGGGATCACTGATTCTGTCCCAAATACCAAAGAAAATGGAGTTTGGCCTGTGGCATTCTTGGGAGTTGTCCTATCAGCCCATAGTACATAAGGTAGTTCTTCTGCCCATTTTCCTTTCTTGGATCCAAGCTTCTTTTTCAAATTGTTGATGATGATCTTGTTGGATGATTCTGCCTGACCATTAGCTTGTGGGTGGACTGGTGTTGATGTTATCATCTTAATCCCCCAGTTGTCACAAAAGTTAGTAGTTCTATTCCCAATAGATTGGGATCCATTATCACAAATAATCTCAGAAGGGATACCAAATCTAGTAATAATGTTTCTTTTAATAAAGGATATAACTTCCTTTTCTTTGACTTGAGCAAAGGCTTCAGCCTCTATCCACTTAGAGAAGTAGCCTCTATCCACTTAGAGAAGTAATCAGTCATAGCAAGCATGAATACTTTTCCACCAGGTGCCTTAGGAAGCTTTCCAACTATATCCATTCCCCATCTCATGAATGGCCAGGAAGAGGATATAGGATGCAAGAGCTCTGCTGGTTGGTGAAGGATATTACTATGCCTCTGACAAGGATCACACTTCTTGGCATACTCCACGGCATCCTTCTTCATAGTGGGCCAATAGTATCCTATCCTCAGGATCCTTGAGAATAATGCCCTGCCCCCAGTGTGGTTTCCACAATCTCCTTCATGGAAATCCTTTAAGACTTCTTGGATTTCAGGATCCTCAATGCATCTTAGATATGGTCCTGCAAGAGATCGTTTATACAACATATTATTTAATATTGTAAATTGAGATACCTTAATTTTGAAAGCCCTTGGGTTTTCTCCAGTAGGAATCTCTCCATGTTGTATATATCTCATGATTGGGAGGATCCATGATCCTGAATGAGGTTGAGTATCACCACTAGGGATGATTGCAGAATCTTGTCCTATCTCCATAGCTACATGATCCTCGATAGCAGGGGTCAGGATATGGATAATAGGGATCCTTATATCCTCAGGAATCTTCAAAGATGATCCTAGGTTGGCTAATGCATCAGCCTCTGCATTCTCTTCCCTTGGTACCTGTGTCAAACTAAAGGAAACAAAAGATAGTGCCAATTCTTTGACTATCTCCAAATATTTGATTAGCTTTTCACCTTTAACAGCATAGGATCCATTAAAGTAGTTAGTGATCAATAATGAATCTACATGTACCTCAAGATACCTGATCCTCATATGCTTAGCAATTTGCAAACCAGCTATCAAGGCTTCATACTCAGCCTCATTGTTGGTAGTTTGAAATTCACAAGCTATGGAGTGGGGTATTATGTCCCCCTGTGGCGATTTTAGTAGTATTCCAAGTCCTGTTCCTTTTACATTGGAGGATCCGTCAGTGAATAGTATCCAAGGATCCTTGGTTTCTTCAAGCTATTGGACTTCTAATTCAGCCTCCTTTTGCAAATCACTACTAAAATCTGCCACAAAGTCAGCTAAGGCTTGGGATTTGATGGCAGTCCTTGGTTCATATCTTATATCATATGCACTTAGCTTCACTGCCCACTTAGCCATCCTTCCTAACATTTCAGGTTTCCTGAGAACATTCTTAATAGGAAAATTAGTCTTAACAATAATGGCATGAGTCTCAAAATAATGTCTTAATTTAGTAGATGCCATTATTAATGCAAGGATAAGTTTTTCCAAATGTGAATACCTGGATTCAGCATCAAGCAAACTCTTACTTACATAATAGACAGGATGTTGTGTACCTTCGTGATCCTTAACAAGGACCGCACTTACTGCTTTTGAGGATACTGCTAAGTATAAGGATAATATATCCCCTTTTTCTGGTTTCATCAAGGCTGGGGCTGAGGATAGGTAATCCTTAAGAGCTTTGAGGGCACTTTCATGCTTCTCAGTCCATTCAAATTTATTGTTCTTCCTCAGGATGTCATAGAATTCCTTGCACTTTTCCGAGGATTTGGATATGAATCTGTTCAAGGCTGCGATCCTGCCTGTCAATCTTTGCACATCCTTAGCATTGGCAGGAGATTTGATATTCACTATAGCCTTGATTTGCTTCGGACTTGCTTCAATGCCCCTCTTTGTCACCATATAGCCTAAGAATTTACCTGCCTTAACACCAAAATGGCACTTGGAAGGATTTAGTTTCATATTAAATTTATCAAGGATATTGAATGCTTCCTCCAAGTCTTTGAGGTGATCCTCAGCTTTCTTGGATTTAACCACCATGTCATCAATATAGACTTCCATAGTGTGTCCAATTTATGCCTTGAACATCATATTGACTAGCCTTTGATAAGTAGCACCTGCATTCCTTAGTCCAAATGGCATAGCAATATAACAATATATACTAGTTGGGGTCATAAAGGCTGTATCCTCTTGATCAGATGGTTCCATCTGAATTTGTTGAAATCCAGATGAAGCATCCATAAAAGTTAACAACTCATGACCCGCGGTAGCATCCACCATGGAGTCAATGTGGGGTAATGGGAAAGGATCCTTGGGACATGCCTTGTTTAAATCAGTAAAATCGACACATACCCTCCACTTTCCATTCTTCTTTTGAACAACAACCACATTGGCTAACCATCTTGGATACTTAACCTCTCTTATCATACCTGCCCGAAGTAGTTTGTCTACCTCTTCCTGGATAATAGCATTTCTTTCAGGTGCAAACTTCCTCCTCTTTTGATGAATTGGCTTGAATGACCTGTCAATGCCAAGTTTATGAGTAATTATATCCTTAGATATACCTGTCATGTCTTCATGTTTCCAGGCAAAGGTGGATTTCCTCCTCTTAAGGAAGGATATTAGATTCTGTTCGATGTCGCTGAGGATCCCTGATCCTATGAAGATTTTGGATTCAGGATCATCAGCATCCATGAGGATTTCTTTCAAATCCTGTTCTCTTGCCTCCAAGACATTTCTTGAAGGATACTTTAATTGCTATTGCTCCCTTGGTCTTGAGGCTGGCTTCATTGAGGATGTATAACAATTCTTAGCCTCTTGTTGATCACTCTCAATTTTTACCACTCCCCATGGACTTGGAAGCTTTACACACTGATGATAGGTGGATGGGACTGCCTTCATGTCATGTATCCACGGCCAGCCAAGGATAACATTACAACATGATAAGCAATCTATAACACAAAACTTTTGATAAGAATGCAATCCTTCAATATAGATTGGGAGTTTTATGTCCCCCAATGTATTCTTAGTTTCTCCACTAAATCCCACAAGTACTGAGGATCTTGGGATAATATCAGACTCCGGGATATTCATCTTCTTGAGGACATCAAGCTGAATGATGTTCACAGAGCTTCCTCCATCTATAAGGATCCTGCGAACAAAGTTAGAAATAAACAATGTAATTACAAGACCATCATGATGAGGATCCTGGACATCAACACGATCATCCTCATCAAAAGTTATAACTTTATCCTGGGTAACAACGGAGGTCCGGACGGGTCTGTCTCCATTATCCATCTTGGTTTCCTTAGCATGTCTTTTTGCTGCTGAAAAGGAGGTACCACAAATGTCTGATCCTCCGGATATGAAGTTTATGACTTGTGCATCTGCTGGAGGAGCAGGAGCCCTTTCCGGGATCCTTTCAGGATCCTGGATCCTTGACTTCTTTCGTCCCAAAAGCTCCTTCAAATGCCCCTTGCTCAACAAGTAACCAATTTCCTTTCTCAGCGCAATGCACTCTTCAGTAAGATGCCCAAAATCCTCATGATATGCACACCACTTGGACTTATCCTTTGTAGCATCTGGTTTATCACTCTTCCTTGGCCACCTAGCTTTCTCACCTAGATTCTGCATTGGAATGATCAGTTCATTGTTATCAACAGAAAAACAGTATTCAGAAATAGGAGGATAATCCTCATCATCCTCTTCTTGTTCCACTGCATGCACGTTCTGGTTATCAGATCTGTTGTAGGACTTGGATTTGTTGTTCCTAAAGTAGGATCCTTGTTTATCCTGTTTCGAGGATCCTGTTAATCTATCCTGGATCCTCTTGTCATCCTCTAGGCGGATGAACCTAAGGGCCCTGGTTCTTACTTCATCAAGATTCCTGCAAGGGGTCATAACAAGATCATAATAGAATAATGAATCCCTAAGTAATCCCATTTTAAAGGCTTCTACAGCCGTAGCAATATCCAAGTTAGGAATATTCAAGGATTCTTTACTAAACTTAGTGATGTAATCTCTAAGTGATTCATTTTGACCTTGAGTTACCCTATATAAATCACTAGTCAATCGTTCAAATTTTCTACTACAAGAGAATTGACTATTGAACAAGTAACTAGATTAGCAAATGAAGTAATAGAGTAAGGGGGAAGACTTAGCAGCCATTTAAGAGCAGATCCTGTGAGTGTGGATCCAAATCCCTTGCATAGACATGCTTCTTTTAACCTTTCAGGAATTGGATTAATCTCCATCCTCTCCCTGTATTGAGCTACATGCTCCTCTGGATCCGTTGAACCATCATACAGTTTCATGGATGGTATCTGGAATCTTTTGGGTATCTCAGCATCACATAAGGGTGGTGCAAAACGAGATATCCTATGGCTACCGTCTGCAATTTCAGGAATGGGTTTAACCACCCCTGGAACACTGGATATCATATCCTTGAGCTTCTGTAACTCCCTGGCCATAGCCTGATTGATACCTGTATCCTGCATTAAGCCATGGTTAGTGTTGTATGAATTATTAAATGTGTTACCTCCCACAGGATTCGTGTTTGGAATTCCAGATGTGTATCCATTTTGGCGGGATTCTGGTATGATTGAAGGACCAGATGAAGCAATGGTTTGCATAGGTATGAAGTCTCCTTGATGAACATCCGAGCTCTGGGGCTGCATACTTCTCAAGAATCCTTGATCCTGAAAGACGTTGGATCCTTGAAGTCGAGATGATCCTTGAACCTGAAAGGATCCTGGGACCAGAGAGGATCCTGGGTCATGGAAGGATTCTTGGACCGGGAAGGATCCTTGGACCTGGGAGGATCCTTGGACCTGGGAGGATCCTTGGACCTGGGAGGATCCTTGGACCTGGGAGGATCCTTGAGCTGCATGCATTCCCAAATATCCTCCTGAGCTGAAGGATCCTTGATGCTGAATAGAGGATCCCGATGGCTGAAGATAGGATCCCTGAGGCTGGTAGTGAGAGCCAAATGCCTGACTCATTGTTGTTGTTCCATGACGTCTTCCTGGTAATTCACCCAAGTATTGCACATCCGGAGCTGCTGAGTGCTAGGAAGTTATGACTGGAGTGTCGAAGTTCAGCGACCTTGGCATCAGAGGAGAGTGATCCTCCACTAATTTCTTCTGTTTCTTGATCTCAGCGATCTCCCGGAGGATCCTTTCGTTGGTTTTGTCCTGCACTTGTGCGTGATTCCTCATCTGCAAAATCAGAGCATAAAGATCATTAGTAGTAGGATTAGTTGAAACAGAAGAAGTTGGTGGTTTTTGGAAAATGGGGGTTTGTTTCTTCGCAGCATTCTTAGCATTCTTCTGGGACCCAGAAGGTGGTGGAGGCAAAGGAGGAACGCCTTGTGAAGAACTGAATGACGGCATTAAGCTTGAAGTGTTCTTCGTTGAGGAAGCCATCTGCCTGGTTGTAACGAACCGAAATGACCACAAAAATATGAATTTTCTTAGGAATGAAGCACCAATTGCCCCACGGTGGGCGCCAAACTGTTTTGGTAAAAAATCAAGCAATGATAATGCAACCAAACTTTCTGTTGTGAGGTATGATGCTTGATTCGATGAACAACAATAAGGATCATTCAGAAATGTAATGAACAAGTGACACAAAGATATATACGAGGAAAAAGCCCTTGATCAATGAATGATCTCCGGCATAAAAAACCTCGGGTGATGGAAACTACCGATCACCAACTCAGATTAAACAAGAAATGTATTACAACTTCGGATGATAGCGAGCTAATTACAAGGATCACTATAGTGTATTGTGTAAAAATGTGTGTAATCGCCAAGTGAATTATCGAGAGCTGGTGAGAGCAGTTGCAAGAGTGTGTGTGTTAGCCAAAAATAGCCAAGTGTTTCTATATAGCTCGCTACCCCGTTTAAAAATGGAAAAATATGTAAGCTAACAAACATTCCGCATTTCATGCAAGTCCTCCACGAACTCCATAACGTCCACTTCAGTTAAGCACGTGCGGAATAAGCCATGGAATATGCTCCAGGAATATCGCCAAGACCAAGTCCAAGCTTGTACTCCTGCAAAACAATACCATATTCAAAGTAGACAATCGTTAGTATAAGGATCCTTAAGATGAACCATGATCCTGATCCTGCATTACTTCTAAGGATCACAAATACAAACAGAAGTAAGGATCACTAAACCCAACAGTAATTGAGGATCACTGATCATTGGGAAATCCTCCCCTAACATTAGCGATGTATTATTTTACACTAAAAACAATCTTGTAAGAACCACTTATACCATCCAAATAGTCGTTTAAGGGATGGATTTAATCATCTTTTACACATCATCTACTTTTCATTATTGAGGAAGACATTTTTAAGGGTTGATTTTGGTGGGTTTTCTTAGGAACATAGTCACCCAGTTTAACGAGTTTAACCTGATCATCTAACTAGAGATTGAACTAAACCTACCCATAAACTGTGTTTCTCTGTTGTGTTGCCTCTTGATCCATGTCTATTACATCAAGCACATGCACATGGACTGATATCCTTTTCATTATCTCCTTATCAATCTGAAGAAACACAGAACTAATTAGGGTACTAATCAGTTTGGTTTATGTTCCTACCATAGTGGTTAATCTTCTAATGGCTTTCTGAGCTTCGTAATGATCGTCTAAGTCCTGCAAAACAGAACACCGTTACTCGTTAAGAGGGGAATATGGGGGTTTCCCTCTTAACCGGGCTCCGGCGTGAGAATAAGCGACTGTTATTGAGGAGATAAGTGTGTATTAAGAGTGAGAGTAGAGGGAATGGAATCTTTAACCTGTGAAGTGAGGTCTCTATTTATAGCCGGAGAGGTGTAAGAGGATGTGGGCTGATGGGCCTTGGGCCTGAAGGCGACAACATAAGGGATGTGCTCCTTGTCTCACTGGTGTCGATCGTTAGTGGTTAGCAGGAGCTCTTGGGAGTTGGCGCAATGTGATTGGAGCCACGTGTCACTGTTGTCGGCCTGGCCGCCCTTCTGCCATCAGCAGGTAAGTGGAGATCGTGGGGCAGTTGTCTCTGCCCGGTGATTGGTGCCATGTAGGCGTCCTTAAGTACTTTTTGTCCCCTGCATGTCAGATGATCGTGGAGCACAATTGAGCAGGTCCAGAAGAACGCTGATTGGCCCTTTTCTTCTGCCACTTGTACCTTGTGTACTATCTGGACAGCCTTGCGTTACTTCCCTGCGCGATTCTTGCTGAGCACGTAACTACCCCGCGCAGGAATATAGGTCACTGCATGCTCATTCTGGATACTAAGTGTTGAGAATGGAGCTTCCTATTGCTTAGACCTCGCGCCGCATCAAAGAATGTTGATGTATCCCGCGCAGGAATATAGGTCACTGCATGCTCATTCTGGATACTAAGTGTTGAGAATGGAGCTTCCTATTGCTTAGACCTCGCGCCGCATCAAAGAATGTTGATGTATCCCGCGCGACGTTAGCGATAAGAAATTTGCTGAAATAAGGAGTATGGTCCTGCGCGCAACCTTAACGGAGGTTTGTGCGGATTTTTGGGACCATACCCCTTCAAGTCCCCCCAGTCCAGTGCTGCACCATGCGCGAGGCAAGTGGTTGGAGCTCTGGACTTAGAAAAAAGAGTTGCAGAGTGTTTGTTTTTTGGTTGGTAGGCGCGCGCGTGCAAATGTTTGACATTTGTTACGGCGCGACTACATATCTGTCTGGAGATGATTCTTTGCTTGGTGTCTTGAGTAACTTCTTCATTAAGTTTGTAGTAATTTTGGGCGGGAAAACCTTTGAAATTTGAAATCTGACAAGTTGGTGAGAAACGTCGTTGATGGTGACGTTTGAGTTGACCACTTACACGGCTGTCATCAAGTTGTCTCTGACGGTTGGTCATTCTGTCAGGAGAGTGAGTTCCATGCGCGCGTGGTAACCGTCACTCCGGGATTCTCGCCTTACGTGTCGTCTTCTGATTGGTCACGTGCGCGGCGCCTTTGGCACGTTTACCCATCGCATTAAATGCGATGGGTATATATATCCGAAGAGATGTGGGAAGTCATCACTTTCTCTTCTACTATTGTTATATTTCTCTCTATTCATCTCCTTTATATCTTCAAATCTTCAAGTTTCGTAGCAGATCTTCGAGATCTTTCTTCATATTTTCAGGTTCTTCCAGAAAACTTGAAGCTTATTCACTATGGCTGAAGAACATCAAGAGGATATCCCTGTTGAAGAAGGCCCTGTTCCCGTTCTCCGGTGGGACTTAGGACTTTTTGAACAGATCGTACGTGGTTTCCGGTTCCCACCGGAATGGGATGCCAAGTACCCCGGTCAGAATCAGACGGCTGCCGACGCACCACCGGGGTATATCACGTTGTATGAAGATTTCTTCCATCAAGGCAACTTCCGGTTGCCGGCAACGAACTTCATGGCACATATCCTGCGGTTCTATGGGTTCCATATCTCCCAGTTGAGTCCTCCTGGGATGGTTAGGGTTCGACACTTCGAATTCCTCTGTCGATCTCATGGCATAGAGCCGACTGTGGAAAAATTTAGAGTCTTTTATCAGTTGATTCGAAACATGGGGTTCTACTCATTTGCCAGCCGAGGATCTGCAAAGAAGATACTTCTTAACCCTCCCAAGAGTTTCCATGACTGGAAACCGAAATTCTTTTATATTCGCGAGGAGGTTATTCCGATCGCCATGGCATTTCGCGCCTGGACTGAAGCGATCGTGAAAGAAGACCTGGCGATCCCCAAGACTGAGGCTTGGTATAGGACGCTTACTGCCACCCTAAACCGAGTGTTTGGTGAGAACGTCTTGGTGGCGGCGCGGATGAGTGATCAATGGCTGCCTGACAGCAAGGAAGTTCCCATTCTGATGATCGATGATAGAGGTTAGTAATTCTCTTATTTTTGTTCATTTCCTGCTTCGTACTTGTGTTTATTTTCATAATTTGTCGTGTAGAGGCGCATCTGTATCAAGCTGCCTTCCCCACCTTTGGTGGTTCCATGGGTGTGCGCCCGCTTCAGGCTGGAGAAGAATATTGGTATGACCAGATTAAGGGTAACTTCATGTACCCGGTTGCTGATGCATTCGCCGCTCCGCCTACTGCGACTGAAGGTGCGCACATACCTAAACCTCGTCCTTTGCGCTCTGTTATTTCTGCTGGGAAAGAGATTGTCTATCTTTCTAGCGGGGAGTCTGTAGGGTCTTCGAATGGGGAGCTAAGTTCGTGGTCTAACGTCTTTGCAGGTGTGTTGCGCGACCTGGGTATCAACCCCGAAGAGAAGAAGAAGAAACCTTCTAGGAAGAAGAAGGTGATTAACCTTGAGCCCGAGGTGATAAGCAAAAAAGGCGGGAGTACCCGCGCAGCTTCTGGTGCTGCTGATAAAGGTACTCTTCGGCTTCGTCAGAGTAACTTGAAAGATTATGTGATAATTAGTGACTCACTTGAGGGCTTGTCGCGTGTAGGCGAGAATAAAACTGGAGCAGGTGGCTCAAAAAGTTCAGGTAGCGCGGGTTCTCGTAACCCATATGCTGGAGCGACTCCTTCCTCTGTTGCGCATGATGAAGAAGAGGAAGAAGAAGCGGAAGAGGAGGCTGCTGCAAATTTAATCAGCAGGAAAAGAAATAGGAGTGAGACCACCGTTGGCGCTTCCACCGCGCCGCAGGGTGGTGAGGTTCCTTTGATTGGGAAACGGAGCAACCTTCGCTCTTTATACAAGTTTTCTCCTGGTAAGTTCTTTACTCTCTTCTCTATGTTGCTTGCTCTTTTTGACACTTGATCTTCTGCAGAGACCAAGAAGAAGACGTCTGAAAAGAAGGGTGTTGTGTTTACGGAGCCTTCAGAGCCGGCGCATAAGAGGCCTAAGGTTACCGTTAAACCTTTAAAAACTGTGGTGGAGTCTGATAAGGTAAAACATGTTGAGGTCGAGAAGGAGAAAACTGTTGCGACGGAGAAGAGTAAGTCTGAGGAAGAGAAGAGGAAAGCTGATGAAGAGCGTAGGAAGATTGATGAAAACAAACGGAAGAAAGCTGAGGAAGAGAAGAGAAAAGCGGATGAGGAGAAGGCGAGGCGAGCTCAGCAGGAGAAAGAGAAAAAGGTTGCTGAAAGAGAGAAAGAGAGGGAGAAAACTAAGGAGAAGGAGAAGTCCGCTGCTGACAAGTCTGTTGGGATTTCTACCGCAGGTGGCGTGGGTTCTGGTTCGGCGGCTGGTCAGGGTGGTGTGGGAAAACACGGCGCGCCGCCGCGCTCTCTGATAGGCCCCCGGGATACTTTGGGGGATATTTATTACAAGTCTTACACTGAAGAGAGCCGTGGTGACGCTCCGCACCAACCGCCATGGGGCTTAAAGCAGAAGGATACCTTCCTCGAGTTCGCGCCTTGCCGCGACTGGCTCCTGAATTCCATTCCTCCTGGTGAGGTTGATCGTCAAAGGGCGCGAACCCACAACGGGTTGTATCATGCCTATGTTGTTGGTGAGGCCAACACCCGTGCTGCTAACCAAGAAATTGTTCGCGAGTGGCGAACACTGGTTAGGGAGAGGGATGATTGGTAAAAATACCGCGATCGGATATTAAGGCGCGCTACTGACTTGGAGAAGTCGAGAGCTGCTTTTGACGAGGAGAAGGCAAAGTTCGAAGCTGACCGGAAATCAGAGGAATGGGGGCGCGAGGGCCTGAGGGGTAAGCTTCGAGCTGCTGAAGATCTGCTGGTGAAGGAAAAAGCAGAATGGAAGAGAATCTATGAGAAGGACAACCAACGCGCCTTCGCAGCTCGCAACAAGATTACCGAGCTTGAAGGCAAGGTTGCTGAGCTGACGGCGAAGGTTGAGGATGCGCAAGCTGCTAAGGAGCAGACTGAGGTTCGAGACATTTCTTTTTCAGTTTATATTTTTGTTTTGCAGTTTTAACTGAAGTCTTTTATCCCTTGCAGGTTGAGCTGGCTGAGGTGAAGATGCAGCTGTCAAGTAGGTACAAGGATTTGATGGCTAAAGACGTGGAGATCGCGGAGCTTAAGCGTCGCCTGCAAGAGCAGGTTGATAAGAGTGAATCTTTAGAAATTGATCTCGAAGCTGAGAAGGGTAAGCTCGCCACTGCGGAGGAGGCCAGACAGAAAGCCGAGGAGGCACGTGCCATAAGCTCTTCCGCTTTAAACGTAGCGCAAAATAATTATGCTGAGGTCCAGGGTATTGTGGACACGTTGTCCTCGGATACTGAATGGCTGCGCGGTAGGGGAATAGTTCTGGTATTTATCTCTTTTTAACTTAGGTTTTATTTACTAAGTCAGTTCCTTATTTACTCATTCTGGTGTAGATGGCTAACTCGATTTTGAACGCTGGAGAACTGGATGGGACAGTTGCTGCTCTCATAGATGCTTCTCGCGCGGTTGGTCATCGCGGAGGTTATATGGAGTGTGCGCAGCATGTCGAAGAAGTGTTTGGTCAAGAGTTTGATACTAGTCATTGTTCGGTGACCAACGAAGCTGATGCCGAGTTGGCTCGTGCTGAAAATGCTTACAATCATCTAGCCTTGCCTGTAATGGACTTGGTTGCGAAGGCTCTAGAGCATGATGGCTGGTGCAAACGTCTAAAGGGCATTCTTGACCCACCAGAGCATGTTGAATTGTCAGATGAAGAGGAAATTGCTGGTGATGATGGCGATGGTGAAGGCGATAAGCACGACGATGGTGATGATGGTGATGGATTCGAATAGATAAGTGTTTTCAGGCTTTGTGCCTTGTAATTTTTTAGGTTAACATTTGCGCGGTCGCGCTTGTTTTGGATCAGATGATTGATCGTTGGTCTCTATGTAATCCTTGCACGCTTGTGTTTATTAAATATAATTTTCATGTTTATTCTTGTCATGTTACAATTATTGCACTGTTGTTAGAAACTTTGGTTAAGTTAGCGCGAATAAATGTAAGTGTGACTCTTAAGCGAGTGTAGTTGCTTGGTTTCGCGCTTTGTTCGCGGAGGACCTCGAAGGTATGAGAGCTTGTAACTCACTGGAGTGTTTTCGTGCTAATCAAAAGTTTAACATGCATTTGTAACTCAAGAAGCAATATGATAGAAGAAAACATGTCGTATGCTTTCATTGACTTAGAAACAGGCGCTTAGGCCAACATACATTTCTTGTAACGTAAAAGGGGCATTTAGCCAACATGGGAAATTAAAAAGCCGCGTGGCCAACGTTAGTGAGTAGATGTGCAAGACCGAGGGCGATTACATATAGCATTTGCGTAGTTGTTGCGCATTCCACGTGCGTGGGATGATGTGTCCATCCAGGGTGCGCAGTTTGTATGCCCCTTTTCCTAGCACTTCATGTACTAAGTATGGGCCTTCCCATTTGGGTGCTAGCTTTCCTGGGCGCTCGACGTTTGAAGCCTCGTTGTCTCGAAAGACGTATTCTCCTGGAGTGAAGGTACAAATGCGGACTCTCGCATTGTAGTACCTTTCCAGTTGTGTCTTGTATTTCGCTTCTTTGATGCGCGCAATCTCGCGTCGTTCTTCCAGCAAATTCAAATCGAGACGGCGCTCTGCTTCATTATCAACCGTGTTGACTGCAGTCAAGCGCGGTGAGGGGAGTCCAACTTCCGCCGAGATAACTGCCTCCGAGCCGTAAACTAGGCTGAAAGGAGTTTCGTTGGTGCTTGTCTTCGGCATGGTTCGATGAGCCCACAGGATGCTTGGGAGCTCATCTACCCAGCCTCTTCTCTTTGTAACCAGTCGGGCTTTTATCCCCTCGACGATACTCTTGTTGACGCTTTCCACCTGGTCGTTGCCTTGAGGATGCGCAACGGAGGAGAAGGTATGCTCAATCTTCATTTCTTTCATCCACTTCTGGAGGTCTTCAGAAGCAAAGTTAGTACCGTTGTCTGTGACAATCTTGAGTGGCAGACCAAATCTGCAAATGATGTGTTCCCAAATAAACTTGCGCACCATCATTGCAGTGGTTGAAGCGAGAGCTTTGGCCTCCACCCACTTAGTGAAATAATCAACGGCCACGATTATGAACTTGACGGCGCCAGGAGCTTCCGGGAAGGGTCCCACTATATCTATTCCCCACTGTTGGAAAGGCCAAGTAGTGGATACGGGAATAAGATCGTTTTTTGGGCGCAGGGTTTTTGGAGAATGTCGCTGACAGGAGTCGCATTTGTGCAACTCCTTCAGGGTGTTGACGTGCATCCCTGGCCAGTAATATCCAGCATTCATAATCTTCGCGACAACCATGCGTGGTCCTGCATGGATGCCGCAGATCCCTTCGTGGATCTCCCTTATCAAATAGTTCGCATCTTGGGGGTCCACGCAGCGCAGTAGTGGTCCCAAGAAGGATTTTCGGTACAAAATACCACCATTCATCTCGTAATGCAGGGCCTTGTTTTGAATTTTCCTTGCCTCTGCTTTGTTCTCAGGGAGTATTCATTCTTGCAAGTATTGAATTATAGGGGCCATCCAGGATGACTGCCCTATTTCGATCACGTTGACTTGTCATAGCAGAACTGATGGATTCTTGAGTACTTCAATCCTTACATCTTTGGCGAGATGTTGAAAGGAGGTTGAAGCCAGTTTGCTCAAAGCGTCTGCTGGTTTGTTTTCAGAGCGGTTGATGTGGACTACCTTGTAGGACTTGAATTTTTGTAGCAACTCCTTCGCCTGATCCAAATATAAGGCCATAACTTCGCCCTTTGCATCATAGATTCCGTTGATTTGACTGGCGATCAAAAGTGAATCCACATGCGCTTGAAGGTTCTTATCTCCCATTTTAATGGCGAGGCGTAAGCCTGCCAGAAATGCCTCGTACTCTGCCTCGTTGTTGGTATTCTTAAAATCCAACTTGATGGCGTACGTAAATTCATGTCTTTCAGGGCTCACGAGGCGCAATCCTGCTCCTGCGCCGTCTTCGTTTGAGGCCCCATCGGTGTACAGCAACCACAACTCATCAGATGTATCTTTCACGGGAGTTTCAACAATCTCGCAATCCTTGATTTTTTCTGCTGGGACTTCTGTGATAAAGTCGGCAAGGACCTGACCCTTGATAGCTGGGCGCGGCCTGTACAGAATGTTGTGGCCCCCCAGCTCAATCGCCCATTTTGATAACCGCCCAGATGTTTCTGGCTTTTGCAATATCGTGCCGATGTGGAAATTGGTAAGTACGGTGATCACATGCAATATCTGCGCAGCCTCCGAGAGGCGTGTAGCAGCGCAAGCACCAATTTCTCCATTGTGGAGTATCTTGTTTCTGGATCGGTTAGCACCCTACTGACGTAATAAATTGGAGTATGTACTCCGTTTCTTTCCACAAGTAATACCGAACCTACTGCCTTATCCGAAGAAGATAAGTACAGTATGAGCGGTTCTTTTTCGAACGGCGCGGTCAGGGTAGGGAGTTCGATCAAGCACTCCTTCATTTGTTGAAAAGCGGCCTCTGCTTCAGGCGTCCATCTGAATTCTTGCTTCTTAACACAATTGCGCAAAGTGCTGATAAAGGGATATGACTTTGCGGCGTGGTTTGACAGGAAACGGTTAAGCGCGGCTAGGCGGCCGACCAACCGTTGCATTTCTTTGATTGTTCGTGGTGATGGCATCCTCTCTATTGCCTGGACCTTTTCTAGATTCACCTTAAAGCCGCCATTTGTGACTATGAAGCCTAAGAACTTCCCTTCTTCCATACCAAAAGAACACTTGGCTGGATTCAATTTCATGTTCACGCTGCGCAATGAGTTGAATGTTTTTTCGATGTCTTTTAACATTTGGTCCTCTTCAGGACTTTTAATCACCAGATCATCGATGTAAACCTCGATATGCTTCCCGATATCTCCAGCGAAGGTTTTATCCATCAGGCGTTGATACGTTGTGCCAGCATTTTTTAAGCCGAAAGGCATCTTTGTGTAGCAGAAGATCCCTAGATCGGTTCGAAAAGCTGTCTTGTCTTCGTCTTCTAGCTTCATTTGAACCTGATGGTATCCTTTATAGCAATCTAAGAAGCATTTCCATCTGTATGGCGCGAGAGAGTCTATCTTTTTGTCGATCTCCGGCAAAGAGTAGCAATCTTTAGGGCATGCCTTGTTGAGATCGATATAGTCAACACACATTCGCCATCCTCCACTAGACTTCTCTACCATCACGGGGTTCGCAACCCAACTTTGATAACGGACCTCCCGCAAGATTCCCGCTTTGAGTAGTTCGCATACTTGCTCATTCATTGCTTTGGTTTTGTCTGCCCCTAAGCTGCGCCTTCTTTGAACTTTCGGCTCAACAGAGGGGTATGTGTTTAAACAATGCTCGGTGATGTCGCGCAGGACACCGGTCATGTCGGCCGGGGTCCAGGCGAAGATATCCATATTCTTGAACAGGAGCTGCTTGAGATGAGTTCTGATGCTTGGTGAGATTGCGTGGCCTATCGTCACCGTTTGCTCCGGGTACTTGCGGTTTAAAACCCATTTTTCTGGCTCGGTTGTTGAAACCTTGGCCGCTTTAGTTGGGCGCATCTCTTCTGTCGCCATTACTTCTTTCTTAGCATAGATGATCGCCACCCCCGTTTTGGTTGGAAACCCTATCGCTGAGTGGGGTGTGGAAGTTACCATGTTTAGTTCGCCTTGGGTTTCTCTCCCAATCAACACATCATGCCTCGATTTGACAGGCATCACCATGAAGTTTACATTCGTTGTTCTTGAATGCTTCCCGTCAGAGAGCGTGACGGGGAAGCTAATTTGGCCTAGCGGGAAGACCATTTCGTTGCAAAATCCAGACAGTGGATAATCAACTGGCTCAAGTCTCGCTTTGTCATCCTCATCAAACTGATTAAAACACTGCTCATAGATGATATCGGCCGTACTCCCTGGGTCAATGAAGACATACTCCGTTTCATAATAGCCGATAATGCCGGTAATGACGACGGGTCGAGTGGCACGAGGACCGCCGCGCACTACCGGGAAAATGACCTGTTGCTCTTTCCATGAGGGTTCGTAAGGGCGCTTTCCTTTCTCTCTTGCACTGTATCTTGGTCCGTTGACCATATGGGTTTCTAGGCGTCTGACTTTCTTGTTATTCCCCTCATCGTGGCGTTGGAGCTGTCGAGGCTCTTTGCGCACGTTTTTCACCAGGTGGCTTAGCTTCCCGCTTTTTAGCGCTCTTTCAATCTCTTGACGTAAACTGTAACAGTCATCTGTCAGGTGCCCCGTATCTTTATGAAAGTCGCAGTACAGGTTGGGGTCTTGCCCCTTTTTGTTCGTCATAGGCCTTGGCGCCTTGAAATCATGATTCTCCGTCATCAGCACCTCTTTTGGTGTTTTTATGAGCGGAGTCTAGTGCTTGTCTCGGTTATCGTCCCTGACTGCTTTTCGATACCCAATTCGATCAGTAGTGTCTCGCGCGTCTTCTCTGTAGCGAGACCGTTCTTCATAACGAGGTCGTTCACCATAACCGCTGGAGTGGTTGGCTTTCCACCCAGGGTTTTTGCCTTTGTTCCGTCTGTTGTCGTCGCGTGAATTGCCCCCTTTAGAAAATCGATCTTCAGAACGATAAATCTTGTTTCTGGCGAGTGACTCTTCAGTTTGCGCGACTATCTTCGCGGCTTCCATGAGCTTATCCCATTCCTTGGGCATTCCATCCTTCCCAGTGATAGTTCTGATGAGACTATCACAGCGAATGGCTTTCTTGAAGTGGCAACGCATGAGTTGTTCACTTACGCCACCGATTTCCAAGCACTCCTTGTTGAAGCGAGTGATGAAATCTTCCAGACCCTCGTTATCTCTGCGCCAGATGTCTTCTACCTCGGCTGTGTCGCGCTGGTAACGTCTCTGTTGACTGAAGTGACTCAAAAACTGTGTCCTGAAATCCACCCATGATTTGATTTTTCCAGGAGGAAGGCAGTCGAACCAGGCGCGAGCAGCCCCGGTAAGCGTTTGAATAAACAGATGGCACCACATGGGCATATTCCATCCTCCTATGCAACCTACGCTTGTGAAAACTCTGACGTGATCATCGGGATCAGTCAATCCATTAAACTTTCCGACTGTCGGAGGTAACTTCTCTCTTTTAAGCGGAGCCAGTGCGATTTTTGGAATGAACTTTGAATGTTCTACAGCTTCAGCTGGTCGATAGGCGAGGCGAAAGTCTTGCTCTGCCTCTTCAGTGTACCCAACATGTTGTCTTGGTTTGTAGTATTCATGGTTCCTTTGCAAGCGATTGAAGACTGACGAACCCTCATCATCTTACCAAGTTGGGTCATTCGGGTCAGTATCTTCCCATTCATTGTTCATGTTGCGCGGCGTGAGCCGGCTATGAACTAGGCCTCTTTGGACTTTTGACGGATAGTCATAATAGCTTTCTGTTTCTCCCCGTGTATCGCGCGTGTCCTGCACGCTTAGTCTTCGGGTAGGGGGAGGTCTGTTAGCTCTTCCTTGAATGTTTTGCGTTGGTGGTATCTGGTGCGCCCCGTGACTGGGGCCGGTTGGTGTAACCAAGGACGGTTCTGCCGTTAAGACTGCTTGCTGTGCGCTCAAAGATTGATATGCCTCGTTAATGGTGGCAAGTTGCTTGGCGTACCATGAGGCTGGGGTTTCGCCCTCTGGTAGCCCAAGTAGCGCCGAAATGTTCTGAGGTGGAGCTGGGTTTGAAGGTCCAGCGCCGTTGTTCCCTGGGGTTACCGTTTGAGTGATGCGGGTGATGCTCCAGTGCGGTCCCCCAGTGTTGGTTACTTCGATTTCGCCAATTTCTTCGATGTGCTGAGGTAGGGCGTTTTGATTACCCTCCCCCAACGCTGCATTAGAGTTTGCTCCGAAACCAACAAACTCAGGAATGATTCCTTGACCAGCCATGATCGAAGGAAGAAAAAAACCACGAAAACTCAGAAAAAGAAGATGAAAGTGATTTGTAGAAAACCGGTGGGCGCCAATGAAGAAACACGGAACTAATTAGGGTACTAATCAGTTTGGTTTATGTTCCTACCATAGTGGTTAATCTTCTAATGGCTTTCTGAGCTTCGTAATGATCGTCTAAGTCCTGCAAAATAGAACACCGTTACTCGTTAAGAGGGGAATATGGGGGTTTCCCTCTTAACCGGGCTCCGGCGTGAGAATAAGCGATTGTAATTGAGGAGATAAGTGTGTATTAAGAGTGAGAGTAGAGGGAATGAAATCTTTAACCTGTGAAGTGAGGTCTCTATTTATAGCCGGAGAGGTGTAAGAGGATGTGGGCTGATGGGCCTTGGGCCTGAAGGCGACAACATAAGGGATGTGCTCCTTGTCTCACTGGTGTCGACCGTTAGTGGTTAGCAGGAGCTCTTGGGAGTTGGCGCAATGTGATTGGAGCCACGTGTCACTGTTGTCGGCCTGGCCGCCCTTCTGCCATCAGCAGGTAAGTGGAGATCGTGGGGCAGTTGTCTCTGCCCGGTGATTGGTGCCATGTAGGCGTCCTTAAGTACTTTTTGTCCCCTGCATGTCAGATGATCGTGGAGCACAATTGAGCAGGTCCAGAAGAACGCTGATTGGCCCTTTTCTTCTACCACTTGTACCTTGTGTACTATCTGGACAACCTTGCGTTACTTCCCTGCGCGATTCTTGCTGAGCACGTAACTACCCCGCGCAGGAATATAGGTCACTGCATGCTCATTCTGGATACTAAGTGTTGAGAATGGAGCTTCCTATTGCTTAGACCTCGCGCCGCATCAAAGAATGTTGATGTATCCCGCGCAGGAATATAGGTCACTGCATGCTCATTCTGGATACTAAGTGTTGAGAATGGAGCTTCCTATTGCTTAGACCTCGCGCCGCATCAAAGAATGTTGATGTATCCCGCGCGACGTTAGCGATAAGAAATTTGCTGAAATAAGGAGTATGGTCCTGCGCGCAACCTTAACGGAGGGTTGCGCGGTTTTTTGGGACCATACCCCTTCACAATCACTACAATATCAACCTTCCTATCTTGATTTAAGGTAGTAAGGTACCATTCACATGTTGATCATATCTAGGTGTATCAAGACAAAGATCATTACATACACCAACACATTCATTAGTTTGATCCTTTTCATGTGGATCATTAAAAATATCAACATAAACCTGATTACTTTCATTATCTTTATCTTTACCATTTTCCTTTGCATTACTACTCCCAAACAATTCTTGAATCTTATTTTCGAACTTGTTCATTGCATCATCATTTTGTACATCTACTGAATCTTGAACATTAACCATTGATTCATTTTGGATTTTTAATTCCCATTCATCAATAGTTTCATGAATCTCATTTTTAAACCTACTAGTCATTTCATCAAACACATTAGGTGAAATCTTATTATCTTTTCCATTTTCTTTTAAAACATTATTATTAATTACCCTTCCATTTCCATTGAACCATTAATATCAAATACCTTGAAAGCATCGTATAAAGAATAACTTGGATCATAAGAAGAAAATAGATCTTTCATTTCATTTGTCCCGCTTGCGGTGTGCACATATAATGTATATATGTGTAGGCGCTCGGGGGGCAAGAGTGAAATGGTACTAGTTTAAAGTTATTTTATTAATTTCGTGAAAATATCGTTAAAAGCAGCGGATGGTTAATCAATGCATCATGTGGTGACGTTGATAGCTGAAAGACACGGGGGTACATGCACCAATCAGTCTATGTCCCGATTTTTTGAGTGTTATGTGTCTTAGGTCCAAGGCTTAATACAAAACTACAATCGAGCCGGGGGTCTCACTGGAAGCAGTCTCTCTATTCCTACGGGGTAGAGGTAAGGCTGTCTACATCTACCCTACTCAGACCCTACCTTAGCTTTTCTATTGGTGGGAGCAGTGTTGTAGGAATCGCTAGGCGCTAGTCGGGCGGTGGGGTACCGACTAGCGATTAATCGGGATTAATAGGGATTAATCGGAATTAATCGGATTGAGATTTTTATATATAATTTTTAGTTATATATACACACACACATATTTATATGTCGTTTTTTAAAGTATACATGTTTTAACCTCTTATTGACCCATTTTTTAAGTAATTGGAAGGAATTTATAAGGTTTGGTCGAAATCTGGCCGACGTCATGCCAAAATTTGGCCAGAATAGGGCCGCCATTGACCGCCTAGCAATTAATCGGCCATTAATCGGTGATCCTCCGATTAGTGATTAATCGGCGATTAATCGAAGACTAGTCGGGATTTTTACAACCATGGGTGGGAGTTACTGAGTATGATGATGATTTCATTTGCATCCAATTTCAAAGCTAAGGAAATGGTATCTTTCAACGTGTAAAGACTATATTGATGCCATGTTATGAAAATATCTCTAATTTCTGGTTCAAGCCTATCTATTAAGAGGTATATAACATAATAGGGTAAATTACACTTTTCGTCCTTTATGTTTGTATCAAATTGCAATGGATAGCATTTAACTTCAATAATTACAGTCACAATCATTTATTTGAAAAACCCATTACACCTTACTTCCTTTAGCACTAACTAGGTTAAAATTTTTGGTTAAGTATGGCATGTGACTTGGACATAAGGGTACATTGGTAATTTTTGATTAAGTATAGCAATAACAACAATAACAATAGCAGCAACAACAATAAAATGATACAAAGAAAAAAAAACAAAGTGAAGCATATCAATTAAAGATATTAGCGATGTATTATTTTACACTAAAAACAATCCTATAAGAACCATTTATACCCAATGTTGTAGAAGGCGCTAGGCGCTAGTCGGGCTGTGAGGTACCGCCTAGGGATTAATCGGAATGAGATTTTTATATGTATTTTTTCAAAATTATATATATATACCCAATAATATAAAAATAATACTTCAAAATTCACATAAATACTTCAAGTTTCAGATAGTATGGTTCGATTTTGACTGATTTTGACCGCCTAGGACCGATTTTGACCGATTAATATAGTCCGATTAATCCGATTTTTGACCGCCTAGGACCGCCTAGGTACCGCCTTTGACCGACTTTGACCATGGCCGATTAATTGACCGACTAGCTCAAAATTAGGCAGTAAGTGGCCGCCTAGCGCCTAGGCGCCGATTAATCGGCCGCCTAGGCCGATTTCTGCAACACTGTTTATACCATCCAAATAGTCGTGATGTATTTTTTTACACTAAAACAAACAAACAAACGTACTCAACATACCCATTATTTATTGTTACTTTATGTTAACTTTATAATTAGTTATTTCATGTTAACTTTTTTTATCCTTATTTCTGTTTACCATGGACTAGTGTTATTTTATTATCAATTTTTTTTATCCAACATATTTTGCCTCCTCTCTTCAAAAGTTCATGTCGTTATTGGGTGGGAGCAATCTAAGAATAGATAATCTCCCCCGAAAGAGTAAAGAGTTCTTTACTTTTTTTTTGAACGGCGATTGACTCCAACAGTCGAGAGGATCACACCCACATTGCATGGGTCCCTAGTCCCTCTCGGGCGAGGCATCCGAGGTTGACCATAGGCGCTCCACGAGAAAATTTCCAGCCGACAGCCACTTGACTGCCGCTGCAGCCTCCGCACTCAAGAGCCGGAGTAACTGCACTGTAATAGAAAACTCGTGTGCGGCTCAAGACTCGAACCCGGGCTATTACGCACTCAAAGGCTCTTATCCATCATTGCTATGACCCCTCAACCAAGGTTGGGGTCATTTACCCCCAAATGCAACAGGTGGGGATCGAACCCGGGTCTCCAAGGAAACCCAAAGTTCTTTCCACCACTCCACTACAAGTGGGGGATAAAGAGTTCTTTACTTGAGCAACCAAAAATTGATTTGTAGGTTCCTTGTAAACAAAAGGGATACTATTAGTTGGTGCGAGAGACAAGGCGTAAGATCAACATGTTTGATGTGAGTTTAAATTAAATTAAAACAAATGTTAAACCACTATAAAACACAATTTTAAAAATTAAATCGATAAAGCAATGAATAAATAATTTTTAATTTAAGATCAAGTTATTAGCCCAAAAAATGTTTAGAGGAAAAGCTACAACTTAGTAGCATTTTATATTTTAATCAACAAACACTTCAAACTATTAATTTTTTATTATTATTATAGGAGCGAATTGCAAGTTTTGTCCTTTATCTTTAGGCCATTTTGCAGGCGCTGTCCTTTATGTTTCAAGTTGACGAGTTTTGTCCTTTATGTTTTCAAATCATACACGTTTTGTCCTTTAGCCCTAACCCAGTTAGATTTTTCTGTCAAATCTGGTTATGTGCAATGCACATGAGGGTAAAATTGTCATTTTAACTTGCAGGGACTAACTGTGTAAATAACTTAAAAAAGAAGGTTTAAGAAAAATAAAAAAATTATATATATATATAAACACACAAAACAACCCTGAAGTTTCATTCTCTCCATCTTTTCTCTCCCACCACTTCCACCTCCACCTCCTGCCACCCCCATCACCACCATCCACCTGCACCTGCCACATCCATAACCACCGCCACCCCCATAACCACCGTCACCTGAAACCTGCCACCCCCTTTACCACCGCCATCTGCTAATCACCTCTAAAACCCCATAACAACACCACCACGAATCGGATTGAACAGATCGGAACCCCCCCTAACATCACACCACCGGCCGGCTGCCGTTATAACCATCAACATCATCATCATCGTCCCATTATCTTCAACACGTCATCATCATCATCATCAGCGCCGGTGTGGCGCTGCAACTCAGAGGAGCGAGATTGGGGGGGGGGGGCGTCTGTCAGAGAACCCGTCGACCAGAGGAGTTCGCCGGCCGTCACCGTCTTGCCGGCTCCTCTTTGGGGTCCGCCGGATCTTGAATCGAGAGAAGGGGGTAGGAGACGTTAGAGATGGAATGTTGTGGCTGTGTAAGCAGCAATCGAGAGAGAGGGGAGGAGTCTTGTCTTGTCTGTGTTTATAGAGAAATCGAGAGGGGAAAGGTGGAGGAGTATGTTGTGTGATTTTTGTGTGATTTAATATACACCACCATGAATCGGATTGATGAATTTGTTTCTTGATTTGAATTTGTGATGTGAGATTTTTTGGGATTTAATCGTGAATTGTTTGTGGGGTTTAGGAAAGAGAGAGAGATGGGTGGGTGGGTTTGATTGGTAATTGTTGTTGGTGGGTTACAATTCTGGGTTGGGTTGGAAGTGATGCAGTAGGTTGTTGGAAGTGACGGTAGGGTGGATGGTGGTGATGGGGTGGCAGGAGGTGGAGGTGGAAGTGGTGGGAGAGAAGAAAATGGAGATAATGAAAGATCAGGGGTTGTTTTTGTGTGTTTATATATATATAATTTTTTTTTCTTAAACCTTCTTTTTTAAGTTATTTACACAGTTAGTCCCTGCAAGTTAAAATGACAATTTTACCCTCATGTGCATTGCACATGACCAGATTTGACAGAAAAATCTAACTGGGTTAGGGCTAAAGGACAAATCGTGTATGATTTGAAAACATAAAGGACAAAACTCGTCAACTTTAAACATAAAGGACAGCGTCTGCAAAATGGCCTAAAGATAAAGGACAAAACTTGGAATTCACTCTTATTATAGTTAGCGTCTTGAACTGAAAATAAGCACCGCCTTACAAATGGGTCCATGGTCGGCTTCCAACGACCCCATCCCACGGTCCATCAAGTAAGTCATGGACTCATGGTCTTCCACACAACCAAAACCGTCCTAGTATCTGAAAGAAGTTAAAAGAACGTATATAAAACAAGTTGATGGATTCAAAAAGGTCAAGACCGACTATATTAGTATTATTGTTTAATTTTTTAATGACGAATATGATCCTAAATTCATATATCGTTACTAAAATTGCTAAGTTGTACTCTTGTCCACCGCGATACTTTGTTAATTGTTAGTGTAATACTCCTACATGATAGTTTGTTCTTCAATTAATGCATGTAGAGTTGTTTTTCTTATGTCTTAATATCCATCTCGTTTAAAGACAATGCGTGTGCTTGTATCATATAGATCCATTAATTATTCAATCCCTAACTATAAAAATGGTCAACAGCGAGGGGTACAATTGCAAGAGATCAATCGAGAGAAGAGCTAGATTTTCCTATCAGCCTGAACCATGTTTCACTTTCACATAGTAAACGATTCTTACTAATAAACATTACTCGATCCGACAACAATCTGGAGGTATTATAGGCGTATATGAATTGCTTTTGGTAAAAATCTAATAAAAAAGGGTGTACTTTTTAAGTAAAAAAAATATTATTGTGTTAGTTTCCAAAAAACAAAAAATAATGTGCACCAGCCGGGAATCGAACCCGGGTCTGTACCGTGGCAGGGTACTATTCTACCACTAGACCACTGGTGCTTGCTGTTTACCGGCTTACGGACAATATATAAATAATATATGGTAATGCTAGCTTTCTATTTTTATAGAAAAGCGATAAATTCGTGCGAGTATATTAATGAAATAAGCGAATAATTCCATGTATTTGCTTTTTTTTTCAGATTCGACTAGATCCAATTTTTCACCTTTAATATTTTTTCTATAAGTTCATGAAAAGGTTTTTGCAGATTCGGCTAATCCAACTTTTTACATTGAATATTTTTTTCTATAAAATCCAACTTGATGAAAAGGTTATGGATTTTTTTTTTCACGTATCTACATTATCGTTGTCGAGTATTTTTTCATTTTGTGAAGAATCATAAGTATTTTAGAAAGCACAAAACCTCTAGAATACAACATTGACACAGAAAAGATAAATGTGTATGATACATTGGGATACTTACATAAACAGATACCTATTATCGCTTAATTCCTAAGTTAGTAAATAAGATACCTAATCTTTGAAAGGAATTACTAGTATCAATTAAAACAGAGACGATTACAGACTAATGGCAGGTAGACGGGCAACAAGTTGCGCCGCTACCTAATCAGATTGAGTTTTAACATAAGAATAACACTTGAAAAAATCATTAATATAAACAGATCAACCCATAAAACTATCAGATTAACCTCAGTGTGTTCCTGGTTCACTCCGCAGCGGATTCAAACACGTTTAAGCTAGACCCGATTTAAATGCCATTTTAGTCCCTGTGGTTTGGGTCATTTTGCCAGTTTAGTCCAAATGTTTCATTTTTCGCTTGTGAGTCCAAAAAGGTTTCACCGTTGCCATTTAATTCCACTAGGTTAACTTCATTCATTTTTTTTGTTAACGAGAAGGGCAATTCGGTCATTTTATATGGCCGAATTGCCCTTCTTGTTAACAGAAAAAAGGTATGAAGTTAACTCAGTGGACTAAAATAACAACAGTGAAACCTTTTTAAACCCACAGACAAAAAATAAAACATTGGAACTAAACTGTCAAAATGGCTGAAACCACATGAACTGAAATGACATTTAACTCGCTAGACCCAAAGCCGTACCATTCATAGTTCATACTTGTGAAAACACATCTCCAGTCAACAAAAAGATGAAAGTAAAAAAGATAAGATCATGAAAATTTGTAAAAAGAGGTGATAAAAGAATATAAGCCTAAATTCTAAAAGGGTTAAAAAGATATTTCTATACTATTATCCTCTAATATCTTTACTCAAATACCAAATGAACCATACCAACAACAAATGTGTTTTCTCTACTTACACTTTGACCTACCCATCAACTTTAGAATTTATATTCTAATGTTGATGATCATATGCTCTCTGAGGTTATTCTATTCCTACTTCTAGTAATCTTCGCCTGCCGGAATATTAAGATCGGGGAGAACAAATCCGTCGTTTTTCTTTCCTTCCACACAATCGTTTTCCTCGGAACTCGCTAACACTTGTGACTTCATATCATCCTGGAACCAAAATAAAAGTTCTAGTTGTTAAAAGAGTATTATTCATAGTGGCAGATTGTAGTTTTCTGATCTTCTAAAGAAAAAAAAAAACGCTAATAAATGGGTCGAATTGGGGTGTATTTTATGAAAGTTTAATTAAAAGACACTTTTTAAAACATACTTATAAGAAAAGTATTTACAAAATGAACAAACAAAGTGTTTGTGAGTTCACCAAACCTAACCTGACCCGGTGAGTTTTGACCCATACTAAAAATGACCCGTTTTAACCTGTGTGCACCTCGTTTCACCTATCGTCAAACAAACACTATCCTACAATGTAGTCGCATTGTTTGAAAAACATAAAGACTTATGTAACGTCTTTATGCAATTCAAAGGGTGTTGTTTTACCTTCATTTTCTTCAAGCTTTCATTGTCCTTTCTATGTTTCTGGCATGTAGCTTGAAGGCTTGCTAGTTGCTGCACCAAATCAAGAAACCAATATCAGCATACAAGCCCACAAACAAGTCAAAGTCAATATGCTTATAACACAAATTTACGTACGCGTTTCAGTTGCTTTCTTTCCTTTAATAAACTCGCCTCGTCCTCCCTAAGTTCAGCCAACGTCTACAAAAAAAAAAAAAAAAAAAAAAAAAAAAACCACATTACATAAGATCTCAAAAATGTACAAACCACACAAGTGAATTAGGAAAAGTTGGCTACCTTCTTCTTTCTTGGCCTTTTTGTTGGTGTTGTTTCATATGACCCAATAACCTGAAAATATAAACAACAAAATGGTAATTAATGTATTAATATTTAAACAAGATTTCTAAGCTAGAATGTGTAAATAAAATGTTGTTAAAACCAGACAGGACTAGTTGGACTTGGAATGGGACCCGTAGCCAGTTCGTTTCCCATGGGTTGAACTAGCACTGGTTGGACCGACTAGTGTAAATAGGACCCACAATCTCGTATGGGTTGAACCAGCACTGGTTGGACTGACTGGTGTAAATAGGACCCACAATCTATATTTATATCATTGCTTACAATATAAATATATCTTTGATTTTCCCGACACAAAGATGATAGGGATGCCCTACAATATGCTTATGTTTGTCTGGTTTGAAATGTACTAATGTATTTGTCTTGTACACGTGGAAAACAATGGCTAGCTTTACATCGAGTCAAAAGACCCAAACTCGTTGGTCATGAGCCATAATAAAGTTTTTTTCGTTACCGACTACAACTAGAGGTCGAACTTACGTTTTTCTTAAAACATAAAACTCTCTTTTATAAAAGAAACATCGACTAATTTCGATGACTGGGGTCAGCAAACCCACTTGACACGTCATAAAATGTTTTTATGGGTAACTTTGTAATTTGTATAACAAAAAACTAGTGATGTGACACGTCACCATGGTATCAAGAATTCAAAAATATAATTCAAAATATGTTAATAATAATAATTAACAAACGCACATATAATAAACAATAATATAAATCATTCTTTGATCCAGTCATGAAACACCAAAGAATAAAGAACCTTAATTTGTCTTACTCTTAACTCTAGAAACAATAATCTTGTAGAATACAAAACCAAGAATAGATAAACAAATAATTATCACTTATATTTTGTTTTAATTGTAATAATAATAATAATAAAAAGTTAAATCATCATAACACTTTCATACAAATATGTTACTACAATATAATTATATAAATTAATACAAATCCTTATTTATAAAACAAAACGAGTTAAATGCCATTTTAGTCCCTGTGGTTTGGGTTATTTTGCCAGTTTAGTCTAAAGGTTTCATTTTTCGCATGTGGGTCCAAAAAAGTTTCACAGTTACCATTTTAGTCCATTGGGTTAACTTCATCAATTATTTCTGTTAACGAGAAGGCAATTTGGTAATTTTATAAGGCCGAATTACCCTTCTAGTTAACAGAATTACATATAAAATGACCGAATTGTCCTTCTTGTTAACAGAAAAAATAGATTAAGTTAACCCAGTTGACTAAAATGGCAACGATAAAACCTTTTTGAACCCACAAACGAAAAATGAAACCTTTAAACTAAACTTGCAAAATAACCCAAACCACACGTACTAAAATTACATTTAACTCAAACAAAAATATCAAATATCAAAGAAACCTTGTGATTGACGAACCATATATTTGACCAATATACTAACTCTAAAACAAAAATGACTAGAGTAACATGCCTGTCACATAACAGACACAAATACAAACCCTAGAAACTTTTGACTTTGTCAACTATGACTTTTTTAGAATAAAATAATAACTCCAATCACATGGAATATTTTTAACGGAGCCATATGCCTAAAAAGAAAATAAAAATAGACAACAAGATACGGTTGCACATGAGCCCCAAGATCCCGCGACACACAGGATTAAAACCCACCTTATTATTCACTCACACACACCCCATAAAGTTCACAACTTTTTTTTTTTTTTTATCGGCAAATTAGGATAACTGACGGATCACTGGAGTATCATCGTGCCACCAGAGGAACCACCCGATCATATCCATCTCCACTAGGCATAATGCCACACCAATTCAGGAGGAAACCCAATAAATATAGGAAAACCCCCCTTGTGGGAATCGAACACAGGACCTATTGGTCCCAAAGCCTTATCCCACATCAAGATGCCACTAGGCTATAAAGCCATGGGCCATAAAGTTCACAACTACTCGCACCAAAACCCACCCCCTATAACTTGCCACGAAAACACGCCACTATATCCACTTACGAAATGACATAAATACCCCTAGTTATATGCAACATTTACATTTTTGGACTTTTTGTGTGAGTGGCATACTGGTATGGCATTCGTCTTTTTCAACCAAATCTCGATTGGTATTGACTTTGACAGATGGTGTCCACGAGTCATGTGTTTATGAATATGTGAATTGACCAAAATACCCTTTAACACGAAAGGGTGTTTTCGTAATTTCCTACGAAAGAAACGTGGAAAGTCGTTTGGTTTCTGAATCTGCGCGTCCAAGCCAAGATAATTCGAATACTATTTAATAATAATATTAATAATAATATTAATAATAATGATTAATTACTCATGGCTATATAAAAACACAAAAAAGAGCAACCCACAAAAATCAATACATCTTTTAGCTCTATCTCACAGGGGTAATTCCGTCAACGTTAAAAATGTTGGAATTGGTGGTATCGGAATTATACGCAAACCGACGAGATCTGTTTCTTAATTGGTAAAAAAAAAGTTATTAGAGATATTATTATTCTTCATATATAATAATACCTGATTCATAATAACCGACTTGTATCCTTGTTCTGATAAAAATTCCTAAAACATTGGTTTGTAATTCGGAAAAAAACTTAACTTCCGTTAAGCTATTTTAACGGCAGACTATTTTACAAAAAAAAAGTGACCAGATCGAATTATTATCGACCGATAACTGACTTGAGATTATTATCGGCCAAATTAAGTTAGGTGGGATTTTTTTTACAATGCGCTTAATAATAATAATAATATTGACACTTGTTTTGAAAACTTTTGATAGGTGGTGACTTTGCATGGGATGAGGGTAGAATCGTAAATACGGAAACCGAAAAACCGGTAAAGTGGGGGTGGTGTGTGACATCTGACAAAAATCCTGAACCACAACCCGTAAATTAAGCGACATGTGAGGGGTAATACGGTCAAAAAAAAGTTAAAAAAAACAGACACGAGAACCAAATGAAATACAAGTGTGAAAAACCCCAACCCACGCGCCACCGTACAAACAACAAATTACAAAACCAGCTGAAACGATGCAAAAACACAACAAAACGACAATATAAGTATATAACAATATTCAACAACAACAAACCTTAGATCTTGAACCATCGGAGTGAAGTAACCGGCTGGACTCTTCAACACCGGCGCTGACGGAGGTGGTGGCGCCGCTGTAGGAGAGTGGAGTGGTGGGGCTGGCTCTGGTGGGTTGAGATTTGGTAGGTGGTGGTGGTGGTTTGGAGCGGGGTTGACGGATGGTCCAGGTTTTGGGTGGGGATGGCGGAGAGGAGCGGAGGTTGACGAGGAGATGGACGACGAGGTCGGTGTCGGTCAAAGCTGAGTTGACCCAGTTGTCGTCTTCGGGGGGAGTAGTCATGGTTTGGTGAAGGAGGGAATAGGAAAAAAGAATGAAAAATGGTTTGGTGGTCGTAGTGGAAAGTAGGGGAAATAATATTAATAGTAAATAATAATGATGATGATAATGGGGGTGAAGGAAGGGGTGGGTTATATATGAATTTATTATTGTTATCAGGGTTTGTGAGGGATGAATGGGTGTGAGGAGGGTGGGGCCGGGTTGGAGTTGAGACGTGGAACTGACCGCCTGCTCGTTGCTTGCTTGCTTGCTGCTGCCTTTTTTTTCGTTGTTCTCTTTTTCTGTTCAATTTCCAAGTTAGGGGTGTAACTTTGTCAAACTTTTTCTTTTTTCAGGGTAATTTTATTTTAGGGAAAATAGTAAAAGGGCTTGGTTATTCACGCATCCCCCTTGATTATTTGCAAATTCCTTGAACCCTATAGGAAGCGTACAGGGTAATACGGTTCCTCTGGGACCAAGCGTATTGAGCAATACACTTCCTATATGTGTACTTGAAATACAAACTTTTCAGAAGATGGTCAGCTAATGATTAGGGGACCAGAGGAAGCGTATAGGGCAATACGGTTCCTCTGGGTCCAAGCGTATTAACCAATACACTTCCTATATGTGTACCAAACTTTTCAAAAGATGGTCAGCTAAAATGAAGTGTATAGGGCCATACGCCCCCTTAATGATTTTTTTTTTCAAAAGACAAGAGGAATCATATAGGGCCATACGTTCCCTTGATGATTTTTTTTTCCAAGAACAGCATATTGTTATTAGTATCTTTTTAACTTTATTTTTTTAAACATTAATTAAGTTGTTTTTTTGTTATAAAATGATGTTAGTTTTTTTGTTATAAATTCTATAAAAGACGTAGTGAAATTAAGCAATCCAAAAAAATTAAACATATCCAAGTTAAACAAATATTAAAAATACTTAAAATTAAATTCAATTGTTCGTACAGTACTACATAATATGATAATAAAACCACTATCATCATCAATACTCGTCAGACTCCACGTCAGACTCAGCGAGCTCCTCCTCTGTAAAGTTCGGGCCACGCCTAGTAGAGGGTGACGGGCTGTGCCGTGTATAGGACGTGCCTGGAGCCTATAAAAAATTCAAACAAAATACTCATTACATAACATTAAAATTGTTCGTAGAAAATGAAATAAAACAAAATAACATACCTGCATGGAAATGTCAGACAGAGGAAAGAGCGGCATGGTCTGGCCGGACCGAGGAAAATGTGGCAAGGAAAGGTCGGGCTGAGTATAGGACGGATCGTAAGGCTATAAGAATTTAAATAAAATACCCATTACATAACATTAAATTGCTCGTCGATAAATGAAATAAAAATAAGATAATATACCTCGTCTGTGTAAAAACCGGTGGTGACAGAAAATTGACGAAGCGACATGTAACAAACACCCTTCTATTTTTAGGCGGATTTCGTATAGAATTACGAAAATAATCATGTAATTATAATTACAAGTACATTGGAAAATACTGATTTATTAAAACTTTTACAATTTCCAAATACACCACCTAATGTGACTAAATTCGTCGTTTAAAAATAACGATTAACAATGTGCGGAAGCTTGTAACTTTTTCGTGTTCGGTTCTTCATTGAGCTTGATCGTCCTCCGGTATTGTATGTTATACCTACAATTCATAAAACATAAATTGAATTAGTCATACGTAGTTTAGAACGTGTTTAAACGAGTTCGCGAGGCAAAATAATTGAAAAAAAAAAACAAATTTTCAAAAACTGACTCCGTCATGCCACGCGAAAGAACCAACATGCTCCCTCGCGTGGCGCGAGGGAGACCATTTTCCAGCAGGTTCGTATCTGGGACCTGCATATTCCCAGCACATCCAGTTTTTACGGAAACGACCATAACTTCTTCGTTATTGATCCGTTTTACCCGATTCTTTTTCCTACGCGTCCGTAATTTAATTCCCCATCTTATGGAGGTAAAATCCAACATCCAACATAATAAATTTTGAGACTTCTAAGCTTTCGACTCATTACCTTTTTTACCGAATTTTAACCCGTTTATGCATTTTATCAAACAAACATATTTGTTTGATCCTTATTTCACATGCACCTCTTCAAATTAATGTTATCTATCATGTTAGGTTCTAATCACAGGCTTCTTACACAATTTAAACCCGTTTTCGCCCGTATGCTTATTTTGACCCGTTAAGGGTATTTTAAGCACTTTAAGGGGCTGTTTGGCAACATCTGAACCAATAAGTGCTGAATGAATAAGAGGTCTGAATGGCTAAGAGCCTCTGAACCAGTAAGTGCTGAACCAGTAAAGTGCTGTTTGGTTGCACCTCTGAATGACGGTGTAAAAAGACATTTTTACCCCTATAACCAAACTATTTACAATCTGTTTCTAATCATACATAATAATAAACAATTTCAACAAAATCAACATACCAATATAACCAAACTATTTAGGATCTGTTTCTAATCATACACACACACACATATATATATATATATATATATATATATTACAATATCACCTAAAAAAGCTGAAACCCTAATCTGCATTCAATCGCTTTCTGATCCCGAGCAGCTCCATCAATCGGCCTTCGCTTTCTGATCCCGAGCAGCTCCATCAATCGGCCGTTTTCCAGCAGGATCCCGAGCAGCTCCATCGGATCCATTGACACGTTGGTTGCAATATCTTGCATTCAATCGGCCGTTTTCCAGCAGGAGGTGGTGAGGAAAGGGAGGAGCCGGCTGTTCGGTGGTGAGGAGAGGGAGGATGGCGGCGGGAGGCGTTCGGTGGTGAGGAGATGGAGGAGGAAGGCGGCAGGCGGCAGGAGGCGGGAGGTGGTGAGGAGAGGGAGGAGGAGGGCGGCGGGAGGCGTTCGGTGGTGAGGAGAGGGGTGGGGGCGGAGGTCTGATGAGAGGTTATGGTTTCTTGGCTGATAGAGGTGAAAGGGGTAACAATTGTCTTTTTTTTCATTCAGCAACACAACATATCTGAATGATTCAGCACTGAATCATTAAGAGGTTTGCCATTAAGAGGCACAACCAAACACTATCACCTCTGTCCGAATAAGAGGTCCACCTCTTAATGAATCATTAAGAGGTTTGCCAAACAGCCCCTAAAGCTTGAAATTGCTTTCATTCATTTATAGCATCTTATTCCTACATTTCTTATCTAGTAATCTTCCACCACAACTATATGTTTGTTGGATTTAATGTGGATATCTATATGTTCCGAGTTTTACCCCTCGGATTATCATTTTACGGCAAAGACTCATATACAGCCATTCGACCCAAGAATTTACATCTTTCACTATCTATACTTATTCTAAGCATTTATTTAATCATAAAACTCGTTTCCGAACCACCGTTAAGGGTCGTTCGTTTGAATTAGCTTACAAGGGCAATTTGGTCAATTTTCATCCTTCTTTTACTGCAAAGGACCTTTAAATACTCGTTTGACCCAAAATCCGACCTTTTAACTATAACCTTGTTTATAAACCCATGTGCTTCTAAAACACCATAATCATAACAGAATTTATTCGGTTTACCTAAAAGGTAACCGAATATCTATATTTTAACCTTGTCTAGCTCTTATAGAATCTTAAGTTCTACATGATGAGTTGGATCATTATACATACCTGGCTCGGATCAATATATTGACCCGTTTCAACACCTTGCCTTAGTGGCTGCTAAGTAATAACGATGTAAACATCCATGTGCTATTTATTTCCTAAAATCATACAACTCGACAACTCATTAGTCGATATTGTCAAAGGGTGATAATTTCGCCTTTTGACCCGTTTGGTCTAGATGACCCATTATATTAGCGAGATGACATTTATTACCACCTCGTATATATGACTCGCTCCGGTTTACATCGTGCGGTCATTTTACTTATAAATTCATTTCTTAACACTTTTGGCCTATTATGGCTTACATCATAATTGTCTTTCAAAACTAACGGTAAAGGTCAACGTGTGACCAAATTACCATTTTGCCCTTATTGGTTATTATGATTTACATTATATGGTAACCATTAACTCATTTTTAGCCATCATTATGGTTTCTTATCATATTTGAATACCTTGTTCCGTACGACTATACGCCGGAACACTATATCTCAATTATGTATTTGTCTTTTTCGTAATTAATACGACAAAATAATATTCTAAAATATATGACTAGTGTAAGATATACTTACCTTGCATCCGAATTACGCTTTTCCTTCATACTTGCTTTGTTTGACCCGCTTCCTTTCCAAGCCTCCACCTAGCTTGTCAAGCGTCAAACTATTATCATAATTCGTAAGACGGTTAGATTAGTCATCATTAATTATGACTATTCCATCTTACGGGTTTTACATCAAAATTCACCATTTGATTTCATTTTGGTCAGTTTGACTTTTAAAGGTCAAACTGCCTATTAACATAAGTGATTATATTATAAACCTCGACAATTCATTTAAGCACTTTGTCAGGTATCCGATAGGCATTATTCTTACGCCACCATTTTAACTACTTTTCAAGTCTAAGTTCATGCTATTATTAACACCAATTTAACTTAGCTCTTGATTATCAAAGTTAATTATTCATTTGTTAAGCAAGAACTAAAGGTTTCTATCTACATGTAAAAACCCGTTTCATCATAGCATTAGACATTCATCCGAACATCTAATATAATCAAGTTCTACAAATTAATTAGTAGACATCATGATTCCAAACACCTATTTATATGAACAAAAACACTAATTTCATCATAATATACAAAACCCATTTCAAGTCACATATGAGCATTCACTCGAACTTATAAATTGTTCAAGTATTTTGCTCCAACTATCAAATATGATGATTCTAAGCACATGCATATCATCATCTTCACTATTTAGTCAAAACCCACTTGGCTCATACTTGGTTAATTGACTAATCACTAGTTTATGGCACAATTTTACAAGTTTGCATCTAGGGTTTGTTTCTAGACAAAGATTCAACCCAATATCAATCATATATACATTATTTGTCACACCCCCAAAATCCACACGCGGAGTATCACCGCATGGAGGCGTGACTGACCAGGATCAAGCCACCAATCATACTGAATAATATAGTAAAGTAATTAAAAGTTCAACCACACAATATAATTGGTGTCCAAAAATAAATTAACCAAATCCAAGTATCAGTGGAAGCATAAAGTGTAAAACCAAATTGTAAGTTTTAAAGTTCAAATGTTCCACATGGAACTCAACATTCCATGTCCCACAACGACTCTTCCCCATGCAAGCTCCAACTAAGTACCTAATGACCTGCAAAGCATGTAGTAACGAGTCAACAACAAAGTTGAGCGAGTTCACAGTTGGGTGTTTGTTTAAGTTATTCCAAAAACATAGTTTCCTTTAACTGGCACCCTTGCCGTGGGGGCTACCCCATAGTTGAAAACGTGTTTTGTTTAATCCCGTTTACTCTGGCAATCCAGCCGTGGGGGGTACCCCATGTTTACACTACTAGACTCGTTACCATATCGACCACTGACTTTAGTCATGTTTATGTGCCTTTAGCGTCAATGTCTATCATCATTGACGTGCCCAGATCCATTAGTTCACGCCCGCCCTCTGCGGAACGGTGTGAGGCTTGTCAGACCTAAATAGCGCTATCTAACTAATGACCCGCTCGCCATTGGCCCGGCGATTAAGTCGATATAAAAGGAGGGACTTCGTAATAGAGTTTTGGTCTAGTGAAATTTAAACTGTCCAAGAGGACGAGGAATTACATTCCTTAACCCGTACTGTCCTACCCAAGAAGGACGAGGAATCCATATTCCTTAACCCATTCCCAACCCACCGGGAATTACCATGCTTTGTAGAAAGTGTGAACTCACCTTAGGTTAGCTCGGCAGATACAAGAAAGGTCAATCGAGCTGGTAGAGGTCAACCACGTCCTAACATGGTTACCATACAAGTCAGGTCTAGGTTCAAGTAAGGCACGTATGTTTGCACCGATTTATCAAATCAAGACATGTAACAATCATGGCATGCATGGCATACACTTTGAACATGTTAAACAGATCAGTAACTAAGCCCAATAAACAATCGAACCAACCTGTTGTGCGTCCAACACAACTTTGTGCGACTCACAACGGGTTGTGCGATTGGAACCATACCCGGCCCAAAACATCCTTGGCCCAACAGTTTAAACAGCCCAACTAATTAAACAACAGCTGACTTGTGCGATCCAATACATCTTGTGCGACTCAGAACATCTTGTGCGACTGGGATTTGGGCCATTCGGTCCAATAATATGTTAAGTCCAAACACTGTGTAAGGCCCAAGACTTGTGCGATCAACACTGTCTTGTGCGATCCACAAATCTTGTGCGATCATGCATAACCTAGTTGTACTGTGTGCCTTGTTTTGTTGTACCTAGCTTGTGCGATTAGCTCTTGTGCGATCAGACCAGGTCTTGTGTGATCTGATCTTGTGCGATGGGAAACTTGTGCGATTGGTTTTAATCATTCCATGATTCATACAGATCAGTTACAATCAATTCGAATAGTTTCCTATTTTTCATTCGATCAATCAAAGCTAACAGTTTCCTACTTTGAATTTACTCAATCAAAGCAACACTTAACAGTTTCCAATCATACCAGAAATCGATTAATTCAAGGTTTTATCTATTGATTCATATGAACCCTAAACACATTCACGCATGAACAAAACACGAGCAATAATCCTAACACTTAGACATATTAACATGATCCATGATCTCGATCCCTAGCATGCATACTAACATAATCAATCCAACAAATCATCCACATATACTCGTCTAACATCCGATTAACATGCAACCGATTCTAGATCATCATCCACATAATTATCAACTCTACAATTCAAAACATGCTACACATATGAGCCGATTTCATGAACATTATTTTTATTCGGTTCTTACCCATCTAGTTCAACATCAAGCATTTATCAAACCCTCTAGTGATCAGACAGTTTGTTCATCCTATCTCTTTTTAAGCATCAAATCCCGAATAACATATATTCGATCATATAACAAGCATCAACCAAAACGAAATCAAACAATAACATGACACTAACCGGTTAAGAAAGTATAACGAGGATGATCTGAACAATAAGATCTTCGATTGAGAGAGGATGTTTGCCGTCGGCTTCAAGAGGAGAGAAAGAGAGAGTAGGGTTTGTGTGTATGATTTAGTTTTGCAAGTTATGAGGGGTATACTCTCTTCCCATGGTGTTATGCGCAACAAGGGAATGGGCCGAACCCATACATGGGCTGCCCTTTTGGGTTTCGAGTATAATAAGTGTAGCCCGAATGGGCTTGTGCAATCGGATTAGAGTTGTGTGGTTCGAGTCACATACATTCACATAACACAATATCATAACATTTCATTTAATCAATGCATCACATAATCACATAACGTTCAAAGCATGTTACATCAACGCACACAAAAGAGTTCTAAAACACGAGTTGTCACAATATTCATCACAGAAATTTCGATTTTTGGTGTTCATCATGAATTCAAAACATCACCAAATTACAAAATTTGACATACCTTGTGATCTCCTAGCTTAGGTGATCAAGAATTTGTGTTCATGCATTGATTTGGGGCTAGAATCCATCTTCAATTTGATGTATTTGATCAAGTTAGGGTTTGGCTCCTTGGAGCCCTCCTGGTCGTACGCACACACACACACTCTTAGTGTGTGTGTTGTGTTTTATTATTTGTTTTAATTAAAACAAGTTTCTCCACTAGGCAACCTTAGTCTCCCAAGTTTTATTTTAATCTATGAAGCTATAATTCACTTATTTATCACTTAATCACCAACTACTAATTAGGTTAATTATTCCTAGTTAACTTTATGGGTTCGGGAAATTATAACTCGTTATATTTTAGGTCCCGTGAACTCGGGCCTTTTTATTTTCGTGGAATCTCTTATTTGTTTTTAATTAATATTAGGATTATTTATTTAAATCCTAATATTTACCGGGTTACTTTCACTACTAACGGTATTTTGCCCGTGTATTAGTATTAACGGGGTTTGATTACCAAACCCGTTTTCGGGGTGTTACAAGTCTACCCCCCTTAAAGAGGTTTCGTCCTCGAAACCTTTTCTTACATAATTTATCGAGTTTAACTCCATGCATTTGCTCTTGATAATCAATTGAGCATTGCTCATATTTTAACCAATTGTTAGGATTACTAGAAAAGTATGATAATATCTTTTTGGTCACTAATCATCCACGTATCTCATACAGCATAATGCAACTTGAAATAACGTAATTTCGTTATTTCTACTAGTTTAGTTAACTTAGCGATATCCATCGCTTTTATATATTATCAAACTCTTTATGAATCCGTTACTTTGATTCGTTTAAAGGTCTTTAGTGAAATCTTTCACTTTTAGCAACAATTTCTTTTGTTTTCAAATTCATTTATTCGGTTCAGTTATACCGAATCCACCGCTTACAAGCAACCAATTTTATTTTTTGGGTAAAACAAGCAACCAAATTTATTTAAATGACCTTAACCGGTCTTACTAACTAGACTTATTAGTCCAGTTACTTTTTACCGCTCGCTTGGTTATAATGTGATTCTACTTCACATTGCATTCCTTGACCGTGATCATGTCACATCATGTTTAATTTATATCAACCTTTCATTTTCGAAAATATCACTTTTCGAATATATCGTCTTGCGCCTATCAGTGTCAAGACTTGTATCTTTCATGCTTACTATTTAATTTCCTATCAGAATTTATATTTGTAAAAACGTTATTTCTTATCAAACTGAAGTTTTAGTTTAGCATCTTCTCTTTAACTTTTGTCAATTATCCATACCGGGATATTGACAGTCCAAAATTTATTCTTTTGCTTTTAACGCTACCATTATCCGGTTTGCGTTTACTCATGCCGTCCGGCATGATATTATATTCGACCCGTTCAACTTTAAAATAGTTGAACATAATTTATTCAAATATTCTATTTACATTATCTTGTCGTCTTTTAGTTATGACTCAAAACCCGAGTCTTTTAACTTTCCATCCGAGTCCCATTTTCTCGGTCTACGCATGTGTTTAATTATTACCCATCAACCAGGTGTTTAACCGAAGTCGTTATTATCGCAACCCTCCCGGTATGCATTAAGACCTCGCTTCATTTTTATATTCCGACTTTGTCCTCAAGTTTGACGTTTTACAAAAACGGCCCGTTAAGAGGCATATTTGCATTTTCCGGGTTCGAGTGTAAGTACACTCCTTCCCAATGCATATCTTAATCGTTTTTACATGTTTGCATTCTCCGGGTTCGAGTGTTAGTACACCCCCTCCCAGTGCGTACTTGAATCATTTTACATGTTTCTTTGTCTCTTCACTCGGGTTCATTATCCTTTTATAATACGCTTCCGTCACTCGGCTGTGCGTTTACAATATTATCAAATATTTTGCTTATCTGATTCATTTGGGCACTTTTTTTTTAATTTGTCCCACTCACCTCGTCCTTACTACATTGGATGTAAGCATGTCCATCATAAAAAGTTCATGGTACCACGTGCTCACCACTTACTTGGCCAGAGTAAGCGATCAACACCTGGTATACATGACCTTTTTTATAATTTTCACATTACAGCCCATGTAAGTAATGCCTCTATTTGTTTCTCTTGGAAACAATATCCGGATAGATTTTCTATTCGGGTTTTTCCAAGTTTTTAATCTACATATGCAACTTTCAATCTCTACGTATTTGTTGCATATTACTATTTGTGCAATTAAATTTAAAATGTGCACCTGGTAATGCTTGCCCTAACGGGCTTCTCTTGCCATTAGTCTTGTTCGCGATCGCTACGCGGTTTAGGTCCTTGATGAGCATACTCTTTGGACCGTTCCTCTGTCAAATCCGTGATTTGTTAAACTCTCGCTATCTTCATATGCGAGTGTCCTTCAACTAAAACATTTACAACAGTTAGTAATTTCGACATTTAATGGATGCCCGTATTATAATACAAGGCTTTCTACTATACGCATCAACGCGTATAATTTCGTTGACTATATCTATTCTATATCGTTTTTATTGGTGTAACGTGTATTACACGATAACCATATGTATTGTTCTCAACACTTTAATCATACTAAACCATTGATATACATGTACTTACCGGATTTGCGATCAAGCCTCGAACCGAACACACTTTATTCTTTAACCATGAGCTCTGATTACCAACTTGTAACACCCTTCTATTTTTAGGTGGATTTCGTATAGAATTACGAAAATAATCATGTAATTATAATTACAAGTACATTGGAAAATACTGATTTATTAAAACTTTTACAATTTCCAAATACACCACCTAATGTGACTAAATTCGTCGTTTAAAAATAACGATTAACAATGTGCGGAAGCTTGTAACTTTTTCGTGTTCGGTTCTTCGTTGAGCTTGATCGTCCTCCGGTATTGCATGTTATACCTACAATTCATAAAACATGAATTGAATTAGTCATACGTAGTTTAGAACGTGTTTAAACGAGTTCGCGATGCAAAATTGTTACGCCCTTATTAACGAAAAGACCAAAACACATGGAAACTTCAAGTTTTCAACTAGAAACATAATATTTTCATTTTACCAAAATTCCCTTGTAGCTAGTTCGAGATCAACACCTCCCCTAGTCTAGTTATAGGTGTTAATCCGAACTACCCTGTCAAAATGCAAGTTTAAAGTACCTAATTACAAACGACTAAGTTTCTAAAACCATAATTTACATAACCAAAAGACAACTTTCAAAAAGTATGAGTTTAACAAAAATATTGTTTCAAAAGGGCGAATACTTCGGAAGCGCATAGTCGAGTTTACATGTTTGTGTTCGCCCCCAAGCTCGCCACGCCACCTATATAACAAATTTACCTACAACACAATCCAATTTAACTAGTTAGTTCTTACAACTTTAATTTAAAATAAAAACCAACATCCATTCTTATCATTACATAACCACATCACCATCTTACTTTCATTTACCCATTGAACGGGTACTTACTTACTATCTCCGAAAGAGATAATGCATCGCATTCGATAATCTGTTGGTTTCGGATTAGACATAATACTACATACATCATCCCAAATCCATTCGTGACGGATTTAGCTATTTTTCTTCTTTCTTACATAACTTTCCCATGTATACGGTTAGTTCAAGACCAACCTACCATAACATAACTTCCTTCATAAATCATCATTTCTTACGACCCATTTATGAACGGGTTACGCTATCGACTACCCATCACCTACGAACTATCATAATTACGATTTTAACATAACAATAACAATTAGACAATAAAGCTTGTATGCATAGAACAACATACCTCGATCTTGTGAGCTGTCCGACCTCCTAGCACTTGAACCTTCTTCTTTTACGCCTACATCAACACGTTCATCCATTTAGCCCGACTAAATATCATTCCATCTTTTACACACTTTTATCATACAACATCTTGATCATAATTTACCAAAATTCACCCATTTGTTCATTTAGGCATTTAATCGAACACTTGGCGGGTTTCGCATTTGTAAGACATTTAATTACAAGTATCTTTACATACTAATCTACAAATTCATAACAAAGCAAGCAAGTTCATAAGATTCTCTCATCCTACATCATGCATCTATGTTCCATCTATCACCACAAGTTAAATCACCAAAAATCGAACACTAAACAAGTCCTAGTTCATAATCTTAACTTCTATATGTATATATCACAACATTGCTCATGATTGGGTAGAAACCCATTTCCTAAAGTTCATGATTTCAAGAAATTCGACTTACCAAGTTGTTAGTCCCACCTTGGTGATCAAGAATTCGAGTTCCTACAATCTTTCGGACTTGAAATCACCTTCCAATTGATGGGATTAGTGAGCTAGGGTTTTGGTGTTCTTGTCTCTTCTTCTGGACACTTCACGCACACACTAGAAGTGTCTAGTGTGTGTGTGTTGTTTAACTTAACTTGTCTTTCTTTTAAATCTTCGAGTTTAGTCCCTCATGTCCTATCGTTTATTTATTTTAACCCAAAACTTCATTTCATGAATTATTTTAAAGACAATAATTAGATTACATATTTTTTGGGCGTTACAAGTCTACCCCTCTTAGAAAAAGTTTCGTCCCCGAAACTTGAATACATCATAAATCAACATTTACGTACCGAATAAAGAAGGGTAATGCTTCTGCATTTCATCTTCCGATTCCCATGTAAGTTCCGACCCCTTTCGGTGTTGCCATTGTACTAGAACTTGTCTAATGGCCTTATTGCGAAGATTCTTTACCTTCAAATCTTTAACGGCTATCGGTCTTTCAACATAGTTTATGCTCTTATCTACTTCAATATCGTCAAGAGGTACGATCGCCGATTCATCCGCAAGGCACTTTCTTAATTGTGATACATGGAAAGTGTTATGGATTCCATCTAATGAGGACGGTAATTCTAGACGATACGCCACTTTCCCCACTCGAGCCAAGATCTTAAATGGCCCAATATAACGAGGCCCCAATTTACCTCGTTTACGAAAACGGATTATACCTTTCCATGGGGATACTTTTAATAGAACATAGTCTCCTACTTGAAATTCGATAGGACGATTTCTCTTATCCGCATATGCCTTTTGCCTATCCTGAGCCGCCTTTAATCGAGCTCTTATTAGATCAATCTTTTCGTTGGTCATTGCTATTAATTCGTTAAGTGCGAGCTCCCTTTGTCCTACTTCCCCCCAACATACAGGAGTCCTACACTTTCTTCCATATAACAGTTCATAAGGTGCCATTTTGAGACCACTATGATAACTATTATTGTAAGAAAATTCCACCAGTGGTAAATGGTCATCCCAACTTCCCCCAAAATCTAACGCGCATGCTCTTAACATGTCAATTAGCGTCTGAATCGTTCTTTCCGATTGACCGTCAGTCTGCGGGTGGTAGGCAGTGCTTATGTGCAGTTTCGTGCCCATACTTTCATGGAACTTCAGCCAATAACGAGAGGTAAATCTCGTATCCCGATCTGAAACTATTGACACAGGCACCCCGTGTCGAGATATTATTTCATTCACATACACTTCTGCCATCTTTTCTGAGGAGTAGGCGTCTCGAATTGGTAAAAAGTGTGCACTCTTCGTGAGCCGGTCCACGATTACCCATATCGTATCATACCCTTTTTTCGTTCTAGGTAGCTTAGTCACCAAATCCATTGTTAACTCCTCCCACTTCCATGCTGGAATTTCCAAGGGTTGTAACTCTCCATAGGGTTTCTGATGTTCCGCCTTCACTTGAGAGCACGTCAGACATTTCGCGACATACTTAGCGATATCGCGTTTCATACCAGGTCACCAATAGTTTGTCTTCAAGTCACAGTACATTTTTGTAGCCCCAGGGTGAATGGAATACCGTGACTTATGAGCTTCTTCAAGTAGCACTGTCTTGACCTCGCAAAACCTTGGTATCCAGATCCGACCAAATCTCGTTTTAAGCCCGTTCGAGTTTTCTTCAAATTTCTCTGCTATTCCCTTCGTTCTTTCTTTCTTTGGATCCCCTGCCTCTAGTACTTTTATTTGAGTATCTCTTTTCATTTCGAGGAGGTGAGGCGTAACTGTCATCTTCATAGATTTTACATGAATCGGGTGTGGATATTCTTTTCGACTCAACGCATCAGCTACGACGTTTGCTTTTCCCGGGTGATATAAAATATCACAGTCGTAATCCTTAATCAGTTCTAACCATCTTCGTTGCCTCATATTCAAATCTTTCTGTTCGAAGAAGTATTTGAGGCTCTTATGATCTGAGTAGATCGTGCATTTTACCCCATACAGGTAATGCCTCCAAACTTTTAAGGCGAAAACCACCGCTGCCAATTCTAGGTCATGGGTCGGGTAGTTTACTTCATGCGGTCTGAGTTGTCTTGAAGCATACGCGATAACCTTTCCCTTTTGCATTAAAACACACCCCAAGCCTTTATGTGACGCGTCTGAATAGACAACCAAATCTTCCGTTCCATCGGGTAATGTTAACACCGGGGAACTCGATAATTTCTCTTTTAACACTTGAAAAGCTTCTTCTTGTTCTTTATCCCACACAAACGTTCCTTTCTTCCTCGTCAGTTTAGTCATTGGTAATGCAATCTTTGAGAAATCTTGAATAAACCTTCTATAATAGCCGGCAAGGCCTAGAAAACTCCTTACTTCGGTTGGGTTTTTCGGAGGAGCCCACTTTAATACGGCCTCAATCTTTGCTGGATCTACTAAGACACCTTCTGAATTTATTACATGACCTAGGAACTGCACCTCCCGGAGCCAAAAGGCACACTTTGAGAACTTTCCATATAGTTTTTCTCTACGGAGAGTTTCAAGTACCTCACGTAGGTGTCTTGCATGATCGGCCTCATTCCGGGAGTAAACTAAAATGTCATCTATGAACACAATTACAGATTTGTCCAACATAGGTCGACATACTCGGTTCATAAGGTCCATAAACACGGCTGGCGCGTTCGTCAACCCAAAGGACATGACCAAGAATTCATAATGTCCATACCGAGTTCTAAATGCAGTTTTTTGCAACGTCCTCCTCTCGCACCCTTACTTGATGATAGCCCGAACGTAAATCTATCTTTGAGAACCAACTCGCACCTTGCAACTGATAAAAAAGATCATCAATTCTGGGTAAGGGATAACGGTTCTTCACGGTCAATTTATTCAGCTCCCGGTAGTCGATGCACATACGCATCGACCCATCTTTCTTCTTCACGAAAAAAAACGGGTGCTCCCCAAGGTGATACACTCGGACGTATAAAGCCCTTATCAAGTAAGTCTTGCAATTGTGTCATTAGTTCCCTCATTTCGGTGGGAGCCAGTCTATATGGGGATTTAGCCACCGGTTGCGCACTCGGATTTAATTCAATACGAAATTCTATTTCGCGTTCGGGTGGAAGCCCCGGCAACTCCTCCGGAAACACATCCGGATATTCATTCACTACCGCAACGTCTTCGAACTTGGGAAGGATTTGATGAACATCTACTACATAGGCTAAGAATGCCCTACTTCCATTACGCACGTACTTGACGGCTTGGACAATATTGCATAACTTTGCTTTTACATTTCTCTCTCCTTGAATACTTAACCATCTCCCACTCGGAGATTGCACGCGTATTGTCTTACTTTCGCATTTAATCTCCGCATGGTGTCGGGCCATCCAGTCCATACCTACGACTACCTTGAATTCTCCTAAGACCATAGGTACGAGATCAATATCAAACTCCTCATCCTCTATCGTGAGCTTACAGTTTCTACACACTTCGTGCAACAAATAATTCTTGCTATCAGCTATCTCTACCTCTAATGGTATTTGCATTCTTTCAATCTTAAATGAGGGGTGATTAATTACATCACTCGAAACAAAAGACATAGTAGCCCCGGTATCGAACAACACGTACATCGGCAAGGAATTTAGCAAGAAAATACCTGACACAACATTAGGATGAGCTTTAGCCTCTTCAGACGTAATTTGAAACATTCTTGCTCTTGCCTTAGGGTTCTCCTCCTTCTTGCCTTCTTTTTTCATTCCCGGTTGGAGCTTGGGACACTCCGCCTTGATATGACCCTTCTGGAAACAATTATAACATGTCTTCGTATTCTTAGGGCACCTGTAATGCGGATGTCCCTCTTCCCCATAGTTATAGCATCCCTTCTTGCCCAACAGACACTCCCCAGTGTGAAGCTTTCCACAGTTCTTGCAACGAGGAATTCCACTCTTTGTTTTTTCTTTATTGCCTTGATCTTGAAACTTGCCTTTCTTGAAAGGAAGTGGGTTAGACATCTTCTCTGGTGGTCTCTTTTCACCTCGCTCCACCTGTCTCTTGAGTTCAATCTCCCTGTCTCGCGCCCAGTTTATGAGTTCATCAAGAGTTTCACACTTCGAGGGCGTAATAAACTCCCTAAACTCCGCTTTCAACATATCATGGTATCGGTTGATTTTCATTCTTTCTGAATTCACGAACTCCTTGCAAAACTTAAGCTTATCCAAGAAAATATTTGTTATCTCATTGATTGTTTCATCCTGCTGTCGGAGGCGCAAGAATTCCTCCTGAATCCTGTCGATGGCGGATTGAGGGCAATGGTATTTTAGGAAAGGCTCTTTAAATTCCTGCCACGTCATCGCTTGAAGTTTATCTTCACCTATCTCTTTACAATGAGCATCCCACCAATCTTTAGCTTGCGATTGCAGTTGACCCGTAGCAAACATTACTTGATCTTCCTTATCACACCGACTCCGGATAAACACAGCTTCTATATTAGAAATCCACCTTTGGCATATAATTGGGTCTATCTTTCCATCATACGGAGAAGGACTACACGCCATAAAATCCTTATACGTGCATCTTCGTATTTTACTTTTGCTTTTAGACTCTCCAATCAGCTCCTTTATTTCATCCATTTTGCTTGTCATTATTGCATCAATCGTTTCCAACACGCGACTCTCCACCTCTTGAACTATTTGCGGAAGTTTGGCTTCAAAAGTATTATCCATCATTTGCGCCACCTTTTCATTTAATGCATCTTCCCGTGCCACATCGTCGTCATTCGAATCCATGTGATCCGCCATCTACACAATAAAGTTTTCGATGGTTTTTAACAAAGTTAACACCACCTACCCTTGCGGTTCATTATAGGTTATTCCATAATGTCGTAATAACTTTCATAACTCTATTTACATAATTTATAACCTTCATAAACAAGTTTCTTGGTCAAAACATACAAAAACAGTTTGCACGTATTAAGGGGGGTCGCGCGACGCGACGCCTACCTGAAATACCTTCGCAAGGCACGAGGAGGGGTTCGCGTGACGCTAAGGCTTGTCGCGTGTCACGGCCCAAGACCCGGTTTGACCCGTTTCAAGAGCCGCGGCAGAAAATACTGCGGTATTTATTTAATTGAGTTTAACAGCGGAAACAGGATCGCTTAAAGCTAAAACTTTTCCCCGATTATTTTATTTCACAATTCGGGATAAAACCCCGATAATTTACAATAGTATGTTTTTACTATAAAAGCGTGATATTACAAAAGTATTTATTTATTTTATATTGAGCCACTATCAGTCAGCTTGAAATGCTTCCCAGCACTTTTCCTGAATTACAACTGATCACCTGAAACATGTTTGAAAAAGGTTTTGTCAGCGGGAAATACTGAGTGAATCATTCTATTTACTAAAACGACACATTTGTTATAATTTACAGTATTAAGGAAGATTACAATGTTTCTGATATCAATCCAACTACCCACGGTACTTGCCACTCGACCCATTGGCCCATTCCTCCAATGGTGTCTGTGACTATGGTCATATCCCCCATTGGCTGCCCCAATGGTGACGATTATCAAGTAATGTATACAAAACCCCACATACCGGCTGTAACTTGGTGATTACAAAGACTTAATCCCCGTAATTATAACTTTGAAATAAACATGATTTTGTAAATAGATTTGATAAAAAGAGAGAATGACTCACAAACTGTGAGAAAAAGAGAATGACTCACATTGCTGATTTAATATGGTCAGAGTCTAATCTATGGTTTAGCCTTGTTAACCTAATATAGATAATGCACACAAAACTGGGTTAGTAATCAATCCAGCAATTACGATAATTTACGAGATCAAATTATCACAATGAATGATCAAATGCAATACTTTGTCCATCGAATTAACGATGATCCGTTGAATTAACAACGAACGACAAGGTATAATACTTTACCTATCGAATTAACGACAATCCGTTGAATTAACAACGAACGATAAAGTATAATACTTTACCTATCGAATTAACGACAATCCGTCAAATTAATGACGAATGATAAAGTATAACCCTAATGTGGGCGGCATTTAAACATGCATTGGATATCTTGATCGTCGGATAAATGAATCGTAGCAGCGATTGTGCTAATACCCTGTTTTGTAGCAGAATTTCGATACCCGGGGGTGAATTTGAAGTAAACAGAACGTAATATAGTGTATTTGTGAGAATTATGTCGACGTAAAATGTTCAGAAAACGACTGCCAATGTCTGCTATTTATAGGTGAATTTTGGGATGCCCTGCGCATCGTAGCAAAACATCCCCTACGATGCGTATGGGTCTTTTAAAGGCCTGCGCATCGTAGGCTATAATCTGCTACGGTGCGTATGGGTTGAAAATAGGCCCATAGACTAGCCACGACTGGGACTAGCCTTGCTGAGTTGCTACACTCGAATTTCAGTAATTTGACAACGTATTTTAGTGGATAATTATCCACTAGGGTTTACCCCCCTTGAGTTTTAGGGGCCCTAATCCTGATTCTGAAAATTATGAAAATCTAAGGGTTTGCACAGAATTACTTGGGTGTCTCAATTAGAGTTTCCTATTGGTCAAATTAATTTAATAATTATGACTTTTGATGAGAGTTGTTACATTCTCCCCAACTTAATAAAAATCTCGTCCTCGAGATTTACTGGAATAATTGAGAATACTCTCTTCCTTTTTGATTCCAGTTTTCACGTATATTAGGATCCTGTCTTTGAATCCTACTTTACTTAACATTATTTGTTTACCTTTATATCTTAGAAGTTACTACAAAAGATTTGTCTGATAGACATTTCTTGAGATTAGATATATAAAATATATCATGTATTCCAACTAACCTTCCTGGTAGTTGTAACTATAAGTAGCTAATTCAATACGTTGAATTTACTGGAAATGATCCTACATAATTTGGTCTTAGATTTCCTTTTTTACCAAATCTAATCACTCCTTTCCAAGGAGATACTTTTAATAGTATTTTGTCTCCAACTCGAACTCCAATTACTTTTCTATTATTTGCATAATTCTTATGACTATCTCTTGCCGTTTTTAGCTTTTCCTTTGTGATACCAAATATCACAGTTGTAGTCACTTAGGATTTTCATCCATCTCCTTTCGCCTCAAATTCTTTTTGCCTATAAATATATATCTTAACTTCTTATAATCTGTATAGATAGTATCCTTACTACCATACAGATAATATCTTCAAATCTTTAAGGCAAAAATTATGGTTCTTATTCTAACTCATGAGTTGATATAGTTTTCTTCGGACTTTTTCAATTGGCTTGAGGCCTACGCAATTACCTTTTTGCGTTGTATTAACATATATCCAAATTATAGCTTTGAAGTATTACTTTATACTTCAAAATCTTTCATTTGGTAATCACTGCTATCTTAGCAAGATCTAAGTGAATACCTTCATGATTCACCATATGACCTAAAATTGTACTTCTATCAGCCAAAAATTCATTCTTCGAAAATTTGGCGTTAAGCTTTTCTTTTCTTAACAAAGTTAAGAGTAAATGCCAGTGCTGTCATTGTTCTTTCCTACTTTTGTAATAAATAAGTATATCGTCGTTTGAAGACAATTACTAATTTATCCAAATATGGTTTACAGATCCTATTTATCATGTCCCTAAATGCTACGGTTGCATTCTTTAATCCAAGGGCATGATTGTAAACTAGTAATGACCATTGCTAGTTCTGAAAATAGTCTTAGATACATCTTCTTTTGATACTTTTAATTGATAATATACGGAACATAAGTTGATCTTAGAAAACTATCTATCTTCCTTAAATTGATCGAATAGATCATAAATTCTAATTAATGGGTATTGATTCTTAATTATAACCTTATTCAATTTCCTATAATCAATACACATTCTTATCGAAATTTTCTTTTTCTTAAATAATCAATATTATGCTAACCGATAAGGTTTCCTGGCTTATCGGTAAAATTCCTGAAATTGATAAATCCTAATTCTATCTTCCTATCTGATGATAATCCAGGTAAATCTTCTGGAATATATCTGGGTATTTCGGATTTTACAGAAATTTCCTTAAATTCTGTATCTTTAGTATTAATGATTACTAAAATCATATATACTATTCCTTTGCTTTTGTTTATATTTAGCAAGTTCCATTACTAATATGAACTTCATAGGTTTATATGGTTTATCTTCTGTAATCATAACTACTTCTCTGATGGTTGATTGAATTTCCAAGAAATTCTGATCACAAATAATGATCACAACATTGAATTCAACTAATTTCATAGATAATAGGGTTGCAGAAAACCTATAACTTATTCCTATGTTCTGCATAACCTTATTTATTCTTACTGAATTCTCATCTACCGCTTCTAATATAGAAATCTATCTAATGTTGGTAAATGGTAAGTTAAGAATTTGGCAGAGTAAAGTATTTATAAGACTTTGGTTGACACCAGAGTCAAATAATACTTTAAGGTAAATGTTGTAAACTAAGATCATACCGGCTATCACATCTGGAATTATTTCGTCTTCATGAGTAGTTAGCTGAAAGGCTCTCTCTCATTCCTTTTTGCCCTTTCTGCTGGTTTGGCTTGATTGTCGAATGGTTTATTCAGTTTTGGACAATCTGGCCTAAGATGTCCAGTTTCTCTACAGTTGTAGCAAACTGAAAATTTCTTTCTCCTACAATCTTTTTCTTGATGCCCCGGAATTTTGCAAAAATTGCAATATCCTTTGCATCTTCCAAAATGCTTCCTTATTCAAAAATTGCAAAATGGACTAGTAGAAGATTGCCCATTCCCTCCTTTCTTGAAATGGTTATGGTTACCCGGACTGAATTCTTGGGTAATCTTTTGGGCTACTTCCTTCTATTTTCTTCTCCTGTCCGTATTAGCTCATTAGTCATAGTATTGGCTAATTCTACTGCATCATCAATCGTGCGAGGTTTCGCAGCTTTGACGATATTACGGATCTCGGAAATCAATCCCCAAATATAACGAGAAATAAGTACCGGTTCTGGCGAAACCAGGATTGGTACCATTCGGGCATATTCGAAGAATGTCGTAGTATACCTTCGACAATCTATATCTACCATCCTATGGGTTAGAAACTTATTTGCCATTTGATCTTTTTCGTACTCAGGACAGAATTTTCTTTTTAAATTCTTCCCAGTTCATAGCATACGCCATCCTTCTTCCTTTTTCTTGTAACATCGTATTCCACCATTCTAGCGCCATTTGTTTGAAAAGATTTGATGTATACATAACCTGATTATCTTGAGCACATTTACTTATGGCAATTACTGCCTAAATTTCTCTAACCAACGCAGTACTGCAGTCGCTCCTTCATTGCCTGCAAACTCAGTGGGTTTACAAGCAAGAAATTCCTTATAAGTGCAACCAGGCGTTGCAACTTTCCTTTTCTTAGGGAGCGGAGCTTGCCGTGGTTCATTATCATGATTAACATGATTACTACCTCCATTTATGCTATTACTGAAATTATTTTCAGAAATGCGTTTACTAGGAATAACTTATTGAGGTTCAATTGGATTTTTAACAGCAGCAATGATTGCTGGAATAGCATTGGCTATCCCTTGAGCAACTATTCCTGGAATAGTGTTGGCTATCTCTTGAGCAATAATATTTTCTATATCTTGCCTAGTCACATATTGGTTCCTCGATTGTTGCTCAGATTGATTACCCTCATTAACTGGTTCATTATTATCGTTTTCCATCTGCTATCTATTTTATAGATATATAATTAGTATAAAGGAAATAATCCAATGTCACAATTTAGTTGCACATAATCACATAAACGAATATACAAACAAAATTGTAACTTTTCTAATATTTCCTTATATCATGTTTCTATATACACCCGTTTTATTATTTATTTTACACATACTGATTTTACTATTACTTTTACACAACCACCGTTTCATAATCCCCTATCCTTTATCAGATGATGTTCTAATAACGGCGTTTCTTCTCGTCGTATTTCCAGGAGATTTGTCCCAAAGTCTCTTGGATTCTATTCCCAGCATCCATTTTGTCAAAATGATGAAGTTCAGTCCTATTCTTGTTACTTATTGGTAAATTTGGTAAAGGTTCTGGATGGTACTTAGGAAAAAGCCTATAGGGATGGTTGTGTAACAGTATTTCATTATCCAACCATTCGTCTATATTCCAGTTATTTGAAGAATTTGGAATAGATGGTTCTAAGTTCATAAAATTATTTTCATTAACAGGCTCAATAGTATCATCGGTTGCCATTATAAAATCTAATTCTTCTTGAGATGGTAATTCCTCCATTTGCCTAGAACTTTCCCCAATTTCCATTTTCTTAGGCTTAGGTTTCTCGAAAGGTAAAGCATTAAATTCTATAGGTTCTTCTATGTTTGGTATATACCTATTGAAATCTCTGGAAACTTCGATTCTTACTGGATAGAGATTTAAATTCTGAAGGGCTTCCGACAAATCACTCATGCTGTTTAGTAACATACATACAATTACTAAGTCATAACAAAATTTTATAGAACAACTTGTTAAATAGTATTTTATATTACCAAACCAACAGAAAATTAAAACATACTAGGTTTTATTTGTAATTTTATTCATAAATTTTCTAGACTGTAGATAATTAAACTTTAAATCAGAATATTTAAAGATTTATATTTACTATTACAGTAGTTAATATATAAAAATCTATATACTAAGTAAGTATGATGACTTAATTTACATATATTAACTAATCATTATCATGGTGGATATTGGTTAGTGCTGCCTTGTTTAAGCATAGGTGATCAGTCCATGCCTAACTAAGGCTAGGTTATCCAATATCTGCCTTTGATAATAACCATAGTATTTAAAAATAATCTTAATACTACTATTATTATTAATATATTATTATTAATAATAAAATTATTAATAATAAATAACTAGCAAAATTTTAAATAAGAGTATACTTCAAACATAAAAATATAATTTCTTTACCACAATATAGTAATACTATATTAGGTAATTCCATATATTAATCAAATAAATTTATATAATGTTTTTCGATTAATGATGATAGAGCAACAACTATTACAATATATATAAAAAATATATGCCCATATTAAAATTAACAAATAGCTAGTTAATAAAACACATAATCATATAATAGTAATCAGGAAAAATTAAGTATTTCTAAATACTTAATTAGCTTAACCCAGTGGCTGTAATCAGGAAAAATTTTGAGTATTTCTAAATACTCAATCAGCTTAACCCAGTGGCTCTGATACCACCTTTTTCTGTCACGGCCCAAGACCCGGTTTGACCCGTTTCAAGAGCCGCGGCAGAAAATACTGCGGTATTTATTTAATTGAGTTTAACAGCGGAAACAGGATCGCTTAAAGCTAAAACTTTTCCCCGATTATTTTATTTCACAATTCGGGATAAAACCCCGATAATTTACAATAGTATGTTTTTACTATAAAAGCGTGATATTACAAAAGTATTTATTTATTTTATATTGAGCCACTATCAGTCAGCTTGAAATGCTTCCCAACACTTTTCCTGAATTACAACTGATCACCTGAAACATGTTTGAAAAAGGTTTTGTCAGCGGGAAATACTGAGTGAATCATTCTATTTACTAAAACGACACATTTGTTATAATTTACAGTATTAAGGAAGATTACAATGTTTCTGATATCAATCCAACTACCCACGGTACTTGCCACTCGACCCATTGGCCCATTCCTCCAATGGTGTCTGTGACTATGGTCATATCCCCCATTGGCTGCCCCAATGGTGACGATTATCAAGTAATGTATACAAAACCCCACATACCGGCTGTAACTTGGTGATTACAAAGACTTAATCCCCGTAATTATAACTTTGAAATAAACATGATTTTGTAAATAGATTTGATAAAAAGAGAGAATGACTCACAAACTGTGAGAAAAAGAGAATGACTCACATTGCTGATTTAATATGGTCAGAGTCTAATCTATGGTTTAGCCTTGTTAACCTAATATAGATAATGCACACAAAACTGGGTTAGTAATCAATCCAGCAATTACGATAATTTACGAGATCAAATTATCACAATGAATGATCAAATGCAATACTTTGTCCATCGAATTAACGATGATCCGTTGAATTAACAACGAACGACAAGGTATAATACTTTACCTATCGAATTAACGACAATCCGTTGAATTAACAACGAACGATAAAGTATAATACTTTACCTATCGAATTAACGACAATCCGTCAAATTAATGACGAATGATAAAGTATAACCCTAATGTGGGCGGCATTTAAACATGCATTGGATATCTTGATCGTCGGATAAATGAATCGTAGCAGCGATTGTGCTAATACCCTGTTTTGTAGCAGAATTTCGATACCCGGGGGTGAATTTGAAGTAAACAGAACGTAATATAGTGTATTTGTGAGAATTATGTCGACGTAAAATGTTCAGAAAACGACTGCCAATGTCTGCTATTTATAGGTGAATTTTGGGATGCCCTGCGCATCGTAGCAAAACATCCCCTACGATGCGTATGGGTCTTTTAAAGGCCTGCGCATCGTAGGCTATAATCTGCTACGGTGCGTATGGGTTGAAAATAGGCCCATAGACTAGCCACGACTGGGACTAGCCTTGCTGAGTTGCTACACTCGAATTTCAGTAATTTGACAACGTATTTTAGTGGATAATTATCCACTAGGGTTTACCCCCCTTGAGTTTTAGGGGCCCTAATCCTGATTCTGAAAATTATGAAAATCTAAGGGTTTGCACAGAATTACTTGGGTGTCTCAATTAGAGTTTCCTATTGGTCAAATTAATTTAATAATTATGACTTTTGATGAGAGTCGTTACATCGCGCGACACGAGGCATCAATTTTTACAGAAGGGCCGGTGCTGGTTGCTGCATTTTCTTAAAATTCCCATTTTTCACCTAAACGATCATAACTTACTCAATTTTCATCCGAATTACGATCCGTTTCTTCCTACGCGATCGTAATTCCACCCTTCATCACATAGAGTTAAAATCCGGTACCCGGATTAACCATTTCCGAAATTTTTAAGCTTTCGGCCATTTTCTCACTTGTAAACTTTCAACCCATTTATGGTTTAACAACCAAACTTATCCCTTTGCATACCAATTCTTGCCAATGCCATACCATAGTTATTTTCCATTACACAAGATCCAATTCATGGGATTCTATACACTCGTAACCCACTACGACGCATATTATTATTTTGACCCGTTATAAAATTTAAAGCATCTCAAACTTTTACGTTGTTTGCGACCTTGGAGCGAACACACCCATTGCGCGAGCTATCAGTTTGAGCCCAAGCACTTCAACTCGTGCGTGATTCTCTCAAACCTTAGCTCTGATACCAACTTGTTACGCCCTTATTAACGAAAAGACCAAAACACATGGAAACTTCAAGTTTTCAACTAGAAACATAATATTTTCATTTTACCAAAATGCCCTTGTAGCTAGTTCGAGATCAACACCTCCCATAGTCTAGTTATAGGTGTTAATCCGAACTACCCTGTCAAAATGCAAGTTTAAAGTACCTAATTACAAACGACTAAGTTTCTAAAACCATAATTTACATAACCAAAAGACAACTTTCAAAAAGTATGAGTTAAACAAAAATATTGTTTCAAAAGGGCGAATACTTCGGAAGCGCATAGTCGAGTGTACATGTTTGTGTTCGCCCCCAAGCTCGCCACGCCACCTATATAACAAATTTACCTACAACACAATCCAATTTAACTAGTTAGTTCTTACAACTTTAATTTAAAATAAAAACCAACATCCATTCTTATCATTACATAACCACATCACCATCTTACTTTCATTTACCCATAGAACGGGTACTTACTTACTATCTCCGAAAGAGATAATGCATCGCATTCGATAATCCGTTGGTTTCGGATTAGACATAATACCACATACATCATCCCAAATCCATTCGTGAGGGATTTAGCTATTTTTCTTCTTTCTTACATAACTTTCCATGTATACGGTTAGTTTAAGACCAACCTACCATAACATAACTTCCTTCATAAATCATCATTTCTTACGACCCGTTTATGAACGGGTTACGCTATCGACTACCCATCACCTACGAACTATCATAATTACGATTTTAACATAACAATAACAATTAGACAATAAAGCTTGTATGCATAAAACAACATACCTCGATCCTGTGAGCTGTCCGACCTCCTAGCACTTGAACCTTCTTCTTTTACGCCTACATCAACACGTTCATCCATTTAGCCCGACTAAATATCATTCCATCTTTTACACACTTTTATCATACAACATCTTGATCATAATTTACCAAAATTCACTCATTTGTTCATTTAGGCATTTAATCGAACACTTGGCGGGTTTCGCATTTGTAAGACATTTAATTACAAGTATCTTTACATACTAATCTACAAATTCATAACAAAGCAAGCAAGTTCATAAGATTCTCTCATCCTACATCATGCATCTATGTTCCATCTATCACCACAAGTTAAATCACCAAAAACCGAACACTAAACAAGTCCTAGTTCATAATCTTAACTTCTATATGTATATATCACAACATTGCTCATGATTGGGTAGAAACCCATTTCCTAAAGTTCATGATTTCAAGAAATTCGACTTACCAAGTTGTTAGTCCCACCTTGGTGATCAAGAATTCGAGTTCCTACAATCTTTCGGACTTGAAATCACCTTCCAATTGATGGGATTAGTGAGCTAGGGTTTTGGTGTTCTTGTCTCTTCTTCTGGACACTTCACGCACACACTAGAAGTGTCTAGTGTGTGTGTGTTGTTTAACTTAACTTGTCTTTCTTTTAAATCTTCGAGTTTAGTCCCTCATGTCCTATCGTTTATTTATTTTAACCCAAAACTTCATTTCATAAATTATTTTAAAGACAATAATTAGATTACATATTTTTGGGGCGTTACAAAAATAATTGAAAAAAAAAACAAATTTTCAAAAACTGACTCCGTCATGCCACGCGAAAGAACCAACATGCTCCCTCGCGTGGTGCGAGGGAGACCATTTTCCAACAGGTTCGTATCTGGGACCTGCATATTCCCAGCACATCCAGTTTTTACGGAAACGGCCATAACTTCTTCATTATTGATCCGTTTTACCCGATTTTTTTTCCTACGCGTCCGTAATTTAATTCCCCATCTTATGGAGGTAAAATCCAACATCCAACATAATAAATTTTGAGACTTCTAAGCTTTCGACTCATTACCTTTTTTATCGAATTTTAACCCGTTTATGCATTTTATCAAACAAACATATTTGTTTGATCCTTATTTCACATGCACCTCTTCAAATTAATCTTATCTACCATGTTAGGTTCTAATCACAGGCTTTTACACAATTTAAACCCGTTTTCGCTCGTATGCTTATTTTGACCCGTTAAGGGTATTTTAAGCACTTTAAAGCTTGAAATTGCTTTCATTCATTTCTAGCATCTTATTCCTACATTTCTTATCTAGTAATCTTCCACCACAACTATATGTTTGTTGGATTTAATGTGGATATCTATATGTTCCGAGTTTTACCCCTCGGATTATCATTTTACGGCAAAGACTCATATACAATCATTCGACCCAAGAATTTACATCTTTCACTATCTATACTTATTCTAAGCATTTATTTAATCATAAAACTCGTTTCCGAACCACCTTTAAGGGTCGTTCATTTGAATTAGCTTACAAGGGCAATTTGGTCAATTTTCATCCTTCCTTTACTACAAAGGACCTTTAAATACTCGTTTGACCCAAAATCCGACCTTTTAACTATAACCTTGTTTATAAACCCATGTGCTTCTAAAACACCATAATCATAACTCAATTTATTCGGTTTACCTAAAAGGTAACCGAATATCTATATTTTAACCTTGTCTAACTCTTATAGAATCTTAAGTTCTACATGATGAGTTGGATCATTATACATACCTGGCTCGGATCAATATATTGACCCGTTTCAACACCTTGCCTTAGTGGCTGCTAAGTAATAACGATGTAAACATCCATGTGCTATTTATTTCCTAAAATCATACAACTCGACAACTCATTAGTCGATATTGTCAAAGGGTGATAATTTCGCCTTTTGACCTGTTTGGTCTAGATGACCCATTATATTAGCGAGATGACATTTATTACCACCTCGTATATATGACTCGCTCCGGTTTACATCGTGCGGTCATTTTACTTATAAATTCATTTCTTAACACTTTTGGCCTATTATGGCTTACATCATAATTGTCTTTCAAAACTAACGGTAAAGGTCAACTGTAACACCTCGAAAATTCACGTCCTATAATGTGTTGACACGTGTCATATGTTTGAACGTGTGAAAGAATGTTCTGAAAGGACTAAAGTTGACAATCATGAAAAGTATGTGTATATACGAGTTCTAAATGTCAACAGTGAATAAATATATTGTACATTAACCCTACATGATGCTCATACCTTCAAATGAATAAATCATGGATCATACGAAGCTAAATATGAAAGAAAGTGAGAGATTACAAACTGCAGGGGTTAAATGTGTCAACATGTTTAAGTTACACCTCTGAGTGACCTTTTGACAAACCCGAAGCTTTGTAACGGTAAATTATGCTCACTAGAATACACGATATAAATTTCATAAGGTTTCGTTATCGTATGAGAAAGTTATGATCAAATTCGTAGGCGAGGGGTTAAAAGCGTCAACGTTGAAAATTAGGCCTTTTCGGGTAACAATAAAGTTAACCGAGGACTAAACAAAGTAGGTAAATGTCTTAAAGCCCTTATAAGTCAATTTAGAGGGTTCATTGTGCAAATCAAGACATGAAAGCGACCTTTAGAAGGACCAGGGACCAAAACTGCAATTAATGGAAAATTGGTTTGGCTGAAGCACACATGCTCGCGTAGCGCGAGCACTAACCCCATATGCAGTCGCGCTACGCGACTGCCTTATCTGGACAGAATGCCTATTTTCTTGGATTCTTTGTCTGCCATAGCCCTTGCAACTGCCTTTAAATTGATTTTCCTCATATTGCTTGGCCCCTAAACAACCCCTAGACACTTAGGGACACTTGTGGATGAGTTGTGGTCAGTTGTAGACTTGTGTGTCAACAATCCATGGTGATTAAGGCACTATAAAAGGCCATGAGTTGCAACCAAGTTCTTCACACCTTCCATCTGCACTTTGGAGCATTTCTGGAGCTGAGGACTTCTCTCTAAGCTTCACAAATCGTGCATATGACTCTTGTAAGTTTGCTTAACCTTTCTTAGTTAAGTTTTTGCTTAGTTTTAGCTTAAAAGTCAAACCGTCGTAATTAACGGTTGACTTCAAGATTAATCACTAATGGTTCAGTGATTAGTCGAATTCAAAGTTGTTATAAGTTGGTAATTATGTGGGTAATAAACCCTTAAAAGGGTTCCCCCTGATTCCCACTCTAACTAGGTCAAATGTCGGGTCAAACTTGTTATTAAAAAGTCAACATGATACTTATTTTCTAATTTATGCATAATTAGCAATGTAGAACACATACAACCTGTTTGATCATTAATATAACTTGGTAATTAGTGTAAGAACGTGTCTAAACATGTTCAACCCGACAATTTATTGTTTAGACCCGGTTCGGAACCGAAAGTCGCAAAGCTTTGACTTGTGCTTTGACTTCAGTTCTGACCCGTTTTGGTATGATTTAGAAATACCTTAGAGCTCTATTTGGACCAGGTTACATGCTAGTATAACCCTCTGTGATTATACACCATGGTTCATTAGTTAACCAATTAATACGCATGATTCCGTTAATTGCTCATATGTTGACCATTATGCCCTTTTCACCTTAAAACGTGATTTATGAAAATGTAAAAGTATAGAAACCTTAGTTACTGATATATAAATTTGTATGCAAAGTTTGACATCAGTATGAGGTGTAGATTGAGAGTTATGCTCATTAGCGTAATTAAGAAGCTTTATGTTAATTTAACGGCGTAATTAGTGTATAGCCTATTTAAACTCACTTTTTGATATCAAAATTATTACCCACTGATGTAATATATTATTTTGGGATTTTTGAAGATTTTTAATTAATTTTAGGCTGAGCATAACTTATAGTCGTAGGCTTAATCCGGTAATTGTCGGTTTTGCCCTTACGGCCTATAAAATGAGTTTTACATATCTAATTGACTCCAAACCTTTTGCTACTGATTAGATATGATAAATAAATTATTTTAAGCCTTCTGGAATGATAAAAAAATCAGCTTTATATATAGAACCCGGAAACGGCTTCTAATCGCCTTATTAAGCGTTTTTAGCGCATAGTATGTACTAAGACTATTTTTAAACATACAAGGGTGATACCTACTGATATTTTAAGTAAATTATAATATTTTAACAGTAGCAAAGGTTGATAAACTCAGACTTCAGTTTTGAGCTTTTTGGCTTATGTGAAATTACCAAAATGCCCCTACGGTGCATAGTTTGGTTATAATTGATAAATTTCACATATATACTTTACCCTACTGTTATAACTTATTAAATTGAGTATGTTGCTGATTACATCAGACCTGTAACTCAGGTAAACACTTAAACTCTTTTATAAACTTGAAAATGACCAAACTACCCCTACGAGGCATAGTTTGTGTTTAAATTCATTTCGGGCATAATAAATGATATCTTACTGATGTCACAACATATTTGGGGCATATTAACTTAGGAAACCTGTAAATAGCTCTCATGAATACCCGTTACGCCTTTTGCGCGTTCGGTTCGGTTTATGTAACTAGTTTACATAAATTAGCCGAAACGGGTCAAACCTTATCGGTTTTATCTCAAAATCCAGAATGTGCATGAAATACCCATATTAAGCAAGTCTTCGAACTTGTCGGGTCTAAATCACATTCTATCCGGTCTTCGCTTAATCGTGCGTATGAACCGTATCTTTAAAACTAACCGGTCTAAGCTTAAGCTTAATTAAAGACCCGTTAGGATCCTAATAGGTTATTATAAACCTTCGTTCCAGATTAGGAGGACCAGTAAAATCTACTTGCATTTGCTTATTGTGATTATTACATTGCTCAGGTAAATACTTTTAACTTATTTTCCCTATACGGGCTTGGGTTACGGTATATAGAATACCGCTTGATCGGGCATCAAATCTTCCATCGTTGGGTGGTTAATTGAATAATTTGATCGGCTCGTTTAAACAGTTTTGTTTACTTAAAGCCTTTGGGGGGTTAATGACCATGTCCCGGATATCCTTGGCATCATTTTACGAAATGGCCACGACCTAAGCGCGGAGTGTAGGCGTACACTCGTCAGTGCATAAATAGTTGATGTGGTGTGTCTATTGATCTTTAACCCGGTACGTCCGGGCTACTGAACGCATAAGGAACATGTAATTCGTTCACAAGATTATATATTTAAATAATTCTCCCAAGTTATAAAATGTTTATGCCACTTGCATCCAAATCAAATTTTTAACCATTTTCCAAAATGAGTCAGTTGATTGTATTTACCAGTGTAAACTGACGTATTTTCCCAAAAAGATTAAATGCAAGTACTAAGCGTAATTGGCTGGGATTTCTCCTTAGCATCAATAGAAGTCTCGCAAGCTTAAGATGCCTAAAGTCTGTTGAACTACTATTTATTTTTGATCCTTCTGTGGACAAACCTTCAACTGTTGTGATACCCGATATTACAATATTATTAAAGTTGAATTATATTTTTCATTTGCTTCCGCTGTGCATATTTATATATTGTGTTGTTTGACTATTATGTTGCCAACCACGTCACGATACTCCCCACCGGTGACACGTGGAATTCGGGGTGTGACATCAACGTGTGACAAAATTACCATTTTGCCCTTATTGGTTATTATGATTTACCTTATATGGTAACCATTAAAAGTACATGTTTCATTCGTCACAATATGATCGAATTACCGATTTAACTCATTTTTAGCCATCATTATGGTTTCTTATTGTAGGATCGGATTCCGACACAAACGAGTCGTTCGGAAGAGCTCTCGTCCGTTTCAAAGGCGGAAACAGAGAAACGGATAACAAAACAGCTTGATACACTTTAAACCTCTTTTATATTCGATTTACATTGTTTACAATCAGAGGAAAAACCGGCAGCACCTCGGTGTCACTTCTTGAAAATCGTTACAAATGAATTGACAACTAGCCTATTTATACTAATCCTTGGTAGCTTGAAATGACACGGCAATTTGAAGCTGTCAAGCAATTTCAAGCTGTCAAGCACTTTCAAGCTAACAAGCACTTTCAAGCTAACAAGCACTTTCAAGCTAACAAGCACTTTCAAGCTAACAAGCACTTTCAAGCTATCAGACATTTCAAGCTATCAGACATGTTCAAAACCACAATGCAACCCAGACTCGATATAAGACGAAGTTGACAGATGTAGTGCACCAACAGACTCCCCCTCAGATGTTGACGAGTCTTAAGTGTCGAGTCTTTTCAATCTTTAGTCTTTATCAGTCTTTTGACTTCCTTCATGATCTCTATCTTGCTTTATCCTTTCTCCAATTCTCTTTCAGGATCTCTGGCTCCTAGCTCTTGCATCTTCAGACTCTCTTTCTCTAACAGACTCCCCCTCAACTTGTACTGGGATCATAGTCTGACTTTCACAGGTTCAGGTATCGTAACTTGATTCACCTGCATATTCTCTACCCAAAACACAAGTTTCATAAAAGATAAGATATAACAAATTTAGAAACTTTGCTAAACTCTTGAAGACACAACCCTGAATAGAAAGATTTATCATGTCAATTACTCTTGAACCACATGAAAATATATCATTTTCATTTCAAACATCTTTAAATCAAACTTTCCCAAACCTGTTCGTCATGTTTAGCACTCGGAATTTTGAAAATCAGCTTTTCAACATCAGTTGTCTAAAATCTTTTTGAATTTTTCAAAATTTATGCTAAAACACACCGGAAATCTTTTTGGATTTTTTAAATAACCGAAATGCAGTAAAGAAATATATACAGACACTATTTTTGTGAGTTTGTGTAAGAGGATCATATTAGTTTTTGAGACAAATCACCAACATCGTTAAGCTTTAAACATTTTAAGTTCTAAACGATTCACTTAGATTGTCAGTATACTGATCCACTTAAATTCTCACACAAAGTTCAACTGCTCCGAGATACGAGGTTAATGTTTTAAGCTCTTGAACTTATTCGTGTGTCCCACTACTTGAATATACTCCCATATCCAGATCCCAATATTCAGTCTTACAGGTGAGTATACCACAGATGATATCTGTAAGGGAATAAATTATAGTGCGAGGGCCGTGAGAGCTCAGGTCGATCTTTCGATACGCAGAGAGATGACGGCTTCGACTTTTGGTGTGTCCCCTTTAGAGGATCTTTTGCATTACAACAGCAGCGACTATCAATTTTATTGTTTCATCAGCTTGCTGAGGGCGATGCTATGTTTCAAGCATTTGCAGAAAGCATTATCCGGGGACTAGGTCAGAAATTTCTTTCAGCAGAAGTCCCGGGATAATACCCCAGATATCACAGAGCATAAAGACCTAGTATCTCAGAATAAGGGACCTTTCAAACAAGATTTCAGGGGTTACCTATATATCCAAGTTTGTGTTAACCCACAGAACAAGCAAGTTTGAAATTTATGTTTATATCTCGTCACAATTTACTAAATGTGTAAAAACCTACTGACACATCCACAGTGAGATCGTTTATCACTATTTAACTTTCCATTTCTTTAGCATGTTGTGATCGTCCACTGATGTACTATCATTTCCTCTTTTATACAACAAAACTCATTTTTCATTTTATCATGTTTTTGTCTTTTTCAAATTTTCAAATGTTTTTGGATTTTCTGAAATTTTTACTCCCTCTAAAATGCAAACACATTTTAAGAAATTTGAAAACAAACTATACAATAAAGTGACAACCGATATCAAATTGCTTCAATTCTCCATTCACTTGGCATAAACAATAAGAACTCCCCCTTACAACAAATTATTTTCCCATTGTGATTTCAAAACACTTAAGTTTGTTTTAATCAAATGGTTTTTCCGAAAAATTAGTTTTGTTGATTTTAATAAACCATTTTTAGGTTAGGGGTTCATCACATTGTTCTCCAAAATATCACTTGTAAGTATGGTCCAATCAAGTTCAACTTAATGACCTTGATTAACCACTTGAAGATGAAAACCTTCTTCAACCACTAATAGGTTCACTTACCAACCATAACCACTTGTAAATCAACATATAACAATTTAAAAATACCACCTGTACTTTACCAACTGTACCACTTGTAGAAACATTTGCTAAGAAAGATGCCGATACCTGCTCCACTCTTACCAACCTGGGAGCTCCGGCAAGTCAGATTTTTCAGTTTGGAAAAACTTTCCCCCAAGGCTGACCATCCTTGGGAGATTCTGGAACACATCTGTCCCACCAGCACTTTGATTTGTAGAACTCTTTAGCACCTTTCACTTTTCCTGCAACCATCTTACCAAAAATATGTTTAACATTTCCATTAAACACCTTTTCAGCATCAAATTCTTTCTTATCAGCAAAGAATTGATATGAAATCTCAACCCTACCTTTTGATTTCAAATAATCTTTTGTCAATGACGGAAAGTTTTCTTCGTTCAACTCAGGAACGGAATTATCAATCTTTTTCTCAACACATGACTCCTCTGATTTTATGGAATCAGATTCATTGTCAGAATTACCCTCAGATTTAACCACCCACTTTTGTTTACTCAAATCACCTCTTCTTTTATAAAACCGTTTTGAACTTTCTCCTTCCTCAGAAGTAGAATTTTCAAACTTTTTAACATTTTCTTTCTTATCAACACAAGTCTTTCTCAAAACATAGTTAGAAGAAACTTCCTGTTTTTGGTAGTTGGTCTTGGGGCAATTCCAAGCTATATGTCCAACTTCTTGACATTTGAAACAGGTTCTTCTATCAACTCTTTCAGCAAACCTTCTCACATTCTTATTCACTTCAGCAAGAAACTCCTGGTTTGACTGTTTCCAGAAAGGTTTCTTCTGTTCCTCTTCACAACTTCCACCTGTAACAAATGTTGTTTTTGGTTTATAATTTTTCTCATTTTTATAGTTTTCCTGGGGAGTGAAACCTAATCCATTCTTTTTGTAATTACGGTTATGATTCAGTTTCTTTTGATAACCTGAACCAGAACTGTAACCTTTTTTCTTGTTCAATCTCTGTTGAACTCTTGAAGTGTACTTTTTAGGTTTTTCAGCAAGATTTAAATTTTTTATTTCAGAAATATTAATTTCTGTTAGTTTGAAAACTTGTTTGATCATTTCAGTTTTAACACTTCTTATTGGAAATTCCTCATCAGAATATAATTTTTCTGAATCATACAAAGTATAAGCCACTTTGATTGATCCATCATTCAAATTAGATTTTGATAGAAGAAATTCATTATCATAAACCCTTTTGACCGGCGAACTCGGACTCCTTTCTGACGAACTCTGACTTTCGGACTTAGACTCCGACTTTGACTCTTCATCCGTATCTAACACCTGATCGACAACTTTCTTTACTAACTCAGACTCATGATCAGTGTCAGACGCTGTGAATGTAACATCAATATTGTCTGGTAATTCATCAATGATTTCAGACTTTAACTTGATGTTGACTGCCTTTTTTAGACGCTCATCATTAGGATTCCTGGGAGAATAAGTTTCATGGATCGGGGGTGGACATCTGTTATACTTGACACTTGGTTTCTTACCAGTATCAGTATCTTCAGTCTTTTTATCCATGAACGCTTCAAGACCTGCAACAGTAGGATAAACACGATCAATCAAATAATCACAAGTAGTGTAACTCAACAATAATCGTTTAATCCTTTCACTCTCAATCTTCTCAAGTTCCACTTCTTTCTTTAGCTTTGCACAATCTTCGATGTACTCATTGATTACACTTTGCTTCGTCATTAACGTTCCACTCATCTTTTCATTTGCTTTCTCAATTTCAGCATTCGTTCTTTTCAACCCATCAACTGTCCTATTCAGTACATCGTATGACTCTTTCACATACTTCACATCAGACAGTAAATCTTCCTTAATCTTCTCTAAATCAGCAATCTTTTTATCTTTTTCTTCACAAACTTTGCAAGACTCAGAACATTTCTCACAAGGCTTCATGACTTCAACTACCTTTTCAACTATCTTTTCAACTTCGACAGTCTTTTCAACTTCAACAATCTTCTCGACTTCAACAATCTTTTCTATTTCAACAATCTTTTCAACAATTTTCTCAACTTCGACTAATTTTTCAACTTCAACAAGTTTTTCCACAACTTTCTCCACTTCAACGATTTTCTCAACTACTTTCTCATTCACTGGTTCAACATTTGCTTTTACAGCTTCTGTCTTTGTCTTTTCATCAGCTTGCATTTTTGCTGCTTCTAGCTCTTTCCTCAATCTAGCCATCTTCTTCTGGTATAACATCTCCATTTTATCTGCAAAAAACAAATTAAAACTAGTTAGATCAATGCCTTTTCTAGCTTTGTTGAGATGTTCTTCCTCATCATCGGTATCCACATCGCTTCCAAGATCAGGAAATATCGGGATTCTTTTCTCACTAGCCTCTTCATCTAGTATTCTAGCAACAAAGCCTGAATCAGATGGAATGTATTTGTCCCAACTAAATCCCTCTGCAACTTTTTCATCATCTTGATGAATCAGTAAAGCTTTCTTCTTTCCATCATTAGTAGCATGAGCATGTGTAATTTGAGGTTGTTGAGTAGTCTGATGGAAAATTGATTTCTGATAATAATTGTTTCTATCTTGATTCCCGGTAGCTTCTTTACTTTTGCACTCTCGTTTAAAATGACCTTTTCCTTTACAACGGAAACAGGTAACCTTTGATTTATCAAATCCCAATGGAGAGGTAGCCATTCCTCGAAATTCATCCCTACCAGTAATCTCTTGAAACTTTTCAGCTCTCCTCCAAGCACTTGCTAAGCACCATTTGATATCCATCACTTCAAGTTCTTCAGCATCAATTTGGTCGTAATCTTCTTTGGTAAGCATTGGATTGCCAATCTTCCCATCGATCAAACTTTCGTAAGATTCTAACATAGTAACTAGTGATGCCATATGCTGCTTGGCAACTTCTGGAGACAAATTCTGACCATTTTGAATGTTTAAGGTAACATTGCACTGAAAGTTTGTTGAGTTTTGTCGTTGAGAACTTGATGTTGTGCTATTTGGATCAAAGCTTGAGAATGATGAAGATCCACCACTTTGAGTCACATTACTACTCTTTGTTCCAGATGAACTGTCAGCACTAAAACCAGTTTGAATCTTTGGGCTAAGGCTGGGAGTAACCTCAAACTTGTTCCCTCGGTAGTACAAACTGACATCTTGTTTTGCATTTGGATTTGTCATGATAGCAGTCTTTTGAATATCCAGCTCTTGTTCCTCAATCTTCTGGATAAACCGTGCCAAATTCATACTCTCAGTCTTCCTCATGAGTTTCACAATCATCAGATAAGTTCCCCACTTCTGTTGGGGTAGTGCCTCTGCTAACTTATCAACCCACTCATCATCATCTTTCTGAATATCCAATCTTTTCATTTCTAGAACCAGATGACAGTATCTATCTATTGTTTCCTTTGTGGTTTCATGATCAAATGCAGTAAATATGTCAAACGACTTCTTCAATAAGGCCTTTTTGTTTTTGATCATATCAGCACTCCCTCGGAATTTCTGAAGTAAAGCTTCCCAGATTGATCTAGAAGTTCCATTATGTTGAAGTAAGACAAAGATATCTTCTTTAACTGCTTGCTGTAAAATGCTGATCATCATTTTTTCACTAGTATATTTCAACTTATCAGCTTCTGTAAAATCATTGAAACCTTTTTCCAAATTACGCTCATTCTTGGGTCTCTCATAGTCTTTCAGCAGTGAACACCAAGCATCGAATCTGTAAGCCTGAACCCAGTTCTCAAATCGGTTTTTCCAACCCTGAAAATCCTCAATATACATCAACTTTGGCGGTTTTTGATGAGTTCCCGTTTCATTTTCACTGTATAGATTCTCTGCAGCAATAACGGGAGCGACTGGTGTGGCAAACGCGTTGTAGAATTCCTCGTCCATGTCTTCGGAGAATTTGATATACTTCGGTAAACACCTCTTGTATAAACACACCAGGCTGTTTGAAGCTGTCAGACGATTTCAAGCTACCAGGCTGTTTGAAGCTATCAGACGATTTCAAGCTACCAGGCTGTTTGAAGCTATCAAACGATTTCAAGCTACCAGGCTGTTTGAAGCTATCAGACGATTTCAAGCTACCAGGCTGTTTGAAGCTATCACACACTGTTATGTTAGCTTGAAAAGTTGATGATGTCAGCAATTTCGAACCAATTTCAAGCTAGCAGACCGATTTGAACCAGATTTAAGTCGATTTAAGGGCTGGAACTTTCCAGGATTCGTTAAATCATGATTACGCACAAGATGTGAAAGTTTGAGCCGATTTTAACCGTAAAAATTTTTAATTTTGTGAAAGAAGGTGTAGAAAACAGATTTTCAAGCTGAATATGGCAAGAACTCCTCGTCCTGAGCTCTGATACCAATTGTAGGATCGGATTCCGACACAAACGAGTCGTTCGGAAGAGCTCTCGTCCGTTTCAAAGGCGGAAACAGAGAAACGGATAACAAAACAGCTTGATACACTTTAAACCTCTTTTATATTCGATTTACAATGTTTACAATCAGAGGAAAAACCGGCAGCACCTCGGTGTCACTTCTTGAAAATCGTTACAAATGAATTGACAACTAGCCTATTTATACTAATCCTTGGTAGCTTGAAATGACACGGCAATTTGAAGCTGTCAAGCAATTTCAAGCTGTCAAGCACTTTCAAGCTAACAAGCACTTTCAAGCTAACAAGCACTTTCAAGCTATCAGACATTTCAAGCTATCAGACATGTTCAAAACCACAATGCAACCCAGACTCGATATAAGACGAAGTTGACAGATGTAGTGCACCAACACTTATCATATTTGAATACCTTGTTCCGTACGACTATACGCCGGAACACCATATCTCAATTAGGTATTTGTCTTTTTCGTAATTAATACGACAAAATAATATTCTAAAATATATGACTCGTGTAAGATATACTTACCTTGCATCCGAATTACGTTTTTCCTTCATACTTGCTTTGTTTGACCCGCTTCCTTTCCAAGCCTCCACTTAGCTTGTCAAGCGTCAAACTATCATCATAATTCGTAAGACGGTTAGATTAGTCATCATTAATTATGACTATTCCATCTTACGGGTTTTACATCAAAATTCACCATTTGATTTCATTTTGGTCAGGTTGACTTTTAAAGGTCAAACTGCCTATTAGCATAAGTGATTATATTATAAACCTCGACAATTCATTTAAGCACTTTGTCAGGTATCCGATAGGCATTATTCTTACGCCACCGTTTTAACTACTTTTCAAGTCTAAGTTCATGCTATTATTAACACCAATTTAACTTAGCTCTTGATTATCAAAGTTAATTATTCATTTGTTAAGCAAGAACTAAAGGTTTCTATCTACATGTAAAAACCCGTTTCATCATAGCATTAGACATTCATCCGAACATCTACTATAATCAAGTTCTACAAATTAATTAGTAGACATCATGATTCCAAACACCTATTTATATGAACAAAAATACTAATTTCATCATAATATACAAAACCCATTTCAAGTCACATATGAGCATTCACTCAAACTTATAAATTGTTCAAGTATTTTGCTCCAACTATCAAATATGATGATTCTAAGCACATGCATATCATCATCTTCACTATTTAGTCAAAACCCACTTGGCTCATACTTGGTTAATTGACTAATCACTAGTTTATGGCACAATTTTACAAGTTTGCATCTAGGGTTTGTTTCTAGACATAGATTCAACCCAATATCAATCATATATACAATATTCATCACATAAATTTCGATTTTTGGTGTTCATCATGAATTCAAAACATCACCAAATTACAAAATTTGACATACCTTGTGATCTCCTAGCTTAGGTGATCACGAATTTGTGTTCATGCATTGATTTGGGGCTAGAATCCATCTTCAATTTGATGTATTTGATCAAGTTAGGGTTTGGCTCATTGGAGCCCTCCTGGTCGTACGCACACACACACACACACACACACACACACTCTTAGTGTGTGTGTTGTGTTTTATTATTTGTTTTAATTAAAACAAGTTTCTCCACTAGGCAACCTTAGTCCCCCATGTTTTATTTTAATCTATGAAGCTATAATTCACTTATTTATCACTTAATCACCAACTACTAACTAGGTTAATTATTCCTAGTTAACTTTATGGGTTCGGGAAATTATAACTCGTTATATTTTAGGTCCTGTGAACTCGGGCCTTTTTATCCTTTTTATTTTCATGGAATCTCTTATTTGTTTTTAATTAATATTAGGATTATTTATTTAAATCCTAATATTTACCGGGTTACTTTCACTACTAACGGTATTTTACCCGTGTATTAGTATTAACGGGGTTTGATTACCAAACCCGTTTTCGGGGTGTTACACGACATCTCAAATACCTCGCTGAACAGACAGAATGTGATCTCGGGTGATGGGGCCGGCAAGTTCGGATCATCAAAATCCGAGTTTGGCCGGTCATTCGGTCGAGGTCTATAGCGGAATGTGGAGAGAAACTCCACCATCAACGGCCGATAAGTTGGTGCGGCTCCTATTCGAAATAAACGATCCCACGGGCTATCCTGCCCGATAACCTGTCGAACAGTGTCCGCCACCCCACATGGTTATCATAAATATGTTTTGGGTATTACAATAATGTATAAACGTTTTTTGACACATTTTTATAAAAAGGATTCAGATTAGGGGACCAGGGGAACCATATTGCCCCATACGCTTCCTATACATTGGCTCTAGGGGAACCATATTGCCCCATACGCTTCCTATACTTTGGGTCTAGGGGAACCATATTGGCCCATACGCTTCCTATATACTTTGGGTCCAAGGAAACCATATTGCCCCATACATTTCCTATATATATATATATAGCGGTTAACATACGAAAGCCCTTATCATACTTCACGTAAGCGACAATCGTAACCATCAGATCAGGGCTATAATCACGCATGGAACAGTTAATCACGCATGGATCAGTTTGTTTTGTGATAATCACGCATGGGAGCAATAATCACGCACGTTAAGTTGTTCAAAATGTAATCACGCATGTTATCTATATTAATCATGCATGTTGTGTTTTGGTCGCGTACGTTAACGTACGTTAAGCCGTGAATTACATTATACTTTCTCTATATATATATATATATATGCATATATATTGTTTTGTTTAATAAGTGTTTTTATAAAAACATTATAAGATAACAATAATAAGTTAAAAATTTGATGCAACTTATAATTTTTAAGTAAAACTAATATGAAGTGTATTGCCCTATACGCTTCCTATTGGGTCACTTTTCAAACCTTTATAGTTTTGAACTGCGTGCACGTCAGAGAATATTGTACCAATAGGAACCGTATTGCCCAATACGCTTCCTATTGGTGTCGCATTTAATGCTTCAAACCCTATGGGAAGCGTATTGGCCTATATGGTTTCTATTGAGGGATGTACAAAAATTTTAGGGGATGTGTAGAGAATTGGTCAAAGTTTCCAAAATAGCCAACGGAAACGTCTCGTAGAGCCGTCACCATATTGCTGAAACGTCTTAACCATGGACCAATCCTTGGCTGCCACGTGTCTGACAACGCTTTAACGTCTCAGATTCATGCAGAGTTCTTAGCTGAGACGTTTCCATTGGTTTGCCCCTTGAGCCGGTTGAAAGTTTTCAGCTGAGAACCTTTCACATGGCTCGAGCCGTTTCACCCTCTAGCCGGCTTTAGCAACTCTAGCCCTTCCTGTTGCAACTGAGATAACTGCTTGTTTAGCTCCGAATTCATCTTCTGAAGATTAAAATTCTCTTGCCGGAGCACTTCTGCTTCTTTGGAACTCAGCCGGATATTATTCAGGCACCAGTTTCGCCGGTCAATTAGGTCTTGAAACGGTGCGAATTTCGGTGAGTTTTTCACACGCGCCACTGCTTGATCGTAATCCAGGACCACCGGTGGAGTTACGGAAAAGATCGGCGAGTACAACGCTGTGTTAAATTCATCATACGCGCCACCGTTTGATCGGTGGATGAACGATGACCAGAGCTTGCTGTCGTCATCGTTACCGTAGGAAAAATCGGTGTAATTAAGCATTTTTTCAATGATTTTGTTATGGAAAAACGTAAATTGACGGTTGAATTTCAGTGTTTAGTGATTGTATTCCATGATTCTTGATTCTTGAATCGAAATGGTTGATAATTTGTTGATTAATATAGAGAGAGAGATGGAGGCATTTTTAGAGAGAGAGAGTGTGCTGAAGCCGGCTAGAGGGTGAAACGGCTCGAGCCATGTCGAAGGTTCTCAGCTGAGAACTTTCAACCAGCTCAAGGGGCAAGCCAATGGAAACGTCTCAGCTAAGAACTCTGCATGAATCTGAGACGTTACAGCGTTGTCGGACACGTGGCAATCAGTGATTGGTCCGTGTTTAAGACGTTTCAGCAATATGGTAACGGTTCTACGAGACGTTTCCGTTGGCTATTTTGGAAACTTTGACCAATTCTTGACTAATCTTGCTATTTTCTCTTTATTTTATAATATTGTAAACTAAAGGTTTGTCTAAAATTGCCACTTTAGTCTAAATAATTTTTTTCTTGTCATTTTAGTCTAAATAGTTTTGTTTTCTGCTATTTTAGTCTATGACTTTTGTTATTTTTTACCATTTTCATCGACTACCACCACCACCCACCACCCACCCCATCACAACCTTCTATCATCGCCACCACCTGCCTGCACCGTCACCACCCACCCCATCACCATCACCACGCACCATTTCCGCCACCACCGGACATTTTTCCGCCACCCACGTCATCAACCAACACTACCGCCATCATCGTAAAACCAACAACCATCGCCATCATCTTTACTGTAAAACCGGCACAACACCATCCCCATACCACCGCACCTTCAAAAAAGGAAGAAAAATGTGGTTTGACCAAAATTCACCTAAGTTAACTAGATTTTTTGAATGGAGTTAGTGGGTTGGATGAAAATGGTAAAAATGACAAAAGTTAGACTAAAATGGTAGAAAATAGAACTATTTGGACTAAAATGACAATTTTGGTCAAACCTCATGTACCAAAACAACAATTTACTCAAATATTAACATTGTTTGATTTATAGGTTACACATCTCAATACTATTCTTCAAGCCGGCCTAGCTATGGTATTCTTTTCTTTTCTCATTCAGTAATATTATTTACGTTCATGATTTAAGAGATTGGATGTTTATTATGAACAAAAAATCTTTCATGATCCTAGCCGATATGGAATTTACGTAGGTGTTACATATATAGTTTATTAGAATATTAAATGTATCATAAACTTTTATCATAATGAAATTTTGAGATATGTATGATTGTTTATAATATAATAAAATTGTATTAGTGGTCCTTGAGGGATATGTGGGTTTTGAATTGTGTACTTAACTATTGTAACTTATACGTTCAGTCTTACTGATTTAACGTTTTATAGAAAATTAGTATTGATGATTTATATTAGAATTAGTAAAACGGGTGTTCAAATCAGGATTACTATACAATCTTTTTATAAAATTTGTAGGCAACGAAATCATAAAAATACATATATTAAATCTTCTATACAACACATCAAGGATACATATGAAGTAAAAATAATTAAAAAAGGCATTCATATGGTGTTTAGAACTAAACATGTTAAAAAAAGTTACTGAGCTTTGATGTTTTTGACGTGAAGGATGAAAAAACTAAAAATTTTCTTTCAAAAGTATCTACACCGAACAATAATCTTAGTCCAAGAAGATACTAATATTAAAGAGTAAACTTCCGTTTTGCTCCTTGTGGTTTGGTCACTTTAACGGTTTTGCCCCAAACCTTTAAAAATAGCCATTTTACTCCCTGATGTTTTGGTTTTGTTGCCAGTTTGCTCCCTGCGGGGAGCAAAATGGAAAAACAAACAATTTGGATGGAGTTAGAGGCGGGGAGCAAACTGGCAAAAAAACCGAAACATCAGGGAGTAAAATGGCTATTTTTAAAGGTTTGGAGCAAAACCGTTAAAGTGACCAAACCACAAGGAGCAAAACGGAAGTTTACTCAATATTAAACCACTTTGAAAGTAAAAAATAAAAACTAGTAGAATGAATGACAAAAAGCTTATTAACAATCACCACTAAAATATTCAAAGTGGTTAATATCAAACTCGTTGAACATGACCACATATTGGTATCAATCTCATATTTTGTTCAACCCCTAAGTTTTGTAATTAAGATTCAAAATGATTAATGTCAAACTTGGTTTGAGTATGAATATGCATTTATATATAGACTGAAATACTGAATCAATGAGGAACTAGAGATATCAACCTTCCAAGAGACCCTGTCCCATATTCTATATAACTACAAATAGACGTCGGATGACTAGTGCCATGCTGATTCATGGCAGCTGGTCATTGGTCAACTTTTTTTCAATTTTTTTGTCTTTTAGTAAGTTTTTGTTTATTTTAGTCTTTACCCTTCAACATTTAGTATTGATAGTTACAACCTTCAACTTTCTAAAAACTTTTATAATAATTTTTTACATGCTTATATATAATGTCGCTATAAATTCAAGTTGATTACGTTTCTTTGAAAATGGGTAGACTTGGATATAATATGTTTTTTTGTTTTTTTTTTTACGTTTTCAGTTGATCTATGCTTTGGCATAAATTTTATTTTACAACAAGTCGGGTCAAATATATTATGTTTTTATTAGACTTTATAAATTCGACTTACTTTACCTTTCGGCGCCACCGCAACGCACGATACCATTTTTTACTTAAAAAACATAATTTTTTTACTTATTTTTATGTATGTGTCGGTATAAGTTCAGGTTGGTGTTCAACGTAACTTTCTTTTGCAAATAAGTCTGGCCAAATATAATACGTTTCCGTGCTTATTTTATGTACATCTTCAGTTTATTTACGTTTTGACGTAACTTTTGTTGAGAAACAATTCAGGTCCCTACTGTACAAATCCGAGTTAATTTACATTTAGACCCGCCGCATCGCGCCAAGAAATTTACTAGTTGACTACATGTGCCTCTTGTTACATTTCACATTATATCCAACAACCGCTCTTATAATTGTATTGCAAAAGAAACAACCTTATATGTAATCAAGACCCAATATGTATATAAGGTATGACGCTACAAAGATACTACCTTTTTCAAAATAACTATGATGTCGATCCGTGTAGTGATTTTGAAAGAGGGTAAAGTCTAATATTTTAATTCCTATAAATACCGATAAATATTGGTTGCACCAACTTGTTAACCAGTTAGTTCATATTAGTCTTATTGTTCCCATAGTTTTGATCCACTAGAGACGATTTATAATAACATTGTTATTCATAAATTTTAACATACTAACGTATAACACATTAAAACATAACATAGGGAGGAAGAGTAAGTCTTTTGTTGTTTGTGTCTTTTTTTATTTATTTATTTATTTATTATTATTATTTTTTGCATAGTACACTAGTACAAAACCAATTTTTTGGTGGTGTAAATTTCATGTTTTTGGTGCTATCTTATAATAGAAAGCACCAAATAACAAAACACACCACTTAAAAATACATTACACACCACCATAAAATGCTTACAAGTTATATACCACCAAAAAAAATAATTATTTGAGGCTAAGGCTGCTAATAGCACCAAAATACACAATAAAATTGATTTTTTTACTCGTAAATACAAAATAAAGTTGATTTTTTGAGGCTTAAACTTTTAAATAGCACCAAAACACCAAAATAATTATCTTTAACTTTAACGGTATCATATTTGTAATATGCAACTCATATTTTTCCGGGTTATTGGATTTTATCTCCCCTAACTATTGGCTATTAGCCGCTGACACCTCCAACTATCATTTTGACGTCTGTCACCCCCAACTTAACACTTAGTTTGTTCTGTCACCACGTCGTTAACTGATCACTAACTTTTGAGCTTGTTACTATACTTTTCGGGGTGTCCAAAGATCCCTAAAACCTTCCTAAGATCCCTATGACACCCCCAAAAGTATAAAAACATGATCAAAAGTTAGTGATCAGTTAATGACGTGGTGACAGAACACACTAAGTGTTAAGTTGGGGGTGACGGGCGTCAAAGTGATAGTTGAGGGTGGCAGCGGCCAATAACCAATAGTTTGGGGTGATAAAATCCAATAACCCTATTTTTCCTCATTCTAATCTCATAAAACCTATAAGCCCTCATTCTCCTTCAATCTACAATACCATCAAAAAAAGCCATTCTAATTAAAGGTATCATATTTGTAATATGTTTTCATTTCATATTTCATTTTTTATGCTTTAATTGAATATAAATTGTTATATGTAGCTAAAGGTGGAATTATTCAAGTTTCTTTAAATCTCATTCAATCATCACTTTAAGGTAAGAAATTTAATTTTTATTACCTTTATTATGATTTCCTTATGTATTATATGATTATGTATGTACGTGTTATGTATGAATAATATGTGTGTATGTATATGTGGATATTTGTATGTCTTAATGGAGTATATTTGACCTTAATAGATCACAATAGACAATAGTAGGTGAATTTGATGCCTTAATGGACCATATATGTCTTAATGGACCCCATTGTGCCATAGTAGATCCCAATAGACAATAGTAGATCATATATCTCTTAGTGGAGCATATTAGGCCCTTAATATATCACAATGGACAATAGTAGATCATATATATCTTAATGGGCCATATTGAGCCTTATTGGATCACAATGGACAATAGTAGATCGTATATAGACTATAATGGGTCTTAATAGATCACAATGAACAATAGTAGATCGTATATGTCTTAATGGACCATATTGGGCCTTAATGGATCACAATGGAAAGTGGTAAATCATACATGTCTTAATGGACTATAGTTGGCCTTAATAGATCACAATGGATGATAGTATATCATATATGTCTTAATGGACCTAATTGGTCCTTAATCGATCACAGTGGCCAATGGTAGATCACACATGTCTTAATGAACCATATTGGGTTGTAATGGATCACAATGGCCAATAGTAGATCATGTATTTCTTAATGGACCATTTGGACTTTAATTGATTACAATGGACAATAGTAGATCATATATGTATTAATGAACCAAATAGTGTCTTAATGGATCACAATGGACAATAGTATATCGTATATGTCTTAATGGACCAATTGGGTCTTAATGGATCATAATGGACAATAGTGAATTAGATATGTCTTAATGATACATATTGGGTCTTGATGGATCACAATGAATAATAATATATCTATATGTATTAATGGACCATATTGGGCCTTAATGGATCACAATGGCCAATAGTAGATCATATATGTCTTAATGGACCATATTGGGCCTTAATGTATCATAATGGACAATAGTATATCATATATGTCTTAACCTAGATCTCATAAACTAGGACACCTCCTTTTCTGACGCCTCCTTTTCTGACGCCTCCTTTTCTTTTTGGTTTTGGCAGCACAATTTTATTGCTCGTTTTCTTCTAAATAATAAGTTAATGTATGCATATTAGTTACGTTTATATACGTTTTTCGTGTATACACATTAGTATCGGTACCGAATTTCCCATACATAATTGTAACAATCCGCACTTTCGTGCGTTGTTACTACTCGATATACTCGTTACGCCTAGCACCAGAGATTCGGATCATAATGTAACTATATCGCATACTTCGCTATTCGAAGGATAAATCGCATATTTTCGAAATACATTATCACTATACTACACTATTATCACAAAAACTAACACTCACGGAGGCATTGAGTGAGGACCTATTCTACCCTCCTCAGTGGCCGTGATGTGTCGAACGTAAACAATTAACGCTAACAAAGACTCTCGGGTGAGTGCTATAACTCCAGTCGTCGTGACAATGATGACAACACGAGTGAGTGGTACCCCGTCAGTCATTGTGGCACAATTCTCAATAACGTTCACGATGATATCAAGAAAGGACCTATACTACCCTCCTTGATGGCCGTGAAACGTCGCTTATAACCGCACACTCGAAACGGAAACCGATTGTTATATCGAAACTTTGGAATGTGGATACGTAAATACGACCCTTAGTGATATATATACATATATAATAACAATATAAACTAATTATGGAAAGCGCGCACTTCAAAAACTATCAAAACGATCGAAAACGGAGAAACTCACTGTCACACCCCAACCGATGGCGGAAACATCGGGATGAGACGAACAAATTGCTCAAAACATCATAACACTATGTGACAATATTTAATTAGATCCAAATTTCATTTCAATACTAAATTGTCATACAAAATTTAAAAATGGAAATAACAACATTGTTCAAATTCAAATCAACAAAAGATAAATAGATTAAAGGTGTGTATCTAGTCCACCCTACACTTGTTTCATCAACATCCATACTTCATTAATCAACCTACAACATGTATTAAAATAGAGTTTCAATGCAAAGGCAATGAGCGAGTATACAAGTTTGTTTACATAGCATAATAGAATAAAAACTCAAATCCAACATGATTCATAATATGTGAATTACTAGTATGCAATTTTGGCGTACACTATGATCAAACCCAAGAATCCAACGCATAAAATAGTCTAATCCCAATTGATAGCGGGATAGTAAAATGTTTAACTTAACAATACCCCCAAGTCTCAAGGGCGGTGCGTAAATCCTATAGCATATAAAATTGGCGGATGTTACAGTCTCCCCTACTTTAGGAGATTTCGTCCTCGAAATCTAAGATTAACGTATTTGCATAAAAATTTAGAACAATCCACATGACATACTTAGTTAACAAGATTAACGTATCACTGGCATGTGAATAAACAGGTCAACCCATCGTGTACCGCAATTGAATGACTTAACATGACCTCTCATTCACGGGTGGTGCGCTACTCCTATAGCACTACGCATAGTGCTATACATGTTAAGGTGTGGGTTAAAGGACAAGTTCATCACATAAGAATAACCCAGTAACACGAATCCAGTATAACATATTAGCATGCACGTGAAATAAATTCCAAATTTTTTTTTTGAAAAGGGACGTTCAATCATTTGAGAACGAAGAAAAGTTGGTAACTACCTCCGAGGTAAGGGAATCACCCCTAGCTCATTGGTGAAGTTGGAAAGTGAGTGGAGCTAATCATCAAGGTTAGGGAATCACCCCTATCTTGATGATAAGTTTCCATTTTTTTTTGGAATATGAGTATTATCAAGCATCAAGATGTATCAAAGTATTCATATATAATGTATTATTTTGTGCATTGCATAAGAATAAGTTTAAGTGTAGTTTACTAGTAAAACATGTTGCACCCAAAGTGTAAAAGGGAAAAAGGGATCGAGTATACTCACAGTGGTTGCAAGCTTTCCTACTTGAAATCCCACGAGTGAGTTGGTGATGGATTACTTTGGAGCACCTAGTCCTTCTACACGAGGAAACATAGGTGTGTGAGTTTGGCGTATACGGTAGATTAAAGATTCGGATTGTAAATGTAACATAAAGTATCATGATATGAAAATAATCATCTTCGACTTAGTAACCCTTGTATGACACTATGTAACCAATGTGGTAAGAACGTTTTCATGGGAAATACACCCATTAGAATCATACTTTAGAGTCTTAGGTCTTAGATGATATCCTACTACTTCAACATATAAACATAAGTTTATCATTAAAGGTTCGAATAAGTATATGTAAATAATAATTAGGTTAGTATATTATTAGGTCCAATGATTCAAGTAGGAGGTAGGAGATTAAATCTCCATTTAGGCACCTCTAGTATCATGAATGTCACGTATGGGGTAGGAAGAACATGCTTCCATTTAGGGACCCCTTGTATGTTCACCACTACACTTGATGTAAAAACAACCAAGGAGGGTCAAGAACTAAGATTAATACAATAATATAAACAATCTAACTAATAGGAAATCATCAAATCATGTGAGGATTTTATGTTGGAACAACCCAAGTTGTTCCATAATCACTCTACATCAAGAACTAGCTCGAACATGACTTGTGGGTCAAAACACCCTAAACAAACAGAAAGTTTATGAGGTTTAATCCTCTGATTTAAGTGTCTCAACCATGTTTTTAAGCTTAACCAACCATAAGAGAGGTTGTAAGCATTTGGACATTGGTGTGAGATGTGTTAGACACAAGTTGGATGAAGTTTAAACAAGTTTGAACAAAACAGAAAGTTCTTGGACCATTTCAGGGCAATTCTAGGTCTGATTTCTCCAAGGAGAAGTCAAGGAATCGAACCCAAGGATTATCCAAGAAAGTAGGAAGAAGAATCAAGTGATTTCGTTGAGAAATGAGCAAGTTACACTCACTTTTGCACAAGGTTATGAATCTGTCCGAATTTCAGATTTGTAAGTGATTTGAGAGTGACTTAGAGAAGATTAGAGAGTTGTGAAAGTGTAAAATGGCTTGGAGAAGGGTTGTATTTATAGGGGAGGAGGTTAAGCATGATTGGAGGTGTTTAGAGGTGGATTGAAGGTGATTGGGGAGGTTTAAATCTTGGGATTTCGTGCAATTTCGCGGCTGCTGCGTTTTTTGTCCGCCCAGACACCCTTGCGCACCGTAAGGATTTTTTGTTGCGGTGCGCAAGCAATGGTCAGAAACACAAAATCTTTATTTTTTTGTTATTTCACTTTGTAACTCGTTCCAATGTCACCTAATACGGGTTTTATGATTATTTTAAGGTTCTAAGGTATAAGTAACATGTTCTAAAGTATGCCCAAGTGTAATTTGAATATGAATAAGTATAAGTTTCGTGTAAAACATAAATGTCGCGTGTTTAATAGTTTATCATATGTTTGCAATCAACTCGAATAAATACCAAATTGTTTCTCAATTTAAACGTACAAACATGTATAGAGTATGTATAACACAAGTTTAAATAATTGCAAGGTTTCATTCATGATTTAAGTCTCGAGTTTACAATGATTACAAGGAACGAACGATTACAAGAATACAAAGTTTCCAAAAATGGAATTACGAACAAAACTTTCTATAAATGGAAGTACAAAAGAGCCGGGCGTTACAGTCTCCCCTCCTTTAGGAAATTTCGTCCCGAAATTTAGGAAGACGTAGGGAAAAGATGAAAAGGTGAGACTTGATCATAATGTTTGTTTAGAAAAAAAAATCGTTTGCATAAGTTGTTTCACATAGCATAAAGTGTCACATAGCATATGTGACAACTCGAGTTTCCAAGATTCCATGTTCGCACTATTGCACGATTAATTGTTTAAATTGTTTGTTTCACGACTTGTTTGTTCACAACCGTATTGTACTGTGACCGATATGTTATATTTGGCGTACCTTTTAAGTGTGTATGTTGATAACATGTTTAGTATATTTAATATAAAACAAATTAGAAACATGTTGATATGTGTTCTGTATATAATACGAATGAATAACACTTTGCTAAACAACCACCTCACTCGAAATCACCCCAACCCTAGTGCCCCACCCGAAAACACCCTCCCCATGAAAACATTAAGTGTTTTCGTTGGTGGTGGGCCGGCGAAATCAAAGTGGGCTTTGGCCCAGTATCGTATAATTGAGGATCGGTTATATAGGTGCATGATGGGGATAACTCATAAACCCTAATAGCACACACCTCTCTCTCTCGTTTTTCCTGGAGACGGCAGCCCCCATCCCAGTCAAAGCCAAACCTCTCTCGTTTGACTCTCGGTTAGTGAATCTGGAATTTGTATTGTTTCTTGTTTTGCTCGTTCATGATATGCATAGACTTGATTATCAATGGAATGCGCTTGTGTAACGGATCATGATAACCGACTGGATGATGATTGTATATAAAAGTGTTATGATTAAATTAAATAATGATTCTGTCTATGTGATCGCATGTTACTCCTATGATTTGGATTAAATGATGATTATATTGGGCATGTGAATTGTATTGAATATGCAGCCAATTTAATGTTATGCATGTGATAGTCTAGGAATTGTTGGCCATTGTATGCATGAGTACATGTGATTGTCAGAATTCATGCGTTGATAGATGTGTTTTATTTATTTATTTGGATATAATATGATTTATCATATTGTTGTATAATGCAACACATGTGTCGCAACATACTGTGTTGATGATGATATTGTTTTAATAATTAATACATGTCATAGTTGGTTCAATAATATCTTGAGGTAACTGATTATTGTCGGCCATAATTGACATGGGATGATGTGATCAATCTGTATGTCTATTAAGGAATAATATGCAAATTGTTTATGGCTTTGGCCTCACATGATTAGGATTCAAGTTACTGCTGTTGTTGCGATGATGGATAGTATTGATGATCTCAGGACATGATAATGATTGGATGATGATGATGTGATGAAACCGATGTAACAGTAGACATCATTAGGGTTTTAGATAATATAATTTTTGTTGTTGATGGCTGACCCAACGAAATCCCCCATCAACGAAATCATTTTGGGTGATTTCGGCCCAAGTCTAGATTTCGGCCCAGGGTTGATTGGCACAATTATTATGTCTGTTACATAAGTTAACTTTGTTAAGTGTTAACCTTACTAAACTGTTAACTTTGTTTGTTAACTTTATTAGTTTATTAACCAGGTTAGTTGTTAACTCAGTTAATTCATTTGTTCTATCAGATGCTAACTTTTGTTAACTGTGTAACATTGTTGGAATATGGTAACCCAGTTAAACTTGCTAATTCTGTTAAAGTGTGTTATCGGTTAACAACATTAGATGGTACGGAGTTTTCATGAGTTGGATTAACTGTTTACATGATACATGATGCTAACTGCCAAGTACACACTGTGATATTACTGTGATACTAGTTACATGTGAAACATTACGAACGTGAACTGATTTAATATACGTGCATACTATAGGACGTGATTAATTATTTGCGAGCACTTAACTTAGCATACCGAGCAAACCAAGGTGAGTTCACACTCTTACTAAGGCATGGGATTCCTAGGGCTTGGGAATGGGATTGAAAGGATAAGGTTGAATAGATTCATACGGACACTATTACTAGACTACCATACCATCGTCCTCGGTTGTGCAGGATACATACGTAAAACCTACGTATACTTGTATTGCTCACTGTCCTCAGGTTGCGAAGGACACTCACGTAAAACCTACGTGAACGGATACTCACTACTGCCTCGGTTGTGTCAGGCACTTACGTAAAACCTACGTAAACCCCCGCGTACCCCTATCCTCGGTTGTGAAGGATACTTACGTAAAACCTACGTAAACTTGTACGTATTACTGTTCTCGGGATATGTAGAACACTTATGGTTACGAATAGTCTAGTGGATATACAACATGGGAAGCCCCCACCAATAGAACATACTATCGGCCAGTAGAGCCCCATGTTACAAACAAACTTACTATTACGCATTTACTTCCTGTGAACTCGCTCAACTAGTTGTTGATCCTCTGTTACATGCCTTGCAGGTCGTTAGGTACATGGAGCTTGCACATGGAGAAGCTGGTCGTTGTGGGCTTGGATCGTGATTATTTCGTTAAACACTTATGACATTACATACTTATTTATGTTGGGTTTTATTTATACGCTTCCGCAAAACAGTGATAACATGCTTATGTTTTGGGACACCTTTCATATGGATTTGGTTTGGTTTAATTGCAATTACTTTTACTTTATACAATGTTCTATATGATTGGTGGCTTGATCCTGGTCAGTCACGCTCCCAAGCGGTGATACTCCGCAGGTGGATTTTGGGGGTGTGACAGATTGGTATCAGAGCCATTGGTTATAGAGAACTCGGTTTTAATAAGGGGAAAACGTTTTTATTAAAACCAGACTATAACCAGAATAGTGCTCAACGATCCACAACGACGCCTCGCTCCACGTGCAAGACTCATCATTCTAGGTAATATGGTATATGTTTTATTGCCTACTTGCTAGAATTACATAGAACTTTGCTCGTGGTATGCTTAGATACACATAACCCCTATTGCTTGAGAATACTTGTGTGCTCACTCTCTTCTGTCATTGCCCTTTCGCGAACCTCTTTCACTCATGTTCTCCTTGATATCAAGATCATGAGTGGACGCGTTAACCTAACTCAAGCCCAGTTGGCGGCTTCGATCACTGAACAAGTTACTGCAGCACTCGCAGCTGCCCAGGCAGGAGGTATAACCTGCCATCACCACTTACTCTAGGATCTTTAGATCCTACTCTCGTAAACCAACACTCGTGCTCAAGTATGTTTACTCTTACGCACACGACAGGTCAACACGCTCAGCCACCTGTGTGCACGTTTCAAAACTTTCATGGACTGTCGTCCTACTACTTTTAGTGGCACGGAAGGAGCAGTTGGACTCCTCCATTGGTTTGAAAAGCTCGAATCGGTCTTCGAAATGTGTGAATGCCCTGAGGCTCGCAGGGTGATGTACGCCACTGGTAATCTCGAAGGCACTGCGCCAACTTGGTGGAACGCGCAAGTTCAGATGCTGGGGCTGGCGGCTGCTAATGCCACCCCATGGAATGATTTTAAGGAACTGATCAAACGTGAATACTGTAGTCGTGACGACATCCACAAGTTGGAAGTGGAGTTCGTTAACCTGAAGATGACGGGGTCAGAGATAGAAGCATACACGAAACGATCCAACGAACTGGCAGTGTTATGTCCAACTATGGTGGATCCTCCCATCAAACGCATTGAGCTATACCTCAAAGGCTTAGTACCAGAGATTCAAAGCCATGTGACTTTGGCCAACCTTGCTACTATCCAGGATGTTACTCGTCTTGCTCATCGTCTCACAGACCAGGCAGTGGAACAGAACAAGCTGCCTAGACGCATTGGTGCTACCACTACTACTTCAACTACTTCTGCTACCCCCAGTGATAACAAACGAAAGTGGGATGGAACCCCTAGCAAGGGTTCGACTACGGTTCCGTCCCAGGCACAGCAGCGAAAGATCGATGATAACCAAAGTCCTGGTCAGCAACCTTTTAGTAGTCAAGGGCAGGGTGGATACAGGGGAAACCACCCTAAGTGCAAACGATGTAACTTGCACCACAACGGGCAGTGCAACCGAAATCATTGTCAATGATGCAACAAGCTTGGTCATGGAGCCAAAGATGGTAGAAACTCACGTCCTGCAAACCAGAACCAACAACAACAGCCACAAGATCTATAGAATCAGCAGCAACAGCAAGGTAACAAGGGATGTTATCAGTGTGGTGCTGAAGGTCACTTCAAAAGACACTGCCCACAGTTGAACCAGAACCAGAATCAGAACCATAACCAAGGAAACAGGAACAATAATGGAGGCAACAATGGGGGTAATAACGACGACAATGGTGCCAGGGGTCGAGTGTTCGTGATTGGTCAGGGTGATACTAGGAATGACCCCAACGTTGTGATGGTTTCGACATCGATATTGGTATGGATTGGCTACCTCAACATCGAGCAGAGACTCTTTGCAAAGAAAAGATCATCCGCATTCCTCGTGCTGGTTAAGAACCTTTGGTAACTCATAGTAACAAGCTCCAGGAGCAGCACCCATAGCTCGAGCACCTTATCGCTTAGCTCCAACTGAACTGGAAGAACTATCTAAACAACTGCAAGAACTCTTGGAAAAGGGTTTCATACATCCTAGCTCTTCGCCCTGGGGAGCTCCAGTATTGTTTGTGAAGAATCGCTATCCTCTTCCACGCATCGATGACCTATTCGACCAGTTGCAAGAGTCGAGCTATTACTCGAAGATTGACCTGAGGTCAGGTTACCATCAGCTGAGAGTCCGAGATGAGGACGTCTCCAAAACAGCATTTAGAACACGCTACGGCCACTACGAGTTTCGAGTCATGCCATTCGGATTAACGAACGCGCCTGCGGTTTTCATGGACCTTATGGACAGGGTGTGCAAACCTTATCTTGACAAGTTTGTTATTGTTTTCATTGACGACATCCTGATCTATTCGAAGAGTCGGGAGGAACACGAGCAGCACTTACGACTTATTTTGGAACTCCTTCGAACGGAACAGCTGTACGCTAAGTTTTCAAAATGCGACTTCTGGCTTCGTGAAGTCCACTTTCTAGGCCACGTGGTAAACAAGGATGGGATTCATGTCGATCCATCCAAGGTAGATTTGATCAAGAACTGGCCTGCACCTCGCACACCAACAGAAATACGCCAATTCTTGGGTTTGGCGGGTTATTACAGACGGTTCATCAAAGACTTCTCAAAGATTGCACAGCCGCTTACACTACTGACGCATAAAGGTGAGGTTTATCGTTGGGGTAATGCACAGGAAGCAGCGTTTCAGCACTTAAAGGATAGACTTTGTAGCGCACCTATCCTCTCATTGCCTGAAGGCACGGACGATTTTGTAGTCTACTGCGATGCATCGATCCAAGGTCTTGGATGTGTATTGATGCAACGGGATAAAGTTATTGCTTATGCTTCGCGCCAACTTAAGGTTCATGAATGGAATTACACTACACACGATCTAGAGCTGGGAGCGGTTGTTTTTGCACTTAAGATATGGCGACACTACTTGTATGGTACCAAATGTGCTATCTACACTGACCACAGAAGCCTCGAACATATCTTCAAACAGAAGGAACTGAATATGCGACAACGACGATGGGTCGAACTGCTAAACGACTACGAATGCTCAATCAGGTACCACCCAGGCAAAGCCAATGTTGTGGCTGACGCCCTCAGTCGAAAGGACACCGCGCCTAAGCGCGTGCGAGCTTTACAACTCACCATACAGTCTAGTCTTCCTTCCCAGATACGAAATGCTCAGGTAGAAGCATTGAAACCAGAAAACGTCAGGGCTGAAGCCCTACGTGGCTCAAGACAACGTTTAGAACAAAAGGAAGATGGTGCTTACTACGTCACAGGACGCATTTGGGTTCCACTTTATGGCAACCTACGTGAGCTAGTAATGGATGAAGCTCATAAGTCTCGCTACTCGGTACATCCTGGTGCGGATAAAATGCACCACGATATCAAAACTACATACTGGTGGCCTAGCATGAAGGCCCACATAGCAACATACGTTAGCAAATGCTTGACTTGTGCGAGAGTCAAGGCGGAATATCAGAAACCTTCAGGTCCACTCCAACAACCTGAGATACCACAATGGAAATGGGAACAAATTTCCATGGATTTTGTTACTGGCCTGCATAGATCTCAACGTGGGAATGACACTATTTGGGTGATCGTGGATCGACTCACAAAGTCTGCACACTTCCTGGCTATTAAGGAAACAGACAAGTTCTCTACCCTAGCAGACATCTACTTAAAAGAAGTGGTTTCAAGGCACGGGGTGCCAACCTCTATCATCTCTGATCGTGATGCACGTTTTACTTCAGAACTGTGGCAAGCAATGCACAAATCTTTTGGCTCTCGGTTAGACATGAGCACAGCTTATCATCCTCAGACAGATGGACAGTCTGAGCACACTATTCAAACTTTAGAAGACATGCTTCGGGCGTGCGTAATCGACTTTGGCAATGGTTGGGAAAAACATCTGCCACTTGTGGAATTCTCGTATAACAACAGTTACCACACTAGCATTAAAGCAGCTCCATTCGAGGCATTGTACGGACGTAAATGCCGGTCACCTCATTGTTGGGCGGAGGTGGGTGATAGTCAAATCACAGGTCCAGAAATGGTAGTTGATACTACAGAAAAGATTGCTCAAATACGACAACGCATGGCGGCAGCTCGTGACCGTCAGAAAGCATACGCCGATAAAGACAGGAAACTACTCGAATCCCAGGTTGGGGATCGAGCGCTACTCAAAGTTTTGCCCTGGAAGGGTGTGGTTCATTTTGGCAAACGCGGCAAACTTAATCCGCGATACGTCGGACCATTTGAAATCATTGAGAAGATAGGCCGGGTGGCCTACAGATTGAACTTACCAGCTGAACTCAGTGCAGTTCACAACGTCTTTCACGTGTCGAATCTGAAGAAATGCCTGTCAGATGAGACCCTCATAGTTCCTTTAAAGGAGCTCACTATCGGCGAACAGTTGCATTTCGTCGAAGAACCAGTCGAAATCACGGACTGGGATGTTAAGGTCCTCAAGCACACGAGAATACCTCTTGTACTTGGAACTCCCGCCGTGGCCCAGAGTTCACCTGGGAACGCGAAGATCAGATGAAACTCAAATATCCCCAGTTATTCGGAAACCAAGCAACCACTACTGAGGCCGAAGCTACTACAGAATTTCGGGACGAAATTCCAAATCAACGGGGGGATAATGTGACACCCCAGGAAAACCAGTAATCTTCGCAAACCTGCTCGGGGAGCCGCGATACAATACAGGTAAACAACGTCACACCACTAGCTTCCTCAGTAACTACATGCTAAATTTCGGGACGAAATTTCTTTCAAGTTGGGGATAATGTGACAACTCGAGTTTCCAAGATTCCATGTTCGCACTATTGCACGATTAATTGTTTAAATTGTTTGTTTCACGACTTGTTTGTTCACAACCGTATTGTACTGTGACCGATATGTTATATTTGGCGTACCTTTTAAGTGTGTATGTTGATAACATGTTTAGTATATTTAATATAAAACAAATTAGAAACATGTTGATATGTGTTCTGTGTATAATACGAATGAATAACACTTTGCTAAACAACCACCTCACTCGAAATCACCCCAACCCTAGTGCCCCACCCGAAAACACCCTCCCCATGAAAACATTAAGTGTTTTCGTTGGTGGTGGGCCGGCGAAATCAAAGTGGGCTTTGGCCCAGTATCGTATAATTGAGGATCGGTTATATAGGCGCATGATGGGGATAACTCATAAACCCTAATAGCACACACCTCTCTCTCTCGTTTTTCCTGGAGACGGCAGCCCCCATCCCAGTCAAAGCCAAACCTCTCTCGTTTGACTCTCGGTTAGTGAATCTGGAATTTGTATTGTTTCTTGTTTTGCTCGTTCATGATATGCATAGACTTGATTATCAATGGAATGCGCTTGTGTAATGGATCATGATAACCGACTGGATTATGATTGTATATAAATGTGTTATGATTAAATTAAATAATGATTCTGTCTATGTGATCGCATGTTACTCCTATGATTTGGATTAAATGATGATTATATTGGGCATGTGAATTATATTGAATATGCAGCCAATTTAATGTTATGCATGTGATAGTCTAGGAATTGTTGGCCATTGTATGCATGAGTACATGTGATTGTCAGAATTCATGTGTTGATAGATGTGTTTTATTTATTTATTTGGATATAATATGATTTATCATATTGTTGTATAATGCAACACATGTGTCGCAACATACTGTGTTGATGATGATATTGTTTTAATAATTAATACATGTCATAGTTGGTTCAATAATATCTTGAGGTAACTGATTATTGTCGGCCATAATTGACATGGGATGATGTGATCAATCTGTATGTCTATTAAGGAATAATATGCAAATTGTTTATGGCTTTGGCCTCACATGATTAGGATTCAAGTTACTGCTGTTGTTGCGATGATGGATAGTATTGATGATCTCAGGACATGATAATGATTGGATGATGATGATGTGATGAAACCGATGTAACAGTAGACATCATTAGGGTTTTAGATAATATAACTTTTGTTGTTGATGGCTGACCCAACGAAATCCCCCATCAACGAAATCACTTTGGGTGATTTCGGCCCAAGTCTAGATTTCGGCCCAGGGTTGATTGGCACAATTATTATGTCTGTTACATAAGTTAACTTTGTTAAGTGTTAACCTTACTAAACTGTTAACTTTGTTTGTTAACTTTATTAGTTTATTAACCAGGTTAGTTGTTAACTCAGTTAATTCATTTGTTCTATCAGATGCTAACTTTTGTTAACTGTGTAACATTGTTGGAATATGGTAACCCAGTTAAACTTGCTAATTCTGTTAAAGTGTGTTATCGGTTAACAACATTAGATGGTACGAAGTTTTCATGAGTTGGATTAACTGTTTACATGATACATGATGCTAACTGCCAAGTACACACTGTGATATTACTGTGATACTAGTTACATGTGAAACATTACGAACGTGAACTGATTTAATATACGTGCATACTATAGGACGTGATTAATTATTTGCGAGCACTTAACTTAGCATACCGAGCAAACCAAGGTGAGTTCACACTCTTACTAAGGCATGGGATTCCCAGGGCTTGGGAATGGGATTGAAAGGATAAGGTTGAATAGATTCATACGGACACTATTACTAGACTACCATACCATCGTCCTCGGTTGTGCAGGATACATACGTAAAACCTACGTATACTTGTATTGCTCACTGTCCTCAGGTTGCGAAGGACACTCACGTAAAACCTACGTGAACGGATACTCACTACTGCCTCGGTTGTGTCAGGCACTTACGTAAAACCTACGTAAACCCCCGCGTACCCCTATCCTCGGTTGTGAAGGATACTTACGTAAAACCTACGTAAACTTGTACGTATTACTGTTCTCGGGATATGTAGAACACTTATGGTTACGAATAGTCTAGTGGATATACAACATGGGAAGCCCCCACCAATAGAACATACTATCGGCCAGTAGAGCCCCATGTTACAAACAAACTTACTATTACGCATTTACTTCCTGTGAACTCGCTCAACTAGTTGTTGATCCTCTGTTACATGCCTTGCAGGTCGTTAGGTACATGGAGCTTGCACATGGAGAAGCTGGTCGTTGTGGGCTTGGATCGTGATTATTTCGTTAAACACTTATGACATTACATACTTATTTATGTTGGGTTTTATTTATACGCTTCCGCAAAACAGTGATAACATGCTTATGTTTTGGGACACCTTTCATATGGATTTGGTTTGGTTTAATTGCAATTACTTTTACTTTATACAATGTTCTATATGATTGGTGGCTTGATCCTGGTCAGTCACGCTCCCAAGCGGTGATACTCCGCAGGTGGATTTTGGGGGTGTGACAGATTGGTATCAGAGCCATTGGTTATAGAGAACTCGGTTTTAATAAGGGGAAAACGTTTTTATTAAAACCAGACTATAACCAGAATAGTGCTCAACGATCCACAACGACGCCTCGCTCCACGTGCAAGACTCATCATTCTAGGTAATATGGTATATGTTTTATTGCCTACTTGCTAGAATTACATAGAACTTTGCTCGTGGTATGCTTAGATACACATAACCCCTATTGCTTGAGAATACTTGTGTGCTCACTCTCTTCTGTCATTGCCCTTTCGCGAACCTCTTTCACTCATGTTCTCCTTGATATCAAGATCATGAGTGGACGCGTTAACCTAACTCAAGCCCAGTTGGCGGCTTCGATCACTGAACAAGTTACTGCAGCACTCGCAGCTGCCCAGGCAGGAGGTATAACCTGCCATCACCACTTACTCTAGGATCTATAGATCCTACTCTCGTAAACCAACACTCGTGCTCAAGTATGTTTACTCTTACGCACACGACAGGTCAACACGCTCAGCCACCTGTGTGCACGTTTCAAAACTTTCATGGACTGTCGTCCTACTACTTTTAGTGGCACGGAAGGAGCAGTTGGACTCCTCCATTGGTTTGAAAAGCTCGAATCGGTCTAGCAAATCGAACTCATCAAACAAATTATTCAATCAATCGAATTATCACTTGCGAATAACTGTTATGCATAGATATACGTGATGCTAGTTGCATATGTGCTAGGGCTTATACTCGCGACGTCCCACCATGACTAGTATAGTACTATTGCGCCCGACGGGGTCTAGTTTGCCATCGCATATTCGAGCATCGAGGACTTAGTTGGTAGTATCGGCTTTGTGAGTATATATGTCGTGTGTTACGTTCTTGCATATGGAAATTCGCTACACTTTTATCTATTATGCTATACTTATCAAACATGTATAATCGCCAATACTTTTGTATTGACAAATATTTTTAACGTATGTTGCAGGTTAGATCGCGGACTATATCAAATCAAGCTAGGAAGTCTAGAAACTCAACTAAAATCTAGGTTGTCGGATTTGTATTGTTCGAGAGGACAAGAAATCTGTGATAACTTATGTGATTGTATTATTTGTTAGTATGGGATAACGAATGTATTAAATATTATCGCAAAATAGTTGTTATGGATTCTCTTGAGCAATCTGATTCGCCTAGTGCCGCGCCCCGATGATTCCGCCATCGGTTGGGGTGTGACAGATTGGTATCAGAGCCATAACTATAGGGAATTAGGCAAGACTCGACCTAGTCCGGGTTGACGTCTCAGAAATTGACCTAGTCTATAGTCTAAGTACCAACAGGCCGACTCGTACGAACTAGCAGGGTTTGTACCTGGCCTACTTGATACTCTCGATCGAAATTGCTAAAAGCTACAACTTTGCGTGAACACCGCGTACTACAACTTCACATGAAGAAGCCTTTCCTAAGGCTGAATTACTACTTAGCCTTTCCTAAGGCCGACACAATACACATGTTTCTGAAAATACTCGCATAACGAAACCGAGCGATCCAGTCGAGATCAGGTGTCAAAACCAAGAACTCTCGATAGGATTGCTCACTCAGCGCATTTTTTTAGCACGAGAACCTTTCATCGAGTTAGGAGTGACATCCACATCTCGACGAAAGTCTCCATTTCGAAGTCTAGTGGAGCTCGCGAATTTATTCGAAGAGTATAACCACAATTAGGAGCGGAGCTGTTAAGTCTGGGGTGAAACCCGTACCTTAATAAGCCGTTCCACTCTCTAAATTGGTTTTCAAAAGCTCTCACCAAGGACTCGACTATCATGATAACTTGAGCCACGTGATGACTAGGAAGACGAATGCCATGAGCTGCATCCCAGTGGAAGCATGGAGTCTTCTAGGTCAACGCGCGCGCACGACCTTGTTAAATATAGTTGGGTTACCTTGGGTAATCGACGCCTAAACACCCAAGGCACTCTATCATACGAACCGCCGATCTTACCAATGGTTAGAACTTATTTACGTTTGAAACCTTACGCTTTATCGATTTCTCGATTTAACGATTTTCACTACCTGCCTTATAAACGCACAAATCGCACAGCCATCGCAATCTAAAACGAAACCCGAATGTTCGCAACAAAAACTAATGCATAATCTATCGCATTCGCTCTCGCTTTCTCACTTCAACGCATCCTCGCTTATTCTAAATCGACCTATATGTGAATGACTACAAATTACACCTATATAAATATATATATATATATATAAGCAAACAAGTCATTTTGTGAGAACTTAGGAATTTCGTGTCCCCTATATGACTCCTATGTGATTCGCATTACTACTATACTATCGCATCAAGTTTTGAACGCGCTCAATCGCATCGCAAAACTCAAAAATCATTATGATCGAATCTCATTCCAAGTCTCTTCCTGTCTAGATGCCTTCCAACAACGCTACCTCGAGACGATTAGCTAGGAGAAGAGCCAAACGAAGCGCCGATAAGAGGATTGCATCACTTGTGACTAAGGAAGTGGTTAAGCTTATTCCTCAAATTTCCGCTCGAGTGCACTCTCTCAGCAACTCTCGAGCCTCGGAAGACTCCAAGACGGAAGCGCCGCAATCTACTTTTCTCTACAAGCACTTCAAAGCCTGTGACCCGATGGAGTTCACGGGTGAAGGAGGTGTGACTCAATTATTCCAGTGGTTCGATTCTATCGAAGTTACCCTTCGTCAAAGTGGGTGTCCCGATAGTTTCCGTACTACTTGCGCTACCGGAGTATTCCAATCGCGAGCACTCGACTGGTGGACCACCGAACGTAACAAACATGGGATTTCCGCAGCTTACGCTCTCTCTTGGGATGAGCTGAAAGAGCTCATGAAGAAAGAGTACTGCCCCCCACACGAAATCCAGAAGCTAGAAAACGAATTTTGGGAAATCAAGCAAAACCAAGGTGACAACGGTGGCTATACCGCAAGGTTCAAGCAGCTTAGCGTAACCCGCCCCAGTCAAGTCAACACTTCAGAAAAAGCCATATCGAAGTACATTCGCGGCTTGCCTGAGTGTGTGGGTGATTTTGTCGAAGCTGCAAGACCTGCTACCATCGAAGATACCTACCGCTTAGCCGCAGAAATCAACAACAAACGACTCATGGAAGGGTTCTTCTCAAAGAATCCTGTCAAGCAAGCTTATCAAGCAATCGCCATTAATCCTTCAGGCGAACATGTCGACGATTCTTCTGGTGAATCTACTGACGAATCTTCTGACAAATCTGCTGGCGATTCTTCTAACGAATCCGCTAACGATTCTTCTAACGAATCTGCTAACGATTCTTTGAACGAATCTGCTGCCGATTCTTCTGACAAATCTGCCGACGGATCTTCCGACAAATCAGCCAAAGATTATGCAAGTGAGTCCTCAGACGAATCCTCCAACGACGACACCTCTTCGCAAGACACCGACAAACCCAGCCGCAAACGAAAGACTTCAAGCCCGGGCTCATCAACAACCGAACTGCTGCAACCGAAACCTCTTCGAACAGTCCCAATGTTTCCAAAACGAGCCTACACTGGAGCTCATCCTCAGTGTTACTCGTGTACCTATCATCATCCAGTTGGGGCTGACTGTCACTATTGCAATAACTGCAACCGTTACGGTCACTTCACCCGCAACTGCCGCATCGAACCGTGAACTTGAGTACAACAACAACAGCTCCAGCAAAAGTCTTCAGCATCAGACATCTAGCAAGCGTAGGATAAAGTTGTAATGATACGATTTTCGACGTTTATTTCTAAGTTTTGAACCTACTCTATTACTCGATGTTGCCGCTATGCGTAACATTAACTCTCGTTTTCGTATTTTCTTTCACACTCTAGTCGTCGCACTTAGACTGGAGTCACACACGTACTATATACTATATCACGAAATAATGTGTTTCACCCTCACTACACTCTTAGAACGAGGTACGATAAACATGCAAGGAACGACTAATCACAGGTGCACACGGGATTATTTGGGTCAGTGCACGGAGATCGTAGTAAATTCTAAGGTGCCATAAGCGTTACGACGAAGTATGACACCAAACCACGGGATCTAAGTAGTAGGGGTCAAGCAAGGTGTGCTTTATCATACTACCGAAGTTCCGTGAAGAAAGTGCCACGTGGAGTTGAACGTTATTAGACCTATTATACTATTGTGATTATTTTCAACACACTACACCTAATCACAAGGCGTAACAACTGAAATTGCATCATCGCAAGACTTGTCGTAAGTCTGCAAGCGCAATGCAATCGCCTCATAGATGGACTCTAGAGAGTCTACCTCTCAGGATAATTGCATCAACGCAAGACTGGTCGTAATTCTATAGCAATCAATCTCATCAAGCACATTAACGCTCATGATGTTGTCAGGTGAGGACCTATTCTACCCTCCTCGATAGCCGTGATGCGTCGAAACGTAACGTAAGCTTATTCGAAACCAAGCTCAGCCAATTGCTTATCATGTGTATCTCGCAACCTCTATCGCTTATCACGTGAACCTATACCGTTTGCTGTGTCTCAATCTATCGCCTACCGTTATCTGTGATATTCGTGTGAAGTTAGCACACATGACCTCGCTTCACGAGACAAAGCTCATATGGTTAAAGCAAGGCGTTTTAGTCATATCAGCGGCCTTTCGTGGAAAAAGGCCATGTGGGGTCTGATGATAGTTAAACTCTGTGGTGGTAATCAATCAAATCGAACCGCATAAAGCGCGTATACCTCCATCGATTGCAACGCAACAACTGCCGATTATCGTAATTCGTTATCGCCGCCGTCATTACTGGTGTTGTGTTGTGTTATTCGCTTAATCGCTTATCGCTTATCGTGTGTAGTCTACCGCTTATTCGTGTATCGCGTACCGCTTATCGCTCGCTTGGTGTTCATTGCAGTCTGTGTGGTGTTAGTACACATGACACAGCTTCACGAGGCAAAACTAGCCTGGTTAAACATAGTGTTTCGTCATGTTAGCAAACTCTCGTGGAAACGTGCCATGTGGTTTTAATGTGGAATCAAATCGAAAACGCGCTATTCGCTTATTATTTATCGCTCGACGCCTACCCAGACACGACACATAAATGTTTTGTGTCATCAGGCTACTCGCGCACGCTGTTGTAGCTACGTTCGTAATTCAACTCGCCGGCTAAACTTATTCAATTCTATCTTATACTCGGTCTGACTTTCTGTCGATTGGACCGAGTAAGCGCAATTCTATCCATGTCGTATCGGCACACATGACACCGCCTCACGAAACGGAAGTAATATGGGCAAAACATGGTGGATACGCCGCTGGTACTTCCTATATATAAGTGTTTTAATCATATTAACGAACTTCCGTGGGAAGGTGCCAAGTGGTGCTTGATGCTAAATTATCTTTTTCAAACGGTTAAAACTGATTTTTATAAAACTTTTATTAAAACCATGGAACAAGTGAAATTCCTCACAATGTGGAGGTAACATCGAATCAGCTTAACTCCATGTTCAAGGGGAGCTTTCATGAGTCCAATTTTTCCTTAAAACCTTTTGCAATATAAAAAACAAGACTTTCTTGAGACGTTGGTTCAACATCGAGTTCAGCTTGAACCCATGCCTTAGAAGAGTTTTCGTAGCCTCAGTTTTCATCTTGAATTCCTTAAAATGTCTAAAACTTAAACTTTCTTGTAACGTTGGTTAACGGTCGACTCAGTTAACCCTACGCCATGAGAAACCTTTCAAGTTCTTTAAGTTACAATCGCATCGAACTAATGGATTCTTCACAACACGAGGTACTTTGGAATGCCAACTCCTGGGATATTACTTTTGTCGTTTACGTCGCCATCTTGCTATCATAATCGACCTCCCTTATTCGAAACGCTCTCGCTTGTCAACTCACAGTCGATTCACTCGCTGTGTCGTTGCTAATGCAGGATCAACTCTTTAAAGTCTACCTGTTGGATTAATTTCGGGACGAAATTTCCTAAAGTAGGGGAGACTGTACCAACCCGCACTTTCGTGCGTTGTTACTACTCGATATACTCGTTACACCTAGCACCAGAGATTCGGATCATAATGTAATTATATCGCATACTTCGCTATTCGAAGGATAAATCGCATATTTTCGAAATACATTATCACTATACTACACTATTATCACAAACACTAACACTCACGGAGGCATTGAGTGAGGACCTATTCTACCCTCCTCAGTGGCCGTGATGTGTCGAACGTAAACAATTAACGCTAACAAAGACTCTCGGGTGAGTGCTATAACTCCAGTCGTCGTGACGATGATGACAACACGAGTGAGTGGTACCCCATCAGTCATTGTGGCACAATTCTCAATAACGTTCACGATGATATCAAGAAAGGACCTATACTACCCTCCTTGATGGTCGTGAAACGTCGCTTATAACCGCACACTCGAAACGGAAACCGATTGTTATATCGAAACTTTGGAATGTGGATACGTAAATACGACCCTTAGTGATATATATACATATATAATAACAATATAAACTAATTATGGAAAGCGCGCACTTCAAAAACTATCAAAACGATCGAAAACGGAGAAACTCACCGCGCCGGAGTGGCCATCCGGACGGACAGCCTCATCCGAACGGATGGGCCATCCGAACGGATGGGCCATCCGAACGGATGGGCCATCCGCACGGATTGCCATTCGACCCAGTCACTCCCTTCTCCTCTCTGTTGCCTATAAATAGCCTGTCACACCACTGTTCAAGTGATGTGACAGCTCCCACTCGACCAGACACGCTTCAAGACCCTTTTCTCTCGATTCCTTGCAATTTCGGTAAGATTTCAACCTAAAACTCGTACTTCTATGATCTACACTCGATTCTACATCATTCTATCTTTTAAAACTCAATTTTTAACCATGAAATCTATTGATTTTGAGGTGTTTTAAGGTGATGTCACCAAGAGTTCATATGAACTTCAAGTTGTGACCTCATCCCACCATAAGCGCCTCAGATCTGAGTGATTCCACATGTTTTGATAACGAATCACACCTAAATCTATGTATTCAACCAAGGAACTGTGAGATTTCGAGCTAAACCGGAGAAACCGTCAAGAACGGCCAGTTCTGATGGAGCGGGGTGATTCCCGGACGTTAGAGCGGGTCGGAACTGATGGAAATTTCAAGTATTAGTGCGAAATTACACTGTCCCGGTAACTCCACACGTATTCCTTCCGATAAACACTCAGAAACAGTGTTCAGAATGCGAAACAGACGTGTCATCCGCACGGATCACATGTCATCCGGACGGATAACCTGTCATCCGGACGGATAACACGTCGTCCGGACGGATAACACGTCGTCCGCACGGATGAGCACCATTCGACCGGACCAACTCATCATCCCAACGAATGACCATCCGACCGGATTTCCATCCGATCGGATAGTCATTAAGCAAACCGCACCTTCATACGAGTGACCATCCGGCCGGATTACCATCCGACCGGATAGCCACTGAACCTTGTCGTTTCAAACGGATGGCCATCCGGCCGGATTGCCATCCGACCGGATAACCACTGTCCAATGTCCTCTCCTAACAAGTGACCATCCGATCGGATTGCCATCCGACCGGATGACCAATAGTCACCTGTTTCGTCCATCGCCGTTTAACACACTCTCAATCGATCAGGCTAAGTCAGACGCGTTCTCAACCAATCAATCAAGCGGTACTTAATTGCTGAATACGCACTGTGAGTATACTTGAAACCTTTTTAATCGTATTTTGGGTGTAACATATGTTTCTAGCAAATCGAACTCATCAAACAAATTATTTAATCAATCGAATTATCACTTGCGAATAACTGTTATGCATAGATATACGTGATGCTAGTTGCATATGTGCTAGGGCTTATACTCGCGACGTCCCACCATGACTAGTATAGTACTATTGCGCCCGACGGGGTCTAGTTTGCCATCGCATATTCGAGCATCGAGGACTTAGTTGGTAGTATCAGCTTTGTGAGTATATATGTCGTGTGTTACGTTCTTGCATATGGAAATTCGCTACACTTTTAATTATTATGCTATACTTATCAAACCTGTATACTCGCCAATACTTTTGTATTGACAAATATTTTTAACGTATGTTGCAGGTTTGATCGCGGACTATATCAAATCAAGCTAGGAAGTCTAGAAACTCAACTAAAATCTAGGTTGTCGGATTTGTATAGTTCGAGAGGACAAGAAATCTGTGATAACTTATGTGATTGTATTATTTGTTAGTATGGGATAACGAATGTAATAAATATTATCGCAAAATAGTTGTTATGGATTCTCTTGAGCAATCTGATTCGCCTAGTGCCACGCCCCGATGATTCCGCCATCGGTTGGGGTGTGACAATAATTGCTTTCGGTATTGATTCGGTACCTACTTTTTTGGCGTTTTCGGTACCAGTACTTTCGGTTTGGTACAGTACCCGTATTTTACCCACACTTACTTTTAAAAAACCGCTACCGTCCCGGTTCCATACAATACCGCATCGGACATTTTAGGTACAGTTACCCATATTTGGCGATTTTTGGTCCAAGTATGTATTATTAAAAATTTAGAAAATAATGTTATTTTCTTCCTAACATTTTCACCCATAGAAATTTCCCTCCCAACGCAATCCAAAAATTTGAGCTCCCCCCAAAATTTTCTAAAAGCAAACAAATCCACAACCCTACCTCTCATCTAGGGGTGTTCATCGAATCGAATATCGAATTTTCGAATTATTCGAATCGAATTATTTGAATAATTTTTATTTTCCCTTGAATTCGTATTCGATTCGAATTCGATTAAAACATACCGAATTCGATTCGAATTCGTATTCGATTAAAAAACCCAATTCGTATTCTATTCGTATTCGATTAAAAATTTGAATTCGAATCGAATTCGAATAAATTCGATTTGATTCAGATTCTTTAAAAACATGTAAATAACTATCAAAATGAAACATAAATTTTAAAGCATCCATAAAGCAAGATATCACTTTAAGTCTAAAATTCAAAACGAGAAGTTGGGAATAACCACTTCACATTACAAGTTAATATTTTTAGGGTTTGAAATCTATTGATATATTGTTACTTAGGGTTTAGTTATGGGCCATTTAGTGGTTTTGGTAATGAGTAATTTTAATACTTGGAATAAATTTTGAAAATGATTTATAGTATAGCCTAATAAAAGTTATATATGTATTATACATAAAAATAATAAATAAAAATGTATCATTTTTATTCGAATTTCGAATCGAATCGAATTTGAAATTATAAATTCGTATTCTTATAGTCGAAACGAATTTTTGATAATCGAATCGAATTTAAACGAATTTCGAATTCGAAACGAATTCTGAACACCCCTATCATCCCACAAGTTTGCAAAATCACCGTTTCAATTTTCTAATCAAATCACCCCCAAAACCGATCATCAAATACTACTCGCACCAAAAGCACAATGACGGATCTGAAACCGAACGTCCAACCATCATCTTCTCTGGTAAGATCTTCACATGGTGCTGTAGTTCAATCGTTCTCCATTTAAAATCAGTTCTAGTAAAAGAATAATTGACGGTGTTGAATGATGGTTCGGATTCGAAGGTTTCGACATCAATACGACTTCGAGCGACCTGAGGCGCCGCACTCACTACGAAACAGTCACATTCAATCGTACACTTATTCTTCTTCTTCTTCTATATTTCGATCTTCACAGGTTTGTACTTATTGCGATTTAATGGATTATTATTAGCTGAAGTGTTCTTAGATGATTCGGTCGATGAATATTGCATTTGATAAGTGATTATTCAACTGATTAAAAGCAAATATAGTCACAATTTTGTTTTTAGGGTTTTGATTATTAAAGTTTAAAATTACGTGGATGTGATTGTGCTTTTTTTCTTTTAGGTTTTTAATTTTAGTGGGTTTTATTTTTTAGGAGCTAATTTCATGAAGTACTGTAAAGCAGCCGAATTACACACAAAACTTTCACTGGCCATCGGTGGTAAGGCCCCATCATTTTTATTCTAATGCCCTGCAATATAGTTGATATGTTAAATTATGTGAAGTACAGTAATCTAGTGTTATATGTGTGATGTATTTTCCATTCTTGTTTGATTGTCTGTGTTGGCAGGTAGGTGCAAGTTGGGAAAGTGATGTGAATCGTTATTTACCAGACATATGTAAAGGCATGGCATGGCCAACCCCTCCAAATATGATTATGAATGGGAGTTGTATCAAAATTCAGGTTCAGTATGTTGTTGATGAACATTCGGGATTGCGTGTCCCGGATAAAACACACACTGATCTTTTCATAACCATGGGAGATATGCTTCATAGTTATGTTTAGTGGCCTAGACAACATGTAAAGGTATATTTTTGTTTAATAATTTACATTATGTTTTAGCATATCAATATTTACTTTTAATATTTATGGTTAAAGTGTACCTTCTGAAATGAGAACATCTTGTATTCCGAATTGTTAAACATGCTCTTGGAGGGTTGGCTTGATGTCACAATATTACATTGGTTTGCCATGTAAGTTGCTATTATTGTTATTATATGGTACCATAACATGTTTAGATAGAATTGAATTTACTAACTTTGTCACATGTTTTAGGCATTTCTTTAAGTCGCGCAATTCTAGGTGTGTTTTTTTCAATCCACAAAAAATCACTGGATCACGGTGTAAAACACTTCTTGAAGACGTTAAAAAAACTTAAAAGAAATACGTGAGCTTCATTCTAAAAAAGTGTTCTATCTTGCACCATACTTAGCCGGGTAATATAAATTCCTCACCATACATACACATACGCATACAATACATACTTAATATGTTCTATAATTTTTATTTTTGTAGTAAACATTGGTCGCTTATAATTGTTTGCCCGGACTTCAAATTCGGCTATAGTGTTGATTCTATAAATGAAGGGAAGACCCATAAAAATTACAAGCTCGTCAAGATAATTGAAGAAGTTTTTGAGATTAATTTTAAGTGGCACAACTATGTGAATACTTTATTTGTTTAAAATAGTATAGTCAATGTAATTCATTATGAATATGATGCAGTGCAAATAACAGAAAGGCAGTTGGGAATGTGGGTATATGGTACAAACATATGAAAGAGTTTATCGACTCTATACAACATGATTTGGTTAACCAAGTGAGTTTTCGTAAATATTCATAAACTTTGTTTATTACATTAAATTATATATATTTGAAATCTAACTTTTGTATTTTTTGTTTTTAGCTTTGGAATGAAGAAGGGTATTTTGAAGAACCTCAAATTTAGAATTTAGTGGTAGATTTAATGTCGGGATTTATTAAAAAGATGTTGTTACAAAAACACGGATCTGCACATAACTATCAGAGAAATTACGAATACCCAAACCAAGATGTTATTAACCCTCTAACAGTCTTCTTACAGATTACAAGAACAATATCTTACAATGTTCCTCACAACAAACTCACTCGATCAGATTATCAACACGATAATCACTTACTGATTAACAGGAACCACTCAAACTAAACTCAGATTCAAGATGAATCTGAGATAAATGTGAAAACCCTAACCAGCACAAAGAACGAGAAAAGAACAGTTGAAAACGAGATCAATAATGCAGAACTATGGATGAGAGATATTTCTCTCACTTATATATTGCGAATCCAAAGCAGTTGCGAATCCACAGCAGTCCATCAGTTAAGCCCAGTTCGCCAAAGCCCATTTCATTGAGATCAATATTTAAGCCCATCTCGCCATCAGCCCAACGTGTTATATGCAGAGAATAAAAAAAACATATTAGAACGAGATAACGAAACTGGAAACTGATATGGATATAATATGAACTGTATATTATATATTATGTATGTGTAAGAATGAAATACACATTATTAAATTTTTATATAAGTCATTGATATGAATGAGATGTATAATTTTAACAGATGTTTTGATCTTGTAAGCAGTAGTTTGTGTTTCATACTTTTGTAATTCCGTATACTTGAACGGGGTTGTTGAGTTGTTTAATACTAGTTAACTTTTGTGGTGAGCATGTGCATTTGTGTGTAATTGGAATTATATTGGGAAATATTACTAAAAATTCTGGAATTTTGCAAAAATATTAAAAAATTATATTTTTTTCTCGTCTTATTTTTTGGTGCTATGGAGATTTGTTTTTAGTGCTATGTAGATTTGTTATTATTTGACACGTGTTAGTTCTATATTAATTTTTTGGTGGTGTGTTTAAAGATTTAATGGTATTATTTGGTGGTGCTCTATGGTACAACATAAAATAAAGCATAAAATACAGCACCAAAAAAGTTATTTTGTACTAGTGGTATATTTTATGATTCTTCATTTAGTAACATAACTTTCGTTTTTTTTATAATTTGTGTCATAAAAGTTAAATAAGTTTAGTTTTTTTTTTACCTTTTTGTTTTACGTTTTTTCCAAATTTTATTCGTCGCTCGGTTGCTACTAAGCATGGTGTTTGATAATAGGGATGAGATTGGTACAGTACCCGTACCAGTACCGAATTTGAACAAAACCGAGTACAAAATATCATACCGAATATATGGTACGTGTATTTCGGTACGGTACGTGTATTTCGGTACAGTACTCGTTTCGGTACCACTTTGTTTTATTTTAGTTTTTGAGCACTCATACGATACTAAATAGGTAAAATCAGCATGAATACCAATATAGTAAAACTACCATATAGGAAAAATTGGTACGAGTACCAATACAATATGGGTACCAAATAGGTAAAATCAATACGGGTATCATAAATACTATAATACGAAATAAAACATAATATAAGAAAAACTTTTAAAGTTCTATAAAATTCGGTACCGGTACCCTTTTTTACCCGTACCAGTATCAAGACAGAAAATACCGAATATCAAAATCAATAAAAGTGGGTACCAATACTGTAGGATCGAGTAACGACCAAAACGAGTCTTTCAGAAGAGTTCTAGACCAAAACGAGAGGCGGAAACAGACGTTTCGGTGTCGGTTCAGCTTGATTTGCACTAGAAAGTAGTTTAACCATCTTGTTTATTGATATGACACGTTTACAGACCTGTAGACACTTCAGCAGAGCTTCGCTGCTGGAATGGGAGAAGTTTAAATGAAATGACTAAACTCCCTATTTATAGAGTTTCTAATTCCCCTTGAAAGTGCCATGTCTATTTCGTGGGGAATAGACATTTCGTGGGAAATGATCTCTAAAACTTTATTTTCCTGAACTACGTGACTCGATCTAACTATTTTATTACAAGACTCCATACAAGACGAAGTCGACAGACGTATGCACCAACAGAATCCCCCTTGGATGTTGATGAGTCTTAAGTGTCGAGTCTTCAACGTCTTCAGTCTTTATCAGTCTGATCGCTCTCTGAAGAATCTGACAGTGTAGGCGTCCTCAAACTTTATCTCTTTCTCCTCCTCTTTAGCATCAACATACTCCCCTCGAACAATCTCATTTACCCTCGGATGTTGATTGCAATCTGACTTTCACAGGATCAGAATTGTGTCCTGGCTCTATACTCAGACTTCAGAATCCAGGCTATCCTGCACATCCTCTACCTCACAATAAATTTCACAAATTTAACATTTGACAAATTTATATAACCAGACTCCCCCTCAAATTTATCCAGAATGATATAACAATGTTAATAATTGATGAACCACTTGTAATTAAATATTCAAAACCTTTTCTCATTTAAACACAAGCTCCCCCTCACCACATGCTCATCATGTTTAGCGCTTGTAATTTTGAAAATCAGCTCTTCAACACCAGTTGTCAAAAATCTTTTTGGATTTTTCAAAATTTATGCTAAAATACACTTAATTTTTTTTAATTTTTGAAAAGAAATGAAATGCAATAAAGAAATATTTACAGACAATATTTTTACGAGTTTGTGTAAGAGGATCATATCAGTTTTTGACAAGTCATAAGTACCGTTGAGCTTAGTTACACAATAAGGATTAAACAATTCACTTAGATTGCCAATATACTGATCCACTTAAATTCTCACACAAATTTCAACTGATTCAGGATATGAATTAGGTGTATTAAGGACTTAAACTCATTCATGTGTCCCACCTCTTGAATATACTCCCGTATCCAGATCCCAATATTCAGTCTTACAAGTGAGTATACCACAGATGATATCTGTAAGGGGTTAAATGCGAAGAACCGTGAGAGCTCAGGTCAGAATTTCCGTTCAGCAGAGAGATGACGGCTTTGACTTTTGGTGGGTCCCCTTTAGAGGATTTTTTTTACAACAACACATGATTAGCATTTTTCAATGTTTCATCATTTTTTTGTACTAAGGGCAGGCTTTTATATCAAGCAAACGTAAAGTATTCTCCGGGGACTAGGCCATTGCTTCCGCAAAATCAGAAGTCCCGGGATAATACCCCAGATATCACTGAGCATAAAGACCTAGTATCTCAGAAAGAGGGATCTTTCAAACGAAATTTCAGGGGTTACCTATATATCCAAGTAGTGTTCCCCACAAAATAAGCAAGTTTGAATTTAAGTTTATATCCTAAAAAAGCTTACTAAATGTGTAAAAACCTATCGGCATATCATCAGTGAGACCGTTTAAGGCTATTTAAACATTACATTTCTTTAGCATACTGTAACTGTCTACTGATGTACTATCATTTCCTCTTTTTCACAACAAACTCATTTTTGTATTTTATCATGTTTTTGCCTTTTTCAAATTTTCAAATGTTTTTGGTTTTTCTGAAAAATTCTTACTCCCCCTAAAATTCAAAACCATTTAAGGAAATTTGAAAACAAACTGTACAAGTAACGTGACAACTGATATCGAATCACTTCAATTTGCCATCCACTTGGCATAAACAATCAGAACTCTCCCTTTCAACAAACTTTTTTCTCATTATGATTTCAAAACACTTAAGTTTGTTTTAACCAAAATGATTTTTCCAGAAAATAAGTTTTGCTGATTTTACCACTTGTAGGTTAGGGGTTCATCACATTGTTTTTCTCAACCATTTGACAAATATAACAATTTTGAATTTTAACAACAATATCACTTGTAGAAAATCAAGTACAACTTAATGTCCCTGATTTACCACTTTGAAGGACGAAATATCACAAAAGTGAATTTCTCAAGAAAGATGCCGATTCCTGCTCCACACTTACCAACCTGGGAGCTCCGGCAAGTCATACTTTTTACTTGTGACAAACTGACATCCAAGCTTCACCAAACTTGGATGTTTCCACCCCATCTTCTCTTGGATAAAAAGTTGCTTTCTTTGTTTTATAAAAATCTTTTACCCCTTTCACTTTACCCTCAACCATTTTTTCAAAAATCTTTTTCACATTTCCATTAAAAGCTTTCTCAACATCAAATTCATTCTTTTCAGAATAAAATTGATTCGAGATCTCAACATTTCCAATTTTTCTAAAATTTTCAGTCTTCAATGGTGGAAAATTCACATCATCCATTGGAGGCACTGAGCTTTCTTCTTTAACATCAACTTGTGGCTCCTCTGACTTTGTGGAATCAGATTCATCGCCAGATTTTACATCTGATTTCTTAACAACCCAAGCTTGGTTGTCAAGATTTCCCCTTTTCTTGTAAAATCGTTTCGAACACACACCAACTTAATATGTTGAGTTTTTGAAAACTTTAAATTTTTGAGTTGGTGATTCAGTTTTGTCAACAACTATTTCTTTAAGTTTTTCCGAGACTCCCTGTTTTGTTTTTGTTGCTTGAGGACAGTTCCATGCAATATGACCAACTTCATTGCATCAGTAACAGGTTCTAGTCTCCTTTCTTTGAAAAACTCCATTCTTCATCTTTTCAGCAAGAAACTCCTGGTTTGACTGTTTCCAGAATGAGCTTTTTGTTTCTTCTTCACAATTTGTCCCTGAAACAAATTTTGTATTTGTTTTAGAAATTTTCTCATTTTTATGATTTTCAGGTGGAATAAATCCTAATCCTTTTCTTTTGAAATTACCGTTATGGTTTGGCTTCTTTTGAAAACCAGAACCAGAACTGTAACCTTTTTTCTTGTTCAATCTTTGTTGAACTCTTGAAGTGTACTTTTTAGGATTTTCAGAAAGATTTAAATCTTTTATTTTAGAAATATTAATTTCTGTTAATTTGAAAACCTTTTTAATCTTTTCAATTTGAACACTTCTTATTGGAAATTCTTTATCAAAATATAATTTTTTCAGAATCATTCAAAGTATATGCAACTTCAAATGTTTCGTCATTCAAATTAGATTTTGACAACAAAAATTCTTTACTATACACCCGTTTTCCCGACGACTTTGAACTCCTGACAGACGAACTCGAACTCCTGGACTCGGACATTGACTCGGACTCCTCATCCTTATCTAACACCTGGTCGACCATCCTTTTTATTAACTCAGACTCATGATCTATGTCGGACGCTGTGAATGTGATGTCAATATTGTCTGGTAGTACATCGGTTATCTCGGACTTCAACTTTATATTGACTGCCTTTTTTACTTGTTCCTCATTCGGTTTTCTAGACGAATACCCTTCCCAAATTGGAGGCGGACACTTGTTATAACTAACACTTTGTTTCTTACCAATATCCTTTTTCTTCGGCTTCTTGTCGTCAAACGCTTCAAAACCTGCAACAGTTGGATAAATTCTGTCAATTAAGTAATCAGAACTTGAATAACTTTTCAGTAATCGTCTGATTCTTTCATTTTCAACTTTTTCAATTTCCAACTCCTGCTTCAATTTAGCACACTCTTCAATATAGTAATTGATCTCCTTTTGTTTTGACATCATTGTCAAAACATCTTCTCTTTCAGAGTTTGTCTTCTGCAAACTATTCACAGTTTTGTTCAATACATCGTACGATTCTTTCACATTCTTGACATCAAACAACAACTTCTCTTTCAACTTTTCAAGCTCACTAAACTTTTCATCTTTATCTTCACATTGTTTGCAAGATTCCAAACATGTAAGACAGGGTTTAGTTACTTCAATAATCTTTTCAATCTCCACAATCTTCTCGACTTCAACAACTTTTTCCACTTCAACTATCTTCTCAACAATCTTAACTTCACTCTGTTCATTCTTCTTGTCTTCCTGAGCAACATTCTCACATTTTTCTTCTTTCTTTTCTTTTGCTGCCCATTTCTCCTTTAGCTTCTCCAATCTATCTGCAAAATAAAATTTGAAACTTTCAGGAGATAAATGAGTTTTCCCAATGTTTATTTGTTTAATTTCTTCATCATCATCACTGCTATCAGTTGATGATTGATCAAACACTTGTATTTTTTCTGAACTATCCTCTGAAGAAACAGACTCTCCATCTTGACTTTTCTCATTATCAGCATTGTTATCAATTTGCTCTTCAAGTCTTTTAATGAATTGAGAAATTGCCAATCTATAGTACTCTCCGATATTCTTCAAACTCATAAGATATGTACCCCATTCTTTTTGAGGTAATGCGCTAGCTAGTTTCTCAACCCATTCATCTGGAGCTTTAGTAATTTTCAACTGAGACATCGAACGTACAAGATGACAATATCTTTCAATGAGAGTCTTTGTAGTCTCTCCTGGCACACTCGTAAACAACTCAAATTCTTTCTTTAATAATGATTTTTTACTATCAATGTTATAGAATTCGTTTTCCATGTTTCGGTAACAAGATTCACAAAAACAACCTTTCAAACGGAATCATGAATATGTAATTTCAAGCGGAATAAGATGTTTTTCAAGCGAAATTAGGCTGTTTCAAGCGGAATCAACCTGATGTCACTCGATATCGGACCGAAAAATTCAGATTTGTCCCAAACGGCTTGGAATTAGGATCTGAAACTTGGTAGGGTTATAGATCAGGTGTTTTCGCACAACATATCCAAAAATCAGCTAATTTGGACCGTAAAAACCCGTTCAATTTGACAAAAATTAGTTAAAAACGTGAAAGAATGAGTAGAAATCAGATTTTTGGATGAAATCAAGCTGAATCGGTAAGAACTCTTCCTCTTGAGCTCTGATACCACTTGTAGGATCGAGTAACAACCAAAACGAGTCTTTCAGAAGAGTTCTAGACCAAAACGAGAGGCGGAAACAGACGTTTCGGTGTCGGTTTAGCTTGATTTGCACTAGAAAGTAGTTTAACCGTATTGTTTATTGATATGACACGTTTACAGACCTGTAGACACTTCAGCAGAGCTTCGCTGCTGGAATGGGAGAAGTTTAAATGAAATGACTAAACTCCCTATTTATAGCGTTTCTAATTCCCCTTGAAAGTGCCATGTCTATTTCGTGGGGAATAGACATTTCGTGGGAAATGATCTCTAAAACTCTATTTTCCTGAACTACGTGACTCGATCTAACTATTTTATTACAAGACTCGATACAAGACGAAGTCGACAGACGTATGCACCAACAAATACATGTACTGAATACCTAAAATCGGTATGAGTATAGGCACGACTATGGTATTGGTATGAGTATTTGGAAAAAAAATGCTCATCTCTATTTGATAGTCACATTCGGTCCCTTAGTTTTTTTTTCATTCGTTTGCTACTTAGCACGGTCTTTGGTGGTCAAATATGGTCTCTTCAGTTTTTTTACCCCCTCCATTTTCTAATACGTATCGGTATATATTTGACTTCGTCTACATTTTACGTCACGTAAGTTACTTGGTGTTCGAAATTCATGTTTTTACGCTTTTTCCTGGTTTTGGTCGTCGTTCGGTTGCTATTTAGCATAGTTTTACCTCCCACACCCCTCAACACTAGTAGCACAGTTTTATGTCCACCCGCATCACGGGTGTCTTAAGACTAGTTAATCATTAATGTAACATCATCGTCATCATCATACTTAGTAAATCCTACCAATAACAAAGCTAAGGTAGGTTCTGGGGAGGGCAGATGTAGACAGCCTTACCTCTACCCCGTAGGAATAGAGAGACTGCTTCCAGTGAGACCCCGACTCGATTGTAGTTTCGTATCAAGCCTTGGACCTAAGACATATAACACTCAAACAATCAGGATAGAGACGAGACTGATTGGTGCAAGCAAAGCTAATGTAACATACAATATTTAATATGTCAAACCATATAGAACGATATTTAATGTATAAGCTGCAATCCATCATCATACAATTTCCCTTCTAAGCAAGCTGATAAGCACTGCATACCCTTTGGCTACACAAACACAAGAGATCAAATGAGATGTGGCTTTTGTAAATAAAACTCAACCAGTTTTGCGATATATAGTTATTGTAAATAAACCACTGCCCAAAAAGCCATTTCGTCGAAACTGTCGATTGAACTAGTGCTATCTTTAGACATACATTAATTGTACTTCAAAACCATATTTCAGATATTTAATCATTGTAAATAAAACACAGCCTAAAAAGCTTGAAACTACTAGTGCAGTCATTTGATCTTTAGATAGACATTAATGGTTATAAAGATGTTACATGCTGCTTCATCACACTCCGCCAAATCACAATAACATGAAGCAGCAGACTCATGTTTCTGGATAGACTCAAACATTCTTGTGACAGTGTTTCGTTAAGCTTTCTGGTCTGAACGAGTTCCTTTTTTTAGTATTGAAACATTGGCTCAGAAAGTTCCTATTTGGTCTCCAATATCCAAAGCCTTTGTCTCGTACGCGTGATTGCCACATACAATTGCTTTAGTTCTGCACACAAGATAACACCCGACAAAAATCGGATCATTACCGGACCATAATCTAAACTTGATTTAGATTATATAATGTATTTATTGGCTTGATTATACGTCGTTTAGTCTTTGTAAGGCTAACGAGTCCATTTCGTAAGTTGTAAAACACATTTGGTGATTTTAAGACTTCTGGTAACCATTGTCAGCAGTTAAGCGAACCGATCTCATTCAAATAATCCACTTATGATTCATTCATGTTTGTTAATTAGATAAATTTATGTGTAATAGCGAAAGGAGTTTGGGTCTTCGAGCGGGAGATTTAAGCAAGCGCAAGTGATATGCGGTGTTTTAGACGCGTATATAATCAAAACCGCGCATGGGATAGCAAAAATTTGCACTTTAATCATAATAAATATTTTTGGGATACGTATGTGTTATTGGAAAAGGTATTATTATAAGTTACAGTAACTTTTGGGTCGTTGAAATGACAAGAATCTGTGAGCAAAACAACTTATGCGATTTAAATGCATAGCGCGGGTGTGCGCGACATTTAATCCCATATTAGCAAAATATTAATATTTTGAGTATAAAAATAATTATTTTAAGAGTGAATTACAAGTTTTGTCCTTTACCTATATACCAAATTTCAAGCGGTGTCCTTTATCTTTTAAATTGATAAGTTTTGTACTTAATGTTTTAAAATGCTACACGTTTTGTCCTTTAGGCCTAACCCAGTTAAAATTTTCTGTTAAATATGATCATGTGCCTTGCACATGAGGACATTTTTGTCATTTCATCATTCTAGGGATTCTTATGAAAATAATTAATATTTAGGAACTATTTTGTAAAAAAAGAAATTTGTATTCTCTCTCAATCCTCTGTATCTTCTCAATCTCTAACTTGCAATGGTGGGTGCAGATCTGGTGGATGTTGGCGGCTGTTGGTGGAGGGTGGTGGCTGGTTCGCTACGGGCTGTTGGTGGTGGATGGGGGCTACGGTTGTGGATGGCGGCGGGGTTGTGGTGATGGTGGTGGACTAGTGGTCCGGTGGTAATGGTGGTTGTTGGGAGCTACGGTGGTGGAGAGTTAGGGATTGTTAGAAATTAAAAAGAGGGTTTTCGTGTACGAATGAAGATGGGGGTTGAAGGTTGACGATGGAGATTCAATCAAGATACATCTCTCTGCCTTTCGCTTCTAAACGGTATCTTTTGTTTGGATTTGTTGTGTTCTGTTGGTTTGGTGAAGATAGATCCAATATTGACTTTTTTGTTGTTGAATATTAATGTTATTATTATAAATATAAATGTTAATTCATATACAGTAATCTTGTTTTGGGTGACTTTGTTTGATGTATTGGGGATTGAAGGTTTACATCAGTAGCAGGTGTTTTCCTTACGTGTGAGAGGCTGGTGTAGGTGGTGGTGGTTGGTGTTGGTGGGGAGAGGGAGAGAGAGGGATAGAGAGAGAAAGGTAGACCATTATATATAATATATATTATTAATTTTTAAATTTATTTTTTTTATTTGATAAATTTTTTTATATAAATGAGTAAAAAGACTAAAATACCCTTATGTGATCTGATTTAACTAAAAAAATTAACTGGGTTAGGGCTAAAGGATAAAACACGTAGCATTTTAAAACATTAAGTACAAAACTTATCAATTTTAAAGATAAAGGACAACGACTGAAATTTTGTATAAAGATAAAGGACAAAATTTGTAATTCACTCTTATTTTAATTTATACAATAATTTGTATTGAAATCTATGCGAGAAAACGAGAATTTTGATCTGAAAACGGGCTGAAACAGAGCGTACACGCGATAGTGAGATACTGGGCAAGGAGCCACTCCTTGATAGTTGATCCTACTCCATAAGCCCAAACCCATAAGCCCAAGAACCCCCTATAACTACCTTCATCCCCCTCATTTTCTCTTCATTTCTCACTTCGCTTTCTCTCTCTCCACACACCCATTCTCTCCAGAACGTCGAAATTAGTAGAAAAAGTGTATTTTCTGGTGACCGTTTTCCAGCCTAAAGTACACTTTTTCTACTAATTTCGACGTTATGGACACCATGGTGAGGTCTATTTTAGCTAATTCAAAGCGATAGAAGAGATGTACAAACTCAGACGACTTTCTGGCCAAAATTCCGGCGAACTCATTTTTAAGTTTTCTCTTCATACATGTCAAGATCGGGCTTTTAGGAGCCTCCACAAAAGTTTTCGGGTCAATCTAATTTCCGGTAAAATTCTTAGTTAAGATTCGTCTTGTTTTTGCTTTTAATCTTGTTTTAAGCAAAGTTGTTCACCAAAACAATGTATTTTCTAAAGAATCAATCAATATGAAGAAACACATGGTTTAAATGAATAATATGTGTTTGTTGTTTGATACATATGCTTAAAAGATGTTAGATTGAACATGCAAGTATGGTTATGTTATGTAATGAACCAAATATGCTTTTAGGGATGAGCACAGTATCCGTTCCTTACCGAACCGGTACCGGTACCGAAAGTATCGGTACCGAAAAACGGGAAAAGTGGGTACCGGTACCGTACCGTACCGACATCGGTACCAAAAAACGGGGAAGTGGGTATCGGTACCGAATATACCCGGTACTGTTCGGTACCGGTACCAAATGCTCATCCCTATATGCTTTTATGTTTAAAAATGTTTTATAATGTGTATGGATGAAAACTACATTGCTTGGATGTGTTGGGTTAAAGATTAGTACACTAGATGTTAACAAATGAGTGGATTTATGCATGCATGTAAAGATGGTTTTAGTGCAGGTTATAAACTGAAATTTTATTATGTTTTTTTCCCTAACATAGCTCATGAAAATGTACTGATGCATGTTTAGATGTGTGATGATGTTTGATGTATGATTTGGTGCCCTAGAAGGGGGTAAATGTGGAGATTTATTTATGCATGTGGGATCTAAGTTACAATCTGATTTTTATGAAGTAATGAAGTTTTATTTGTTACATAATATCTGGTCATAAAGTTATGATAGGAGATTTGGTGATTTGAATGGTTTATGAAGCTTATTTGGTGTTAAAAGTGTGCTAAATGTGTAGATTTTAACATGCTATTGATGGATATTTTTAGATCTGAAAATAATGATGTATAATAATAGTATGTGGAGTCTAGAACTAGGTTAATAAGTAGGAACATGAAAAAGATGCATGTTTTGACGTTATGAACTAGGTTAATAAGTAGGAACATGAAAAAGATGCATGTTTTGACGTTATTTCAAGATGAGAAGTGTAGCATGTTTTAGTAGATTTCGCATAGGAAACATGTTGTGTCAATGGCATGTGTGATACTTGTTATTATGGTAACTTAGTTGCTAAATGATGATTAACATGATAACATGATGAGATTATGTGGATAAGATACTAAAGTTAGTCTGTATGCATGCAAATTGCCTTAGTGACATGTTGGGTTTCTTTAACCAAAGATGCTAGATAATAACAATGATTTTAACAAGAAGTGATTAATTACTTATAATATAATAACACACTGGTCGTCGAGTCACCAATAGGTCATTTGTGTAATGGGTTTTATTTTAAAAAGAAATGTTTTATCGAGTCTAGTGAGTTTGGTGAACAACTTGCATGATAAACTAGTAGTGTGATTATTAAAGTGTCCCTCATATATAGGGCGTTGATAGGTCGGGTATTATTTGGACGATTGTTGCTTAAAGCTATGGTTGCACCCTAAGGCGAGTTTTCACGGCCCCTATTTAAATTATGTTTTCAAAAACAGGGGGAGAAACATGCTTTATATTGTTTTATTTGAGTTGACATGGTTAATAGACAATGTTATAGTGTAAGCTTGTTGGCTTTGAGTAAGGGCCTTTACTTACCTAATTGAGGGCTTATCCATAGAAATTTTCTGTTTCGCCATAATCATTAGCCTCTTGGGGGGGGGGGGGGGGCACAACATATATTGATAGATCTATCAGGTTTTGATGAACCCCAAGCTCGTAATCGGCCAATCCGATTTTGGACAAGGAATATATGTTGAAAGAATTTTATAAGGGAAACAAAGAAAGTCTCGTTTTGATTATGGGCTCATGGTTGCGAAATTTCGTATTCCTTGCTAGTTTACGATGTTACACGTTGGTCTAGAGTTGTCATGTCTTTTAAAATTGGAAAATATTTTGGTTATTTAATTCGAAATTAAACCTGTGAAATCACAAACCTATGTGTTGACACGTTTTAACATGTTTTCTCAGATATTTTGGCAATGGCACGGATGGAATAGGTGGAACCTTTGTTTGAAATGGCACGGATGGACACGTTTTAACATGTTGACACGTTTTAACATGTTTTCTCAGATATTTTCTCAGATATTAAACCTGTGAAATCACAAACCTATGTTTTCTCATATATTACTTTCCACCAGCGCTTAAAAGGGGAAGCCCCCACAAAAATATATAGTATCACATCTTGAAAACCATGCAAGTGAAACATTAAAATCACAAAAAGGAAAAAAAATGTATTATTTTTTTAATCTCTTCATGACACAAAAAGAATAGGGCTGACCTCAAATTAAGACCTTGGACTCTGCTATAGTAAAAACAAGATCTCCCTTTCCGGTGTATTTTTTTAATCTCTATTTTTCTACCTCTTCACGGACAAGAACCACCTAATCAACTCCCAAACCAACTTCTGCATCAGTCCCATTCCCACTAAAGAGTCTCGCAATAGCCTTTTCATTGTTGTCGGACTCCAACAATACAAGATCTTCCCCGTACACCAAACTTCTTTCGGGCTCCAATATGTCAATCCTTTGAGGAAAATAATGGTAAATAAGGTTTATACACTCTGAGCTAAGCTCAAAATACTTGAGTGAGTCCTAAAGTTTTGTTTCAGCTGCAAAATCTTAGATACACGCCCTTTGTCTTCTTTTTCATATGCAAGAAACTCTTTGTAAAACATGGAACGCATATTCTCGAACCTAAAGTCGATGCTCCTTGCAACTGTCTGCGCCATATCACCCGCAAATGTAAACCCCCACTAACATTTTTACAGATGTACTTAAAGAGCAAAATCTACCTCGCAGTGAAGTCTTGAACCTCATCGATGTAGCTGAAATCCATCATGTCACCTTTATATTCTACTTTTTTAAAGCGATCGTGGATGTCGATTAATACATCAAACCAATCAAATTCCCCACATTCACTCTTCCTATTATCATAGGCTTGATAGAGGGTGTAAATGTTCTCTTTTCTCTTCTTTATCAATGTGGAGGTGCGATTTTCTACTAGTGATCTATAACCTTCAAGACTCATTTTACGTTGACGCATGTTCAGTTCCTTTTGATTGAAGATATGTTGAAGGTTGTAAATGGGGTAACCTTGGTGTCTCCGTGCTACTTCCAAGCAACTCAACAAGCTCACGGGATTCTTTGAATAATTAACGCAAAACTGTGAGTATACTTGAAACCCCCTTTTTCATTTACCACCTTTTGGGGTGTAACATGTTAAACTATGAACTTACACTTATACTTATTTTCTTAATGCACAAACATTCCTTATACATGCATGCATATGCTGATTACTTGATACTTTGAATATAGGTTTGAACGTTTTGTGTTAGACTTATCATTAACTCCGTACGAGCCTATCCTTGACATATATAGCGCTATAGGATTAATGCACCGCCTGTGAACGTTGGGTTATGTTAAGAGCTTATTGCATTTCATCTTGGTTTGATTAGTTAAACACATGCCAATTTTATTGTTTATCTCGTATGACTAGCTTGCCATGTGGAATTGTTTAAAACTTATCTTTTTATGCTATGTATGAAAACCTGTATACTCGCCAATGCATTATTGTGTTGAACTGTATTTTTAACATGTTACAGGATGATGCTGCTGATGTTGAAACTGGAGTAGTGATGATACCTTAGATACAAATTTAGAAATCGTAGGATTTAATATGTTGTATCAAATTTTGTACTTGTTGTTGTATCGTCTTATTATACCCGACCATGTTGTATTTTATGTTTCATTGTATTGTAACTTGCTTCGTATGAAATGAAATCAATTAAACATTAATTATTGTCACCAATAGCGTTATGTAGTCTCTTACAATCTCGTTTTTGTCTCACTCCGATGTTTCCGCCATCAGTTAGGGTGTGACAACTCCACCCTCATATATATATATATATATATATATATTGTTTTTGAGAAAAAAGATGACCTTTTATTTTAAAAGTGATTATTATTTGCCCCTAATGTTGTTTCTTTCGGTCCACATTCCCTTTTATGATACTGTTGAATTCTTGTTGATTTAGACATTTTTTTTTCTAATTTGGCATTTCAATGTTGGGAGGGCAAAGATATTTAACAAATTAAATATATTGAACAAAACTATCGTTCATTGCCCACTGTTAACTAATAACCAGTTTCTTTTCTTTTCTGAATAGGATTTTCAACATGTTGAATCAGTTTCTTGATTTCTTATTTGCTTTGTAGGTTGCAAATATGTCTAATAAAGGTCCGTTTGATATGTTCATACATCAAAAAGCTGGTTTCACAACACATTTTGTGAAAGAGTGTCAGAATGTATTTCGAGACATGGCCGATAGGTTAATAGAGGAAATTTATGAAGATGACCAGGTTGATACACTAGGCAGTTCAAACTATGAAGTCACTAGATTTTTCTTAAAAAATTCCATTAGAAACATGGCGAGTTATCACTTTTTCCTGTGCATGAAATATATAGATTTTATAGATGCATGGAATCAGCTAGTCATCCAATTGGTAGGCATGTATGAAGATTTCAACTATTTACAGTACCTGGGGCTGAAATCTGATCAGACCCTTCGTATAATTAATGGTCAATTTAATATATCTCTCTATCCTTATATATATATATATATATAGAGAGAGAGAGAGAGAGATAGAGGTTCTTGTAAAAAAGACCTAAAGTGTGAGAAAGGTAAGAAAGAATCTCAGCCATTAGATCGTTCCATATCAATATCATTAGATCAAGGATATAATTGTAATTCTACCAATAATTTTAATTAAGGATCAAATTTATGTAACCGATTTTTCTCAGTTATTTTTGGGAATTCGAATTTTGAATATATTATCAGTATACGTAATATTATAATTCATCTTTCATCCAATTCATCGTTGATCACTATACGTATACAATTCATCTTTCATCCAAAACATCTGCGATTCAAGAACAATAGTTCATAATTCTGTATGGAGAACGACGATCCAGTTAATATCATTATGTTGTTTGTTCGTTGATTATGTAATGGTAATTAATATTCGTCAAAGCAAAGCTTCAATTTACAATCATCTGTTATATCAATTTTCAAGAACACCAGTTCAAAATTATATATGGTGTTTTTTTTTGCATGGGTGATCTTCATTTACTATACCAGTTTATTTAATGACACCACGTGTAATCCTTTAGGGTGTTTTATATGTACATTGTGTTTTTGATGTATACTATTGAAGTTGGAGGGTTTTATTATAACAGTTGTTTATTTGATACAGTTGATTATTTGCTTGTGGTGTTATGTTGTACATTTGACGTTGTGGTGTTTTTTTGGTCTGTTACAATCTGATTTAGTTTTTCCGATGAACATGTGTTTTGACAGTTTTGTGTTTCAGTGTATGGTGTTTTTTTGCATGGGTGATGTTCCTTTAGTATACGATTTTTTTAATGACACCACTTGTAATCCTTTCAGGGTGTTTTTATATGTACATGGTGTTTTTGATTTATATTATTGAAGTTGGAGGGTGTTTTTTTATATCAGCTGATGATGAACTATGGTGTTTTTTGCATGTACATGGTGTTTTTCATGTGTACTATTGAAGTTGGATGGTGTTTTTTTTATAACAGTTGTTGATTTGCTATAGTTGATTAGTTGCTTGTGGTGTTATTTTGTACATATTGTGTTGTGGTGTTTTTTTACAGTTGAATCATTCAATTTAATTTTTTCGTAGGCTTTCAAACTTATCAGCCAGTTGGGCAACTACATCTGTCTCCAAACTCTGGTAAGAGGACTTATTTAACTGAGGTAGATGAATCGCTTAAGCCGAAGGTGTTATGGGTGAAATTCCGAGCCCATATCCTAAATTATATCTTGGATTATATCTTGATTACATAATAGCTATTCTTAACCGGGATGCTGAACCAGAATCTTGGTAACATCCTGATGTTGTATCCTGGTGTTTGCTAACATTCTCCTTGTAGGTCACGAGTGCAGGATAGTAACATTCACCAAGACTTGTTCTCCTGAAGACTCGTTCTATACGGTTAGAAGAAAGACGTTGAAGCCGCAAGACTTGGTCTATAATGTTCACTAAGGAATATTCCGGGGCATCCCACCATTTTAGGAGAATTTGTTTTTTCTGCTTGCTATAAATAGAGATGTACGGATTATTAGAGACACACACAATTTTTGATTACTTCTTCACTCTCTTAGCAGCTACAATCATTTGCAATCACATTCACTAACGCTTACACTCAAGAATTCGTTGTAACACTTAGCTGATCCGTACATTATCCTGCATTGTATCCTGGTTATTCAAGTAATAAGAAGAACAAGGCAGCCGACGATTGTCAGCTCTCGAGGTTTTATGCCGGAGATCTAGATTGATCAAGGGCTTTCCTCATATATCTCGTGTCAACCTTTACATTTTTGCTCATTGTTTGATTGTTGATATAGCTCGGTATCCTGAGCTATATCCTGAAAACTGTTTTTACAAACAACTAAATTAGCATATTTTCCCTAAACACTGTTAGCACACTACCTCACAAAACTAATTTAATCACTTAATTGCTTCGGTAATTTTTGACCAAAACAATTTGGCGTCCACCGTGGGGCAAGTGGTGTTATTCATACTAAAAACCTTTCTAAGATCTGTACCTGGTTTTCTATTTTCAAAGTTTTTTGCACAACTATTTTCAATGGCCTCAAACTCAAACATGAGCTCTTCATCCATGCCTGCTACAACCTCTGCCACAACCGGTTCGAAGCTTCCACCACCTCCACAGATGCAAGCCTCTTCACAGGCTCAAGCTCCTCCAAGGAGAGTTGAAACTCTCACATCCCGAGACACTATTTGTCACACCCCAACCACGTAAAACAACAAATCATGGCGGAAACGTCGGGGAATGTCGTAACAGAATCATTGCTTCACAACCATGGATTAAATAATTTCGTTTTATTGAATTATTGAACTCATTGTTTTATTACAAATCAGATAAATACAAATATTATCTTTCAAGTTTTAAAGTCACTAAGGCACGAGTCCATCCTATGTATAGCATGCATCAACAATCATCATATAACAACACATGAACCATGTGTAAAAATAGGTACGTCAGCATAAAAATGCTTGTGAGATACATAGGTTTTATTATAATAGGATTCATGACTTATAAGTTTAAAGAAAAATATTTAATTAAAAATAGTCATGAACCTTAAAATATTTTCTTTTATAAATCATATACTAAAATTTATAAGAAATCAGATGATATAACAGAATAATGCATAAATAAATAATTAAGTAAAATGAGTTTGTATAAAATATATTGTTTGTAAAACAATATTTTTGATAGAAAGGTTTGTAGTATATATATAAAAATATACTTTGGTTTTAAGAAAGTCGAATAAGTAATATATTAAAATATATTTCAGTTCCAAAATAATTAATCAGATAGTATATTAAATATACTTTAGTAGTCAAAATAATAAATTTTCAGTAGTATATCAAAAGTATACTTTGGTTTTATTAAAAACATATTAAACTATGCTTTGGTTTTATAAATAACATATTAAACTATGTTTTGGTAATTTAACAAAATATATGTTGGTTTTGTACAATATCACACATGAGAGCATATCAAACTATACTTTTGGGAGTATAACAAAATATACAATAAAAATGTGATTTAAGAATTCATTTAGACCTGAGTGTATCAAAATACACCTTTGAGACTATAGAAATACCACAAAGGCACTCCCTATTTGGATAAAATATCGGTTTCTGACATTCCATGACAACAGGAATGGGGTGTCAAATCCTATAGCGCTATATCATACTACCAACCGGTCTGGTGAACATAAAATAAGTACTATCCAACAATTAATTTTATAATCTTTGAAAAATTAGAGTTTAAACCATAAATAATCATTCAGTTTATCAAAAGATAAGTACTAATGTGTATAATCAATTATACTTTTGAAATTATGAACATAACAAATAGGTACACATATTTCACCCCAAAACATTTGAAAACAGTAAAAGAGGGGACTATGTACTCACTTGAGGATGCTTAGAAGTCTTGAATAACGACCAAGCAAAGCTAGAGGGATTACGGAAATCAAACGACACCTAATTTAGGTAACTACATTATTAAACCGGACCTAAATCGGGAGATCAGATAGGATGAGGTTTCATAAACCAAATGAGTATTGGAACTCATATGATATGGTTTAACAAAGCCTACATACTAAAATGAAACCTAACCTAAGTGCTTACGACCCATTACGACCCGTTTAGGTAGCTGATGTATGTAAAATGCAACATATAAATTACATCAATTAAGGCATAAAACTAACCCTTTTTAAGTACTAATATTGGAAAAAGAGTGTTTTTGTCTTCCTTTTGTATTTTCAGGATTAAATGAGCTCAAAAACGCAAAAGAAGCAAAAAGACAGCTAAATCCAACATAAATACAAGAAAAGGAATATTAGTGGACTGCCCGAACCCTCAACGGCACCTTCCAAAGCAAAATAGAGAAATCAGAAGACTGAACACGCCCCGTGCTCAGCCAGCACGGGGCCGTGCCCAAGAAGCAGCAGAAAAGACAAATCTATAGAAGCTTCTATTGTCCATCACGGGGCCGTGCTCAGCGGACACGGGGGCGTGTTGAAAGTACAGCAGGCGCATTTATTGTAATTGCGAATTACAATTAATGAGGAGAGAGATTGTCAGACGGACACGGGGCCGTGCCCAGCGGACACGGGGCCGTGCCCAGCGGACACGGGGCCGTGTCCAGCTCTCTGTTCAGCCTATAAATAGGAGTGCTTGGATTCATTTCATCTCATCCCTTGGCACACCACCTCTCTCACACTTCATCCACCACCCACCACCATCACAACACCATCATCCAACACCATCATCCATTGTCCATCGTAGAGTGTGTGAGTCGTCTCGGGATCCAAGATTGATCGTAAGAGTTCTTGACAATCAAGGCCATGTTTGCCTAAGTCTCTTACATCACTTGGTGAAGACAAAGTGTCTAGTATAATACTTTTTATTTCTAATCTTTTGCACTTTTTATTTGGTTTTGTATTAATGACTTTAATAACTAGTTACTTATGTTGAAGGTGATCTTTCCTTATCGTTTGTCCGTGGTGTCTTGGCATTATTTTACTGTCTATATAAAATAAAAGATTTTCACCATTCATATCTCCACGGTCTATATGGAGGTATGTTGGCTACCTGGTAGGGGGTTAAGGGAACGGTTTGGTAAAGGTCTTGCCATTGTTCAGCGTTTAGAGGTCCTGCAATGGACCTGGGTCAAATTTAGTAGGACCTCCTTCAATACTTCACGGTATTGGATGGCGGGGGTCCAAACTCTTTGATCCCCTCATAAGTTAACTACTATTAATACTATAACCCGGCTATTTAGGACTGTATCCCTGCTGACTCAGACTACTTAGCCGAGGGTAACGTCACCGCCAAAAGCGGGGCCTACCACAATACTGCATTAATAACTTAATTCATTATCTTCCAATAATCCACCCTTTTAGGATTGTATCCCTGCTGACTCAAACTACTGGGGTGAGGGTAACGTCACCTTCAAAAGAGGGGCCTACTACAACTAAAGATAATCTCTTAATTATGTGCAAAAGTGCGGAAATAATCAAAGGTTATACTAGATACGAGTCGGAACCAAGTGATTCATCTTGTCTATCTGTTTTTTATTTTATTTTTATTTTCAGCATTGTAGTTAGTTTTTAATTTTCTTAGCTTAAAACATTTTTCTAAACTTTTATTTTGGTTAGACGTTGAGGATAAACCGGTACTAAAAGCTCTTGTGTCATTGGACGACCTCGGTATCTTACCAACGCTATACTACACTCAACGATGGGTGCACTTGCCCATATGTGTGTTTAGTGTTAGTGAAATATCGTGTTTTATAAATTTAAAACTTGGCTAAAATAAGTGTTAAAAAGGGCTTAAAATATACATCTAATATATACGACACTTAAACGCGCATCAAGTTTTTGGCGCCGTTGCCGGGGACACAAGGATTTTAAGAAAGTTAGGAATCAACGGCCTAATCATCTTTTATTTTTTTTTCTTTTTATGTTTCTAGGATTTTCTTAGTTTTTCAGCTTCTGCAGAGCTCAGCACGGGCCGTGCTCGGTCAGACACGGGCCGTGCCCAGCATCATCACTGGCAGTTTTTATTTTCTGAGTTACAGAGAGCTGAACACGGGGCCGTGTCGGTGCAACACGGGGTCGTGTCCAACTCCCAGTAACTGGGATACAGAAAACGATTACTGTACTTCTGACCACGGGCCGTGTTCACTGAGCACGGGGCCGTGGCGAACATTCTGACCAACGTTCTTTTCTGTTTTGTTGCAGGATTTGGAACCCAGGCGCCACATTTGAACCTCCTACGTAGTGCATGAGCTCCAGTTCTAGTAGAGACATAAAAGAACCCCTAGAAGAACCCGAGCGCTTTCTCAGAAAAAGACTTAAAGCTAAAAATCAAGAGAAAGCTTCGGGGGACCCACTTCCAATGGCGGACCAACGTACCCTCATGGATTACCTACGGCCTACCGTAGGCAATCTTGGCACCGCTATCAATGCACCGAATGTCGAGGCCAACAACTTCGAACTCCGGCCGCATTTGATACAAATGCTCCAAAACTCCGCAACTTTCCATGGGCTTGCGGACGAGGATCCCCATCTACATATTACTAACTTCTTAGAAATATGTGATACCTTTCGGATCAATGGAGCATCAAATGACGCCATCCGCCTTCGAATGTTTCCATTTTCACTAAAAGACCAAGCTAAGGCTTGGCTTAACACCCTCCCAGTTGGATCGGTAAACACTTGGGATGAACTTGCCCAAAAGTTTTTATATAAGTATTTCCCTCCTGCTAAAACGGCTAAATTAATGACTGAAATTAATACATACTCACAAGAGGATGGGGAATCCTTATATGAAACTTGGGAAAGATTCAAGGAGCTTCTAAGAAAGTGCCCTCATCACGGTCTAGCGGTGTGGCAACAAGTATCCACTTTTTACAATGGGTTGTTGCCACACACAAGACAAACACTTGACTCAAGCTCCGGGGGACTCTTAGGTAATCGTCGCCCAAATGAAATATATAACCAAATTGAGGAAATTGCTCAAACCAATTTTCAATGGCACACTCCCCGAGGTAATAAATCTATTGCCCCGGGCGCCCATAAGGTTGATGAAAGCACCTCTTTACAAGCCCAAATCGAGGCCCTCTCTTCAAAAATCAAAAGGCTAGAAATGACAAAAACGGCCTCGGTTATGGCTTGTGAAGGGTGTGGTGGGTCACATGAAAATTGGAGTTGTATGAAAGAATTAGATGAACAAACTGAAACGGTAAACTACATGGATAATAGACCTAGGCCGTCGGGTCCTCCAACGGGTACCTACAACCAAGGATGGCGTAACCACCCAAATCTTGGTTGGAGAGATCCCGGCAATAGTAGTAACCAACAAAACCAACGAACTAATTTTCAACAACCGCAAAATTTTTCTCAACAACAAGGTGGAAGAGAAAGGCTTGAAGATACTGTATCTCACCTCATCTCTGACACTGAAAAGAAAAACTCGGATCGATTTCAACAATTGGAATCGAATTTCAGAAATCAACAAGCTAGCATTCAAAACGTTGAAAAACAATTAAATCAACTAGCTCAAAATTTCTCCGAGAGACCACAAGGCGCGTTACCTAGTAATACCGAAACGAACCCGAAGGCACAAGTGCATCTCATCACATTAAGAAATCGAACCGTGGGTCCCGAGGATGCTCCATTACCGCCAAATGAAAGAAGCCATTCTAGCCAGACTATAACTCCTCCTGCGCCAGAAAAGGCTTCTACACCAAATCAAGAGCCCACCAAGACTCCTCCAATTCCGTACCCCGGTAGGTTAAATCGTCAAAAGACCGATGAGCAATTCGCAAAGTTCGAAAGTTTACTAAAACAATTGCATGTTAATATTTCTTTTATTGAGGTCCTGACCCAAATGCCTAAATATGCAAAATTCATGAGGGATTTCCTCACTCACAAAAGGAAAATTGAATCATTGCAATTAGTTAACTTAGGCGAAGAATGTTCAGCTCTAGTACTCAACAAACTTCCACAAAAGAAAATCGACCCCGGAAGTTTCACAATCCCTTGTTTGATTGGGAAGTCCCCCGTCCGAAATGCTTTAGCCGATCTTGGGGCTAGCATCAACCTCATGCCCACATCAATGTTCAAGCGACTCGGCCTAGGAACAACAAGCCCTACAAAGATGAGCATACAACTCGCCGACAGATCCGTCAAATTCCCATAAGGTGTCGCCGAAAATCTGCTAGTCAAGGTTGACAAATTCGTCTTTCCAACCGACTTCGTCATCCTAGACATGGAAGAAGACACCGACGTCCCTCTCATCCTCGGGAGGCCATTTCTAGCCACCGCCCAAGCATTGGTGGATATGAATGACGGAACTCTAACATTGAAGTTTGGGGATGAGGAAGTGAAATTTGAATGTGGAAAGCGAGTAGAGGAAGAAGATCCGGTCAACTACATGAAGGTCATAGACTCCAGCTTGGATGACGCTCTCCGACGGTGTAACATGGGATGCAACACATCCCAATTGGGTAACATATGACCAGGCTTTGGGTCTAGCCAAGGACCCTTATAAACGTGGCGCACCATGGAGGCATTCCACGGAACTATCCTTAGTTTAATTTAGGTTAATTTTTATGTTTTCTAGTTAGTTTTAATTTTCAGGAATAAAACACACTCATGGTGGTAAAGGATGAAAAAGGGAACGAGAAAAATGGTCCCATGCACAAGAACAAGGCAACCCGACAATTCTCTCCATTCCAGAAGGTTTAACACGGGCCGTGCCCAACCAACACGGCCCCGTGCCGAACCACCTGCAGAAAAACGCCCAGTACAGGTACCTGGACACGGGCCGTGTTCACCCAACACGCCCCCGTGTCCAGACTTCTGTTTCTCTTATTTTAATTTTGTTACTGGCACTTGAACACGGGGCCCGTGTTCAGTGCCCAGTAACACAAATTTTTGCTTTTTAAACACTATTTTACACATCTAATCAACCTAAAAATTTATTTTTGGGACACATTGAGGACAATGTGTAATTTAAGTGTGGGGGGGATGCTAAAACCTTGAATTTTGCAAGTCCTAAAAACAAGCCTTACACAAAACTCTATTGGAACCGCTAATCACCCCAAATTTTTTTGGAAAATTTCAATTTTTTTTACTTGTCTAGGTTTAACTCGGGAAATTCAAGTTCTCAAAAAGGTTATATTTTTACAAATTTACAAACCGATAGCGTAGTGATAAAAAGAACCAACATAAGAAAATTATGAAAAGGCATAGCAAACTTATTTAAAATTTGATTATATATACTTGATCACATAAAAACCCATTCCCACAAAAGTGAGTTTTGAGCCTTTATTGAGCACACAATTACATATCATTTGACTAAATGCTCATTTTTCGTTTCTTGTGTGAATAGCCGCTTGGTTCTTACGACTCTTGAACTTGCCATGACAATACATTCCCTGTCCTTATCAACTTAAACCCGAGTAAGTAAATGATGGAGGCATTAGGACTAACCCTTTTTATTTCTACACCATTATTTTTCTTTTTCTTTTACCACCTACCCAAAAATCCCCCTAGTTAGCCCCTTTGAGCCTAAACCTTTTCGTTTCATCACCCAACCAAAAACCCTTTTACCCACCAAAACTTTTTTTTTTTTCATTTTTAACCCTTTATTTTAGTAACAAGTTCGGTTCTTCGTGAAAAAAAAAAATGTGTGATAAGGATGAAGCAAAAAGAAAATAAACAAACAAGTTAATCAAAAATAACTTAGTTTGAATAAAAGCTTCATCAAAATAAAAAGTTGCAAAAATACGAAAACCGACACTTGTTACGCTTTTTGCCCTTTTTCTACTAACCACTAACCCAACCACCTACCTTTAACCCTAGCCTAACCCTTAACCCACAAAGTCCTCTTGATATCTACAAAGGTATAAAAGTTAAAAAGGAGGAGGATTGATTTCTTGGCAAGCCTATGGTAGGAATAAGTTCCATGCCGCTCTCGAGTGATTCACTAAAAATACACCTTCGGCCGAGTGTGAGTGATTTCCCCGTGAGGTATGTGAACTTGTATATAAATAGAATTTTAAAAAGGCATGTTATGCCCAAATAAGTAATTTCTTTTATGAAAAGTTCTAAATAAATCATTACGAATAGGAATGTAAATAAATAAAAAATAAAACCCAAAAAGATCTTGGAAATCCCGACACTCTACGACAAGCCCAAAACCTTCTCTTCTACCTATTCCATTTGGGAGTGTAAGCCACATATTAAAGAGTTTTGCTTGAGGACAAGCAAAAGTTCAAGTGTGGGGGTATTTGATGTATGTAAAATGCAACATATAAATTACATCAATTAAGGCATAAAACTAACCCTTTTTAAGTACTAATATTGGAAAAAGAGTGTTTTTGTCTTCCTTTTGTATTTTCAGGATTAAATGAGCTCAAAAACGCAAAAGAAGCAAAAAGATAGCTAAATCCAACATAAATACAAGAAAAGGAATATTAGTGGACTGCCCGAACCCTCAACGGCACCTTCCAAAGCAAAATAGAGAAATCAGAAGACTGAACACGCCCCGTGCTCAGCCAGCACGGGGCCGTGCCCAAGAAGCAGCAGAAAAGACAAATCTATAGAAGCTTCTATTGCCCATCACGGGGCCGTGCTCAGCGGACACGGGGGCGTGTCGAAAGTACAGCAGGCGCATTTATTGTAATTGCGAATTACAATTAATGAGGAGAGAGATTGTCAGACGGACACGGGGCCGTGCCCAGCGGACACGGGGCCGTGTCCAGCTCTCTGTTCAGCCTATAAATAGGAGTGCTTGGATTCATTTCATCTCATCCCTTGGCACACCACCTCTCTCACACTTCATCCACCACCCACCACCATCACAACACCATCATCCACCACCATCATCCATTGTCCATCGTAGAGTGTGTGAGTCGTCTCGGGATCCAAGATTGATCGTAAGAGTTCTTGACAATCAAGGCCATGTTTGCCTAAGTCTCTTACATCACTTGGTGAAGACAAAGTGTCTAGTATAATACTTTTTATTTCTAATCTTTTGCACTTTTTATTTGGTTTTGTATTAATGACTTTAATAACTAGTTACTTATGTTGAAGGTGATCTTTCCTTATCGTTTGTCCGTGGTGTCTTGGCATTATTTTACTGTCTATATAAAATAAAAGATTTTCACCATTCATATCTCCACGGTCTATATGGAGGTATGTTGGCTACCTGGTAGGGGGTTAAGGGAACGGTTTGGTAAAGGTCTTGCCATTGTTCAGCGTTTAGAGGTCCTGCAATGGACCTGGGTCAAATTTAGTAGGACCTCCTTCAATACTTCACGGTATTGGATGGCGGGGGTCCAAACTCTTTGATCCCCTCATAAGTTAACTACTATTAATACTATAACCCGGCTATTTAGGACTGTATCCCTGCTGACTCAGACTACTTAGCCGAGGGTAACGTCACCGCCAAAAGCGGGGCCTACCACAATACTGCATTAATAACTTAATTCATTATCTTCCAATAATCCACCCTTTTAGGATTGTATCCCTGCTGACTCAAACTACTGGGGTGAGTGTAACGTCACCTTCAAAAGAGGGGCCTACTACAACTAAAGATAATCTCTTAATTATGTGCAAAAGTGCGGAAATAATCAAAGGTTATACTAGATACGAGTCGGAACCAAGTGATTCATCTTGTCTATCTGTTTTTTATTTTATTTTTATTTTCAGCATTGTAGTTAGTTTTTAATTTTCTTAGCTTAAAACATTTTTCTAAACTTTTATTTTGGTTAGACGTTGAGGATAAACCGGTACTAAAAGCTCTTGTGTCCTTGGACGACCTCGGTATCTTACCAACGCTATACTACACTCAACGATGGGTGCACTTGCCCATATGTGTGTTTAGTGTTAGTGAAATATCGTGTTTTATAAATTTAAAACTTGGCTAAAATAAGTGTTAAACAGGGCTTAAAATATACACCTAATATATACGACACTTAAACGCGCATCAGTAGCTTACGCTACTTTAACGCGTCGTTCGCGTAAAACGCGTTCGGACCGCCTAACTAGTCATATGACAAGTAATATATGGCTTAACATGTCTAATAATGTTGCCTAATCAGTTTAGATGTCAAAATTTATGTTACATATGCTTAAAATGAATTTATGCGTAAAAAAGGGCATTTTGGTCATTTTCCTAAGGCATATAAACTACCTATCATACAACTACTTAAACGAAGTGACCATAAGGTATAACCTTGGAAGGTTATTCCCTATACAACTATGGTCACTAAACATGTTTGGTCGGATCCTAATGATCGACCAAACGGGTCTAGTTCGAAAGTCTAAGCGGTTGTTTAGACCGCTTGACTTACGACTCTACATAAGCACTAATCTAAAAGTGACGAGCGAAACATGTTTAAAACATGTTTAACAAGGTTTGAAAACAAGTTAGATATAAAAACAAACGGTTTTGATACCCAAGAATAGTTTGGTTACAAAATACGCTTAAATACGCATTTTGGCCGAAACTATGACTCATCACTACACCTAATCAACGTGGTAATCAGTAGGTATAGTCACTTGGGACTATAACCATCGTGATTACGCTCACGTTGCGAAGTTCAAACGAACTTCGTGTTGACCATAAACTGGTCAAAGCTGAAAGTCAAACATAGTTTGACTTTCGTGCTTAAAAACGCATAAAAGCACAAAAGAATACTTACAAAGGGTCCAAGCTATGAGATTTGATCCAAAAATACTCAGGTATGAGGTTTTAAACCCCAACTTAGAGTGAATTTAGATCAAATTGTGCCGAAAATGGAAGTGGGGGTTGGGTATTTATAGATTTCATAGAACCGTTAGGATCGTTTCTTGAAATCCGAGCTTTAATCTGGGCCGTACATGTGCACCCACTGTTTTGTAAACCTAGGGGCATCCAAAACTAGTCCATAGAATGGTAGAAACCATGTGCAAAACAATGGGAGCAGCTGGGTTTTATAAAAATGAAGTATGCTGACCTGATGATGGCTTAAGGACCGTATAGGTCCCCATACAGACCGTATGGTGCTTGTTTGCTGGCAGTAAGTTTCAGCAATAGGCAGAACAGGCCCCTGTGTATCCAAACTTGATTTTTGATGCGTTTTGGCACATTTAAGCCCCATTAACCCTATTTCAAAGCTCTAAAATGAAGTTAAAGTATAGGGAATTTAAAATATGCTTAAAAACATCTCCGATGTCGGTTCCTTTGGCCGTACGGTTGCGTTGTTCGGTTAATTACGACGGAAGTCGTAACGGACGCAAAAACGATCCAAATTACGCGACGAATGGAATTTTATCATGCCAATCACTAAAATAAAGTATTTCAATGATTAAATAAATTTTTGGATGTCTGGATATATTCAGAACGTAAAATATGCTCGAAAATGCAAACTTATGCACTTTTTGACGCTTTTCGTCCCTGAATGACCAAGAAGTTTATTTTTGCGCACCAAACACCTCAAAGCTTATCTATAAGTTATGACAAGGTTATTTAGGGCATATTCAACTTATGATCAAGTTCTAGAATGTTCGTTACAGTATGAATCGCCATACTTTCGTAGTTTGTCGAAATTAGTCCCTGTAAGCGAATAAACTTGATTTCGACATACCAAACCATCCAAAACTTATTTCTAAGTTATGTAAAGGTTATTTAAGGTATGTTAAGCCTATTTCACTGTTCCAGAGTGTTTGTTGCATTAAACTGGTTATATTTACGCATCAGTTCGCGTATAACCTTCCAGAAAGCGATTTAAAGCTCGAAATCGAACAAGTATTGATATGTGCAATTGATACACATATTTATACAAATCCCAAATATGAAATACAATATTTCATTGGTTTGGTATTCGTATGATGGTTGAAGTGACACAGGTGTCACAGTCTCCCCTAATTTAGGATATTTCGTCCCGAAATTTAATTTTAGAGGAGACTTGTGTGCACGAAATCAGAGTCGGAGAGTGTAAGATAAAATGACATTGGTCAAGGTCCAGGACTTCTAGTGACTTAAATAATTCTACGTTCGTAATGTAATAAGGAACACTTATATATAGGAAGTACCAGCGGCGTATCCACCATGCCCCTTTTTACATTGTTCCCGTATCGTTATTCTTGTCACTATAGGTCTTAACACATGACAAAACTTGCTGTGGTTTCTGTGCACTGAATTCCATAATTATGTATGCATCCATAATTACGTAATTCCTTGCACAGTCCGCACAGTTCATTTCATAATGTGTAGGGGAAAAATCAATTGAATAAACATGAAGCGACTTGACTAGACCACCAAAGGATCTTTTTAACTAGATCAACGAACGATATTTTTAACTAGATCAACACATGATCTTCTTAACTAGACCGTCGTACGATCTCCTTAAATAGACCACTTATGGGATCTTTTCAATTATATCATCACATGATATTCCTAACCAGATTTTTGAATCAATCTGTTTAACTGGACCACTCAAGGTGTCCAATTATAGAATAGTACTTCATAATCCAAGGGACTTAACTGTAACGTAGAAGCCCATTTAGGATTTAAGGTAGTACCTTTGGATATCCTACTATGAATCCCTCATATGAGATATGGAAGATTCTATGAGGATTTGGATAATGAATATTCGGATCACACCAAAAACACAAGCCATAAAGAAATCACATAAACGCATAATCACATAATTATTGAACTTGATCTTTAATTTGTTATCTTTGGACACGGATATTTAAAGCACACCAGGAATCCAATCCGTGGATTTTATTTGGCACTTTAAACATAAGAATCTAACTATGAAGATATAAAGATCTTAATAGGAATTTGGCTTTGTTTTTTTTAAAAGAAACGACTATTTAAGATTTTCGAGGAGATCACAAGTGATCATAAAAATGACAGAACTACACGAGTAGTTTGTCTTATAAGGAACACAATTCCTTGGTGTCGGCATCGAAGGGTTGTATCAAACATTCACACAATTGTATCAGTTTCGCAAAATAAAAATTTGAAACAACAAATTTTATTTATATAACAACTGAGTCGATTCAAACATCGAAAGATAACAACCAAGGAATTTCAAAAGACTAACTGTTCACTGCTGCATCATTGTTTGCGTTTGCCTCATACCTTAAATTTCGAATTTGAGCAGTGTATCTTCGTTTTTGAGAAAAGTTTTCGACACCACTGAACTGCTCCTGATCCAAGCAATTTATAGCAGAAATTTGAGGTTTATGCGGCCCGCGTAAGCCTCCTCTTGATCTTACGCGGCCCGCGAGAGCCAGCTAGTCGTAGACTAGGGCTACGGTGTCATCGGTAGACTTGCCATGTGTGTGACACGTGGACTGGGAACGCTTATCCGGTCAACAGAGCTTTGACGCGGCCCGCATAAGCTTCTGTTATGGCTTATGCGGCCCGCCTTAAACCCAAAAACCTTGATTTCTTAGTTTTTCATGCACGTTAGGGTTTCAGGGGTCCGGGTTTTTACTTACGGGTTATTTTAGGACATTTTTGAAGGTCCTTACATCCTCCCCACCTTATTTAAAATCTCGTCCTCGAGATTTACTAAAATAAGTGAGGATACTTTCGCTTCATCTCCGATTCCAGCTCCCAAGTGTATTCAGGTCCTCTCTTTGAATCCCACTTGACTTTGACCAGCACTAGTCTTTTGTGTTTGAGAAATGTAATCTTTCTGTCTTCTATTTGAAGTGGTTTCTCCACGAACTTCAATTTCTCATTTACCTCTATGTCTTGGAGAGGTACTACCAATGATTTGTCAGATAAACACTTCTTGAGGTTGGATACATGAAATACGTCATGTACTCCAGCTAGCTCCTTTGGTAGTTGTAAGCGATAAGCAACTGGTCCTATTCGCCGAATTACTGGGAATGGTCCTACGTACCTTGGACTTAATTTTCCTTTCTTACCGAACCGAACTACTCCTTTCCAAGGAGAAACTTTCAAGAGTACCTTGTCTCCAACTTGAAACTCTAGTGGCTTGCGTCTATTGTCTGCATAACTTTTCTGGCGATCTCGAGCCGTCTTTAGTCTTTCCTTGATTTGAGTGATCTTATCGGTAGTTTCTTGCACAATTTCAGGACCTGATAATTGGCTTTCTCCTATTTCTGCCCAGCAAACTGGAGTTCTACACTTTCGTCCATACAGTGCTTCGAACGGGGCAGCTTCAATACTTGAATGATAACTATTGTTATAGGAGAATTCGATTAAGGGTAGATGGTCATCCCAGTTTCCACCAAAATCTATCACACATGCCCTAAGCATGTCTTCCAGGGTTTGGATCGTCTTTTCACTTTGTCCATCTGTTTGAGGATGGTATGCAGTACTTAGATTTAGTCGGGTTCCCATTGCTTCCTGGAAACTTGTCCAGAAGTGGGAAGTGAAACGACTATCCCTATCCGATACAATGGAGAGTGGAACTCCATGTAAGGATACTACCTCGTCTACATACAACTTTGCTAACCTTTCCATGCTAAAGGTTTCTTTCATGGGTAGAAAATGAGCTGATTTGGTTAATCGGTCCACAATTACCCAAATCGCGTCATTACCTTTTCTAGTTTTGGGTAACTTTGTTACTAAGTTACTAAGTTTTAGGTTATTAGTAATGCTTTGACCTAGACTATAACCTTCCTAGGACCCTAACACAAGTTATCTTGTGTTTAGTCTTAAAGCAATACCGTCACTTATCCTTAGGTGACAACCACAATAAGAACATAAATTTCGATTCCGCTTTGAAAACTAATAATCTGTTCTAGGATGATTGATTACTAGGTTTTGAACCATCTAAGTTTTCAAAATTTCATCAAAGTTTGGGTCTAAATAATGTGAACACGTGCAAACTGGAAGGGTGGGTGCCTGTACCCTGAGTCTTCTGTCTAAGGCTAGAGTGTTCGTACAAATCCGCAGTATCGGACCAGTCACTCTTACCTGGGAACCCTTGGGGTGAGTGTCCACTTATAGGCGAGCATGTCTTCGCGATACATTATGAGGACCTATTTACTTTGATTCAGCTTTTATGTGTCATTTGTTTGCTTCGTGGTTCGAACAAATAACCATCACCTATGCTTTTTGATCGATAATTGTAACATCCTATTCTTACCCAATGCCATTTCACTTGTTTCCCCTCATGTTTTCTTGCTCTTTTTAGACAATGCCTCCTTGACGAGAAGCACAGCCTCAAACTAATGAAGAAGTTGCAGCCCTTGTCGCTCAACAAATGGCTGTTGTGCTTCCGGGCATAGTAACCGAGATCCATCAGATATATAACAACAATAACAACAACAATGCTCAGTGCAATTTCAAGACCTTCAATTCTGCTAAACCTTTGAAGTTTTCTGGAACTCAAGGATCAACCGCGCTTCAGCAATGGTTCGAAAGTTTGGAGAGCACATTCAGGCATGTGCAATGTCCGAATGAGCATAAGGTTGAGTTTGCATCCAGTGTGTTCGAGAAGCGTGCTCTTACATGGTGGAACGGGGTGATGCGTGATAGGGATGCTGATGTGGCTCTAGCTCAAACTTGGGAAGAGCTCCGCGCTCTAATGATGAAGGAGTTCTGTCCTCGTCATGAGCTTAGAGCATTGGAAAGGGAATTTGACGACCTAAAGCAAGACAGTGGTGAACATCGAGCCTATACTGACCGTTATGAAGAACTGAGCCTATTATGTCCTGCCATGGTTACGCCTGTGGAGAAGGCAATTGAAAAATACATTGATGGTCTTCCTGACTTAGTTAAGGATATTGTTACTTGCAGCAACCCTACTACTGTCAGACAGGCCATTGAATTGTCTGCCACCCTGACTGAATCCCATATCAGGAAGGGTAAGCTTTTTCGAAAGGGTGACCCAAGACCATATGACAAGATTGCACAAGTTGAACCAAAGGAAAAACAGGCTGAGGTATCCAATAAGAAGAAGCGTAAGGCTTCTCAAAACTGCGCCATAACTGCTCAGAACAATCAGGTTGCACCAAACCAGCCAATACAACCTCGTAAAAGGAAAAATTATGTTGGTACTGCACCCTTGTGCAACAAATGCAACCGTCATCATCTGGAGCAAGAGCAATGTCACAAATGTACCCACTGTGGACAGTTGGGACATCTGATCAATACCTGCCGTTATGCCAACCAAAACCAAGCTGTTGCAAATCCTGCTGCGGTTCAAGCACGGTTCCCACCTGGGCCATGTTATAACTGTGGTGACCTTACTCACTACAGAAACTGTAAGGACCTTCAAAAATGTCCTAAAACAACCCGTAAGTAAAAACCCGGACCCCTGAAACCCCAACGTGCATGAAAAACTAAGAAATCAAGGTTTTTGGGTTTTAGGCGGGCCGCGTAAGCCATAACAGAAGCTTACGCGGGCCGCGTCAAAGCTCTGTTGACCGGATAAGCGTTCCCGGTCCACGTGTCACACACATGGCAAGTCTACCGATGACACCATAGCCCTAGTCTACGACTAGCTGGCTCTCGCGGGCCGCGTAAGATCAAGAGGAGGCTTACACGGGCCGCGTAAACGTCAAATTTCTGCTGTAAATTGCTTGGATCAGGATCAGTTCAGTGGTGTCGGAAACTTTTCTCAAAAACGAAGATACACTGCTCAAATTCAAAATTTAAGGTATTAAGGCGCTGCTACGATACATGATATTAACTCGATCACTGCTACGATTCAATGTCCGATCGATTGAAACTATCTGATGGATGTTTAAGTGCTGCCCACATTAGGGCCATACTTTGTCATTCGTCGTGAATTCGATGGATGTTTAAGTATTGCACTTTGTCATTCGTTGTGAGGGTTTTAATCTCGTGAGTTATCGTAAATGCTGTATTAGTTACTGACCTAGTTCGTGTGCATTGTTATTTAAATTAGGTTACAAGGCTAATCAGTAGGCTAAACTCTGCCCGTTTAAATCTGCAAAGTGAGTCATTCTCTTTTATCAAAAGTATTTTACAATACTCCAATTATTTTCAAAAGTTATAATTACAGGGATTAAGTCGTGGTTATCTTGAATCACTGGCTAGTGGGGTATTGTGCACATTTCTAATTTCTCATGGTTAGGCTAATAAATCCTAACAGTGATAATCATCACTACTTGGGTGAAAGGACCCAATAGTGGTATGACCATCGTCACCAGGAGGTGACACGGTGCCAGATAAAAATAAGATAGAAGCCATTGTAATCGCTCTTATGCTGTAATTTATAACTATGTGTTGTTTTATCAAATTTGAGTGACTCGCCAGTATTTCCCCGCTGATAAAATATTTTTTTAAACATGTTTCAGGTGACTACTGTGAACCAAGGAAAAGTGCTACGGAGCACTAACAAAGCTTGAAGTAGTGGCTCAGTTAAACAAATAAACATGTTTTGTAAATCAGGGAATTTCCTTGTGAAATTCCTCTATTGTAAATTACGGGGGTTATCCCGAATTATGAAATAAAATAATCGGGCATTTAAAGTTTTAAAAGATCCTGTAAAATCTTTCGCTGTCAACTCAATTAATAAATACCACGGGTTTCTGTCCCGCGGCTCCTGGACCGGGTCAAACCGGGACGGGGGCCGTGACAGAAAAATGATCTTATTGTTACCAGGATGCATGGTATACCTAGATTTATGGGCTTCCTCTAAAATATTATTTCTTAAATTTCCTTGCTTAGGTACCCAAATTATTTTCTTATGGAATCTCCAAATTCCATCAACTCCTTGTTCTAATTCCTTTATTCTTCCTTTCATTCCTTCAGCACCATCCTTGATTGCTGTTTCTTGAATGTTTTTCAGTTGTTCCATTAAGTCTAATTGTAAACTTAATCTAAGAGCACGAACTCGTCGTTGTTTCTCATGATACTTACGACTTAAAGCATCAGCAACTACGTTTGCTTTTCCTTCGTGATATTGAATATCACAGTCGTAGTCACTTAGGATTTCCATCCATCTCCTTTGTCTCATGTTCAATTCTTTTTGTCCAAATATGTATCTTAAGCTCTTATGATCTGTATAGACAGTAAAATTACTTCCATACAAATAATGTCTCCAAATCTTAAGGGAAAAAATTATGGCTCCTAACTCTAAGTCATGAGTCGTATAATTTTCTTCATGCCTTTTCAATTGCCTTGAGGCATACGCAATTACCTTCTTGCGTTGCATTAGCACACATCCTAATCCTAGCTTAGAAGCATCACAGTAGACTTCAAAATCTTCTGTTCCTTCTGGTAAGGCAAGAATTGGGGCGTTTGTTAGCTTTTGCTTCAAAATCCTAAAGGCCTTTTCTTGCCTAGATCCTCATTCAAACTTAACCGATTTACAGGTTAGCTTAGTTAAGGGTACAACTATTTTGGAAAAATCCTTAATAAACCGTCTATAGTATCCAGCTAATCCTATAAAACTTCTAACTTCCATAGCTGATTGCGGAACCTTCCATTTGGTGATCGCTTCTATCTTGGAGGGATCTACGTGAATACCTTCGTGATTCACCATGTGTCCTAAAAATTGCACCTCTTGCAGCCAAAATTCACACTTTGAGAATTTGGCATAAAGTTTTTCCTTTCTTAACAAAGTTAAGAGTGCATGTAGGTGCTCACAATGCTCTTCCTGACTCTTGGAATAAATAAGTATATCGTCGATGAAGACAATTACGAATTTATCCAAATACGGTTTACAGATCCTATTCATCATGTCCATAAATGCTGCAGGAGCATTTGTTAGTCCAAAGGGCATGACTGTAAACTCATAATGACCATACATAGTTCTGAAAGCAGTTTTAGGTATGTCTTCTTCTTGTACCTTCAACTGATGGTATCCGGAACGTAAATCTATCTTGGAAAAATATCTAGCTCCCTGAAGTTGATCGAATAGATCATCAATCCTAGGTAATGGGTATCGATTCTTAATTGTAACCTTATTCAATTCCCGATAATCGATACACATTCGCATCGACCCATCTTTCTTCTTTACGAACAACACTGGTGCTCCCCAAGGGGATGAACTAGGTTGTATAAATTCTTTACTTAGCAATTCATCTAACTGCTTTTTCAATTCTAGCATTTCAGTGGGTGCTAACCGATAAGGTGCCTTGGCTATCGGTGTAGTTCCAGGAATTAGATGAATTCTAAATTCTACTTCCCTATCGGGTGGTAGTCCAGGTAGTTCTTCCGAAAATACGTCTGGGTATTCTGATACTACTGGAATTTCTTTAAGTTCCTTACCCTTAGTGTTAATGATTACTGCAATCATATACACTATTTCTTGTTTCCTTGAATAACTGGCCAACTTCATTACTGAAATGAATTTCAATGGCTTTCGTGGCTTATCTCCGGTAATCACCACTAATTCTCCAGTAGGTGTATGAATTTCTTTGGAATTTTTATCACAAAGAATTCGAGCATGGTTGGCTACTAACCAATCCATTCCTAATACAACATCAAATCCGGCTAAATTCATAGGTAACAGGTTTGCAGAAAATTTATGACCTAAGAGTTCTATCTTTCCTTCTCGCAAAACCTTGTTTATGTTAACAAAATTTCCATCTGCCATTTCAATTGTAAAAATCTGCCTAAGGTTGGTTAAGGGTAGGTTAAGAGCTTGGCAGAATGAAGTATTTATAAAACTTTGGTTTGCACCAGAGTCAAACAATACTTTTGCATAAACGTTGTGAACTAAGAACGTACCAGCTATCACGTCAGGAATTAGTTCTGCTTCCTGAGTAGTCAACTGGAAGGCTCTTGCGTTCTTCTTGGTAGCTCTTTCTGCAGGTTTGATTTTGTTGTCAGCTGGTTTGGCCAATTTTGGGCATTCTGGCCTAAAATGTCCAGCTTCTCCGCAGTTATAGCAGATTGTTGCTTTCTTCTTCCTGCAATCTTCTTCTTGGTGCCCCAGGATTTTTCAGAAATTGCAATACCCTTTGCATCTTCCAAAATGCTTTCTTTTGCAGGTATTGCAAAATGGAACAGTGGAAGCCTGGTTCCCTTTTTCTTGAAATTACTACTGTTACCCACACGGAATCCTTGGGTAATCTTTTGGGCCACTTCCTTCTTCCGGTTTTCTTCTTTTGTGCGTACCAGCCCGTCAGTTAGAGTGTTAGCTAATTCCACCGCATCGTCAATAGTGCGTGGTCTCGCAGCTTTAACGATATCACAGATTTCGCCAATCAATCCCCAAATATAGCGGGAAATAAGTACCGGCTCTGGCGAAGCCTGGGTTGGTACCACTCTCGCATACTCGAAGAATGTCGAAGTATACCCTCGACAGTCTACATCCACCATCCGGTGGTTTAAGAATTTATTTGCCATTTTCTTCATATTCAGGGCAGAATTTTCTTTCCACCAGCCGCTTAAATTCTTCCTAGCTCACGGCATAGGCCACATCGCTTCCCTTGGCTTGTAATACTGTATTCCACCATTCTAGCGCCCCTTCTTTAAAAAGATGTGACGCATACATGACTTTGTCTTCCTCAGCACATTTACTTATTTTAATTACTGCTTCGGTTTTTTCCAACCAACGCAGTGCAGCAGTCGCCCCTTCATTGCCTGCAAATTCAGCAGGTTTACAGGCAAGAAATTCCTTGTAAGTGCAACCAGGCGTTGCAGCTTTCATTCTCTTAAGGAGTGGGGATTGCATTCCTTTGTTATCGTTATTAGTATGGTTTCCGCCTTCGTTTACACTATTACTAAAATTTTCATCGTGTGTACGTTTGCTAGGAATAATTTGTTGAGGTTCAACTGGATTTCAAGCAGCATCAAGGATTGCTGGAATAACATTGGCTATTCCCTGAGCAACGATATTCTCGATATCTTGCCTATTCAGGAATTGATCTTCATGGTTTTGTTCAGATTGGTTAACTTCATTAACGGGTTCATTACCAGCGTGTTCCGTCTGGTAATTAATATATATAAGTGATTAGCATAAAATAATTAATAACCAAATATAACAAAATAATTGCACATACTCATGTCAACACGTATAGCCAAAATTGTCGATTTTTCGACGTTCGATATTTTATATATTATAATAGGCATCCATACACACTGGTTATTTTACAAAAGCTTTATTTTTAAGTTATTTCACATAATTATATTTTATTACTATTATTATTATTAAACACATATTCTCACAACCACACAACCACAGTCAGCTTGGCGTTTTAGAAACAACGCTCCCTCTCGTCGTACTTCCAAGATATCCTTTCGCCTACTTCCCTAATTCGGTTCCCTGCATCAATCAGCTCCTCGCCATAATGACGGAGTTCCACCAAGTTTTCTGAGCTCATAGGTGGGTGTAGTGGAGGTTCAGGGTCAAATTGAGGGAAAAAGGTATTAGGGTTGTTTAGGAGATTTTGAAACTGCCAGTCGGTGGTCTACCACTCTTCTAGTTCTGCTGGTAAAGGTTGGGAGTGGATAATGGGATCTGGGATATCAGGTTCTAGGTCAACTGGAAGTTGTGCTTCCGTTGGGTAGTTAAAGAGGTTTTCACCGGCAGGTCCAATGAGGTCACTAAGTGCCAGTTTATGATCCAGCTCCTCCCAGGGTGGCATTTCCTGGTCTTGCCTGGAACTTTCCCCAATCTCTATTCCCTTGCCTTTATCTTTGGGATCTTCCGTCTTTATAACTTTTCGTGTCGCTGGTTTCCTTCTACGCACACGTCTCCAGCCCACTAATCTTCTTCTCTTCTTTGGCTTTGGTTTCTCCGGAGGTTGGACTTGAAATTCCATAGGTTCATCATTGTCGGCACAATAACCGGTAAAGTCTCTGGAAACTTCCACATTAACAGAATAGAGATTGAGATTCTGAAGAGCTTCAGACAACTCATTCATGTTGTTTAGCAGATATGAAGAAACACACAAAATTCTAGGTTAAAATTTTGTAAATTGAATTTTCACATAATCACAAAAAGGTAATCAGAAAAATTAAATATTAATTACAATTATCTAATATATTTATACAAACAGATTGATTAAAATATTGCGATTATATATATATATATATATATTACAAATTACAACTAAAATTTTAAATATACTAGGGATTGTGCATTAATAATTTATTTTAGTCTATCTTTTCTTACTAAGTTGTTTATCTAATGGGCAAGTTTCTTTAAAGTTTCTGGCTTATGGATGATATGGGTGCTAGTACTTGGTCATAGTGTTGGCAGTTAAAGGTTAACATTTACTGCTGTAGTGGCTAACATATAGAGTGTTGGTGCATCTAGTGTCTGTTAACTTCGTCTTAATCGAGTCTTATGTCTAGATAGGTTAAACGAGTGCACAACAGGGATCAAATTAGGGTTTGTTCTTGTTAAAGCATGTAATTTCGTTTTAATGTAACATGTGCATGTTCAAACGAAATTAACCAAAGTAATTTCATTTGAACAGGGACATGTCACCCTCAAACGAAATCACTAGCTCTATAAATAGGGTTGTGCATGTCTCATTTCATACGGAATTGTTAGTGTGTGTTTGAGAGCCGAGGTGCTGCCGAATTGTAATCTGATTTGTAAAAGCTCAGGAAATCAGTAATAGATAAAGATTAGAAAGGAACAAGCTGTGTTGACATCATTTACATTGATTCCGCCTTTGTACTTGATGATGAACTACTCATACTGACTGTTTAGGGTCATACGACGATCCAACAAGTGGTATCAGAGCTCAGGACGAGGAGTTCATACCAAATTCAGCTTGATTTTACCGGATTCTCTTACTTCTACTCATTCTTTTCTGATTTGGACAAGTTTGAACGGTTAAAATGGCCTGATTTTGACATATATCAAGCGAAACAAAGTGTTAACTAATTCTTGAAAGTTTTGGACTTAAAATCAGCTTAAAACTTGATCAAATACATAATTCCGTTTGAAACTGTTCGTAAAATGATGACGTCATAGTCAATTTTGTTTGAAAATTACTGGTAATCTCATTTGAAAACACATATTAAACCTAATTTCGTTTGAAAAGTATGGTTAATTCCGTTTGAATCGGAATTTCGTTTGAAATATCTGGCTGATTTCGCTTGAGAGTGCAACTTTATTGAAATTTCGTTTGAAGTTCTTACAAGTTCAGTGATTCCGTTTGAAATCTCAAACGAAATTAAAGATTTCGTTTGAGATAGCTATTCCATTTGAAAAGTCATAATTCCGTTTGAAGGACTTATTCAGTTTGAAGTAATTTCGCTTCAACTGATTTCATTTGAAACTCATTTTCAAAAATTCAAAAATATTACTAAGTGTTTGTTTGTAGGTGATTCCGAGGTAATTCAAGGATATAAAATCATGGAAAAAGAAGTTCCTTTCAAAGACACAAGAACTGAAGAACAAAAATACCAAGCCAGAAAGCAGAAAGCAGAATTCAAGATGATGAGATTATCTAGGGTGTTCAGTGAAGCTAAGAGAGCAAAGAGATGGGATGCTGATAGAGAATGTTACCTTGATCCTCAAGGAAACATTGCTATTGATGCGAAAACTCTTAGTATAGAAGCTTTCATTGAGGAATATGCTGCAGAAGAAGATGCCAGACAGAGATTATGGTGGGGAGATGGAGAAGAGAAAGATAAAAAGAAAGATGAAACTTCAAAATGTGAAGTAGTGTGCTTGAAATGTGAAAAATCTGAAGCAGAAAATGTTAAACTCTTGAAGGATGTAGAGAGTTTGACATTGGAAATTAAAAATTTAATAGAAAATGAAAAAGTTTTTCAAAATAAAATAAAAATTTTAAAAATTTAATAGAGTTTGACCAGGATTTGTTATTCCTAAAGAATGGGTTATCATGAGGGCACCTAGAGTGAATGATCTGTACGTGTTGGACATGAGTGTAGAAACTACAACCACGGGTCAAGCACATTGTTTTGTGTCCAGAACAACTGAGAAGGAATCGCAATTGTGGCACCGGAAGATGGGTCATATACATCTTAGAAAAATGAATCATTTGGTGCATAACGATTTAGTTCTTGGTGTTCATGTGAAAGGTTTTCATCTGGAAAGAGAGTGCATTAGCTGTATCAAAGGCAAGCAAAAGAAGAAATCACATCCTCAAAAGAAAGTCAATTCAGTTTCCAGACCGGTAGAGAGACTACATATGGATCTGTTTGGTCCAGTAAACGTCAAAAGTATTACAGGGGATCTCTACTGTCTTGTGGTAACTGATGATTATTCCAGATTTTCGTGGGTATCATTCTTGAAGTCTAAAGATGAAATGTTTGAAAGCTTGATGGCGTTGTTCAGAAAAATTGAAAACTTGTACCAAACTCGTATCAGAAGAATCAGGTGTGATAACGGTACCGAGTTTAAGAACAATAGGATGGAAGAATATTGTGATGAGAGAGGTATACTGCAAGAATTTAGTGCTCCTTACACTCCGCAGCAAAATGGAGTAGCAGAAAGAAAAAAACAGGACACTAATCGAAACGGCCAGGACAATGCTTGCTGATTCAAAACTACCAGTCAATTTTTGGGCAGAAGCAGTATCAGCCGCTTGCTATACACTCAACTGGGTTCTCACTGTAAAGAAATTCAACAAGACCTGTTTCGAGCTGATCAATAATCGGAAACCGAACCTGAAGTATTTAGAACTGTTTGGGTCTCCCTGCACAGTTCTAGAGCCTTTTGGAAAGTTTGGTGCAAAGAGCATTGAAGGAATTTTCGTGGGTTATGCTAGTCCATTGAAACGAGTCTTTGTTCCAAGCTTGAAGCAGATCATCGAAGCACAACATGTTGAGTGTCAGGGGTATACTATGCCATCTCAGAATCCCGGTGACTCATGGCGTTTTAATTACGATAAATTGTGGGATTCGTTTGACATTGAAGAAGAACAGGATTTCTTTGACGAGTTAGATATTTTGAGAAAGTATGAAGAAGAATCGCAGGAAAGATTCCCAGCAGAAACTTTTAGTCGTCAACAAAAAGCTTCGAACAATGATGAAGCAGGACCAAGTAATGCTGGTGAACATGATGATATTCAGGAATCTCTTAACAATCAGACGACAGTCAATGATAATCAAGAATATGATGATAGACCAGTATTTGATCATGGTGATTCAGATTCTGAGGGGGAGCAAATCCAGATCTCAAGTCAAACAGTTCCAGTCAATGAACAAGGTGCAAATCAGAATATCACAAATTTGGAAGGCGAGGTAGATGTTCCAGGCGAGGTGATACCAAGAACACTTTCATACCATCCAGAGGAGCTGATAATCGGAGAATTGCAGTCAGGCGTCCGCACTAGAAGACAAATTGACCAAGGCCTTACTTGTTTTTTTCTACAGTAGCACCTTTACAAACTGAGTTTTCACTTAGTTGTTTTATTTCGCAGATCGAACCGCGTACATATAAAGAGGCGCTAACTGAAGATTCTTGGGTCAATGCTATGCAAGAAGAGTTGAGTCATTTTGAGAAGTTAGGTGTGTGGAAGTTAGTAGACTTACCGGATGGTCAAAGGAAGATAAACACTAAGTGGGTGTTCAAGTGCAAGAGGGATGATAGAGGGGTTGCAGTTCGTAACAAAGCTCGACTCGTAGTCTAGGGTTTCAGTCAGCAAGAGGGGATAGATTTCACTGAAGTATATGCTCCGGTTGCTCGTCTAGAAGCGATCAGAATCTTCCTGGCATTTGCACCTTGGAAAAATTTCAAAGTTTATCAGTTAGATGTAAAATCGGCATTTCTCTATGGGAAGGTAAAAGAGGAGGTATATGTCGGACAGCCACCGGGCTTCACCGATCCAATCCACAAAGACAAGGTCTATTTGCTAGACAAAGCGCTGTACGGTTTACACCAAGCCCCGAGAGCTTGGTATGAGACATTTTCTCAACACCTGCTAGCCAATAACTTCATTCATGGAAAAATGGATGCCACTCTCTTCACCAAAGAGGTCGACGGACATCTTCTGATTGTTCAGATATACGTGGACGACATCATATTTGGGTCAACAAATGAAAATTTGTGCAAAGATTTTGAAAAAGTTATGAAGCAGAAATTTGAAATGTCATCGATGGGTGAGATGAAATTCTTTTTGGGACTGCAGGTTGATCAACTACCAAAAGGAATTTTCATACATCAAACGAAGTACGTTCATGATATCTTGGAGAAATTCGGGATGTCAGGTTCTACTCCAGCTTCCATCCCATTAGCGACTAACCATAGGATAAACCCTGATCTCACCGGAGAGAAGGTGGATGAAACGTTGTATCGTTCCATGATCGGACCGCTGATGTATTTGACAGCTTCAAGACCCGATATTATGTACCCAAACTGCCTCGCAACAAGATTTCAATCTAACCCGAGAGCTTCTCATATGGTGTAACACCTCGAAAATTCACGTCCTATAATGTGTTGACACGCGTCATATGATTGAACGTGTGAAAGAATGTTATGAAAGGATTAAAGTTGACAATCATGGAAAGTATGTGAATATACGAGTTCAAAATGTCAACAGAGAATAAATATATTGTAGATTAACCCTACATGATGCTCATACCTTCAAACGAATAAATCATGGATCATACGAAGCTAAACATGAAAGAAAGTGAGAGATTACAAACTACAGGGGTTAAATGTGTCAACATGTTTAAGTTATACCTCTGAGTGACCTTTTGACAAACCCGAAGCTTTGTAACGATTAATTATGCTCACTAGAATGCACGTTATAAATTTTGTAAAGTTTCGTTATCATATGAGAAAGTTATGATCAAATTCGTGTGCGAAGGGTTAAAGCGTCAACGTTGAAAGTTAGGACTTTTCGGGTAGCAATAAAGTTAACCGGGGACTTAACAAAATGGGTATATATCTTGAAGCCCCTAAACTTCAATTTGGAGGGCTCAAAATGCAAGAAAATGAAGTCTAAACAAAGTTTGAAGAGCCAAGGATCAAAACGCAATAAATCACAAATTCTGATTTGATCAAACAAGGTTTTATTAATTAAAAATAGGTACGTCAACATAAAAATGCCTGTGAGATACATAGGTTTTATTATAATAGGATTCATGACTTATAAGTTTAAAGAAAAATATTTAATTAAAAATAGTCATGAACCTTAAAATATTTTCTTTTATAAATCATACTAAAATTTATAAGAAATCAGATGATATAACAGAATAATGCATAAATAAATAATTACGTAAAATGAGTTTGTATAAAATATATTGTTTGTGAAACAATATTTTTGATAAAAAGGTTTGTAGTATATATATAAAAATATACTTTAGTTTTAAGAAAGTCGAATAAGTAATATATTAAAATATATTTCAGTTCCAAAATAATTAATCAGATAGTATATTAAATATACTTTAGTCGTCAAAATAATAAATTTTCAGTAGTATATCAAAAGTATACTTTGGTTTTATTAAAAACATATTAAACTATGCTTTGGTTTTATAAATAACATATTAAACTATGTTTTGGTAATTTAACAAAATATATGTTGGTTTTGTACAATATCACACATGAGAGCATATCAAACTATACTTTTGGGAGTATAACAAAATATACAATAAAAATGTGATTTAAGAATTCATTCAGACCTGAGTGTATCAAAATACACCTTTGAGACTATAGAAATACCACAAAGGCAATCCCTATTTGGATAAAATATCGGTTTCTGACATTCCATGACAACAGGAATGGGGTGTCAAATCCTATAGCGCTATATCATACTACCAACCGGTCTGGTGAACATAAAATAAGTACTATCCAACAATTAATTTTATAATCTTTGAAAAATTAGAGTTTAAACCATAAATAATCATTCAGTTTATCAAAAGATAAGTGCTAATGTGTATAATCAATTATACTTTTGAAATTATGAACATAACAAATAGGTACACATATTTCACCCCAAAACAATTGAAAACAGTAAAAGAGGGGACTATGTACTCACTTGAGGATGCTTAGAAGTCTTGAATAATGACCAAGCAAAGCTAGAGGGATTACGGAAATCAAACGGCACCTAATTTAGGTAACTACATTAATAAACCGGACCTAAATCGGGAGATCGGATAGGATGAGGTTTCGTAAACCAAATGAGTATTTGAACTCATATGATATGGTTTAACAAAGCCTACATACTAAAATGAAACCTAACCTAAGTGCTTACGAACCATTACGACCCGTTTAGGTAGCTTACGCTACTTTAACGCGTCGTTCGCGTAAAACGCGTTCGGACCGCCTAACTAGTCCTATGACAAGTATTATATGCCTTAACAAGTCTAATAATGCTGCCTATCATACAACTACTTAAACGAAGTGACCATAAGGTATAACCTCGGACCGCCTAATCAGTTTAGATGTCAAAATTTATGTTACATATGCTTAAAATGAATTTATGCGTAAAAAGGGCATTTTGGTCATTTTCCTAAGGCATATAAACTACCTATCATACAACTACTTAAACGAAGTGACCATATGGTATAACCTTGGAAGGTTATTCCCTATACAACTATGGTTACTAAACATGTTTGGTCGGATCCTAATGATCGACCAAACGGGTCTAGTTCGAAAGTCTAAGCGGTTGTTTAGACCGCTTGACTTACGACTCTACCTAAGTACTACTCTAAAAGTGACGAGCTAAACATGTTTAAATCATGTTTAACAAGGTTTGAAAACAAGTTAGATATCAAAACAAACGGTTTTGATACCCAAGAATAGTTTGGTTACAAAATACGCTTAAATACGCATTTTGGCCGAAACTATGACTCGTCACTACACCTAATCAACGTGGTAATCAGTAGGTATAGTCACTTGGGACAATAACCATCGTGATTACGCTCACGTTGCGAAGTTCAAACGAACTTCGTGTTGACCATAAACTGGTCAAAGCTGAAAGTCAAACATAGTTTGACTTTCATGCTTAAAAACGCATAAAAGCACGAAAGAATACTTACAAAGGGTCCAAGCTAGGAGATTTGATCCAAAAATACTCAGGTATGAGGTTTTAAACCCCAACTTAGAGTGAATTTATATCAAATTGTGCTGAAAATGGAAGTGGGGGTTGGGTATTTATAGATTTCATAGAACCGTTAGGAACGTTTCTTGAAATCCGAGCTTTAATCTGGGCCGTACATGTGCACCCACTGTTTTGTAAACCTAGGGGCATCCAAAACCAGTCCATAGAATGGTAGAAACCATGTGCAAAACAATGGGAGCAGCTGGGTTTTATAAAAATGAAGTCTGCTGACCTGATGATGGCTTACGGACCATATAGGTCCCCATACGGACCGTATGGTGCTTGTTTGCTGGCCAGTAAGTTTCAGCAATAGGCAGAACAAGCCCCTGTGTATCCAAACTTGATTTTTGATGCGTTTTGGCACATTTAAGCTTCGTTAACCCTATTTCAAAGCTCTAAAATGAAGTTAAAGTATAGGGAACTTAAAATATGCTCAAAAACATCTCGGATGTCGGTTCGTTTGGCCGTACGGTTGCGTTGTTTGGTTAATTACGACGGAAGTCGTAACGGACGCAAAAACGATCCAAATTACGCGATGAATGGAATTTTATCATGCCAATCACTAAAATAAAATATTTCAATGATTACATAAATTTTTGGATGTCCAGATATATTCAGAACGTAAAATATGCGCGAAAATGCAAACTTATGCATTTTTTGACGCTTTTAGTCCCTGAATGACCAAGAAGTTTATTTTTGCGAACCAAACACCTCAAAGATTATCTCTAAGTTATGACAAGGATATTTAGGGTATATTCAACTTATGATCAAGTTCCAGAATGTTCGTTACAGTATGAATCGGCATACTTTCGCAGTTTGTCGAAATTTGTCCCTGTAAGCGAATAAACTTGATTTCGACACACCAAACCATCCAAAACTTATTTCTAAGTTATGTAAAGGTTATTTAAGGTATGTTAAGCCTATGTCACTGTTCCGGAGTGTTTTTTGCATTAAACTGGTTATATTTACGCATCAGTTCGCGTATAACCTTCTAGAAAGCGATTTAAAGCTCGAAATCGAATTAGTATTAATATGTGCAACTGATACACATATTTATACAAATCCCAAGTATGAAATATAGTATTTCATTGGTTTGGTATTCGTATGATGGTTTAAGTGACACATGTGTCTGTGTCACACTATTCCTACTCAAAATGTCCAAAGATCTGCTGTCTCAGGGAGAACTCCTATTATAGCTTCTAATGATGAAATTCTAACTTTGTTTGGTAGTATACAGGATCAGATGAGGCAACAGCAGGAAACTAACCAAATGTTGATTAAAGAGATACAACTCTTGAAATCTAACTCCAAGAAACTTGTTGAGGATACTGTTACTCCCTTGCAGCCTAGAACCCTGAACTTTAGTTCAGCGATGTATACTGAGGATAATCAGGGCAATGTTGTACCAAGCCAGTCCCAGAGTCATGCTCCTGAGATACCCTCGACAACCAGGATATCGACTGTGAGGGGCTCAGGATATGCTCCAGGATAAGGCCAGAATCCTTAAACTGGTAATAATATCAATACTCCGGCTACTAACAGTTTTGGATATTTGCAGGATATAGGTGTGACGAAGACACTCTCTAGGAAGCTTCAAAAGCTGAAGGATATGATATCTAGTGTACCTGGGGTTGTTCAGCCCATTCCGAAAGTATCCCAGGATAGCCACAAGATATCCCGGTTTGCATATCTTATATGTGATGCTGAAATTCCAAAGAGATTTCAAACTGCCAATATGAAGCTCTATGACGGGAGCACAGATCCTGAAGAACATATTGCTCAGTATAGGGAAAGGATGGAGATTAACCCTATTCCTCCAGATCTCAAGGAAGCATGCCTCTGCAAGGGTTTTGGCTCTACCCTAACAGGATCAGCCTTAAAATGGCTCTTAAACGTTCCACCTCATTCAATTACATCATTTTCTCATTTCGTTAACTTGTTTAATAGCCAATTTTCTTGCAGTAGAAGTTTCGAGAAACTAACCAGTGATCTCTACAGGATAACTCAAGGTCCTCAAGAATCCTTAAGGGATTATGTGAACAAGTTTAGGAGGGAATCCTTGGGTATCCCACACCTTGATGTTACCACAGCTGTACAGTCATTCAATTCAAAATGGGGTTTCAAAAGGATTCCCAATTTTATCAGGATCTTGTGATGAATCCTTGTAGGAACCTGGATGAAGCTCGAAACAGGGCTTTGAGATACATCAGACTTGAAGACGACAAGAAAATGCAAGAGAGGATGAATTCGTCCTTAACATACGAATCAACTAACAGGAAGTCGGAATACTCATACAAGCCATATCGCTCTAAGTCATATGGCAGGAATGACAGCAAGAAAGTGAATGCTGTTGAGGATGAAGATCCTAAGTAGTATCCTTAACTGTCAGAATATTGTTTTTCTATTAATATACCCGAACTAATGTATACTATGCAGGGTTTGGGAGATAAAGCGAGGTGGCCAAGAAAGAACCAACAAAAGGCCAATTGGAAGGATAAATCCAAATGGTGTGCTTTCCATGAGGATTTTGGACGTGTGACGGAGGATTGCATAGCCCTGAGGAAGGAAATAAGCTATCTACTAAGCAAGGGATACCTGAAGGTTCTTCTGGGCAGAAAAAAAGAATAAGGTTCAGGATACTGAGAAGGATCCTGAACGAGCAGCATCACCTCCTCCAGACGACAAGATAATTAACTTTATTTCAGGAGGGTCCGACATATGTGGAACCTCTTACTCTGCAGCAAAGAGACATGCCAAGTAGGCTAAGGCAGAATGAGGGGACAAGCAGACCAGGATGACAAACCTTACAACTGATAAAGTGATAACGTTTGATAGTGATGACCGGGATAGTGTCCAGGATCCCCATCACGATGGTTTGGTAATCACTTTATATATCGCTAATCATTTTGTGCGCAAGATACTGGTGGACAACGGTAGCTCTGTCAACATTATCCAGCTGAACATTCCCCAGATGGAGATCACATCAAAATCCACTGTTCTTGTAGGGTTCAGTGGAGAGGCCAAGAATACTGTGGGTGAAATAAAGCTGCCAGTATACGTTGAAGGAGTAAATTTAATGCAACGATTCTGTGTCATGGACTCATTATCCTGCTACAATATTATATTGGGCAGGCCATGGATCCACGATATGAAGGTTGTCCCATCAACCTATCATCAGTGTATCAAGATCCCTACCCTTTGGGGGGTAGTTAAAGTGGAAAGCGATCAACAGGAGGCAAAAGAATGTTATTCCTCCTCAATGAAGGCTTCAACAAAGTCCAAAGCAGCATAGTAATTAAAGATACGAGCTCAGGATATCATGGAAGCCTCAGAGCAATATGTTAAGAAAATTATCCTGTACCAGGATAATCCAGATATCTCGGTGCTCATAGGAGCTAGTATCCATCAGGATATTGAGAACCAGCTAACTAATTTTTTGAAATGCAGGATGTCCATGTTTGCATGGAAGCATAAGGATATGACAGGTATTTCAAAAGATATAATAACTCATAAGCTTGGGATTGACAGGTCTTTCAAGCCTGTTTAGCAAAGGAGAAGGAAGTTTGCTACTGAAAGAAACGCAATCATATAGTAAGAGGTTGAAAGATTATTGAAGTCCAGGATGATTAAGGAAGTCAAATTCCCCAAGTGGCTAGAAAACGTGGTCGTGGTTTAAAAGAAGAATGGGAAATGGAGAGTTTGAGTAGACTATATAAACCTCAATAAAGCTTGTCCTAAAGACCCATTTCACTTGCCTCATATAGATTCAATGGTAGATGCAACCGCCGGTCATGAAATGCTGACCTTTATGGATGCATCCTCAGGATTCCAGCAAATCCAAATGAAGCCATCCGATCAAGAGGATACAACATTCATGACACCCCCAGCTATACACTATTATACTACCATGCCCTTTGGTTTGAAAAATGCAGGTGCAACATACAAGAGGCTGGTCAATATGATGTTTAAAGACAAACTAGGGGACAATGGAGGTATATATTGATGATATGGTGGTGAAATCCAAGAAGGCGGAGGATCACCTCCAGGATCTAGAATGTGCCTTCGATATCTTGGACTAGTATAATATGAAGCTGAATCCTGCTAAGTGCCATTTCGGAGTGGGAGCAGGAAAGTTTTTAGGATATATGGTAACCAAGAGGGGGATAGAAGCAAGCCCAGAACAGATCAAAACTATCCTGGATATCAAATCACCATCCGACATGAAAGATGTGCAAAGGTTAACAGGACGAGTAGCGGCATTGAACAGGTTCATATCAAGATCCTTAGAAAAATGCAAGGAATTCTACTATATCCTGAAGAAAAATAAGAAATTCGAGTGAGGAGAAAAACATGAAGCAACCCTACAAGAATTGAAGCAGTATCTTTCAAGTGCACCTTTGCTAATGAAACCCAAGGATGGTGAACCATTATCCCTGTATCTTGCAGTATCAGGGAATGCAGTAAGTGTCGTTCTAGTAAAGGATCATGAAAGTCAGCAGTATCTTGTTTATTATGTAAGTACAAGTTTGTTAGATGCTGAAACTAGATATTCACACTTAGAAAAATTGATATTGGCCCTAGTTATGGCAACAACTAAGCTTAGACATTATTTTGAGACACATAGGATTCATGTTAAAACTAAATATCCTGTTAAAAACGTGCCTAGGAAACCTGAGATGTCTGGTAGGATGGCTAAGTGGTCCATGAAACTAAGTGCATATTGTTTTGGTAAAAAATCAGGCTAGGATAATGCAACCAAATCTTTGTTGTGAGGAATGATGCTTGAACAGATGTATGAATAATTTACAAATGAAATGAACGATTGACACAAGGATTTATACGAGGAAAAAGCCCTTGATCAAGAGTTGATCTCCGGCATAAAAAACCTCGGGTGATGGAAACTACCGATCACCAACTACAATTAAACAACTGATTATTACAACTCAGGATGATGACAAGCTTGTTACAAGGATCACTAAAGTGCAATGTGTATGAAATCGCCAAATGAACTGTAGAGAGCTATTGAGAACTGTTCCGAGAGTGTGTGTTTGCTAAAAATAACCAAGTGTTCTAATTCAAGCTTGTTATCCCCTTTTTAAAATTAGAAATAACTAAAACAACTAACTATCCGCTAAATGTGCAAGCTCCCCACGATCTCCATAACGTTTACAAAGCCATGCACGTGCGGAATATTGAGGGCATATTCCCCAAGAATATCGGCAAGACCAAGTCCAAGGCGTATACTCCTGCAAAACAAACTTAAACATAATGAAGGCAACTGTTAGTATAAGGATAACAACAAGGATCCTGAATCCTGATCCTGCAATGTCTTCTGTGGATTCTTAATTCAAACAGAATTGAGGATCCGTGATCCTGGCAGTGCTTGAGGATCCGTGATCCTTAGGATTGGAAAATCCTCCCCTAACAATTGCCCCCAAAATATAAGGAGTAAAATGTAATTTAACGAGTTGTATTTTTGATCTTATCTCCAACTGACTAACGGATATATAGCCGTTTGGATCGAACTAGCCGTTGCTGGTCTTACGTCATTGAAGTGACAATCCTGCAGAATCATCATTATAAATAGGTTAGAGATAAGGATCGATAGGCATTTAAATTCGTGCGTTACTTCCTTTAAATCCTCATTCAAAGATCAATCAGGTATCTTTCTTCTCTTTTCTCTTCATCTTCTTACTCTGTTCTTCTTTGAAATCTTTAGATCAAAATGAAGTTACGATCACCCCCCTCCAAGGATCACCAGAAAGACAGTCCTTTGAAAAGCCAAGGGATTATCAAAAGTACTCCAAAGGAACTCTGCAGTTTTACCGATCCAGAGATCGACCGGATTCGCCTTTGTTTTCCAGCGAACACCGTCTTCAAGCCCTTTGACCCTACCACCAAAAGTGATTTTGTTTCTGAAACCTGGGTTGCTTTTCCGGCCACTCCATTCCTGATAGGATGCTCCTATCCTTTCCCTGCCTTCACTGAATCCTTCTTTTCTCCCATCGGCATGTGCTACATTCAAGCCATGCCAATGATGTGGAGGGTTTTATATACCCTAGAGAGAATCATTGAGCAGGAAGGTATAGAGTTGGGGATGTCGGAACTGGCTGAACTGTATAACCTTGTGAGCCATGGTTCACACCGCTTCTTATTCAAACATAAACCCAGTGATGCACACCCAATCCTCAAGACCACCAAGAATGACACCAACTGGAAGAAGCGTTTTTTCTTCGTTAGGAGGGATTCTATCCCGGATGGGAAGGATCTCCCAAGAAAGTAGGCCACCCCTGATAGGATAGAGGATCCTTATAGAAGGATCATAGGATAACCCTGTTCCTGTTCCTGTGAGGATAACTGATCTTTTTTTTGTTTTGCAGCTATCTCTGTCTCTCATATCATTCCATCACCTGCAACAAAAGAGAGGATCGCTGCTTTCTGGAATCTTGATCCTGCAGTAAGATCATTCCAAGCAAACACCAAGGATTCTCAAGAAGTATCCTCCATCTCAGTCACAATGTCAAGTAAGTATCCAAGTCTGTATATAATTAAATGTTTAAATTAAAATAAAACTAGAATACTTATATGTTGTTTTGGATTGGTGGGCGCTGGAAAATCTTCGAAGTCAGCCTCCCACTTCAGTGTCAGTGATCTTAGCACTGTGGCTCCCCGGTCCGGAAAGAAGAAGTCTGCTGCTAGCCCAAGCGCTCTAATCCCCAAGCTTGTCACCTCTAAGGGAGGAAAGAAGAGGAAGGCCACTGAAGCTGACAATCTTGAAGGCCTGCCCCTCATCCGTCACCAGTTTGAGGAATACTTTGCTGATGTAAGGATCACTGATCCTGACTGATTATCCTGCCCATTTGAGGATAGCGGATCCTGAACCCTACCTTTTCTTTTTGCAGAAATTTGCCGAGATCCAGATGTTTTTCGATGCATACGTTGAAGAAGCTGAGTAGAAGCATTTGGAGTTTCAGAAGATCTTCCTAGCCAAGGATCAAACCATCTCCTCCCTCGGAAAAGATCTCAATTTGGCTAAAAAGCAGGTGGTCATGACCCAGATTAATGCTGATCATGAGAAGGCTGAGGTGATGGAGGATGCTAAAGTCTCTGCTGCCATCACTATGTACAAGATCAAACTCCAGATGGCCAGGAGGCTGAGGATCCTGACTTTGACAGGACCAATTGGGACCAGGAGGGCTGGAAGGCTCAGCTGGTTGAGCTGGATGATGAGGAGGAGGCTACAGAGGTCTTGGCAATTGAGGCAGGTGGCAGCGGGGCTAAGGATCAGGCTGTGGAGCTAGAGCTGGATGCGATGGTGAAGGTGATGCAGCGAAGGTGTGAGCTGTAGAAATGGGCGATGATGGATTTATCTAGACGCGGCCGGAGCCCATTTTTTATGATTTGGTAGTGGTTTTTGTTTGTTGGTGTTTTTCTCGAACAATTGTTGGTCTGTACTTAAACAATAGTAATTAGGTTTAAGGATCACTGATCCTTCAGACAATAGGTAGGATTACAAATGGTGGAGGGATTCTCTGTTTGGGGGATGAAGCCATTGTGATCCTGCCGTCCTTTATATTCCTGCACTTAGACCTTGTTAACATGGACACCCTTTGCCAACCCAAGTGGACGGGCCACGTTTTGCTGGTAGAAATTTGGGTTGGCAATTTTGACAACCTTTTAAGGGTTTAGCTTTTGATAAATAAATAAAACTTTAATCTTTTGGCTTATCATGTGTTGTTACTTTTGTAAATATTTTATCTTTCAATTGTTGTGATATACTTTGTTCGAATTCATAAGTAAAGAAGTAAAGTTTAATAGATAATGTCAAAAAGTTTAGGATATGATCAAGGATCAAATATCCTATAATCGATAAATTCAAAAAAGTAATGTAACTTAAGGATCATGTGTTCTGTTGTCAAAAAATAAGGGTCACTTAGATAAATAAAGAATAAAATCAAAATGATCAAGGATCATACCTGAGAATCCAAGTTAGGATCCTAAACCTTTAACATTTACAATCAGGATAACTAAAAGACAAACCTTAGTAAAAGGTAAGGATCAAGGATCGTTAGCTGTTTAACTTCAAAAACCTGAAATGGAACATAACTTGGGACTAAGCCAATATAAGAGAAGAGTTAGCAACTGGGGACAAGCCCAACAATTATGGGGACAAGCCCAATATACTGGGGACAAGCCCAAAAAACTGGGGACAAGCCCAAAAAATTGGGGACAAGCCCAAAGGACTAAGGGCAAGCCCAAAGGATCTTGTGTAAACTGGAGTATGACCCTCACTGGCGACTATCCAAACTTAGTGACATGAAAATGCCAAAACCTTAGCTAACGTGAAAACGTTAGAAACCTTAGGAACGGATGTATGGTACGCCTACCATTATACGTAGGATCCCGGATACAGCCAGTACAATGAAATTGTTAGCCCCTAAAGCGAGTACTGGTCCTATTGCCATGAACTGTACCAGGATCATCGTGCGCTACTGGCGATACTGGGGACAGGCCCAACGAACTGGGGACTAGCCCAAATAACTGGGGTCAAGCCCAAAAACTGGATACTTCTGTGGATACTCAATCCTTCGTTAAGGATACATGAACCTTCTGCAAAACTCAGAATCAAGTGAAAGGAGGATAAAGGATCCAGGATCCTTCTCCTTGTATATAAGATAATTAAGGAATGAAATAGTTTGAGATTAGATCATTACCAAAATGAGGATTCCCTATCCTGTAAGGATCCTTCGAGGATACCGGTCATGAAAACGGTTGAGGATCCTGGATCCTTACTACATGAAATATTTCTTCAGGTGGACAACATTCCAAGCTCTTGGTAGCAAATCACCTTCCATTGTTAGCAATCGATATGCCCCCTTTCCTGCCTCAGCTTCAATCAGGTAGGGGCCTTCCCACTTTGGTGCCAACTTTCCATTAGCAGGATTTGTGGTATTCTGAAATGCTTTCCTCAATACCATATCACCAACTTGGAATTTCCTGATGCTGACATTCTTACTGTAGGCTCCAGCCATCCTTTGTTGATAACTAGCCATCCTTATCCTTATCCTTGCCAAATCCCTGAGTTCTTCTATAGTATCCAAGTCTTGAACCAAGTTTTCAGCATTTCCTTCAGGATCACGGATGCTTGTTCTAGCAGTAGGAACCACCATCTCTGTAGAGATCACTGATTCTGCTCCAAATACCAAAGAAAATGGAGTTTGGCCAGTAGCATTCTTGGGGGTTGTCCTATTAGCCCATAGTACATAAGGTAGTTCTTCTGCCCACTTTCCTTTCTTGGATCCAAGCTTCTTCTTCAAGTTGTTGATGATGATCTTGTTGGATGATTCTGCTTGACCATTAGCTTGTGGGTGGACTGGTGTTGATGTTATCATCTTAATCCCCCAGCTGTCACAAAAGTTAGTAGTTCTACTCCCAATAAATTGGGATCCATTATCACAAACAATTTCAGAAGGGATACCAAATCTAGTAATAATGTTTCTTTTAATAAAGGATATCACTTCCTTTTCTCTGACTTGAGCAAAGGCTTCAGCCTCTATCCACTTAGAGAAGTAATCAGTCATGGCAAGCGTGAACACCTTTCCTCCTGGTGCTTTGGGAAGCTTACCAACTATATCCATTCCCCATCTCATGAATGGCCAAGAAGAGGATATAGGATGCAATAGTTCTGCTGGTTGATGAAGGATATTACTATGTCTCTGACAAGGATCACACTTCTTGGCATAATCCACAACATCCTTCTTCATTGTTGGCCAATAGTATCCTGTCCTAAGGATCCTTGAGAACAATGCCCTGGCCCCAGTGTGGTTTCCACAATCTCCTTCATGAAAATCCTTTAGGACTTCTTGAATTTCAGGATCCTCTATGCATCTTAGATATGGACCTGCAAGAGATCGTTTATATAACATGTTATTCAATATTGTAAACTGAGATACCTTGATTTTGAAAGCCCTGGGGTTTTCTCCTGTAGGAATCTCTCCATGTTGTATATATCTCATGATTGGAAGAATCCATGATCCTGAATGAGACTGTGCACCATCACTAGGAACCATTGCAGAATCCTCTTCTATCTCCATAGTTATGTGATCCTCAATAGCAGGAGCCAAAATATGGATGATAGGGATCTTGATATCCTCTGGAATTTTTAAGGATGATCCGGGGTTGGCCAATGCATCAACTTCTGCATTTTCTTCCCTGGGTACCTATGTCAAACTAAAAGAAACAAAAGAGAGTGCCAATTCCTTGAATATCTCTAGGTATTTGATTAGCTTTTCACCTTTAACAACATAGGATCCATTATAGTGATTAGTAATTAACAATGAATCTACATGTACCTCAAGATACCTGATCCTCATATGCTTGGCAATTTGCAAACCAGCTATCAAGGCTTCATATTCAGCCTCATTATTAGCAGTTTGAAACTCACAAGCTATGGAGTGGGGTATTATGTCCCCCTGTGGAGATTTTAGTAGTATTCCAAGTCCTGTTCCTTTGACATTAGAGGCTCCATCAGTGAAGAGTATCCAAGGATCCTTAGTCTCTTCAAGTTGCTGAACTTCCAACTCAGCTTCTCTTTGTAAATCACTACTAAAATCTGCCACAAAGTCAGCTAAGGCTTGCGATTTGATGGCAGTCCTTGGTTCATATCTTATATCATAAGCACTAAGCTTCACTGCCCACTTAGCCATCCTTCCTGACATTTCAGGTTTCCTGAGAACATTCTTAATTGGAAAGTTAGTCTTGACAATAATGGCATGAGTTTCAAAATAATGTCTTAATTTAGTAGATGCCATAATCAAAGCAAGGATAAGTTTTTCTAAATGTGAATACCTGGATTCAGCATCAAGCAAACTATTACTTACATAATAGACAGGATATTGTGTACCTTCGTGATCCTTAACAAGGACCGCACTTACTGCTTTAGAGGATACCGCTAAATATAAGGATAATATATCCCCTTTTTCTAGTTTCATCAAAGCAGGAGCTGAGGATAGGTAATCCTTAAGGGCTTTGAGAGCATTTTCATGCTTTTCAGTCCATTCAAATTTCTTGTTCTTTCTCAAAAGGTTGACGGGGAGGATCACAGCCTTGACAGGGAGGTTCATATCCAGGTCATCAGAACCTGTTCAAGGCTGTGATCCTCCCTGTCAACCTTTGCACATCCTTGGCATTGGCAGGAGATTTAATGTTCACGATTGCCTTAATTTGCTCTGGACTTGCTTCAATGCCTCTTTTTGTTACCATATAGCCTAGGAACTTGCCTGCTTTAACACCAAAGTGACACTTTGAAGGATTCAACTTCATATTGAATTTGTCAAGGACATCGAATGCTTCCTCCAGGTCTCTAAGGTGATCCTCAGCTCCCTTGTTCTTAACCACCATGTCATCTATATAGACTTCCATAGTGTGTCTAATTTGTTCCTTAAACATCATATTGACTAGCCTTTGATAAGTAGCACCTGCATTCCTTAGTCCAAATGGCATAGCAATATAACAATAGATACCAGTTGGGGTCATAAAGGCTGTATCCTCTTGATCAGACGGTTCCATCTGAATTTGCTGAAATCCAGATGAAGCATCCATAAAAGTCAACAACTCATTACCCGCGGTAGCATCCACCATGGACTCAATGTGGGGTAATGGGAAAGGATCCTTGGGACATGACTTGTTTAAATCAGTAAAATCGACACATACCCTCCACTTTCCATTTTTCTTTTGAACAACAACCACATTGGCTAACCATCTTGGATACTTATCCTCTCTAATCATACTTGCTCGGAGTAATTTGTCTACCTCCTCCTGGATAATGGCATTCCTCTCAGGTGAAAACTTCCTCCTCTTTTGATGTATGGGCTTGAATTACCTGTCAATACCAAGTTTATGAGTAATTATATCTTTAGAGATACCTGTCATGTCTTCATGCTTCCAGGAAAAGGTAGTTTTTCTCCTTTTAAGGAAGGATACTAGATCCTGTTCAAGGTTGCTGAGGATCCCTGATCCTATAAAGATTTTGGATTCGGGATCATAAGGATCCATAAGGATTTCTTTCACATCCTGTTCTCTTGCCTCCAAGACGTCTCTTGGAGGATACTTTAGTTGCTATTGCTCCCTTGGTCTTGAGGCTGGCTTCATTGATGAGGTATAGCAATTTTTTGCTTCTTGTTGGTCACTCTCAATTTTTATCACCCCCCATGGACTAGGAAGCTTCACACATTGATGATATGTAGATGCAACTGCCTTCATGTCATGTATCCATGGCCTGCCAAGGATAACATTGCAACAGGATATGGGTGAAATTCTGAGCCCATATCCTGACTTTGTATCTTGATTTTCTATTAGTTGTATATGATCAGGATATCGGATCAGGATACCGGACCAGGATATTGGTAACATCCCGAGGCAGTATCCTGACTATTACTAATAATTTGCTTGTAAACGTTGGCTACAAGGGACTAACGTTCATGAAGACCAAGTCATCCTGAAGACCCGCTCAAATTGGTTAGGATAAGGACGTTGATGGCGGAAAAATAGCTCTTGTAACGGTCAGCATTGAAGATTGACGTGTTTTATGGAAAGTTAGGAAGATTGGTCAAAGATATTAATGTTATAACGGTTATGGAAGCTTAAATCCCGGAGTTATAGTTGGAATGCGCGTGGAAAACGAGTTGATACAGCCTGGAAACGTTCAGAAAGGAAATAATCTTAGTATCCCGGATTTTTAGCATAATATCCCGGATTTTTAGCATAGTTAGTTGTTTCCTTTTACTATATAAAGGGGTGATCGGATCATAGGTAGGAACAACTTTCACACACACAGTTTCTCGTACACTTTTGCTCTCTACCACCTGTAACCACTCACAAACACTCACACTTGTACTCAAATCGCATTGTACTTAGTCGATCCGTATCATATCCTGCACTGTATCCTGTTATTCAAGCAATAAGAAGAACAAGGCAGCCGACGATTGTCAGCTCCCAAGGTTTTATGCCGGATATCAAGATTGATCAAGGGCTTTCCTCGTACATCACGTGTCAACCTTTACATTTTTGCTCATTGTTGATTATAGATACAGCTCGATATCCTGAGCCGTATCCTGTTAACTGTTTTCGCAAACTAACAAACCAACATATTTTTTTCACAAAGTATTACTAGCACACTACCTCACAAAACTAATTTGATCACTTAATTGCTTAGGTAATTTTTGACCAAAACAATTTGGCGCCCACCGTGGGGCAAGTGGTGCTATTTCTACTAAAAGCTTTTGTAAAATCGTTAATCGGTTTTCTATTTTCAAAACTTTTTGCTACACTATTTTCAATGGCCTCGAGATCAAACATGAGCTCTTCCACCGTGTCTGCTACAACCTCTGCAACAATTGGTTCGATGCTTCCACCACCTCCTCCGAGAACCCAAGCCTTTTCACTGCCTCAAGATGTTATCCCCGCTCGCAACATTCAGGGATCTGCTCCTGTTTTGGCCTCTAATGAAGAAATTCTAACTTTATTTGGTAGTGTACAGGAACAAATGAGGCAGCAGCAGGAGACCAACCAAATGCTGATAAGAGAGATACAACTCTTGAAATCCAGCTCAAGCAGGCCCGCTGAGGATACTGTCACTCCCTTTCAACCAAGAGCTTTAAACTTCTGTTCTGCAGTATATACTGAGGATAACGGGGGGAATATTGTGCCTAGCCATTCCCAGAGTCATATTCCTGAAACACCCTCTTCTGTCAGGGTGTCAACTGTGAGAAATCCAGGATATGCTCCAGGATGTGCTCCAGGATATGGCCAGAATCACCAAGCTGGTAACTTGTCTATTAACACCAGTATCCCTATTACTAATTGTTTTGGTCAAAAATTACCGAAGCAATTAAGTGATCAAATTAGTAAAGTGAGGTAGTGTGCTAAAATGGGTGTTGAAAATATGCTGGTTAAGTTGTTTATGAAAACAGTTTTCAGGATACGGCTCAGGATATTGAGCTGTATCTACGATCAAACAATGAGCAAATAATGAGCAAACAGTAAAGTAAACGACACGAGATGTACGAGGAAAGCCCTTGATCAATCTAGATCGCCGGCATAAAACCTCGGGAGCTGACAATCGCAGCTGCCTTGTTCTTCTTATTGCTTAAACTTCAGGATACAGTGCAGGATATAGACCAGATCGCTATGTGTTACAACGTTTTTGTGTGAGAGTGAAAGCTTGCTAGAGAGCGAGTGTTAGAGTGTAATGAGTGCGAAAAGTGATGTCCCATTTGATCTGGTATACCCACCTATTTATAGTAATGAATTACAAACAATAATCCCTACAAATATGGGGTACTCCGAATATTCCATTGTGAACGTTATTGACCGAGTAACACAGCTTCAACGTCTTCATTTGAACGACTTGGACCGAGTCTTCCGCGGAATGAGTCTTCGTGAACGTTGATAGCTTCTAATCCACGTACCTGCACAGAATCCGTTAGTAATCCGGAGGATACGATTCAGGATGTTACCAATATCCTGAATCAGCATCCCGGACGTAAACAGATACTATATAATCAAGATATATGTCAAGATATTTTCCAGGATATGGCTCAGAATTTCACCCATAACAATTGTCCCCAAAAATGTTACCGTTTGATATCCTGCACTAACGGTTACATTTTTCACGGTGGCCGAGGTAATTAAGAGATAAGACCATTGATGTGACAGCTTTCAACCACCCGGCCTATATTTACTCATCATGCCCTATATCTTCTCATCCTCATCTCCTTTTTTTTAACCATAATCGACAAGGAAAAGGTAATATTCTCTCCCTCATCTTCATATTCTTCTTTTTCATCTTTCTCCGGTGAAAATTCAGGCGAGCAAATGCCTAGGCAAACAAGGTCCAGTTCAGGTGACTCGGCTCCCACATTCATCCAACAGAACCTTCTCCAAGAACCGGAGAATGAGATATGCACTTTTGACAGTGCCCACTTGTCGGCCTTGAAATCCTCCGGTATCTTCCCGGAAGGAACCGTATTTCGACCTTTTGACCGAGAAATCCGGTCAGATATGGTCTCCAGCGAGTGGATATGCTTTATTGCTTTCCCTTTTACCCTAGGGCTACAATTCCCCTTTCCGGACTTCATCACCGAGTTCTTTAATATCACCAAAATTTCTTTCAGCCAAACCATGCCAATGCTCTGGCGTGTTTTGTCTGTTCTTGACCAAATCAAGAGAAACCATATACCTGACCTTTCCGTCCATGATCTCCCTTTAGCCTACAAGCTTAGATGCCACGGCTCATCTAGATTCCTATTTTATTCTACTTCCGGTGACCCATTGATACTTCGTGCCACCAGGAACGAGGATGGTTGGCAATCCAAGTTTTTCTTTGTAAAAAGGGATTCAATCCCTGGTGGAACGGATTATACGATGAGATGGTTGAGAAAGGGTAGGACTTAGGGTTTAAGAATGATCCTGTCTCTTATCCTGCTTTATATCCTGAACTGATCAATTTTATTTTCTCTGTCGTGTATGCAGCTGATTTTAGGAAGATTGCACCTCCCCTTGCTGATTCTCAAAAAAAAATAGACGCCATCAGACTCCTTTCAGAAACAGAGAGAAGCTTTAATCCATCCCCACCAACTCCAAGCCCTCTTTCAAGTGCAAACATGTCTGGTAAGAATCCTGCAAGATATCCTGTACACACATGTTTTTATTTGATATTCTTAGGAGAGATTTAGAATTTTACTCCCTGTGTGCAGATTCCAGCAAAGTTCCAGTCTATCTAGACCTTGATGAACTCGACAGCTATCCAACTCCAGCCACAATCAAGAAGGAGACTCCTGCTGCTACTAGCTCCAAGCCACTCCCGGCTCCCAAGGCCAATCCAAGAACCCGTGCTTCCACAGCGAAAAAGAGGAAGGGTCTTGAAGTCAGTGCTCCAGGTTCAGAAGGGTTCTCCTATGACGAACTCAGCTTCTCTGATTCCTTAGAGCCAATGACATCCTTCCTTAACAAGGTAATATCCTGGCGCATATCCCTCATGTATATCCTGCACATATATCCTGCACGTATATCCTAACAGGATACCCTGATAGGATATCTTGGTCAACATATATTCTAACTTTATACCTGTAATTGATGTGCAGGGCCTCCAGCATTTGCTCCATTTGTACAATGACGCTTGTGGTACTGTGGCACTTCATGAAGCCAGGATCAAGCAGCTCGAGAGCACCGTTGCTGACCAAGGTGCCATTGCTGAAGCGAAGACCTGGCACTACGAAAGCCTGCTGAAGAAGGTCACCCAAGACGCTGAGGTCAAACTTGCCACCGTTCAAATGGATCATGATCAAGCCTTGGTCAATTTCCGGGAGGGAATCAAGGCTTCTGCCATCATCTCCTTGTTACAAGCACGCATCAAGATGGCCTACGAGGCCAAGGAGACGGGCCTTGTTTGTCCATCTTGGCCAGTTGAATCCTGGGTGGCCAAGTTAAAGGAGCTCGGAGGCAAAGCTGTGCCCCTTCCTGCTGAAGCTGGTGAGTCTTCTAAGTCAGCAGAAGTGGTGATCCAGGCTGGAGACAAGAAGGATGCTGGAGCTGATGCTGGGATGGACATTGGCGAGGATGCTGGTCAGGATGCTGGTGCTGAGAAGTCTGAGAAGGTTGGAGGAGATGGCGCTGTGTGAGGGCATTTAGGTGGGCGATGACGGATATACGTGCCAAGGCCAGAGCCCACCTTTTTGAATTCGAATGTTGGTTTGTAGCCCCTTAAACAATTTACTTTTCCGCACTTTACTTTCCTGCACCTGAACAATTTACATTTCCTGCATACTTTTTGAACAATACAACAGTTGGAGGCGGATGGGTCTCGGTTTGAGATGAAACCTTCAACTGTTGGGTAAATATGGTAAGAAACTATTAGTGCTCTTAGTGGATGGGCCTTGTTTTGAGGTGAAACTAAGAGCACATCTTTTGGTATGTTAATAATATAACCACTCTTTTGACTTTATTATTATTGTCATTAACATACAAATTTTACTTGTGAAAATTGTTTGGTTTGAACATTCTTAGGATCATATATCATAAATGTATCCTGGGAGATATCCTGAAAGATATCTTGAAAAGGATATTGAAATATAACCTATAAATTGTCCAAACAAAAAGGAGAGATCATACCAGAGATTCTTAGAGAATCAGTTCCAATCCTTTATCATAAGTTTGTCCCCAGTGCATACTTATAAACTTGGATCCATCCTTTAAACAGTATAACGTATGTCCCCTGTGTTCGACAAAAACACAAATGTATTTATATTTTGACCCGAATGAATTCCGAATGCACAAGGGCAGAACCCCTCATATCCTGAAATGAATCCTTAACATACTGGGGATAAACCCTGATATCTGGGGATAAACCCTAAATTTCATGCGCTACAGGCGAGAGTGTATAAACTCCAATTCTTAGAAAGGTGAAAACCTTTAAACCTTAGAGAGTATGAAAATACTCTTTCGTGAGAGAGGGTGATCAATCCTCATATACCTTTAGGATCCAGGATATAGCCAACAGTAACGAAATTGTCAGCCACTTTTACATGAACTGGTCCCGCTACCTTGAACTATACCTAGATTACTTGCGCTCCAGGCGAGGTGTTTAAACCCAATTCGAAAGAAAGGTGAATACCTTTAAACCTTTGAAGGGACCAGGATCCCTTAAACGTGAGAGAGGGGGCCAATCCTCTAATCTTTCGACTTATCCTGAGCATATATCCTGGAGCTATATCCTGAAGCATATCCTGCAAAACAATTGTAAACTAAGGTGGGTGTTAGCTTGGCTAACACCCCTCCGATGCTTAAGTCAGTATTGGGTTCAAGATAATAAACAAACATACTTTAAATAGAATACATACCATTCCTAGATAGAAAATAAATTCTACTCTTACTTGAAATAGAGCTTTAAATGTATTGCATTCCAGGATCTTGGTAGCATATCCCCTTCCATATTCTTGAGTCGATATGCTCCTTTACCTGCTTCTGACTCGACTTCATATG